>CM070834.1:31633661-32283661 GCA_036326025.1 Chrosomus eos | reverse complement strand
TCAAAATTGGGCGGGGCAAAATAGCTCGATAGCGCACCTATAAAGGTTCAACGGAGTGCGCCTCGCGTTACGTTTCACGTACGTGTACGAAATTCGGTACATACATGTAATGGCCCAATACCTACAAAAAAAGTCTCTTGGAGCGTAGCCCTAAACACAACAGGAAGTCAGCCATTTTGAACTTCCTCTCAGATTTTTGTGCAGTTTTTGCCATTTTCAGGCCTCGTACTTTAACAAACTCCTCCTATAGTTTTAATCTGATCATCTTCAAATTTGGTGAGTGTAATCTTCAGGCCTTTGCGACGTTAAATTGCGAAGATCTTGAGTTTTCGTCGAAGGGCGTGTCCTCGGCGGCCTGACAAATTTTGATGTTTCGCCATGAAACAGGAAGTTGCTGTAACTCAGGCAAACAATGTCCAATCTGCCCCAAACTTCACACGTTTGATAAGAGTTCTGTCCTGAACACATGTCCATGCTCAAATTCAGTTACAGTCATAGCGCCACCTGCTGGCAACAGGAAGTGACATGTTTAACACTGTTGTGGACTCCTGATAACATATAAAAAAGTGCCAGCAAGTGTTAAACATGCTAACAACATACTTGAAACATGCTAAAACATGCTAGCAAGCACTTAGCTAAGTGCTAAAGCATGCTATTATTGCAATTCAATAGGAATTTGCTGTAACTCAGGTATGGAATGTCCAATCTGCCCCAAACTTCACACGTTTGATAAGAGTTCTGTCCTGAACACATGTCCATGCTCATATTCAGTTACAGTCATAGCGCCACCTGCTGGCAACAGGAAGTGACATGTTTAACACTTTTGTGGACTCCTAATAACATATAAAAAAGTGCCAGCAAGTGCTAAACATGCTATCAACATACTTGAAACATGCTAAAACATGCTAGCAAACACTTAGCTAAGTGCTAAAGCATGCTATTACTGCAATTAAATAGTAATTTGCTGTAACTTCGAACCCCGAAACCCCGAAACTTCACACATTTGATAAGAGTCCTGCCCTGAACACATCTACATGAGAATATTCAGTTATAGTAATAGCGCCACCTACTGGCAACAGGAAGTGACATGTTTAACAGTGTGATGCAGTACTGGCAACATAGTAAATATGCCATTGAGTTATAAACATGTTATAAACATGTTAAAACATGCTAGCAATTCTTAGCTAAGTGCTAAAGCATGCTAATGAAATGAAACAGGAAGTTGTTGTTACTTAAGAAGACAATGTCCAATCTGCCCCAAACTTC
This sequence comes from Chrosomus eos, assembly GCA_036326025.1. Lineage (NCBI taxonomy): Eukaryota > Metazoa > Chordata > Actinopteri > Cypriniformes > Leuciscidae > Chrosomus > Chrosomus eos. The sequence goes on along the minus strand of CM070834.1, from coordinate 32,282,395 downwards.
ACACATTTGATAAGAGTCCTGCCCTGAACACATCTACATGTCAATATTCAGTTATAGTAATAGCGCCACCTACTGGCAACAGGAAGTGACATGTTTAACAGTGTGATGCAGTACTGGCAACATAGTAAATATGCCATTGAGTAAAAAACATGTTATAAACATGTTAAAACATGCTAGCAATTCTTAGCTAAGTGCTAAAGCATGCTAATGAAATGAAACAGGAAGTTGTTGTTACTTAAGAAGGCAATGTCCAATCTGCCCCAAACTTCACACATTTGATAAGAGTCCTGCCCTGAACACATCTACATGACAATATTCAGTTATAGTAATAGCGCCACCTACTGGCAACAGGAAGTGACATGTTTAACAGTGTGATGCAGTACTGGCAACATAGTAAATATGCCATTGAGTTATAAACATGTTATAAACATGTTAAACATGCTAGCAATTCTTAGCTAAGTGCTAAATCATGCTAATGCTATGAAACAGGAAGTTGTTTTTACTTAAGAAGGCAAAGTTCAATCTGCACCAAACTTCACATGTTTGATAAGAGTTCTGTCCTGAACACATGTGCATGCTCATATTCAGTTACAGTCATAGCGTCACCTGCTGGCAACAGGAAGTGACATGTTTAACAGCATGCTATTATACCCATAATAAAGGACATTTTTGTAACTGACTTTGACATACTCCCACTATATTTATCTACTTAAATGCACATTGCCCACCGTGGTCTGTCTTCCTAAAGCCACCGGGTGGCGATGGCACGGGTGCGAGGGCCCTTTCAATGCTGCTTGCAGCTTTAATTTAGTATTATTATTATTTTACTACCTTTTGGGCACTTTTGGGGGCCTTAACGTGCTGGAAAACTCTTGAAACTTTGCACACATCTCAGAACCCGCGGCCATCAGGGCCGGGCTGAAGCTGGTACCCGGGCGTGGCAGGCGGGCTCGACAGCGCCCCCTGGAACGGGGTTTGAACACTTGGTCCATAAATCAAACACGCTTGCATGTAATAATATGAAACTCAGTACACATATAGATCTCATTGGTTCATATATACTTCATGCTCTTACTTTTTACCCCAGCCCAACAGGAAGTCGGCTATTAAGGGTTGTTTGGAAAATGAAATGGAATGCAATGGAATTCGATATACTCCTCCTAGAGAATTCAAACACACGGCACGAAACTCGGTCAGCATGAAGTCAAGACACTGAGGATGAAAAATTGCCAGGGGATTTTTGATATCTCGAACGGTTTGGCCGTGGCGAGGAAACGAAATTATGACGAGAAACGTGAAACAGGAAGTGTGTTATAACTACTGCATACATTAACTGATCTTGATGAAACGTCAGCAGTGTGTTCGTTGTAAGAGCCCGATCACATGGATGTGACTATTGTGAGTCAAAGTTATAGCGCCACCAACTGGCAGCAGGAAGTGTGTCACTTTCAAAATGCTTTTAAATCACCCTCTTATTTTTACCCGATTTGCTTCAAACATTATGTGTATAATGTAGACACACGCCAGATGTAGACCTGTGAAAGGATTATTGATATCTTAGATACTGTTGCCATGGCAATGCATCAAACATTAATATTCCTTTTTTTAAGCTTTTTCATTCTTTTTCATGCTTTCGGGCACTTTTGGGGTTCTTAACATGCTCGAAAACTCTTGAAACTTTGCACACGGGACAAAACCCGCGGCCATCAGGGCCAGGCTGAAGCTGGTACCCGGGTGTGGCAGGGGGGCTCGACAGCGCCCCCTTGAACAAGTCCGACAATTTGGTCCATATATCCAACACGCTTTACCCGATTTGCTTCAAACTTGATGTGTATAATGTAGACACATGCCAGATGTAGACCTGTGAAAGGATTGTTGATATCTTAGATGCTGTTGCCGTGACAACGCATCAAACTTTAATATTCTTTTTGGATACTTTGAGATTCTTAGCGCATTTTTGGGGCCCTTAACATGCTCAAAAACTCTTGAATCTTTGCACACGGGTCAGAACCCGTGGCCATCAGGGCCGGGCTGAAGCTGGTACCCGGGCGTGGCAGGGGGGCTCGACAGCGCCCCCTGGAATGGTGTCCGATAACTTGGTCCATATATCCAACACGCTTTACCCGATTAGCTTCAAATTTGATCTGTATAATGTAGACCCACGCCAGATGTAGACCTGTGATAGGATTGTTGATATCTTAGATGCTGTTGCCGTGACAACGCATCAAACTTTAATTTTCTTTTTGGATACTTTTGAGACTCTCAGCGCACTTTTGGGGCCCTTAACGTTCTCAAAATTCTTGAAACTTTGCACACGGGTCAGAATCCGCGGCCATCAGGGCCGGGCTGAAGCTGGTACCCGGGCGTGGCAGGGGGGCTCGACAGCGCCCCTGGAACAGGGTCCGAAATCTTGGTCCATAAATCAAAAACGCTTGCATGTAATAATATGAAACTTGGTACACATATAGATCTCATCGGTTCATATATGTTTTGTACTTTTACTTTTTACCCCAGCCCAACAGGAAGTCGGCTATTAAGGGTTGTTTGGAAAACGCATGCAATGGAATGTGAAATACTCCTCCTAGAGAATTCAACCAATCGCCACGAAACTCGGTCAGTATGAAGTCAAGACACTGAGGATGAAAAATTGCCAGGGGATTTTTGATATCTCGAACGGTTTGGCCGTGGCGAGGAAACGAATTTATGGCGAATAATGGAAACAGGAAGTGTGTTATAACTACTGCATACATTAACTAATCTTGATGAAACTTCAGCAGTGTGTTCGTTGTAAGAGCCCGATCACATGGATGTGACTATTGTGAGTCAAAGTTATAGCGCCACCAACTGGCAGCAGGAAGTGTGTCACTTTCAAAATGCTTTTAAATCACCCTCTTATTTTTACCCGATTTGCTTCAAACTTTATGTGTATAATGTAGACACACGCCAGATGTAGACCTGTGAAAGGATTATTGATATCTTAGATACTGTTGCCGTGGCAACGCATCAAACTTTAATATTCTTGTTTGATGCTCTGAGCCAATATGGCAAGCCGTTTTAACATTTAATCATTTTAACCTACCAGTCTCTATTTTCATGCTACTAGTACTTATTTTTTAGATACTAGTATCTATTCCATTAAGTACTAGTACTTATTCATTTGCGACTAGTGCTTATTCTTTAGTACTAGTGCTTATTCTTTAGATATTCTTTTGAATACCTATTAGTAGCTAATGAATAAGTACTGGTATCTATTTAATAGGTACTAGTATGTAATGACTTAGAACTAGTATTTATTGAATAAATACTAGTATCTATTAATAGCTACTAGTCTCTAAAAGGTCATTTTCTCTCTCTCTCTCTGAGCCAATATGGCAAGCTGTTTTAATATTTAATCATTTTAACCTACTAGTCTCTATTTTCATGCTACTAGTAATTATTTTTAGATACTAGTATCTATTCCATTAAGTACTAGTACTTATTCATTAGCGACTAGTGCTTATTCTTGATGATAGTGCTTATTATTATTTATATTTTCAGAGCAGAAAATCAGATTTTTCTGCTTATTCAATATTGCATCTAAAATGTGACTTGACGTGTGTGTGTGTGTGTGTGTGTGTGTGTGTGTGTGTGTGTGTGTGTGTGTGTGTGTGTGTGTGTGTGTGTGTGTGTGTGTGTGTGTGTGTGTGTGTGTGAGAGAGAGAGGGGAGAGAGAGAGAGAGAGAGAGAGAGAGAGAGAGAGAGGAGAGAGAGAGAGAGAGAGAGAGAGAGAGAGAGAGAGAGAGAGGAGGAGAGAGAGAGAGAGAGGAGATTGTGTCTGTTACAGTGACAAGAGTTTTTAAGCCTTGTCTTTTTGGATATATATATATTTTTTATAGAAAAAAAAAAGTGCATACAACCCATGTATTTTAAATGTATTGTTTGCTTTAAATTAAATTAAGATTGTATGTTTGGTAATTGAACCTAAATAAATGTAAAATTAATGTGCTATATTTCAGATCAATATATTTATTTTCCTTCATTTTAATCAACACTAACTTTATTCTCATCTGAATTATAAATAACTTATTTCTGTATAAATTAAAAAATCCCGAATAATCCAGACCAACCAGAGCACACTATTTCTACAACATCATCAGTGCTGAAGCGGAACTACCAGAGCCGTTCGGCAGATAGCGAGCAGATATTTTGTGTCACGTCGTGCACAATAACCCTAAGGCACCAGGGTGGCGGTGCCACCGGCTTGGGCCCGTAATCGCTGCTCGCAGCTATATTTATTATTATTATTATTATTCTCCGCAATGAATTGCATTTTTGAGGGCCTAAACATGCACGAAAACTCACGAAAATTTGCTCACGCGTCAGAACTGGCGAAAATTTACATCTGATATGCGTTTCAAAATTGGGCGGGGCAAAATGGCTCGATAGCGCCACCTATAAAGGTTCAACGGAGTGCGCCTCGCGTTATGTTTCACGTACGTGTACGAAATTCGGTACATATGTGTAATGGCCCAATACCTACAAAAAAGTCTATTGGAGCGTAGCCCTAAACACAACAGGAAGTCAGCCATTTTGAACTTCCTCTCAGATTTTTGTGCAGTTTTTGCCATTTTCAGGCCTCGTACTTTAACAAACTCCTCCTACAGTTTTAATCTGATCATCTTCAAATTTGGTGAGTGTAATCTTAAGGCCTTTGCGACGTTAAATTACGAAGATCTTGAGTTTTCGTCGAAGGGCGTGTCCTCGGCGGCCTGACAAATTTTGATGTTTCGCCATTAAAAAGGAAGTTGCTGTAACTCAGGCAAACAATGTCCAATCTGCCCCAAACTTCACATGTTTGATAAGAGTTCTGTCCTGAACACATGTCCATGCTCCTATTCAGTTACAGTCATAGCGCCACCTGCTGGCAACAGGAAGTGACATGTTTAACACTGTTGTGGACTCCTGATAACATATAAAAAAGTGCCAGCAAGTGTTAAACATGCTAACAACATACTTGAAACATGCTAAAACATGCTAGCAAGCACTTAGCTAAGTGCTAAAGCATGCTATTACTGCAATTCAATAGGATATTTGCTGTAACTCAGGTATGGAATGTCCAATCTGCCCCAAACTTCACACGTTTGATAAGAGTCATGGCCTGAACACATCTACATGACAATATTCAGTTATAGTAATAGCGCCACCTACTGGCAACAGGAAGTGACATGTTTAACACGTTGATGCCCTTCTAGCAACAGGTTAAAAATGCCATTGAGTTCTAAACATACAAGAAACATGTTAAAACATGCTAGCAATACTTAGCTAAGTCCTAAAGCATGCTAATTCAATGAAACAAGACGTTGTTGTTACTCAAAAAGGCAACGTCCCATCTGTGCCAAACTTCACACGTTTGATAAGAGTTATCTCCTAAACACATGTCCATGCTCATATTCAGACATAGTCATAGCGCCGCCTGCTGGCAACAGGAAGTGACGTTTAACACTGTTCTGGACTCCAAATAGGTACATACATGTAATGGCCCAATGCCTACAAAAAAGTCTCTTGGAGCGTATCCGTAAACACAACAGGAAGTCAGCCATTTTGATCTTGCTCTGATTTTTGTGCAGTTTTTGCCATTTTCAGGCCTCGTACTTTAACGAACTCCTCCTACAGTTTCAATCTGATCATCTTTAAATTTGGTGAGTGTAATCTTAAAGCCTTTGCGACGTTAAATTGCGAAGATCTTGAGTTTTCATCGAAGGGCGTGTCCTTGGCGGCCTGACAAATTTCGATGTTTCGCCATGAAACAGGAAGTTGCTGTAACTCAGGCAAACAATGTCCAATCTGCCCCAAACTTCACACGTTTGATGAGTTATGTCCTGAACACATGTCCATGCTCATATTCAGTTACAGTCATAGCGCCACCTGCTGGCAACAGGAAGTGACATGTTTAACACTGTTGTGGACTACTAATAACATATAAAAAAGTGCCAGCAAGTGCTAAACATGCTAGCAACATACTAGAAACATGCTAAAACATGCTAGCAAACACTTAGCTAAGTGCTAAAGCATGCTAATGCAATGAAAGAGGAAGTTGTTGTTACTCAAGAAGGCAATGTCCAATCTGCCCCAAACTTCACACGTTTGATAAGAGTCATGGCCTGAACACATCTACATGATAATTTTCTGTTAATTTTCTGTTATAGTAATAGCGCCACCTACTGTCAACAGGAAGTGACATGTTTTACACTGTGATGCAGTACTAGCAACATAGTAAAATATGCCATTGAGTGTTCAACATGTTAGAAACATGTTAAAACATGCTAACAATTCTTAGCTAAGTGCTAAGGCATGCTAATGCAATGAAAGAGGAAGTTGTTGTTACTCAAGAAGGCAATGTCCAATCTGCCCCAAACTTCACATGTTTGATAAGAGTCATGGCCTGAACACATCTACATGATAATTTTCTGTTAATTTTCTGTTATAGTATTAGCGCCACCTACTGTCAACAGGAAGTGACATGTTTTACACTGTGATGCAGTACTAGCAACATAGTAAAATATGCCATTGAGTGTTAAACATGTTAGAAACATGCTAAAGCATGCTAGCAATACTTAGTTAAAGGAGAAGTTCACTTTTAAAATGAAAATTATGTCATCATATACACACCCTCATGTTGTTTCAAACCTGTATGAATTTCTTTCTTCTGCTGAACAGAAAGGAAGATATTTAGAAGAATGTCAGTAACCAGGCAGTTTCTGGTTCCCATTGACTTGCATAGTATATTTTTTCCTACTATGGAAGTCAATGGGAACCAGAAACTGCCTGGTTACTGACATTTTTCTAAATATCTTCCTTTCTGTTCAGCAGAAGAAAGAAATTCATACAGGTTTGAAACAACATGAGGGTGAGTATATGATGACAGAATTTTCATTTTAAAAGTGAACTACTCCTTTAAGTGTTAAATCATGCTATTAATGCCATGAAACAGGAAGTTGTTTTAACTCAGGCAAGGAATGTCCAATCTGCCCCAAACGTCACACTTTTTAAAAAAAAAAAATGCCCTGAACACATCTACATGACAATTTTCAGTTATAGTAATAGCGCCACCTACTGTCAACAGGAAGTGACATCTACAATGTGATGCCGTACTAGCAACAAATTTAGATATACCATTGAGTTCCAAGCATGCTAGAAACATGCTAAAACATGCTAGCAACACTTATCTGAGTGAAAACACATTGTATAATCCCCATAATAAAGGACATTTTTGTAACTGTCATTGACATACTCCTCCTATATTTACCTAAATAAATGCACATTCCCCTCCGTGCTCTGTCTTCCTAAAGCCACTGGGTGGCGGTGGCACGGGTGCGAGGGCCCTTTCATCGCTGCTTGCAGCTTTAATTGATAGTTATTACTATAGCAACTTCATGTAAGTCTTTTACTTTGTTTTACTTGGACTGTCTTTGCTCACAGATGTATGTGGATTTCATACTGTACTGTACAGTATGAGTTCCCACAGAAGGTTTCCGCACTTTCTATCATAACCATGGTATTCACTGCACTGAATGCATTTTCATTACTCAGCAACCTTGTTAAGTCATTATCATAACAAGACAAGCTCATGGGGTCCAGGATGATGGATTTGAATGATTTCCTTCAGTGTAAAAACAAGCTGATTATTTGGTTATATATCTTTTTATTATATATCACTAGAAGGCTTGCTGGTCAAAATAATACAAATATATTTGTATAATGACCGCTAAACTGTTTTACTGTTTTCCCAGGCAGCTGTGCTACATTTACGGCTGTAGTATCACCCTGCACTCTATTTCTTTATTAATAATAAAATATTTTTTTTTTACCCCAAATCAACATTTTACATCTATTTAGTTTCCATAATTAGTTTCAAGCCCTGTCAGATATCATGTTTCATAAATGACCGACTAGCTATACAGGATCCAAACCCTGAGCTTTGGCATACATTGCACAAAGCCTGTTACCATATATGGTGTGTGTCAGATGACATCATTGACTGTACATTCTGAGTTATTATACTTGAGAAAGGTTGCCTAAAACAATAAAGCAGTGAATGTTAAACCTCAGAAAACATAAGCACTGTGTGGCTATTATTAGAAGCTGGCCATTGGAGGGAAAACCAATGATGATGCCATATTGAATGTAAATATTTACCTGTCTTATATGCTTGCCAGAGCAGTTTGCCCATGGAGTGTAGACATTGGCTGCCCGTTCCACTGGGGGAAAATATTGCATGCTTATACACTGTGCCAGTCGTCGAGCATTTTCTTATCAGGAACAGCTGTATGAGTCGCTGTCTGGGGACTGGAGGGACATAACATACAGGGACTGTTGCATTTTGAGGACAGCTGCTGCTCCTCATTCACTGAAGGGCCAAAACTAGACGTGATCTTCACAAAAATGTTGTCCCATCTTATCTTCAAAATGCTTGTATTAACTGAACATATTTAGGTCTGTTTGATTACATACAGATATACAGTCATGATTTTTGGTTAAATTATTGTTATAAATTACTATAATAAATGATTCCTATCTATCTATCTATCTATCTATCTATCTATCTATCTATCTATCTATCTATCTATATATATATATATATATATATATATATATATATATATATATATATATATATATATATATATATATATATATATATATATGATCAATAATTTTAGTACTATGTTAGGTCACCGTGTCCAATGTAAAATCAGGATCCTGAAGCAAAACCAGTTGAGAATCACTGCTCTTTTGCATACATATATGTGTGTGTGTGTGTGTGTGTGTGTGTGTGTGTGTGTGTGTGTGTGTGTGTGTGTGTGTGTGTGTGTGTGTGTGTGTGTGCGTGCGCGTGCGTGCGCGTGCGTGTGTGTGTGTGTGTGCGTGTGTGTGTGTTTGGCTCTTTATTGGTCAGTGTTGCACTAAGCACTCTTGAAGGCTGATTATGCACTCTTCCGTAATGCAGCCTTCAATGGCCACTAATTTGGGGCTAGAGAATCTCCCTAGGGCTTTTTGTTCTGCCTTGCTTGCTGTATAATGGCACATATAGATTCAGTTCAATATCTCAGTGGATGGACAAAATTCTGAAGCCGGGGATGATTCTGTTGGGTCAGGCCCCACACTTGAATCTTGAATCTTTTGAGACAGAAGTGAACACATGGTGACAAATCCTTCCCAGGCCAACATCAGCAGCAGTGTATGTATCAATGTATGCTGTTATTAAAAAAAATCCCAAAAGAATGCAATTAATTATGTGAAGACTTTTAAAATTTAATTAATTTTATGCTACAAATGAAATCCTATATGTGTAGGTACTTCTTTGAAATAAGTAATTACTTAACGACCATTAAAAAGTATGTACAGTATGTAATATGCATGCAATTCAAATATTACATTGCTCATGTTGCCGCTGTCATGTGACCTACCAGCATTAGTTGTGACGCTTCACTGCCATTCCCAAATCCGCTCTCGTGGCCTCATGGGATAGTAAAGTGTCCATTGGATGTGCACTTCAGTATCTCAATGGAAGTAGTACATCATCAGGGCACTTGCTGTTTTATAAATAATTTGAATGTGAACATACTACTCTTTTAATATATTGTTTTTCATCTTCTATATAGTAGGGAAGAATGCATATTCGAATGCAGCCTTAGTCTTATACACAGTGACTGGAGCAGCACATTTACCCACAAGTCCTTGCATGACCTGATCTGCCTATGGCCCAAGGGCTCTGAACGGCTCCCCGCTCTTAACAACTGATTTAGAATCGCCTTTGCATTCCTGTCTTAACATGTTTCAGCACAACTATGAACAACAATAGAGCAGTAAGTGCAAATGTCATTAAATTGTCCATGTCAAGGGACGTCATATATGAGCTTAAACAAATGAACTACAGCAGAAATATGAGGTAACCTCAGAAACATGACTTTCCTTCAGCCACTCATCTAATTCGTTCTAGCAGAAAGTCTCTCTCTGAGGACACTTGGTTAGCAGCTGGCTAAAGTGCTTTCAGTTCTCACTGGGAACTGGACGACATTTTTGCCAAGCACAAAGTCCAGTGATCATGGCTGAAATGGAGTGTTAAAATTTTCGTGCTTGCAGCTTTAAAATAAGAAAACTATCATAAATAACATTCTGTAGACTGCAATGATTAATAGCACTCTTTTTTTCAATACACTATTTATATATAATTTTTAATAAATTTGATTGCCTACTGTATATTTCTTAAAGGGCACCTTTAAAAGAATAGTTCACACAAAAATTTTTATTTTGTCATCGTTCATTCACTCTCATGTTCTTATCTAAACTCATTTTCTTCCTTCTGCAAAACAAGTTTGTTTTATGTTACTGTACTTTCTAGCCTAGAAATCTAGAGGCACTCTTTTATTTTGCAGCCAGTGTCGTCTAGCAACTCTCCATTGACTTGCGAGCTGGAGAAACCAAACTCTAGTCAGGCCAATCACATTGTGTATAGAGTCAGTGGGCGGGCTTAACATAATGACAGCAGAGTTGCGAGGGTTCCGTGTGAATTCCCTGCTACTTGAAAACAAATGGTTCTTTTTCCACTACAGAGTACCAGCTCGACTCAACTCGACTCGACTCGCCTTTATTTGGTTTTCTACTGTGTAAAAGTTGTACCTGTACCTACTTTCGGGTACATTTTTCCGTTTTACCTCCCATGCCGGAGGTGATACGGAAAAATGTACCCGTTCTAAGCGTGCTGAGGTGATACTAAAATGTGACGTGAAAACACTGCAGACAACTGATTGGTCAGAGAGAATCTTCACTATTCACTGCGTCATCATTGCATGCGGCAGATGGAGTAATAACCTGAATAACCCCGCCATTTTTGAATAGTTTGGCCAAAGACTGCGTGATATACCCATTACTACTATTATGGCAACTCGTAAGAATACTCCGAGACTTAAACGAGAAGGTGCGGACTTTCCTTTGTTTGTCGCGTAGAAGATTATACCACGGCAGTTGCTGCTGTGGTGTCTCTATGACGACCAGGTACTATTGTGGAGGTACTATCTGTAATGGAAAACGGAGCGAAAAGCGAGGCGAGGCGAGTCGAGTCGAGTCGAGTCGAGCTGGTACTGGTAATGGAAAAGCGGCAATAGAAGATAGCTGCTGCAAAAAAAACAGCGGTCAATCAAATCGGCTTTAGACGCGACTCTGGAAGACTTGGTGTCAAAACAACATTCACCAGCAACAGCACAAGAATCAATTTGAATCAGAATCAAAAACTCTGTCTTTGTCAATTCATAGATAATCCTTCCCTCCATTGAACTGTTAACTGCTATTAACCACTGTGACCGAATCATTGAGTCAGTAAGTGGAACTCAAGCACCAGATCAGTTCAATCTTCAGTTCAAACATCTTTGAAAAAAGAGAGGAATAAATATGATTTTTTTTCTGTCTAAAAATTATTGGAGATACTTTACATCTTAATTACAACTTCATGTAGCAACTTTCCAAGAGCACTTGAATGCACCATATGTGCTGTGCCCAAGGAAACAAGGTTAATAGTTCCCGGGTTTCTCCTAAAAACATCTTAAACTTAGAAATAGGAATAGTTCACCAACAAATTACAATATTGTGATAATTTACTCAACTTTATGTCTTTTCAAACTTATATAACATATAATTTATTCCATGGAACATATAGTTGCACTGATGACTCTTTTCTATAAAATTAGTAGGAATTTAAACTGTGGCAGGCCAATACTCAAGAAAGGAGCCCATGAGCAAATAAGTAGGTCCCAGCTGGGCAGAATCATCAATGATGAATACTTCCACCTGACCTGTGCACCCTCCAAAAGGAACTCAAATCAATTTGAATGAAGCTATGTATTTTTTGTCGTGCAGCATGACAGCACCGCCAGCTATGCAAATACCTGTTATTTCAGGGATCTGGATATGGAAGTTGCCGTCTTTCAGAACCATTGAGAAAAAAAAAAAAATCCTCTGGGCACAGTCGCGAGAGGATTTGTTTCAATGTCAACCCTTTCGAGTCAAAGATCGCAGACGGCCCTAGATTATTGTTGTCCAAAATTCACTACTGGTTAAAACATCACACTCATACTTGATCTGGACAAACTGAGCATCATTAGAAAGATTTAAGACTCCAACTTCGATATTTGACCACTGTTAATGATAAAACTGGTTTGCAATGATATTCATTTCTTAATTTATACCAGAAGTGCAAAATTATTAATATGTAACGTTCGTTATTTTGAATAGAAATCCTCAGTCATAAAGCAGTCATTCATGTCTTCCCCGGTTTATTTGTGTTCACGTACATGCAATATACAGCATCCGCCAGGGCTCTTAGTCTAATTGTCCGCATATTTGGAGAAATAATGATTTATCATCACATGTTTGCAAAATATTTCGACATACAGAATAATATTTCTATTAATTTTCCACTGAATTATGCGATCTGAAGAGCTCAAACAGCGAACACAGTGAGCTCTGTCTCTCCTCTTCCCCATGGAGAAGTACATTAAAGAGGCGCTTCAACTGGGTTACATCCACCCTTCCACTTCCCCTGCTGCTTCAAGTTTTTTCTTCGTGGCAATTTTTTTATTTTATGACATCCGATTCCTGACCTCAAATATTCGATTCCAGAATTGGAATCCCAACCCTAGATAAGACTAATTAACAACTTAGAAGCTAACAAAAAAAAAAACAACACAAAAGGCTGATCGGGGGCTGACTCGAAGCAGTGCATACTGGTTAGAAATTGGTATTTTGGGTTTTGTTGTTTTGTTTGGTCATGGTTTGTTTCGGGTTTTGATGCATGTCTTTTATTTTGTAATTTGGCTCCTTTTTACAAAGTCATGTGATTCCCTTACCCTCATGTGGTCTTGTCATGTGCTTCCTTTGGTTCCTGTGTTATGTTCTTATTGGTTTGTCTTGTCATGTGATACTCTGATTTGTCATTAGGCTTGTTCGGCTTCATACAGCACTGCACAGACCGATTGGTGGCTGACTTGAAACAGTCAAAACAGTCAAAACAGCATGCCAGTTCGAAATTGTGTCTGACTTGAGACAGCACCAGACACTACGTGACTTTGACGTACGCCATCAAAGTACCACGAGAGCAATTCGAGAGCAGCCGGCTGATTCATTCTGCGCAGCTTCTCCACAGCGGCTGCACAAGCTCTGATGATGACACTATTGTTCCACGATTGGCTGTCAATCAAGTGTGTTTCATGTTTATTCGAACACCTTCATTTCCTCTAATGTTCACAAATCTACATTTTCATGTAGTCGCAATATTATATTGTGTCATGTTTATCAAAATAAAACTGATAAAAAATTGTAGATCCCACTTCATTGGTATTTAAATAGTATAGGCTTATGTTGAACTTTATACTTGTACAAAAATACACTGTATTTAGCAGTACATAAAGTATTAAATGGAAACATATCTGAAACGTCTGTTTATTTGACAAATTTTGCATTTATTTCACTATGGCTGTGGTAAAGTATGCAAACACCACGTTATCGGTCACTACGCAAAGCAAAAAAGTGTCTGACTTGGCGGAGTCAAACATCATTAGTGCCGACGTGAATAATAATCTTAGAGAATTTACGATTAGCATTAGCCAGCACTTTTAAATATGCTTTGATGTCAGGCGCTCTGGCTTCCGGCAAACATGTGACTATGGTGGGTGGTGTCTCTAATTTCACGTTCTGTGTAATAGAATTGCCTATTACCAGGGCACAATCAACAGAATTCTCAGTGGATGTCTTGATCAAATCGATTTGTTATGGTAATTGGAACGGAAGAGTGGTTTCTTGATCCGCGACTAGAGCGATCCCTCACTGTCACCCATTTGCCTTGCTGCACAGGGAATAATTCAGCCAGAACCGAATCATGTAAAGAGTTCACTATGCTAGGCGCATCCAAAATAGTATCTAAAGCTCTAGCACACTTACCAGGGGCGGAGCGGGGGGTGGCTAATGGGCTTAAGCCCCGAATGTTTTGTCAAAAGCCCCGAATCTTTTAGGTTTTTTTAAAATGACTTCAACTTTGTTTAATAATTTCCTCTCAGTCTTGACTGGAGCGGCAAAAAAATCAAACAAAAGCTCTACCACCGTGCGTGGTGGCGGACGGTAATGCATTGCATCGCGCATCACTCAGCTTGTATGCCAACTGCCAATAAAAACTAATGAAGAAAAATATAAATCGTCTTCTTCTTCGTCGTCGTTGTCATCAGGGGCTTGCCGTTGGCGGGCTGTTGTATGTTTCAATTCACCGTGACCGGCGTTGTAGCGAGCTCACTGGCTCAGCCACGGCACATGTTTGCAGTCAGTTGCCTACTGGAAATTATGTCACATAAAATTTGATGAAAGTGATGCTTTTGAAAACATATTTCTGACAATAAATGAAATATTTTTAAAATGGCATGTCTATATTTTGTCTCTGCGGAGCTGAGATGAGAACAATCGGAACACGGCCGTATTCTTGTGCATGCGCATCTGGGTGGCACGGATAAAAGTACGCAGCAATAATTAATGTTCCTGCGAGATTGTTGCGCGGGATGTGGAAGCGCGCAAAAGTTCCAGAAATGTACAAAAAGTGCCCTAGCCTTGAATGACAAGGTAAGGAAAATAAGACTAAATCAAAATTAAATAACCAAGACTAGGTTGTCCTTGTGATTTTTCTCAAGAGATGTTTTGAGCATTTTACTTCAGACACCGGATTATCAGCAAACTGCCAAGAGAACGGCTAGCTGGCTACTCAAAATAAACTAGCAATCTATTCAGTCAGCATATTTGAAATATAAGACTTGCTAGACCAAAAGTCACGCAGAGTAGGCTGTGTGTATGTGTATGTATCTCTCTTCATGTGGCACATGTTTGGCACATTGTATGGGTCACTAAATAACAAGGTAATACAATGTGTAATCAAGTGATGACTGCAGTAATGTAAACGCTAAATCTTCTACAACTATGCAAAGTATATGCTCTTAACCTTACAGTTTTTCACATTTCATATAATACTCAATTTATCAATTTCTTTGCCCAAAACTCTCCAGAAAGTGCCATTTAATGGTTTATTTTTAAAAAAAAATTCCCGGGGGGGCATACCCCCGTACCCCCCTAGAGACAGCACCCCCACATAATAAAAATATATGCCCTTGGTTTGGGCTAAGCCCCGAATGTTTACGTCGTCTGGCTCCGCCCCTGACACTTACTATCCTCAATTAAAGTTTGGATGCGTGTCTTTAGTTCTGAAATCGTCTCCGTCAGCCTGACTGTCTCCTTGCATTTATCACATATATATCCTATATTGCCGATGGGGAAGGCCATGCTAAACATGTGGCATGAAATGCAGGTGACAATAACAAGACAAGACATTGCTCACCGTGATAGTTGACTGATTCTTACTCACCTGGACTTTTTATGAACTCAGAGGTGCGGGTGCGAGAGAGAAAAATAAATAAATAACTGAGCACACGGGTGGCGCGTTAACAGGCTAGCGAGTTACTAGTGTATCATGCTAAAAATAACGGAAGGTAGCATTGTCAGGTTAATCTGAGATGTTAGGTAAACTGTAATTAGTAGTATAAACAATTAGAAATTATAGTAAATGATGGTTCAAAACTGAAAGCATTTTGTATTTTTTGAAGATGCGCCAATGCTTTATTGTAAAATCTAAAATAAAGAGAGTTGCAGTAGTCCATTCGTGAGAAGACAACCGGCGAGATTGCTTTCTCAAAATCAACAGTTAATAAAAAAAGTTTGTTGTTTTGGCTAAGAGACGAAGGTAAAAGAAACTAGATCTGTTAACCGATTTTATTTGTTTGTCCATTTTTAAATCGGTGTCCTGAACAAACCCTAATTTATTTACACTAGTGGTAATTACGACTGACAGGGGGTAGATTGGTGGACAAGTGCCCTGATACAGCTAGTTGTTTATTAAATTCAAAATGGTTGTACAAAACTGTCAAAAACCTGTTTAAAAAGATGTGGTGGAACTGAAAGTCTCTACACTTGTAACAAGTGTTATTTAGAAACACACAGGACTTTAACCCTTGTGATACACAAGTAACAGACATACACAAATCGTATAAAAGTACAAAATTTATTTAGACAGCAGTTCAAAAACTATTCACAGTAATATACAAGATCAAAAAGATAGAAACACAATAAATGTTATGTAGCTGGCTGCTTCAGTTCAATGGCTAGGAGTAATACTACAATCTGGCGCCCCTTGTAACCAGTGAATAAACAAAGAGAGGCTATCACACGAATTACCCTAATACGTTGAAGAAAATCGTACCTAATACAGCACACATTCACACGTGAGAAGTACACAGCAAGAGCAGATGATAGGTGTAACAATGTACAGGTGTAAGCACTTAAACCCCACACAATAAGAGATATAATTTCTAGAACTACATTAGTTTAATCAATAGTAGCCTCCAAACTAATTCCTTTTGGATGACGCCAGACAGATAAGCCAATAGAAATTTAAATAGCAAACAAACAGTTATGTGCATTTGGCAGAGTTTCTTAAAACACAGTCAACATCAAGTCACTCACGACCCCGCCTACTCGGCGCTCTTAGTACACTATGGCAGGCACTAACGGCGAAACAGCAGTAATCTGCAGTGGCACACACAATTCCCGGCTTCCGACGATTTGCAGTACACTCCGAATGGCCGGCAGGGAAATCCGGAACAGTTGATCCTAGCTGCGAGACAGAGGAAGGGAAATGAGTTCTACACAAATGCACGTCCGTGCCCACTTGTTCGTACGTGATAAGAATTCACACTTCCCTTAATCAAGAGGTGTAGAGTGCGTTGATTTATATCGTAGACCTCTCGCTGCCAGGGATCAATCGTGATAGTTGTCACGGCGTGGAGCCGTGCATTAATGCTTCGTTGGACTCAGAGCCGATTCGTTGGAGACAGTCAAGCTTGTCGCGGTCCAGGCCCGGACTGCGTGTTGTGGTTTTATTCATTGGATCTGCCAATAGGCTTTATGCCGAGCGTCACGTGACCAAACCGGGAAACGGGTCTCATTACATCCGCTTGTCAGAGAAAGTGTTAACGGCCGTAAAAACTAACTACGATATCTATGGATTTTTAAGGTAATCAGCAAACCTACTAAGTTCACTCTGTTATTGGTGTTTTATGCTATTTAAATTTTTAAACGTTAGTGAGAAGAAGAAAAATTAAAAACTTTTAAATATGAATCTGCACATGCGAGGTACATTGGTTATGCTCATTTTTGCTTGCTCCTTTTAAGTTATCTTGAGTAAAATCGCAAACATTTTCATGAAGCACATACAAAAGACCTGAATCGGAAGCGATGCGATCTGTTTTCCGGTTTGGTCGCGTGACGCTCGGCATAAAGCCTATCGCGTTGTACCGCTGGCTTATCAGCAATATTTGTCGCACCTGTTAACAGAGTCTTGCAGATACACGTGCACACCTGATAAACATTAACCCACCCTCACAGGTTGTCAACAGTCAATGTTCTCCTCCTGTTACACACTCTGTAGTAATACTACTGGTTGAGGGTATAGATACAGCAGCAGGTAATTGAGGTATATTGACGCGTAGAGCAGCAATTTTCTCAGTAAAAAAAATGGAGAAAATCTTTAAATCTACAGACTTTGAGCAGGGTTAATGACTGAATTTATAGTAGCAAATATAAGTTTAGGCTTATTTACATTTCGAGAAATTAAATCAGAATAAAATTTATGTTTTGCTTCTTTCGAAGCCTTCTGAAATGCTACCAAAGTTTCTCTAAAGACAAGACACAATGGCCCTCATTTATCAAAAGTGCGTACACCAAATTTCGAGCGTACACCTGGCGTACACCCAAAACCACGGTGACTTTGAGATTTATCAATATGGACGTTGGCATACGGCACGCTCAAATCCCACGCCAGCTCAGGAGATGGTGTACGCATGTTTGAGTTAGTGCTGAAATGCGCAGAAAAACAATTCCTAACACCACAAAACCCACTGACAAACTAAAACATATGACAAAAACATAGTAGGCTAATTTTAAACTTCAGTGTAAAAATCTGTCACAAAAAACGGCAAAAGTAATGATTATGAATATGTAAAATATAGCAAGGAGATATTTTAATTGTTTATTAATAAAGAAGTGTTTTCTTTGTGTCGGCTGCAAAAATGAAGTTGAGATGCTGACTCGCGATCTTCGCAGTAGTGAACAGCCCAGAGAGAAATGCACATTTCAGATTACATAAGCAGAGAGCAGTCTGCAGTTTTCTTTCGTTTTGAATTGTTCTGTTTAAAAGTAGACATGTCTGAGGCAAGTAGTACCTTTTCGGTTCATTTATGAGATGAGCTCAGTTCACGCGTCCTCCGTTTCATGATTATCTATCAGCTGCCATTTACTTCTTATTTGTTAAATCCAGGTAATTGGTTGATGAAACATTGATTAAAATTAAGATACAATTAATACAAAACGAAAATCAGTTTCAAGAAAGGTTTTGTGCTTTATGTTTGATGTCTCTGTGAAAGTTTTAAAATATATTTTAGTGCCGCTTTCAGAGCGCTCACGTCCGTATCATTGTTTTTTTCCTCATGTGAATACGAATAATAATAAGAATAAGAATATTACAAATGGACATGCAATTATTAATGTGAATGAATGGTACTCCACATCACATCATCATGCTGTAAAATAATGCATTGTGATAGGTCATTTGATCTCCACGTCGGAGAAGTTTCTCTTCTTTGCCGTCTTCCATGTGTCCATAGCGTAAAATGAGGGCGTTGTGGAAGCAGAGACCCTGTAATTTGTATTTATTCCATCTCCTTTCCATTTGCAGAGTATGTTTTCTAAGAGTACGGACCATTTCATTTAACCATGGTCGGGAGTTTGGCTTACAATTCATAGCTTAGAAAGGAGCGATAGTGTCCAGGATATCCAGCGGAATCAAATTGCTTCAGATGTTCGTCAACATTTAAAGAGATTGAAAAAGTTTCAGATAAAATAGATTCACAATGACTTCTATATAACTCTGCAAACTCAACGTTAGTCATAGGGTTTGTAGAGTATTTGGCTCAGGTTTTGGGGAAATATGCATTCAATAATTCATAATTCAACATTAATAATTATTCATACGGGTTTGAACCAGATAATCATACATGTTATATCAACCAAAGAGGGGGATAATGTGTTACCTGCATCTGCATTCATAAATATACATAGACAGTTAATCACAAAGGATTATAGTGAGCTACACATGTACACATATTTTACAGACAGGTTAAAATTAGCTCAATTGTATATCAATACTCAATCCTAATGGGTTATAATTAAATATTAATATGTCAATTGTCTAAAATAGATAATTTGTCAGGATAATCTCTAATGGGATTAATTTATGATCGAATCATCTGCTTTTCCAGCAAGACAGATCATCAGATATCTATCAAACCTCATGAAAGTTTATAGATTTTCAGTTTACTCCTCTGGCCACGAGGGTATCACTTTATTGTTCTATAAAAATCACTATTTACGTATCAACCAATTGTACAGCTCGTAGCTGAAGGATCGCGACATCAAAGGGACTTGAATATGAGCGACACAGACAGTCAATCAATCAATCAATCAAGAGAGAGAGAGAGAGAGAGAGATCAGAGATCCGTGAGAATCATAGTTTGGCAAGATTCACTTAGACAGTAAAACCTTTCAAGAGACAACACGGAAAAACATAATCGTAATGCTCTAAAAGCTCGATAAGATCGATACTTGCACAGTTACGCTTTGGTGGCTGCTTTGAAGTCATTCGGATGCGTGTGCCGTCTGTTCATCACGTGGTCTGCGGAGATGTCCGAGGCGAGCGCTTCAAAAGAAGGTTTGAAGGTCTGACGTGAATTACCAAATAAACAATTCAGGCTAAGTTAATTTACCCGGGGCAATGAAAAAAGTCGAAAGGAAAACAAAACTTAAACAAACAAAAGAAAAAGATCCCCGAAGGGGAATCACACGGAGTTACATGATGTGAGGAGGTAGTTTAAGAGTTCAAGAGAGTAAGGCCCCATTTACACGGCATGGTTCAAGTGACCCAAATTCGATTTTTTCCTCTCATGTGGCACAGATCGGATATGACCCATGAACGTGTAAGCAGGAAAAAAACGCATGGATTCCGATTTTCTCAGATCGGATCCAGGCCTCACTCATATGTGGTAATAAATCGGATATGAATCGGATTTGTGCATTTGCGTGTGCCATGTAAGCAGACAAATCGGATATTCCCCAGTAAATGCGAGTCGTACGTCATTAAAAAAGTGACGTCAACTCAGGGGGACACCACAACTGCACGATTACATTCTTATTATAGGCGCGAGGGAGAAGGATACACACAGTGGAGCGATGCGGAGGCTTTTAAGTGTTTGGGGCGAAGAGACAGTGCACGAAAAAATGCAGGGTTTTTACAGAAATAAATCCGTGTTTGAAGACATTTCACGAGATATGGGGAGGCCCGGTTTTAAGCGCTCGTGGCTACAGTGCCACCATAAGATAAAAAGCTTAAAAAACAAATATACAAAACGAAAGCAAAACACTGGATAATTTTATTCGCATCTGCATCCATTGTATTTCGTGCTGTTTTACTTCCTTTTCCGGGTCAGAACGTCTACATTTGGTAGTTTCAGCAGTGTATAGTGTAAATGCAAAAATCGGATACGGGTCTCTTTTAAAAGATGATGTAAGCGGGTCGTCAAAAAAATCGGATATAGTCAGAAAATCGGATTTGGGCATCAAGACCTGCAGTGTAAATGCAGCCTAAGAGAGAGACGGGGAGCTTGGCGCGTCTCTTCAAAGACATTTCGGTTCACGCCTCTTCTGGCGTGAATGCACCAATCAGCTGTGAGAAAAGTGCCCACGGAAGATTCCTCTTTGTCTTTTCAGAAACTTTTATCTGCCTAAATTATGACCTGCGTTAGGAATGGTTATTTCTACTGCAGAGATGTGTTATACACATAATCATACCTTTTACAGTGTGTTTATACATATATTTGGCTGAGTCAAATCCAGGGCATTCCCTACGATATCAAAAACGACATATACACATTATAGGAAAACACAGTTACATTAAAAATGCATCTAGAGGCACCTCTGTTCATTTAGAACCACAATACGGTCACATTTAACAATGGGACATGGCAAACATATCGAATATATATATATCATAGGAAAAGTCTTTCAGTGAGGATATACACGCATAGTTCTTATGTGTGTGTGTTTGGATCTGCGTGCATTGAGCACACAACGGTGGGAGTTTCGGTGTGTGTGTGTGTGTGTTTATCTTTATCTTCAGGCAGGACATGCAGATTCCGCTACCCTCGCATTGCTCGCTAAGGACAGGGCCTACGCCAAAGAACTTTATAAATTTATGCTTGCCGAGCTGTTAATAAATATACGCTGCTTGTTCTTTCTAGTAGAACTAGTCGAAAGTCAGTGGTGCGTTATTCAGATGCTATTTTAAGGGCGAATGCTTGGCCATAATGTAGCGTGTGCACAACGCTGCGGAGGAAATTGTCTCTGAGGCTGCTGCGGAGGAAGCTGTCCCGAATCATCTCAGCCTCCCAGAAAGCTTAGAAGAACTCGGTATTGCGACAGAAACTTTTAACTCTCTCTTTTCCAGCACTTCAGACACAGTAGATCCGTTGCACTCAAAGAAGATCAAAGAAAATAGTCCAACGCCGTGGTACAATGAGCACACTCAGGCCCTTAAGAGAGAAACTGGAAGAAGACTAAACTAGAGGTATTTCGCATTTAATGGAAGGAGGGGCTCGATTGCATACAGAGAGGCCTTAAAGAAAGGCCTCAAGAGAGGCTGCTTGACCTGCTTATTTTTCAACCCTATTAGAAGAAAATAAACAAAACCTGAGGTATTTATTTGAAAAATAATGTTTCAAGCCCAGAAGTTTCCAAGCAGCACAGCAGTAAATGACTTTATGACCTTCTTCACTTATAAGATTGATAATATCAGGGAGAAAATTATAACTATGCAACAGGCAGTGCATTGTAGTCTCCCTAAGGAAAAATTCAATTCATTCATTGCTATAAGAGAGGAAGATTTTTCTAAACTTGTTAAATCATCTAAATCGACAATATATATGTTAGACCCTATACCGACCAAGCTATTGAAAGAGATGCTTCCAGAGGTCATAGATCCTCCTCTCAATATCATTAATTCATCTTTGTCACTAGGATACGTACCAAAAACTTTTAAGCTGGCTATGATTATACCACTTGTTAAAAAAAACGCAACTTGATCGTACAAAATTTGTCAATTACAGGCCGATCACAAATCTACCCTTTCTGTCAAAGATACTAGAAAAGGCAGTATCCTCACACCTATGATCCTTTTTAGAAATAAATGGTATCTGCGAGGATTTTCAGTCAGGATTTAGACCGTACCATAGTACTGAGACAGCTCTCATTAGAGTCACAAATGATTTGCTCTTATCATCCGATCGTGGTTGTATCTTGCTATTGATGTTACTCGATCTTAGTGCTGCATTTGATACTATTGACCACAACATTCTTTTAAATAGACTAGAAAATTTTGTTGGCATTATTGGAATTGCATTAGCATGGTTTAAATCATACTTATCTGACCGTTATCAGTTTGTATCAGTAAATGAAGAGAGTAAATGAAAAGTTCAGTATGGCGTACCACAAGGCTCAGTAGTAGTAGCACCGCCGCTCCCACCACGCGCATCACGCGCTGTGCGTAGGGCACCAAGTGCTGAGGGGGCACCAAAAATAGCCTAATGAAAAATCAATCATCAAACTTCTTGTTATGAATCAGATTCAGCGCGTTCTTCATCTTCAATCCGCAGCGGCGCCGAGCAGAGAGCAGAGCACGTCAGAAACAGAGGACAGGGTGTGTGTGTGTGTGTTCATCTTAGCCTCATTGGTCTGTCACTGCTCGTCAATGTCAGAATATTTGAGATGACCAGTCAAATCAAAGTAGTAGGCGGGCTTTATGTTCACAGACGCTGAGCGCGAATTTTAACAGTGCAACTCGACGCTTCAGTGTACGGTCAAGTGCGAGATAAGATGTAAGTAGCTAAACTTAACTTTATATATTTGACAGTTTTTTAAGGCCATAAATGTTAAACTAATGACAAAAAATAATTATGCAAACTATTATAGTTTTGTCTATTTTCGCCATTTTGAACTGAAAATAGGCCTATGTAACATGTAGCCTAGTGTAATAGTTTAGGCAACTGTCATTGTGAGGGGACAAGAAACATGATCAAAGCCGTTTTCATTTCATCATGTTAGGCACAGGATTAATAATGAATGTGTACATATTGAGAATAAAATACAAATTGTAGCCTTTAGAAAATTTAAAAAGCCAACTTTAGGAGGGGAACAGACAGGGTAAGATAATAACAAAGAGAAAAAGAGTGCGATGCTGATGAGGAGACAACATCTTAAAATGCACATCAGTAGTTCAGAGAAATCCAAAATTTTCTCGGGAACCCCCCTAACTAACCTGCCTCAAATTCGGGAGCACAGTGATTATAAAACCATGCCATTGCATGGTAATGAAACGAGTTAATAGTAAGCATTAGACCCTAAACTAGAGTGTTACTTTTTAATTTTTTTTATAAATCATACCCTCATTGAAAATCCTCAGGAAATTTTCAATTTCCTCAAATGAAAATCCTAAATGAAAATATTTTTTGGGGGGGGGGGGCATCATAAAGGAATTATGCTTAGGTCACCAAAATGGCTAGCAGCGGCACTGAGTAGTAGGACCGTTACTGTTCACTCTGTACATGCTACCCTTATGCTACGTTCACACCGGACGCGAATAGCGCGTCAAATTCGCGCCTACCGCGTCTAGTTATACGCTTGACCATTTTGAATCCATTCGCGCGTCAAGAGCGAAATTGACGCGCGTAAAAAACAAAAGTTTGAAGCGAAATTTACGCGCGTGACGCGCGTCGGAGGCGAAATCCGATGAAACTCCGGAGGCGAAACCTGTTGACGACCATCTTACAAGATGGCTGATGTTGATCGAGCATTCGTGGAGAGAGTCACCGCTCTGTATTTGCTCTGGAGAGCAGAACAACGGCGTATGGGTCGTCGTCGCCGTATTTGGGTCCACGAGACCCTCCGGAGGCGTTCCCAGTTCGGCGAATTTCATCATTTGCTCCAGGAGCTGCGCCTGGATGACGGCCGCTTTCAGCGGTACTTCCGCCTGTCCCGCGCCCAGTTTGATGACCTGTTGTCCCGCATCGGAGCGAGGATCACCCTGCAGGATACCAACTACAGGCGCTCTATTCCAGCTGCGGAGCGCCTGTCCATCTGTCTTCGGTTAGTAAATGTATATAAAATGTTAAATACAGTATATTAAATATATGCTAATATATGCTATGCTATCAATGTTTTTAAAACGGTGTGGTACGGATATCACTGTTGGTGCTCTTTCTAGTGATACTCAGTTAACTGCTGAAACGTTAACCTAAAAAATAAAATATTATTTTGGCAGACGTGATAAAAATTATACTGTCATATCTCTATCTGTAAGCAATATGTAGTAACGTTACTCTGTCTTTTGATAATCAGTTATTGGTTATTGGCACACTAGTGATTTAAACCATATACACATATATTTTCTAGGTTTCTTGCCACAGGGGACTCATTCAGGACCATAGCGTCCAGCTTCAGGGTTGGTGTCTCAACAGTGAGCAAGATCGTCCACCAGGTTGTGACTGCAATCTGGGACTGTCTTGTGGAGGAGTACATGGCTGTGCCCACCACTGATGACTGGAGGTCCATCGCAGAAGGATTCCAGGAGCGGTGGAACTACCCTCTATGCTGTGGAGCGGTGGATGGGAAGCACGTGGTAATGAAGGCACCCCCCAACTCAGGATCCCAGTTCCACAACTACAAGGGAACATTCTCCATCGTTCTCCTTGCAGTTGTGGATGCGAGGTATCGCTTCCGGGTGATCGATGTTGGGGGGTACGGCAGGACCAGCGACGGTGGGATTCTGGCAAACTCCGCCTTTGGACGGGCTCTCCGTGCTGGTACACTTCATCTGCCTCCTGACCAGCCTCTTCCCGGTGCTGATGAAAGAGGACCCCAGCCCCATGTCTTTGTGGCTGATGAGGCGTTCCCGCTGCGGAGGAACCTCATGCGGCCCTTCCCTGGACGCACCCTTCCTCCAGAGAGGCGTGTATTCAATTATCGCCTCTCCAGAGCCAGGCTGGTGGTGGAGAACGCCTTTGGTATCCTCTCCTCACAGTGGAGGATGTACCACCGCCTCATCGAGGTCCACCCAGAAGTTGTGGAGAAGTGTGTGAAGGCGACGTGTCTTCTCCACAACTTTCTGAGGTGTTCGGAGTGGAGAGAGGCACCTGCTGCGAGGGGCGCGGGATATGCTGGAGAGGAGCCACTGCCAGGTCTGGGTCGGGTTGCGGCCAACAACTCCTCCAGAGAGGCACTCCGGGTGAGGGATGTCTTCATGGCTCACTTCTCGGCGGAGGGAGCAGTACCATGGCAGCCGACGGAATAGCATTTGAAGTCCACAACGGCTCTTTTAAGAGCCACCCACAAACCTATAAAGAGCTAAACTATCTAAAAATAGTCCATTATTATTATATTTTGTATTTTTTTCCCCAGGTTGTCAGCCCCAGTTCCAGGATGTAAGGTCCACAACATGCACATTTATTAAGCTGAGACTTTTCCAAAATGTCAGGTTTTCCATGGTAGTGTATCAGGTTAAATTATTTATTTATTTTTGTTTTGATGATAAATGAAGCCAGCCTCCAAAAGTACTTAACCTGTCCTGTGTTTTTTTTCCTTATTTAACACTGTCCAGACACTAATGTTGGTTGTCTTTACATTACAATAATAATAATATTTTATATAATCTAGATTTAGATATGGAATAAATAGCAATCAATACAAAATCAAAATGTCTCATATATTGAAATCAAGTTATGTGATAAAAGATTTGCTTTGTTTGTGCATTAGAACCACACTAGGCATTTAGTCATATTACAAAATAATTTATTGAGACCAAACATATAAAGTAATTTGAGGTATAACATTAAAAAAAATATTGAGGCAAAACGTAAAAAAAAATTTAGGCAAAACATAAAATAACAATATGAACTGAAAAAAAATGAACAATATGTGCAAACTATTTACATTAAGAGACAGGAACAAAAAGGACCTCGCTTGGAAGGTGGAAGAGCCACAGGGAACGGCATAGGAGAAGAGGAAGGAGGGCATTCTGCGTTTCCTGCAGAGCCTGCCGCCTCTTTTTTTTATTTTATTTTTAAAGTTTACTGTGTGGGGGGGTCCAATTGTTCCAAATTTAGCACAATGGTGCTATTTTCCATTGCCAATTTGTAAATTTGAAATTTTACTGTTTCCTTTAAATGAGGCGGCATGCTCTGCAGAAAAGGCAGAAGGCTGAGGAGGAAGTACTCATCAGCGGAGCGTGGCAGTGGGGTTGGAGGTCGCGCCGGAGGTTGTCTCAGAAGCTCCAACATCGTCTGCTCGACCTCCGACGGACCATCCTGGGACCGCTCATGGGGCCGCCGTTGGGCTCTCCTCCTCTGTTGGCCTGTGAAAGCAATACACAGTGCAATGAGAAGGCAGAAAGATGATACCTGATTTTCATGTTCACGTTAACAATTTAATTGAAATAACAAATTTGTCTAGATATTCTGAGAATACTATCTGTCAGTGACATAGACAGTGCTTAAATGCAAGTGTGAAATTGTTTTGAACTATATATCAAGTAATTACAAGTTATACTTCAGACATGTACATAGATAAACATGCAAATGAACAGTAGCTAGAAAGTATGTATGTACTATTGCCTTCACACACCTGTGAGTTCAGCAGCAGGGGCTGAGGGACCAGGGACTGGGGAGACAGAAGAAGAGGCAAGGGATCTCAGATTATCCTCTTCCCCCCTCCGATCATTTTCCTCTGTCAAGACAATATTAAATGTAAACACGTTGGTAACAATGATCATAGAGCGAATACATTTCTTTATCTGTAAACAATGACAGCATATATGCCTTGTAATGTGGATTCATCGGAAACACACCAGTCTCTGTCTCCCACGCCGTTTCTCCAGGGTGTCCCTGGTCATCGAGGTGGTTGTCCTCTCCGATCCGGGCCTCGACCCCCTCCATATTACCACTAGTCTCCCGTGGGGTGACGAAGGGGTCGAGGAATCCCAAGATCTGAGAGTACTTCCACCTCTTCCCAGACCCTGCTGCTGACCCACTCCTCTTGTCCATCTCCTTCCTCTTCTCCTTCAGATATGTGTCCCTGAGGCTCTTCCACTTTTTTCTGCAAAAGTCCTCTGAATAGAGAATATCTTGTAAGCAAAAAATGTAGCTGTATATAAGCGGGAAAATAATTGTAAAATAGCGCAAGGCAGCTTGCTAGCTGGTTAGCAGGTTAATAACGTGACTCAAAAGTAGCAGGAAAATAGTTAAAAACAGCTAGCTGCTTAGCAGGGCAATAACGTGACACAAAAGTGAAGTGTAATTATATATATATATATATATATATATATATATATATATATATATATATATATATATATATATATTATATATATATATATATATATATATATATATATATATATTATATATATATATATATATATATATATATATATATATATATATATATATATATATATAATATATATATATATATATATATATATATATATATATATATATATATATATATATATATATATATATATATATGCGCGCGTGTAAAAAATATAGCCTACCCATAAATATTTTGAAACGTCTTTATACACATTACAGGAGTAATACAACACGACAAAACTTCAATACTTTTTTAAATATGCGAATTGTTGTTCATCACAATTTCAATAAAACTGTAAACCTCGCTCTGAGTTTGCATGTTTTGATGTCCACATGTTCTTGTTCAAGAAATTACAGTGACTGTAAAGTTAGCATTTCTATCGTACATTAAATATTAAAGATTAATTTGTACAACTTACCAGGTTGCCCAATCTCCTCACTGACCCTCTTCCATGCGAGGTCCTTTTTGTACCTGTCTCTGTAAAAATATGATGTGGAATCGTACAATTCCGGGTGACTGCTTACAGCAAGAATGAATTTTTCCTCCATAGCTGTCAGTGATTTTGGAATGAAAGATTCCGAGCGGGAGTTTACGTCACTTTACCTCCAGCAGGCAGCTAGGCTCCTGATTGGTTAACGCGGCGCGAATTGACGCAGAAGTTCAAATTTTTCAACTCGGGCGGCAGACGCGAATTCGCGTCAAACGCGTGAATGCACAAAATGCACAACGCGCCAGACGCTCAATTCGCGCCATTCGCGCGAACTTGACGCGCGAATGAGGCGTATTCGCGTCTACCGCGCCGCGCTCTACGCCTCATTCGCGCCGCAGGAATTTTTTACGCGCGTAACGCGTCTTTGCATTGACTTAACATTGAAATCACTCGCGCCTGACGCGCTATTCGCGTCCGGTGTGAACGTAGCATTAGGAGAAATCATTAGGAAGCATGGCATTAGTTTTCACTGTTATGCGGATGATACTCAGCTCTATATTTCTTCAAGCCCTGACGAAACGTACCAATTCACCAAACTAACGGAATGCATAGCTGATATAAAAAAATTGGATGACTAGTAATTTCCTACTACTTAATTCTGAAAAAAACAGAGATTCTAATTATTGGACAAAAAACGTTCTCACGTAATAACCTAGAATACTGTCTAACACTCAATGGCTGCTCTGTCAAGTCCTCGTCGAAGTCCTGAAGTGTCAACTAGTCTCGCCCCTGTAATTCTTAAAGTAACAGTAATTGAAAATGTATCCCTTGATTGAAACACATAATATCAATGCACATAAACATAAATGGAATACATACATTGCACGAATTCCAAATTAACCCTCCTTCTCATGAATTAGATATTATTTACTCAATAATAACTTGTTTTATTTTACCCAGCATTAACCCATTCTGGTATTAGCTCAGAAATAATCATAATAATAATAACCCTACCCGGTTTACACTTACATGCTGCTCACATATTATTGAGTTTGTGCTGAATACAGTGTAATCCGACTTTTGCCATGAAAATGCGATAAATAACAGAAATAAGCACAAATGTCAGGGCACATCAAAACACCTTCAGGGCCCAGAAAACACATCAGACCCCAGAGGGTTAAGGGAACAGAGGGTTTTTAGCTGTTCATTTTCATTTCAAGTATATAACCTGAACATCCAACTAAACATTTGAGGCAAAAACAATATTGTGGTAACACTTTAGTTAACTACCTTAGTTAACTTAAACTAATAATGAACTTCACTTGTACAACATTTATTATTCTTAGTTAATATTAATTTTCCACATTTACTAACATTATTGATATCAAAGGTTGCATTTGTAACCATTACTTAATGCAATGTAAATAACATTAACAAACAATGAACAGCTGTATTTGTATTAACTTACATTAACAAAGATTAATAAATACTGTGACGAATGTATTGTTCATTGTTAGTTCATGTTAGTTAAGGGTACCTATCATGGAATTTTGAAAATTACCTTTCATGTAGTGTGTAACATAGATCTAAGTGAACAAAAACATCCTGCAAAGTTTTAAATATGAAAGTTCACCGTATACAAAGTTATTGTCTCTCAAAAGTAAGAGTCGACTCTGAGTCGCTGATATGAATCGATAGACGAACGATGCACTTTCGTACGTCACTTGTACAAGTTATTTGAATTCGACACGCCCACTCAGTGCGCGCGCCGAGCAGACAGAGAAACCTGACAACAACATGTCGACGAGACTCTGTTCTGAAGTGCGAATCAAAAGCAAACTTTTTTTTTCACTGCCCAGGGACAAGCATGTGAAGACTCAGTGGCTAGAGTTTATATTTACAACTATACCACACAAGTATAGCCACCATGAGCTGTGTTCGCGTTATTTTAATGACGATCGCTTCACAAACACAAATGATTTCAAGTGTGGATTCGCGGGTCGCCTGATACTGAAGGAACGTTCAATACCAAGTTTATTTGGATCAGCTTCCTCCTCCGAATCACAACCTGTAAGTACTATCAATAATTGTTGCTTTTGTGTGTGTGTGTGTGTGTGTGTGTGTGTGTGTGTGTGTGTGTGTGTGTGTGTGTGTGTGTGTGTGTGTGTGTGTGTGTGTGTGTGTGTGTGTGTGTGTGTGTGTGTGTGTGTGTGAGAGAGTAAGAGTTACGCTCAGCAGCTTCTAGGTCTCCAATGTCATTTTTTTTGTTTTTTGAAATATGTGAAATTATGTGAAGCGTATTGTAGTACTGCAGTGCTTTATCAATATGTTTAAGCTTTGGGCTAACGCAAAATATAACTGACTGGGTCATCTGACCAATCACCGCCGATTAGCGTCACGCAAAGGAGGGGTTTGGACAAATGAGTCGTCAAACGAATCATTAGGGAGTCGGTGAGCAAATCAGGTAAAAATAAATGCATATTATAAGACAACAAAAGTGTTTTTTGTCATTGCATGCATGTAAAACTGTTGTTGGGGACTCCCAGAACATTATTAGGAACATTTTAAATGCCATAATAGGTACCCTTTAATACATTAACTAATGTTAACTAATTAATCTTATTGTAAAGTGTTATCAATAATGTTTTTGTGCTAACTTTGAGAACATTTTTAAAGACCATACAACTTGTTTTTTATAAACATTATTGGAAAAAAAAACATTTATTTCCGAGAACGTTCCCTGTTAGCTGGCCAATCCCGTTCTGCTCATCCAAATCGTGCAATATTCCATATTCATGCATGTAGGTTCAAAAACAGACATTCTGGTTCTATTCTCTCTTCAGGTAGAGGGCATCAGAACGCAGTAAATCATCTCCCCTCTCATACAGTGGACATAGAACCACCCCTCACCCCCCATCCCAACATTCATCATGTTCAAAGAGCTGAAGGTTACAACTGTACAGAATCCCAGCTTACAGAGAGGAGCTAACTAGGCAATGAAGCATGCAGAGCCCTTCCCGGGTAGCGAGCATTGTCTATCGGTCTAGTGATTCTGTCATATGTCTTACATCACCACTTAGGTTTCTACAGAACAAGAGTTGAAAGTAAATGAACATGCTAAATGTAAAAAGATAAGGTATAGGGAGTATATAACCTGTGTTGTGTGTTCTGAAAGTGAGGCACAGGATATCCTGCAGCTTATCGTTGTGAATAAATGAGTGATCTTTACTCGCCTGATGTTTATAGCTGATGTGAACAATTTCTGCACTAGTAGGGGAATTGCAAAACTAGGAAACTAGATTTTTAAGGACATGACTAGGTGTAATCTACAGTCCATAAATAGCCCACCCCCGGACAATATGATATTTTGGTCCGTAGATTTGTGTAAGATCACTCTTATAAAAAAAATTCAACAGTTTTATTCTCCAACTTGCAAAAGACTAACTGCAAAATGAATAGTAGTTTGACAAGCCCTGTGATTTGAGGTTTTTATTCATAGCCCTAAATTTTATTTCATAGGGTTATGGGTAAAACCTAAACCTAAGTATGAACTACCCCAATGATGGTTTTCAAACATGTTTCTCAAACACTCTCCTCATCCTTTATTGTTCAGTCAAACAGGTAGTCCTGCCCAAAATCCTGTCGTACAGAGCTGTGCCATGCAGTGGAAAAGCACCTTAAATGTTTGGTTGTACTATTTAGGCAAATGCATGAATATACACCTCACTGTGTTGACACTCAGATGGTGAGGCTGAAATACCATAAATATGCAATTACAGTAGATATATAATGCATTACAATTTCTGAGAGAAAGCAATCTGCTTGTAGTCGTCTTGCTCTATGTAGTTCAACCTGATTTATCTTTCCCCTTCAAGAGGCACTTTCTGGAAGCCTCATCCCATATTGTGCAAACACATCTCTCCACTGTGGGGGTGGACAACCCCACCTGCCTCATCTCATCTCCAGATTACCAAAGACTCAGAGAGACAGCCCAACCTGAATGACAAGATTGATTTATGTGAGTTGTTCCTCTGCCCTCAGCATTGGGAGGCTGTTAAGCCTTCCTATTGATAGGCAGCCCCCCTAACCGTTACCTCTCATTGCCATTATTGATCAGGCTGTATTTCAATGGCGCGTGACCTGGGACATCTGTTGCAGATTGCCTACTTGTCACTCAGACTGCAGCGAGGTCATGCCCCCCTCGCCACTCCCGTGCATTAGACCATCCGTATTATTATTCACAAGAGAAGCACTCTGGGAGATTGTGTCAACGCATACAGAATCCTCCTGAGCGAGGCGTCTGTGCCTGCTGCTCTGGTTGGGGGTGGCAAGTTGTAGAGGTGGGAAGACAGACGGGGCAGTGAGTAGGTGCCAACACACTCAAGTGACTGGCTTATGTCCGCAGCATATTACTGTAGTGTAGGGTAAGGGACCGATGCCAAGATCCTGGCCTCTTGTCACTGAATGGATTTACTCAGAAGTGTGAATGTGGTGTACAAACGATAGCTTTGAGGTGGAGGAAGGGCAGATGCTTCTTCTGTTTTAAAGACGATATAAGTTATCTCTGTCTAACTATCAGGGCATTAAAGGGTACCTATCATGGAATTTTGAAAATGACCTTTCATGTAGTGTGTAACATAGATCTAAGTGAACAAAAACATCCTGCAAAGTTTTAAATATGAAAGTTCACCGTATATAAAGTTATTGTCTCTCAAAAGTAAGAGTCGACTCTGAGTCGCTGATATGAATCGATAGACAAACAATGCTTTCTCTCTAGCTTTCGTACGTCACTTGTACAAGTTATTTGAATTCGACACGCGCGCGCCGCCGAGCAGACAGAGAAACCTGACAACATCATGTCGACGAGACTCTGTTCTGAAGTGCGAATCAAAAGCAAACGTTTTTTTTTTCACTGCCCAGGGACAAGCATGTGAAGACTCAGTGGCTAGAGTTTATATTTACAACTATACCACACAAGTATAACCCAACCTTGAGCTGTGTTTGCGTTATTTTAATGACGATCGCTTCACAAACACAAATGCTTTCAAGTGTGGATTCGCGAGTCGGCTGATATAGGAAGGTTCAGTACCAAGTTTATTTGGAGAGAGAGAGAGTTACGCTCAGCAGCTTCTAGGTCTCCAATGTTATTTTTTTTGTTTTTGAAATATGTGAAATTATGTGAAGCGTATTGTAGTCCTGCAGTGCTTTATCAATATGTTTAAGCTTTGGGCTAACGCAAAATATAACTGACTGCGTCATCTGACCAATCACCGCCGATTAGCGTCACGCAAAGGAGGGGTTTGGACAAATGAGTCGTCAAACGAATCATTAGGGAGTCGGTGAGCAAATCAGGTAAAAATAAATGCATATTATAAGACAACAAAAGTGTTTTTGTCATTGCATGCATGTAAAACTGTTGTTGGGGACTCCAAGAACAACATTAGGAAGATTTTAAATTCCATAATAGGTACCCTTTAATTGTCAGGGTTGCTTTGCAGGTAGCCGAAGATGAGGACACGGAAACTGCAGTTTATGAGATTTATTTAACAAACTATAAACTTCCAAAAACATACAGAAACAAAAGAACAAAACTCCAGGAATTCAGGAAACACACAACCATTCAAAGACGACGACCAACAAACACTGAGGGAAAACACAGGGCTTAAATGAACTGAACCAAACGAGATAATTAACTGAACACAGGTGAGGAAACTGAACACAAACGAGGAGCGGGAAAACTAACAGGACTAAACCAAAAATCACAAAAGACAGGGGAAAACAAGATCACAAAACAGAACTAAACACATCAAAACGTGACATTAATACTGACTCATATATCTTACTTGCAAATTTTAAATAAAGAAATTTCTTGTGAAGAAGTACATAATGGCTTACTTTAAAAAAAGAGTAGTTTAGTAGTTTAGAGAATATACTGAAGTGCAAACTGAATGTAATGTTTTAGTACATTTAATTGCATGTTATTTACAGTTAAATGAAAATGTATTATAGTTTACAATAAATACATTTATCTGAGCAAAGTAGTCCTTTTTCAACCAAGAAGGCCTTATGTAGATTTTTATATATAATTCCATAATTGCATCTATCGTCTTTAGTGTACTGTTGATTTTAATGATAAGCATTTATGGTGAACTAAACACCCAAAAAACTAAATTAATGTAATTTCTAAAAAAAAAAAATGTGCATGTCATGTATTCAAATATCTTTTTTAGTTACACATTTGTTATGATGAGGTTGAAAATTAGTACATTTAAAATATATTAACTTAAATAAAATATCAAATAACACACTACAGTTAAAATTATAATAAAGTACTTTACATGTGTTGTATGCTAGTCAACACACGTTTTTCTTGTGTTTTAAACTTTAAAAAATGTGTACAAATGAGTAAATAAGTATTACAATACATAACATGGTTACTATTATTCATGAGACCATACAATCCATTATATTGTGCATTACATGGTAAAAATAAATGCATTAAAATACTTATATTGCATTAAAGGCTTTAAGTAAAGTGTTACTGAATCGGTTAAACAGAATTCCAAAGGTGATATTTTACATACAATGAAAGTAACCAAGGGTTTTCAAGTTCAAAAGGACCAAAATACATTTTAAAATATCACATTATCATATTAAGTATAATATTCAAATATGGTGTTTGAAGACACGTTGTGACAAGTAAATTCGTTCTCATGTGATCCCAACACACCATTTGAATATGTGAATACATACGAAATTTGAGAGTTGAGGTGAAGAGCAAGAAGTCAACTATTGAAAAATAATTGAATAACAAATAATGTTCACAAATATATTGAAATATATAAAAGGGTTCA
Organism: Chrosomus eos; assembly: GCA_036326025.1. Lineage (NCBI taxonomy): Eukaryota > Metazoa > Chordata > Actinopteri > Cypriniformes > Leuciscidae > Chrosomus > Chrosomus eos. The sequence continues at coordinate 32,247,460 of CM070834.1, read as the reverse complement.
ATAATATATTAAAATACAGCACACTTAAAATATAGCAATACTTTGAAGTATTTTTTCGCTGCTTGACCCCTGAGTACCATTGACTTTGATTATATGGCAAAGAGCAGCATGAACATTCTTTAAAGATTTTCTTCAAAAACTTTGAGTTCTATGAAAGCAGGGCTGGACTGGGACAAAAAATCGGCCCGGGCATTTTGGCCCAGACTGGCCCACTACATATGAACATAAACACAACCGAACTTTGTACGCCCTTGAATATGTATATGTATACCAACAACATACTAACCCTAACATATTAAAACCACCAAAGCCATGTAATGAGTGAGCAGGAATGGCTAAGAGTTAACAGATGAAATAACTACTAAGTGTAAAATACAATTGTCCAATTGCATTGGCAATACTAGTCTTTCTCACAAGATGTTCAATAGTATCGGTGAGTGTACCTCTGTCCCTCTAGGAGGGTTCGGGGGCATGCTCCCCCATAAGAAAATTTTGTGCTTTTTAATGTTAAATTCATCAATCTGGTGCACTACTTTGAGAGTTGAAAATTAAGAGCTCCAACCCATATTCAGTGTGCAAATTGAACAAAGAAAAACCCAAAACTCTTTTAGTTGTGATATAGTGTCTGTCTACATTACACTACTACATAATTAATTATAGTTATTATATTAATCACATGCCAGTAATAGCCATATATTGTAAAACACATGCACTGAAAAGTAAAAGCAACTTTTATAATTAGTTTAGAATTAATTTCTATACTTGAAAGAGATAAACACATTATGGGCTCTATCTTGCACCCAGCGCAAATGACTTTGTACACCGACGCATGTATCATTCCTATTTTGCACCCGCGTGTAACCCTCCTGTGGTAGTTCTGCTTTTAGGCAGGCTAAGAACCTATTGTAAGAGTTATCTAAAACTAGATTCGATGAGGAGGTCGGTTATGTACTAATCAAATGGTCAAAAGACCCATAGATTCCACTCCAAAGGAAGCACAGGACAATAGATTAAAGTTTAGATGTAGTTCTTATTCAAATTATTTCTTTTGTTTTCTTATTCAAAAATTCAATATTTAGTTCAGTTCACACAGCATTAGTAGCATTGATGTTAACAAATCAGTCACACCTTTTGAGATCTCATGAAACAAAAAACAAAAGGGAAAAATCTTCCAAAGAAAAATTAGTTACCCTTGAGTGCACTCAAATGTTTTAACTGTCCAACCACCCCTTCAATACTTAGCGTCCATATCAACCACCCAATGGAACCGTTGCAGCGCTGTTAGTTGAGGCAGTGGACCAGGGAACCAGGCACCAGGACGAACAGAGAGGAATCCAGCTTCAGTGGAAAGAACACCAGGGATCCGGGACCAGAAGAAGCCTCAAAAAAAAAACCAGTCTGTGATGTAACATCCACAGCTATTGTAGATAGCCAGACTGTTTTTTTAATCCACTGTAATCCACGAGATAACTTTGTTTTACAACAAGGGTCATCTATTCTCCAATGTAGTTCAACCTCGAGGATGTATTTTGTTTCTAAATCGATTTAAATCTTAAAATCTTAATGTTTACTTCTGCTCTGGCTCCCGTTTTTTCCAGGCCTTCTTCTAAAAGATAACGCGAATGCCAGAAAACAGCAGAAGAAGAACGTTTCATTGTGCACTGCCACCTAGTGGCGAACTAGATATTGCACTTTACTCTAGTTTTAAGTGTTTGCATTAAGGGTAATTTCAGGACTTATTGAGGCAAAATTGACAGGGTTACACCCTCCCCCTCTAGACCACATGAGTCCCTGCATGTGCGTTAAATCTGACAAGGTATCTGACGGTCAGGAATAATATCTTGGAGTTTTCCAAAAAACTGACTAAGGGCAAGGATTAGGGGTTTCCCTAGCTCTTCATAAGTGAACTTGGGTGGGGGATGTCTTTCTCTGTGTGAACGTCTAGGCTCACTTTGTTCTTCCCCACAAGAAACTTCTGAGTGCCTCTTAGGAATTACAGGGAATCTGTTCTGAGCATTGTCCACGTCTTGAGCTGGTGTCGGGTATGTGAGCACTGTGCTTTGCAATATGTCATCTTCTGGAATATCTACGATGACATGGTCACTTTGGGTTGGAGACTGACGGACAGCTGTGTTTGTGTCAAGAGATGCAACTGAGTGATCCGGAATTGGTGGGGGCTCTGGCGACTTGAACTCAGGAGCCATGGGGTTCAGAGAAGACTGAGAGCCACTGACGGGGATAACTTCAAACTCTTGTACATAGGGTCCCCATGTGGTGAACTGTGGAGGTTCATTCACATAGTAGCCATCATCCTCTTCTTCTCTGTCTGAATATTCCCATTCCCTCTCTTGGTTTTGTCTACTCCTCAGGCGCATTTGAGTTTGTTTGCTTTGGTGTGGCACTGAATCAGGAGTGATCTCAACTGGCAGAAATCCACATGGTAAAAGTAAGTCCCTGTGAAGTGTACGCTGAGGGCCATTTCCTGTTTCTGGCTTGACTATATACACAGGACCACCGTCAATCCGTTTCACAACGATGTGGATGGGCTTTTCCCATTTATCGGCTAACTTATGTTTGCCACGGACGTTGACATTCTTCACCAAGACACGGTCCCCTTCTTCTAATTCAGCAGTTTTTACTTTAGCATCAAATCTGTGCTTATTTCTTTCTCCAGACTTCTTGGAGTTCTCTGCAGCCAGTGCATAGCTTTCTTTGAGTCTCTGGCGCAAGTTTTGGACATATTCTGAGTGAGTTGTATGAGTCTCAGTTGGGGGTTTCAGGCCAAGTATGAGGTCAACTGGCAGAGTCGGCTGCCTGCCGAACATCAGCTCATACGGTGAGTAACCTGTTGCATCATTCCTGGTGCAGTTGTACGCATGTACAACAGGCTTCACAAAGTCTCGCCAGTGATGTTTGTCCTTCTAGTCAAGGGTACCGAGCATGCTGATAAGGGTCCTGTTAAAGCGCTCCACAGGATTCCCCTGAGGATGGTATGGGGTGGCGCGCACTTTCTCGGCCCCTATCAGTGAACACAGCTCCTTGATTGTGTGTGATTCAAAGTCGCGTCCCTGATCACTATGAAGGCGACTAGGGAATCCATAGTAGACCAGGAAGTTTTCCCAGAGAGCTTTAGCAACAGTTCTGGCCTTTTGGTCTTTTGTTGGCACAGCTACTGCGAAGCGGGTGAAATGGTCAGTGATGACTAGTATGTTTCTGATGTCACGGTTGTCGGGTTCAAGGGACAAGTAGTCCATGCAAACAAGCTCTAGGGGGTAAGTTGTTTTAATATTCACCATGGGTGCTGCTCTTTGTGACGGAGTTTTTCTTCTGAAACAACGTTCGCATGTGTGACACTTCTTCTCAACTGATTCTTTCATTTTAGGCCAATAACATCTGGCACGAGCAAGATTGAACACACGCTCTGGCCCTAGGTGACCAACCTCGTCATGAAAACCTTTGAGAGCTCTTTCTCTGAATTCCTCGGGTAAGACAAGCTGATGAATTTTATTTCCTCTGTCAAAACACTTCCTGTAAAGGACATCATCAATGAGCTCAAGCTTATCCCACTCCCGAAGGAGCAACTTGACTTCAGGCGACTCAGCTTTTACAGATTTGAAGTGGGGCTTTTGTCTTTTTTTGACCAAGGTGATGACTTTCTCAATTGATGGATCATTTCTTTGTGCTTCATGCCAGTTTTCTTTTGTCATGCCAGGTACAGTGGCTTGTCCAGAATCAGTGAATAGATCAGGTAAGGAGGAGGCATCAACAACAAGGGACTCCGCAAGAACAGGTAAGTGCATGGTTACTGAATGGCATTGGCATACAGCTGAGACTGCATCAGATGGAATCTCCCCCTCTATAAGGCGTTTTGTCATTGAGTTGATCCGTTCTTTTTCCTGCAGGTACTCATGATCCTCTTGAGGAGCTGCTTGAGGTCTCCTTGACAGTCCATCCGCATCACCATTAGCACGTCCAGCTCGATATTTGATGCTGAATCTGAAGGTTGAGAGGGCCGCTAGCCAGCGGTGTCCGGCTGCATCGAGCTTTGCGGATGAAAGGACATAGGTAAGTGGGTTGTTATCTGTTAGGACTGAAAAGTCTGTACCATACAGGTAATCACAGAATTTCTCACAAACTGCCCATTTTAATGCTAGAAATTCTAGCTTGTGAGTAGGGTAGTTCTTCTCGCTCTTGGATAAGCCTCTACTGGCATAGGCTATTACTCTAAGCTTTCCATCTTGAGCTTGATAGAGAGCTGCTCCTAACCCCTCACAGCGGGAGCTTGGGATTTGCGAAACCGAGTACAGGGGCCGATGTCAACTTTTCAACCAGTGTTCTGAAAGAGGACTCACACTCAGGCGTCCATTCTGAGCCAAAGGGTGCTCTGGGGCTTATACCAGTGTTGGGTCTCAGTGTTTTATAAACTTTACCCCTCTTTTTAGGTGGATAATACCCAGCGGTGAGAGCGTTAAGAGGCCTGGCGATTTTTGAGTAGCCCTCCACAAATCTTCTATAATACCCTGAAAATCCGAGGAAGCGTTTCAGTTCTTCTCAGTTTCCAGGGCGGGGCAAATCTTTCAGAGCTGACACTTTATCTGGATCTGTGTGAACTCCTTGAGCATCAACAATATGGCCCAGATATTTCACGGAGGACTTGAAAAACTGACACTTCTCTGGAGATAGTTTTAGTCCATAGCTTTTGAGGCGATGAAGCACCTTCAGGAGCCTTGCCTCGTGCTCCTCTAGAGTTTGGGAGAAGACAATGACGTCGTCTAAAAACACCAAAACCTCGCTCAGATGTAGGTCTCCAACGCACTTTTCCATAAGGCGTTGAAAAGTACTAGGTGCGTTGGTGACACCTTGTGGCATACGATTGAATTCGTAGAACCCTAATGGACATGTGAACGCAGTTTTGTGCTTATCTCCTTCCACCATTTCAACCTGGTAATAACCGGACTTTAGATCCATCACCGAGAACCACCTTGCTCCACTCAGGGCAGAAAACGTCTCCTCGATGTTAGGAAGAGCGTAAGCATCTTTAATAGTGCGGCTGTTAAGCTTTCTATAGTCGATGCATAGTCTGATTTTTCCGTTTTTCTTTTTAACGACAACCACTGGGGATGCAAAGGGGACTCTCGGATTCCCTTATTATACCAGCATCCAGAAGCTCTCTAAGGTGTTGTCTGACAGCTTCTCGAGCGCTGGGGTGTATCGGCCTGGATCTTTCTTTGAAGGGCGTCTCGTCCTGCAGACGGATGGTATGTTTCACAGCGATGGTATGGCCAAAAGACAGCTCATTGAGCGCAAAAACCTCAGGGATGGAGTTCAGTTTATCTTGAATGCGTGTCTTCCACTCCTCTGGTATTGGAGAGTCATCCAGATTGAATGAATGGTTGCTATTTGATGTTTGTGAATCGACTTGTGCAGAGGAGGTCATGGGCATTACACTTTGAACTGCAGACACTTCACCAATAACACACTTTGGAGGTAGGGTGACAGCGTGATCTGTAGTGTTGCTGAGGACTACAGGGATCTTGTTTGAAGCTCTTGTGTTTATGTTTATTAGTGCACACTGAATGAACAACCCACCCGGCAGGAAGGAAGATTCAGGGGGTTCAACGACAAATGTCATATTGGAATTGGCTTTTCCGACTCTAACATCCCCAAAAAGATACATTTTGTGTCTTGCCGGAATAGTAATGGGCTTCTCTCTGTGCAATTTCACTAGACAAGCTTTAGCTTCACTGTCGCGTACTCGGGCCACATGTTGGAGTAGTACTGCAAAACTGTCTGATCTTCTGAGAAACTTGGATTTGTCATAACTTATTCCACGTTGGTACAACTCGAGCAAGACATTTGTGCCAATTAAGACAGAAACCTTGCTATTGAACTGGTTTTCAGGGACAATGAGTGCTAAAACAGACATTTGCTATTCTGTTCCAGTAACATTCTCAGGAAGGTTAAGTGTACTTCCACGTACCCCAGGTAAGGCACTGCTTGACCTCCAGCCCCTTCAACCTCAAGAAGATTGTGTATCGACTGAACAGGTAAGTTTGACATGTACTTAGAATGAAAAGTCTCTGAAATTGTTGTTACTTGGGATCCAGTGTCGAGAATGGCATCACATTTCATGTCTCCAACAGAGATATTAGAAGTGCAACGAGGTCCCACAAGTCCAGGCGGCAATTTGCAGCCAGAAGAACTACTGCTTTCAGAAGAGCACTCATTGTGAGTCATTGCTATGGGACATTCTTTGTCTTCAGCTCCTGGTCGCCCCAAGGCAGGAGCCTCTAGAAGTTTAAAGATGTTTTGTTGGCTGCCTGCTTGGCCCAGAATTTGCTTCGTTTTTCTTTGAGCTCTGCATTCTTTTTCCGGACAAGGCCCGGATTGGGTTCAAAAGTGCACTTTGCAGCGATGTGGCCATCACCCCCACATTTAAAACAGAACCAGGGCTTAGGTGGTGTCGGAGATTGGGGGTTTGAGTCTCTATTGGAAGCTTGCGCAAGTAAACTTTCAGTTTTAACACTCTCAGGTTCGCTTTGGGCTGGACGGCTCTGCACTCCCTCGTGTCTTTCTCCTCTCTTTCCCTGCTGTATTAGCTTTGCAACCTGCATCCTCAACTCTGCAACTTCCTTTTATAGTTTAGAATTGGTCTCGTATTTCTTTGTTGTAGTGGGGGCAGCTTCAGGTTCGAATACTGGCATGCTCATAACTGAATGAACATGTGCAGCATCTTTCGTGCTTCCAAGGTGCTTCTTCATGCGATCCATCTTTGCTGCTCTCCTATCCTCCTCCGTTCTCAAAAGCAACAACAATTCTGGGAATGAGGGGGATTGGGTTTCCTGTGTTCGAGCTGCAGGCCAATGATCAGACTCTGGTCCCAGCATCCCCTACAGAACTGCCGGAGTACTTGCCAGACTCTACAGCTGAAACTCCCCCTCTAGTTACAGCTTTGGTGAGGAGAGTCTGGAGACGGCTCAAATAGACAGAGGGCTTTTCACCTGAGTTTTGGTTAGAGCCCAGGAAGGTAGCAAATAGCTCCTCTCCATCTTCAACCACTCCAAATGCTGACTCGAGCTGGGTGAGGTAATCTTGAGGGGTTGCATCCGTCCCAAGCGGCTTAACAATATCCGCTGCTGGGCTGAGGAGGCTCTCCAATATTCTCCTTACTTTCTGTGAATCAGAGACAGACACGTCCTTAACCCTCTGAGCCCGACGGCATCGTCGACGACGCCACAAATCAGCTCCGAGAAATTATGATATAACTCGATGACAGATTTATGGATTTTCTTACCGTTTTTTCCAGCAGAAAGCTAACGAGCTAGCCATCATGGGGGTGTCTTTGGTGTCTTTCTAGCCTTTACAGAAGGTTTTCTATCCAGCCTGGAACTTGTGCATACTTTCTGAGTTTTTCAGCAATAAATCCAAACGTTTATATCCAACTTTGATACACTTGAAGTCCATAATTTATAAATATTCCGTCATATTTGCCGCTAGCTCGATGCTAGCTGCCATTTTGGATGTCCACGTGATGGTTTTTGACCAATTACAGGCTGATCCGTCGTAAACATTGGGTGCGTCTTTGGGTCATTACGCACACACCAAGGGAGAGAGTGAGAGAGAGAGAGAGAGAGAGACGCACGGAGACCATAGGACGGAGACGCAGGTTTCACAGAGAACACAGAGTAATAGATGAAATCGAGCTCTGAAAGATGGATTTTCAGGAGAACAGAGCTTTTTGACAGATGAGGAACTAGATTACCAGGATAGACCCAGCTGAAGTGCCATTTATTTATTTACTGTAAAAAAGTATTATAGAAGTATAAATGTAGTATAAAAAGAATAGAATAAATAAAATAATAAATAAAATAAATAAAATATAAATGCAAAGCCTGTGATGTGGCCCTCTTTGTGATTGCTGATAGGAACTGTTTTGAGGCTTGGCACCAGTGAATTTCATTAAAACGCCTGGACTTCTTTTGGAAAAATGTCAATAGTTTTGGTTCTGTACAAGTTATAATGTTTATTCCTGTGCTCCAGGACTCCAAAGACATGAACAAACTGTTTTCCAGAGGAAATTTGCTTAGCTTTTATTTATTTCTGTGTGATTTCAATAAATATTTGAGTGATTCAATTTCCGATTTATTTTTTCATTTGTCTTTATGGTCCCATAACTTATTTTACATTCAGGTGACATCAATGTAACACAAATATGCTAAAAGTTCAATTTGTCCTGAAAAAAAAGAGGTGTGTCAATTGTCTGTGCACAAAAGGGTTGATGTTTTACAAGCTTTTTTAGTTAATAACACCAGACGGAAAATTTATTGTAAAAATACCCTTAGGTCTCTGAGGGTTAAGAAGTAGGTCTACCTGAGTACGCCAGGAATCATAATCAACTTCTCCATTTGGTTTTGGCAGCCGCCCCGAAAATGTACGGATCCTGCTCTGACTGTAGCTGGACTTTGTGGAGTCACTGCGAATGAAATGTTCAACAATAACTTTTTGGACATGAGGTGGGTTAACTGTGCCTTCATCAAGAAATGGGCTCCTTGTAGCAGTAGTTGGGATGTTGCGGCTGACTGCATCAATTGGATTAGCAATATCACCATCTGCACTGCTACCATTTGTGGAGACAGCAATAGGATTTTCAGAGGGCTGTGGCTGAGTATCTGGGCTTTGCGGAGGGGCAAGTTCTATCTGGGGCTGGGCACTCTGCAGTTCACTTTGAAGTGCTTCCCAAAAGCCAGCTTTACTAGTTTCAGCAAGAGAGCTCAATTCAGCTAAACATTTCTGAGCAAGTTCTCGTCCTAGTTCTTCTTGGCATAGCTCACGGACTGTCTTGACACACCAGGTGACTAATGGATCATTGGGACTGGGCAGGCTACCTAGTTGTACTGGGTCGAGTCTGGATATTGTTCGCTCTGCTGTGTATTCAATGAGTGCACGGCCTCTGGGTTGTTCTGGGTCATTGGGAACTCTGACTACTTTCTTAATGTCCCCGTTAACTTGAAAGAACTCTGTAATGTCATCATCAGAATAGGCTTCATCTATGCCTGTGACATATAGACAACTAGGCCCATGCACATTGAACTGATTGCAAAGATCCATCTTGCAGTAAACACGATCTTAGTGTACTTCAACTTAGGGTGGAATCTATTTTACACACTGTACCAACCTCCTGGCTGGCTCGCCACAACTGTAACCCTCCTGTGGTAGTTCTGCTTTTAGGCAGGCTAAAAACCTATTGTAAGAGTTATCTAAAACTAGATTCGATGAGGAGGTCGGTTATGTACTAATCAAATGGTCAAAAGACCCATAGATTCCACTCCAAAGGAAGCACAGGACAATAGATTAAAGTTTAGATGTAGTTCTTATTCAAATTATTTCTTTTGTTTTCTTATTCAAAAATTCAATATTTAGTTCAGTTCACACAGCATTAGTACCATTGATGTTAACAAATCAGTCACAACTTTTGAGATCTCATGAAACAAAAAACAAAAGGGAAAAATCTTCCAAAGAAAAATTAGTTACCCTTGAGTGCACTCAAATGTTTTAACTGTCCAACCACCCCTTCAATACTTAGCGTCCATATCAACCACCCAATGGAACCGTTGCAGCGCTGTTAGTTGAGGCAGTGGACCAGGGAACCAGGCACCAGGACGAACAGAGAGGAATCCAGCTTCAGTGGAAAGAACACCAGGGATCCGGGACCAGAAGAAGCCTAAAAAAAAAACCAGTCTGTGATGTAACATCCACAGCTATTGTAGATAGCCAGACTGTTTTTTTTAATCCACTGTAATCCACGAGATAACTTTGTTTTACAACAAGGGTCATCTATTCTCCAATGTAGTTCAACCTCGAGGATGTATTTTGTTTCTAAATCGATTTAAATCTTAAAATCTTAATGTTTACTTCTGCTCTGGCTCCCGTTTTTTCCAGGCCTTCTTCTAAAAGATAACGCGAATGCCAGAAAACAGCAGAAGAAGAATGTTTCATTGTGCACTGCCACCTAGTGGCGAACTAGATATTGCACTTTACTCTAGTTTTAAGTGTTTGCATTAAGGGTAATTTCAGGACTTATTGAGGCAAAATTGACAGGGTTACACGCGCAAAGCGGGCTTTTCCCTCCACAGACGCACGACGGTAAACTAGGAAATGAACTTGCGCTCCCTGGGTGGGTCGGCGCAAAAAGGAGGCGTGTTTCGGCGCAAACATTCCCTAGTGCTATTTTGCAGTTCCAGAAAACAATTCTGCCACTGACCAAAAAAAACCTAGTCTAAAGTCAGTGGCGCGTTGCGCGTTGTTCATAATGCTATTTTAATCGCGCATGCTTGGCACATAAAGTAGCGAGTGCACAACGCGCATACACTTTGATTCTCTCATCAACACAGATGCAGCAGTTTTTATTTTTGCAAATCTTACATTATAACAACGAAATATATTACCACACGAGGGAAATCATTGTGGTGTCCATGAAGATGTAAAAAATAGGCATAAATCTAGCTTACACATTTACCAAAATTTTTCAGGCAAATTTGTGGTAATGACGGATCAGACCTGTTTGCCCAATAGTGGCAAGACACCTATGTATATAAGGACATCTGACAAATTAGTTTGTCCGTCAAGAACTAGGAAAAAAAATTCTGAAGACTGCGAAATCACCTTTACCATGTAAGTACATTAACCCTCTGAGGTCGGCCGTCACGGGGGCGTGATGAGCTCACTTTTTTCCTTATCAGTGCAAAAGAGACTCAAATTACTCTGTTGATTTTTATCTTACATTTAAGTGTTGTACATCATTAGATCCTGTTTAGTTTCTATTTTTTTTAGGGTACTCACAATAAAAACAAAGTGTTGTGCTTTTCGTCAAATAAAGAATAATAAACATGATGCGCGTTTTACCTTCTCTCCGTCAGTGAAGTCCATTCTGAAACGCGTCCGAAAAAATAACTGTAACTCTGTTAATACTTGTCACAGAGATACGAGAGATGTCTCTTTATGAAGCTGAGATTCTCTTCTTTTAAATGAAGTAAGCTACTAAAAAAAATTATATTTCCAGTTTATGTAATCCGTTTGAAACCAAGGAGAGTTACAGTTGTTTCGTTCTCCCCTCATTATCATTAATCAGCTCAGATCGCCACGCCCCCAGCGCTTTTCACATGGTAAAATAGGTGATCTATGCATCGCACACGCGGCACGCCCCGCGATCAAGACACAAAAACATGAAGCTTCTTCATCAGATCATTCACTGTTAGTTCATCGCGTTTTAGAGATGGCAGCAGCACGCTACTCCGACAGAGAGGCCCTTCAGATGATTCTGGACAGTGATGACGAATTCACATTTTCTTCAGAGGAAGATTGCAATTCGGACGACGAAAAGGCTGCATTTTCAAGAACGAATTGATCCAACCGAGGATAGAAGTTCGGAGTAAGTTTTTTATTGTTATAATTCGTTTTCTTATCATATAGAGCTCAAATGAATTTTTTATTTTGCCTAGTTTTGGCTAGCTTTTGACATAGGAAATACCTCACAATATCCCTAACATTGTATGCTCGTGTAAACTTTTTAAATGTGATATTCTCTGAACATATTTGTATATAGCATACATATTTTTCACTCAGTTTTGATTAGTTTATGACACTGATTATCATGCTAAATAGCCTACTGCCTTATGTGTAGTGCATTTTGTTCGAGAATAACTTCTAGGTTATGTGATTGAGATAAATATATTTCAGACTCCGGTAAAATACGTGATACTGTCTAAATACAATATATTTTATATATAAATGTTCAGTTTTGGTTAGCCCATGACTTATCATGCTAAAATAGCCTACTGCCTTAGCCTATGTGTAATGCATTTTTTGGGGAATAACTGCTAGGTTATATGTGATATTTCAGACTCTGGTAAAAACGTGATAGATTCTGTCTAAATACAATATGTTATATATAAATGTTCAGTTTTGTTTAGCCTATGACACTTTATCATGCGTAAATACTTGTTTGTGAATACAGGTGTAATGTTTGAAATGTAAGTTAGTGAATGTGTCGTTCGTTCGCGAACAATCCGTTCATTGTGTAGCCTATCCCTAAATGCGTGCTGTCTATATGGGCCATAGATACTCGCAAATGTTCAGTTTTAGTTAGCCTATGACACTAATTATCATGCTTACTGCCTTATGCACTGTGAATACAGGTGTAAATGTTTGAAATGTAGCGATGTGTCGATCGCGAACGATCCGTTCATTGAGTGTACATAATAAATGCGTGCGTTCTATATGGGCCATCAACAGATACTCTGTTGTATACATAATGTATGCTTACAGTTATTTTGTTTTGTTTTTAGGAATGTGGCATCATGCTCTCCTTCTCCAGCACCTCGCAGAGGGACACGCAGGTCTCGTTGAGTTCTCAGTGCGATCGAGAATAATACTGAGTAAGTGCATAGACGTAATATCGTTTACATCGTCATAATGTAAAAGTTCCTATTATTGTGTGAAATTAATCCATGGTAATTAGTGATTGATAAGCGTAATAATAATACAGTTTCTTTGATTGTGTTATCAGCATGCATTCTATATGGGCCATCAACAGATGTTGTTGTTGTTGTTGATACTTTATTGATCCTTTGCAGGAAATTATATTGTCACGGCAGCTTTAACACTCAATAACAAAACATAATACAAAAAAAACAATAATACCTATATAGAATATTCAGTAACAGATGCATATTCAGTACAGAATATTCAATAACTCTGTTGTATACATAATGTATGCTAACAGTTATTTTGTTTTGTTTTTTAGGAAATTGGCTGCATCACGTTCTCCTTCTCCAGCACCTCGCAGAGGGACACGCAGGTGTCGTTCAGTTCTCAGTGCGATCGAGAATAATACTGAGTAAGTGCATAGACGTAATATTTTACAGATGAAATGTAGCCTAATTGTGTTTACATCGTCATAATGTAAAAGTTCCCATTCTTGTGTGAAATTACAAATATGTCTTTTTTAAATCCATGGTAATTAGTGATTGATAATGATAATAATACAGTTTCTTTGATTGTCTTATCAGCATGCTCACACTTTTTCTTTCTTCTTTTTTTATAACAGATGTGACAATGTCCAAGCACCAGTTCCGAAGAGAGCCAAGGCAAACAAGCAGACGAGCAACATGCAGTCCACGCTGTCATGGAAAACAGAGACCGATGTTGACATGGTTCCACAGACACTGCGATTTCTTCCTGCACGGGAAACTGGACCGCAACTGAGCTCTGTAGACTCGCATTCGCCCATGAGTCTATTCAAACAGTTTTTTAAACCTGCGGTAGTATTTTTATGTTTGTTTTTTTGAAAGGATGTGTTAAGTGATAGTAATGACTTTAAGTCTTTACATTCTTAGGAAAGAACGTAAATTCTATTTTGAATAAATGCTGTTCTTTTTAACTTTTTGTTCACCAGTGAATCATTCTTTGTTCAGGCTGCCTCAAAGCACCTTGATGGCCCATTAGCCATTGGGGGAGTGTCTTTAGTCTTCCCAGGTGTAAATCACATTAATATTCATGGGCATTAACACTCCCACGCATACAGCACTGCTGACCCAAAAACTGATGTAAGAAATTCAAATCGTTATATTGATGTTTCTGAAAGAGTGGTCAGAATGATTTTCACTTCATTTTGAAGTAAAAATTCTAGCCTACAAGAATAGTAACTCAAAAGTATTGTGGACAACTATTCATTATGTGTTAAATGGCCTTATTGCAGTGACATTTTTTTTTCCAAAACGTACTAACCACGCATATTATTTTTTTTCTATAAAATGCAAACAAGTACATCAATTTTGCTCACATATTATTGTAGCAGAGTTTGTGCTGAATACAGCAAATTTATATGTTGGCAAATGGTATGTTTTAAGTAGCTGAAATAAGCACAAATGTCAGGGCATACCAAAACACCGAAAGAGCCCCAAAACAGCTCAGACCTCAGAGGGTTAAAAACCTTACTCTTTAACTTACTAGTTAAGTTGAGCTTTCTCATATTTTTTTTCTATTGATTTGGGTGGGTTTGTCCCATCCCCAATGTCAATTCTCTTTCTTTTATGGCCCTGACGAGAACATCGATCTCCTCGGCTGTGAACCGATTCTGAAGCGCGCCTGGTAAATGCGGCATAATAATAACAATCCGCCATGCAACATGCACACCTGCTCTTAAAGTGTATGTTGGATGACTCTCTGATTGGTTTATTTCACGTTACGCCCAAACCACACCTATGAATAATGAAGCTACTTCAGACCAACCCCTTTTAAACTTGTGTCGGGCGCAAGAGTCATTTATCCTGCCGGTAAAATAGCAACAGCGCCCAAGACCCGCCCACAAAGTTACTTGCGCTTTGCGCTTGACATTTGCGTTTTAGATCGTTAAAATAGAGCCATATATCTTTAATTTTGATGGAAACTGCATTGAGCTTTTATTTTGGCGGAAAACATGGTTTACAAACAGGTCTCATACTCTCATTACAATTCTAGTAAAATGCGTAATCGTCAAATATGCAGATGTGGAAATAATGCATAAGTGGGTAATGGGTTCCTTCTCATAGCCTGTGTTCTGAAAGTAGCCTAGTTCTGCTTACCACAGTTCTCTACACTGACTAATGTCTCTCCTGATCCTCCTCACTCCTCATCAGACACTTGAAGGGCCTGTTTCTTTTTTTCACGCCATTTATCTGCACATTCCTTGCGTTTCTTCTCCATCGCTCTGACTATTTTGACAGATGCACACTGACACTGCACGCTCGCTCAGAGCCCAGAGGGGAGGGAATTAAAGATGTGATTGGCCCAGCCCAGTGTCAATCAAGAAAATAACCAATGGGCCGCTGATCTCCGTGTTTCATGGGCCAGTCTGTGAGAAAGAAAAAAACCCACGCTGACTTTTTTGTCCAATGCGTTTCAACGGCGCAAAGATCCCAGCGCCGCGGCCGGCAATTAAAGCAGCACTATGCAGGATTTCGTTTTTTTGTCAAACACTGACCCCTAGAGTCGCTGTGGGATACTTGTACTGTCGTAAATATCACGCACGCAGAGATGTCTCTGCACTCACGGCCTGATCCCCTCCCCCTGTACACTGGTACCTGTTCAGTAGGATGGAAGCTGTAACGAGTGGAAATAAGGTGTGGCCCCTTTAAGAGCTGCGCGCGCCCTGTTTAACTGTCGGCACTCGGCAGTCTGTATTGTATGTGAGCCTCGAACACCACATGTATACTGCGCCAGGTTATTTCTCATTTTAGCAGATCTTTCTTGCCGTAAAGGAATGCGTTACATCGTGAGACCTGACATCACGCGACACTTCCTGATGCTGCGGCCGGCGTTTTTTCCGCTCACAGCCAACAGCGGGGGGGAGACGACCACCATTCACCACGAAATCAGTAATATAAACATTACAATGACGCCAAAGCTGTTCGGTTAAGGTAAAAAAAGTTACTTAGTTCACGTTTAAGCAAAACGTCTCGGGTTATGACTATAACCCTTCTTCCCTGAGAAGGGAACGAGACAATGCATCGAGAATCGATACTTTGGGGACGCTCCCTTAGCGTGCGCCTCTGAAGTAAAAATGAAACTAATCCAATCCTGATTGGTGTTGCGTCGTGACGTAACATGTGACGGCATAACCGGAAGGTAATGCATAACCGCATGGACCGGAAGCATAAAGGTGACGCTGACACATAGAATGCCAGCCTCGCGATGAAGCAAGATGCTTTAAGGCCTCGAAGGGCGTGGCAGAGCGATGCATTGTCTCGTTCCCTTCTCAGGGAACAAGGGTTATAGTCATAACCCGAGACGTTCCCTATCGAGCGAACTCAACAATGCATCGAGAATCGATACTTTGGGGAACGAATGCCCACTAGGCCACGCACCGAAAACAGGCCTGCCCCGGAGTGAAACTGATTCAGGCACTCAGCTAGGACGAGAGCACATGTGCGCCAGGCGTACTAGGGAGGTGCAGAATATAGAACCTAATAAAAGTGTGTGGGGTAGCCCAACTGGCTGCCTCACAGATCTCCTGGATGGGAACTCCCGAAAGGAGGGCACCATGCCTCTAGTAGAAAGAGCCCTAACGACCAAAGGTGAAGGCAAATTGCACACCTTGTAGGCCTACTTATGGTTTGTAAAGCCGGGAGCCCCTAATAGGTGATCCAAAACACACTACAGTAGGTCCGACCTCCTCCAAGAAGAGGACCTCTCAAGGTAAATACTCGGAACTCTGACTGGCAGAGCAAGGAACCTCTCCTTTTCTGCCGACACATGAGGTGGAGGATGAAATACTTGCAGGACCATGGACTTAGCCATGATAAAATGCACTTAAGGCACATAGCTGGGTCTCAGATGCAGGATGGCCTTAACTCCGCCGGGGGCACATCCCAAGCAAGGTGGCGATAATGCCAGGGCTTGGAGATCTCCCAGTCTCTGTAAAGAAATAGCTAAGAGAAAGGCTATCTTGAACGTGAGGTCCTAGGTGAAGCCGACTGGAGGTATTCAAAGGGAGCCAGGAATAGCCCTTCGAGAACCACCGCCAGGTCCCAGGAAGGAACCCTGGACCTGACTGTCGGTCTCATCCTCCAATACCATGGAGAAATAGTATGACCAGTTGGTGCCTCCCCAAAGGCCCAACATTTAGTGGTGCATGGAATGCCGCAATGGCAGCCACGTACACCCTACGTGTGGATGGGGAGAGATTCGCAGAGAAATGATCTTGAAGAAACTCCAGAACTGAAGCCATTGGGCAGTTAACTGGGCCTAACTCAAGTTCTCTACACCAAGTGGAAAAACATTCCACTTGAGGCCATATAATCTCCTAGTAGACGGAGCCCTAGAGATAAGTATGGTTTCGACCACCCCAGATGATAGACCAGCATCTAGGTACTGAGCCCCCTCAGAGGCTAGACCCACAATTTCCACAGCTCTGGATGATGATGGAATATAGTGCCCTCCGCCTGAGACAACAGATCCCTCCTCAGAGGAATCTGCCATGGCGGAGCTATCAGGAGTGAAATTAAGTCTGAAAACCATACTCGGGCTTGCCAACACAGGGCTACCAGAAGAAGACTGATGCCCTCCTGACTGACCCTCTCCAGGACTCCCGGGAGCAGAGCGATCGGGGAAAAAGCGTACAGGCGAAGCCTCGGCCAGGCCTGTACCACGGCATCCATGCCCCAGAGGGGTGTTGGATGAATGAGGGAGAACCAAAGTGGACAGTTGGACGGACGTCCCTCGAGACGCAAACAGATCCACTTCCACTGGTCCAAACCTCTGCCATATCAACTCCACCACCTCTGGATGGAGTCTCAATTCCCGGGCCTCAGCCCCTGCCTCGACAGGATGTCTGCTCCCTAATTCAGAACCCCCGGGACATATTTTGTTCTAATAGATAATATTTCCCTTGGGACCATAAAATAATCAGATGCGCCAATCTGGATAGAGGGCACAATCTGAGTGTCCTTTGTCGGTTCAGATAAGCTACCACTGAGACGTGGTAACCTTTGACGTCTGTGAGGAAGCTCCTCAGAGCCCTGAACACAGCCAACATCTCTAGGCAATTTATAGCCAGCGAGGGAAGCGTCTGTCGAAACAGTTTCCCGGCGACATGACACCCCTAACGCTGGACCTTGGGACAATAACCAAGGTTTCTTCCATATTAATAGGGAACGAAGGCATCTGCGGGTAACCTTTATTATACGGAACAGATTCCCCTTGGGGAAAAAACCCTTGGCTTTTGAGCCATCATTGAAGGGGCCTCATGTGAAGCAGGCCCAAAGGAATTACTTTGGATGCCGCTGTCATGAGGACCAGCAGTCTTTGAAATTGCTTTACAATGATGGCCTGGCCTAGCTTTATCCTGGAAACCATGGCCAGGATGGATTCGATACGAGCGGGAGACATACGTGCCCGCATCGTAACCGAATTCCGTACCACGCCCAGAAGGGTAGTCTTCTGAGCTGGGTCCAACACCTTTTCTTAGTGTTGAGCCTCAACCCCCGGTTCTGAATGTGGCCAAGGACGACATCTCGATGCCGAACTGCCATTTCCTGAGACTAGGTCAATATGAGCCAGTCGTCGATGTAATTCAGTATACGGATGCCCTGAAGCCTCAGTGGAGCCAGCGCCGCATCCATACACTTTGTGAACGTGCGGGGAGAGAGTGCTAGGCCGAACGGAAGAACCCGATATTGGTATGCTTCACCCCTGAAAGCAACCTCAGGAACCTCCTGTGACATGGAAGGATGGAGACATTAAATAAGCGTCTTTTAGATCCATCGTGACAAACCAGTCCTCGGATCTGATTTGGTTCACGATAATGGTAACAGTAAGCATTTTGAACCTGAATCTCCTCAAAGAACGATTCAAAAAGCCCTAGATCTAAAATAGGCCTCAGTCCGCCATCCTTCTTTGGAACTATAAAGTACCGGCTGTAAAACCGTACTCTCTGTCCTGTAGGGGAACACATTCTATGGCCCCTTAATTCCAGTAGAGTCTGTACCTCTTGTTCCATAACCCGAGCCTGTTCTGGAACCACTGCAGTCGGTACCACCCCAGCAAACTAGGGAGGTCGGTGACCGAACTGCAATCTGTACCCATATTTTATAATATTTTTTAATATACAGGACCCATATAGATATATGTTCGGAAGGCGTTGCCATTCTTCTACAAAATCTACTAAGGGAACCAGCCCCTTGAGGCTGGCCTCGGGTGTTTTTCGAGCACTATTCTCGACTTCCTGAAGCGGTGGACCGGCAGGAAAAAAGTCGATACAGATTTTGTGACCATAGTCGGTGCCCTGTTGCAAGCTTTTGGGGCGAATGCCACGGTGTGCATTCGCTGGAAATCGATGTGGCCCGAAGCGTCAAAGATGGCGGGACAACAACATCTTCCCTGAGGGCACCTGCTGCTAGAACAACCTCGATTGTTCCACAGCGGGGGGGGGCAGCCCTCTTTTTTTTCTTTTTTTTTTCGCTTCCTGAAACCTGTCAACGACTGTAGTGACAGCGTTGGAAAACATGCCAGAAGGAGATAGCGGAGCGGCCAACAGGAAATATTCCCTTATTTAGATCTTTAAGAAGATCGGCCTGGTACGCGTGCAAAATCGTCATAGAGTGCAGACACGCACCAGCCTGACCCTTTTTTTTTATTTTTTTTTTTTTTTTTTTTATATTTTACCAAAGGAACCAGGCTCTCGAGCCTGGCTTCGGGTATTAATCGGGATTCGTTCCTGACCCCCTGAAGCGGGTTTCCGGCAGGGCTGGACCGAAAAACGATTCTCGATGTGCGAACGCGAAAGCTGCCTGGCCGCAAGCCTGTGGGGCGGACAGTGCAGCCTGCGTTCGCTGGAAACCGATGTGTCCCGAAACGTTTTTAACGGGGGAAGAGCAACATCGATTTCCTGCACCATATAAGCCCAGCCAACCAGTGCAGAGGTGTCCCTGCACGGTTTGTTGGGCAGCACCGGGGCTTAAAGCAAAGATGCCAGATCAGGAGAAAGAAAACTCACTAAAGCTTCCTCCATCTTTGGCATCTTGCCATAACCCGACTCTCTCGCACCCACCACATTTGAATAAACATATAATGAATGTGGTGAGATACGTAAAGTGTGGGGTTTCTCCCAGGATCTACACACATATGGTAAATGGTAAATGGACTGCATTTATATAGCGCTTTCCATAGACCCAATGGCCACCAAAGCACTTTACAATTTTGCCTCCCATCACCCATTCACTCACACATTCATACACCGACGGCGGTGTCAGCCGTACAAGGCGCGAGCCAGCTCGTCGGGAGCAGCCGGGGTTAGGTGTCTTGCTCATGGACACCTCGACACTTGGTCAAGTGGAACCGGGGATTGAACCACCAACCTTCCGGTTTGTAGACAATCTACATGAACCACTTAGCCACTGCCGCCCCTATATATATATATATATTTTTTTTTTTTTTAAAGATCTGAGAAAAACAGTAAGCCCCGGCTCTGAGTTTGTGAACGGTGCTGCAGGAATCTCTCGTCTAGTTCATTTTGACGGGGATCATCCTGCTCCACCGTCGCGTTCCCGTCTAAACGGTGAAAACGCAAATCTGCTCACGGTGGCTCTCGTCATGTACGCGTTTACGTCACAGGCATGCGCCAGTACAGGGAAATAACAACCAACATGTCGGATTATTTCCATACGTCGGACCTTCAAGTTGCCCTAGCAGCTCTGATAAACTTACAAGAGTCTTTTCAGCAGTTGTACAAAATATTCTCAGATATTGGTTTGTTGTGTTGCAGTGCTTCACATTGCCACCTAGCCGCCTGGTGTGCATACTACATCGTATTTCACACACTTTTGCGTCACCATATGCACGCAGATTTCCCTTCCATAACGCTCGTCTAAACGCAGAATAAAAAGTGACAACGCAACGCCACTTTTGAGTTTTCTCTTCAGATCGTTTCCGTGTAAACATAGCCTTAGTGCTATTGTCTTTTTTCTCCATGCCTATCTGCTCACAGGTGATCGGAGGATGCAATTCCCTCCCAGTAATTTGATGATTTTTGTAAAATATCTTCTGTTTTTGCTTTTAAAAGTGGTTTCAGTCTAATATGTTGCAGGCTCATTTATTGATAATAAACAATTAATAATAAATAATATACAAATATTGGGCTTATTCTTGAAGGTGTTGTTGTTTATTTGTCTTGCGAGAGTTGGCAAAACTGGTCCGAACCACATTTAACCCAAAGATTTGATGAGCAGTCATCAAACACCGGCAGGGGTTAACTCTGTATCTGTAATGTCAGAAGAAGGCCCTGAAAACGAAAGCTTCTGGCAGAGTATATTCAACTCAAGAAGGTAGAGTATATGTAGAGTCTTTTGATTGCATTGTGATCTTAATGGCCATTTGCTATTACTTGTGCTACGCTGTACTGGGGATCACAAACCCAGAGAGTGTTTCGTTCCTGACCAGCTGGGTCTGCTTCAGAGGAAAAGCTGAAATAGATTCAACACAATTGTGATGCGCTAACTGATCGAATTGGGCTCTAATCACTCTAATCAAAGCCTAATCACTGTTTTTTGCTGGAGTGGTTGCTCTACTAAGAATAGCTTAATCGAGAGCAGCCATTTCTGTGTTTGTGGTGTGGCTTAAAAAAAAAAAGTCATTTTCACCCTAACATTAGTTTCACCATAACAAGACTAAACAAATTAAATTTGATCAAAAGTAAAAAGTCCCAACGGAAATGGACTGCTGTTTCGGGGGAGAGAAAAAAATGCTTTATAGATTTAATTAACTAATTCAATAATTGATTATCTTTACAACAGAACTGAATAAACACTGAACTGACTTCAGCTGAACAACAGCTGAAATACATTATTGTCCTGTTATCACTGTAAATTTGCTTTAAAAAAATCTGTATTGTTTAAAGTGTTATATACAGTTGTAATCAAAATTATTTTACCCCCATTGCAAATCAGGTTTATTGGCAAAATTGACTGACACAACAAATGTTTCAAGTGGTTTCCCCCAAATTCAACTGAAAATGCACCTTTTAATGACTTCTGCAGTCTTAAAATAATTCAACCCCTTCATGGCAAGCATCTTTAGTACTTGGTTGAATACCAGCTTCTGGCAGTGTTGCTGAGGAATCTTAGCCCATTCCTTATGAGCAATGACCTCCAGTTCAGTAATATTCTTGGGTTTGCGTGCTGTAACTGCCTTCCCAACATCTAGCTACTGGAGTGCCTCAGGGCTCGGTGCTTGGACCACTTCTCTTCTCCATCTACATGACATCCCTAGGATCTGTGATTCAGAAACATGGCTTTTCCTATCACTGCTATGCTGATGACTCACAACTCTACCTCTCATTCCAGCCTGTTGATCCGACAGTGGCCGCTCATATCTCAGCCTGCCTGTCAGACATTTCTGGCTGGATGAAGGACCACCACCTTCAACTAAACCTTGCGAAGACAGAGCTACTTGTGATCCCGGCCAACCCAACACTTCATCACAACTTCTCCATTCAGCTAGGCTCATCATCCATAACTCCATCAAGGTTAGTCAGGAACCTTGGGGTCGTAATGGATGATAAATTGAACTTCACAGACCACATTGCTAGAACTGCCCGATCGTGTAGATTTGCCTTGCACAACATTAGGAGGATCAGGCCCTTCCTAACAGAGCATGCTACACAACTCCTTGTCCAAGCACTTGTTCTATCCAGACTGGACTATTGTAATGCTCTCTTGGCTGGTCTTCCAGCTTGCACTGTAAAACCTCTGCAACTAATCCAGAATGCTGCCGCCAGAGTGGAGCCGAAGAGAGCACACGTCACTCCTCTCCTCACAAAATTGTACTGGTTGCCAGTTGCCGCTCACATTAAATTCAAGTCACTGACGTTTGCCTACAGAACAACCACTGGCACTGCTCTCTTTTACATAAACTCATTACTTCAGGCTTATGTACCATCCAGAAACTTGCACTCTGCAAGCGAATGTCGTCTTGTGGTACCATCTCAAAGAGGCACAAAATCTCTTTCTCTGACCTTTACCATAACTGTCCCCTGCTGGTGGAATTATCTGCCCAACTCAATCAGAGCTACTGAGTCCGTAGCCACTTTCAAGAAACTGCTGAAGACGCATCTTTTTCGGCAACACTTGATCCAGTAATACTATAACTTTCTCTTATATTCTATTTTTATAAATAAATAAAAAAAGCCTGCGTTAGATTAAACTGAGAGGAGTCATAGCACTTACAAATTGTTGTCCTACTGTTAGTTTATCTGCTTCTATTGTTCTCATTTGTAAGTTGCTTTGGATAAAAGCGTCTGCTAAATGAATAAATGTAAACGTAAATGTTCTTCAAATCCCACCAGAGATTTTCTATGGGGTTCAAGCCTTGGTGGAATTTAAGGTATGCTTTCAGCACTTGACATTAACTTTTTTGCTCACTAGACAATGTGGCTAGTGGTTTTCCAAAGTGAATAGCCACACAGCATTTTTACTAGCCACATTTTTGTTGTTGTGAAATTACCTGATTAAAGTTGACTATGGTGTGCTAAAATTTACTTGAACTAGATTTAGAACCCTTTTAAATGTAAAACCACTGTACACACCTAAATCAAGACAACATAAATGTATAACAATACAGGTCATTATCATTATTAAATATTATTAAATATCAGAATCAGACCCAGTATTACTTTATTGAGCCCCGATGGGAAATTATTTATTGCAAGTTGCAATGGAAAGTCGGTCAGTCTTGAAACCTCACGAAAAATGCATGCCATGGTTCGAACACCACATAGCTCCACCGGCGTCACACGACGTTAGGCCAGCGACAAACTGGCTGCGTGGCATTTCTGTTGCGTGTCAGCTGCGTGGCATTTTCTGTGTCTTTGTACTATAAAGTCTGTTTAAAGCGCTAGCTATATAAATGCAGTCCATTTACCATTTGCACACCAGAAACGTGTCTGACGCGGCTCTGCTGATGACGTACAGGGAGGGCTATCTCGGGACATAGGAGCCGTTTATACATTTTATACATGTTTATAAACATAAATATATAGCCTACTACTGGTACAGCAAAGACAACGTCGGCAGTATAGACGGCAAAGTAAGCTAGCCTACAGATTATTTCGTTCTGTATTGACAGGTGCGATATTTAAAAATCGATAATTTTTTTATTTTTTATTATTATATTTATATCTGCATTTGTCAAAACCTATAGACTTTCAAACATAAAAATGTAATTTATAAATATGTGTTCCTGTCAAAATTAGATCTTTTCCTATTCTATTTAGTCTGGAAATGCTTCCAACACGCTTGCGTGTCGCGAAAAATAGGCGTCGGTTCTATTTCTAGCATGCACGCGTTTTCGGCACAGCTTGAGATGCGCGTGTCACGCAGTTAACATGGGAGCCGAAATAAAAAAGGACACACCACACAGCCAGTGCGCTTATTTCAGATGCCTTTTGAAAAGAAAACAATTATTCAACCCGCCAAAGTGGCTAGTTGGAGTGAATGTGTTACTCGCCACGAACAAAATCCACCCACGTTTGGCGGGTTGGCAGGTGTTAATGTCAAGCCCTTCTTGGGATCATTGTCCTGTTGGAAGGTCCAATGATGCCCAAGCTTCAGTTTCCTCACTGACGACATGACATTTTCTCCTAGGATTTCTTATACTTCAATAAATCCATCTTGCATTCCACACGCTGCAGGTTTCCAGTGCCAGAGGATGCAAAGCAGCCCCAGAGCATCACCAAGTCACCACCATGCTTAACTGTAGGCAGAGTGTTCTTTTCAGCTTATGCTTCATTCTTCCTCCTCTAGACATATCTGATCCATAGGGCCGAGAAGTTCCAGTTTTGTTTCATCGATCCACAGAACAGAATCCCAAACTTATGTGGGTTATTTGATTTTGAGCAAATTTGAGCTGACTTTTCTTGTGCTTTAGGGTCAGTAGTGGTGTAGTCTTGGTGTTCTGGCATGGAAACATCTATGTTTAGTACACGCCTTACTGTGCAAGCTGAAACCTCAGTGTCTGTTGCCACCAAGTCTTGGTGCAGGTCTTTTGCAGTCACTCAAGGGTTTTTCGGAAGCTGCCATCTGGTAGCAGCCATTGATAGTTTCCTTTTTCTGCCCAGTCCAAGTAGTGTAACCACTTTTGCTTTAACCCTTAATCACTCCTAGAAAAGGACAACACTTTAGGTCTTTGGGGTCATTTTGACCCCAAACTTTTAAAGAGCGATTGCATAAGGAAATATAAATTTTTTATATGGAAAACTATATATCATTTTTTCTATTTACTTCTCAACTATACATTTATGCTGTGTTTTTGTGGAAATTTTGAAGTTTTTTACTTATTTACTGCACAATTACATAACTAAGACATAAATTGGCACATGAAAAATGATTTTTTAAAGAAAATATCACTTAAATTATGATATTAATTAAATCTAAATAGTTTTTGGACATTGCTCTATGTGTTAGGGATAGAATACTGCCATCTGCAGGTTTGTGGAAAAACTTTAGAAATTATAATTAAAGAAAGAAAGTGCAATGACCACATATTTCCAGTAGAGGTCCATAGAGACTCATTCATTTTCACTTCATTTTTCTTGATGCTTCAAATTCTCCTCACAACTTAATATATATATGATATATATTTTGTGAATTGCATAAAATATTTTTGTCAAAGTTAGAGTTTGTTGTTGTTGTCTGATATATTTTGAATTATCTGCTTTTGCAAATTATTATACATACATTTGCAGAAACATTACAAGTCAGCACTATGACATGATTGTAATCACACACTATTTATTTCAGAAAATTATTTATCAACAATTATTTTTTTTTTAGAACAAGAGATTTTAGAACAAAATAAATTTAATAAACCAAGTAAATAAACCAATATAATACAAAACAACAACACCAATAAACTGTAATGAACAGGATGCATACATATGCATACGTGTGTGTGTGTGGCTGTGTGTGTGTGTGAGATAGAAAGCTCGTTCCACTTTGTGTTTATGCTCTAGGAACAGACCTTGATTTAAATGTATCTTTTTTTAGATTTATGCCAGTTTTGTTTATTTTATTTGCCAATTTTTGTAAAAATGCTCTCTGTTGCAGTCATGACATGTGTGTGTTTGTGTGTGTGTGGCTGTGTGTGTGTATGAGATAGAAAGTTTGTTCTACTTTCTATTTATGCTCTAGGACCAGACCTTGGTTTATATGTAGAACATTTCAGATTTATAATGGATTTACTTTTATTTTTTTGACAAACAAAATAAAAAAAATAATTTTTTTCATTTTCCCATTCATTTTCAATTGGGGTCATTTTGACCCCAAAGACCTTAAACGGTAAATTTTTTTTTACACACCTTTAGAACAACCGAATCGAACCCAGTTTTTTTGTGCATGTTTAGATAGATTATTTAGGAAAAGTCACAGAGTTTCATGGCCCTGAGATGAAGGGAACATTTTAAAAAAATCAAGGAAAAGTCCAGTGGGGTCAGAATGACCCCAAAGAGTGATTAAGGGTTAATTTTGAAATTGTGAACTATGCTTCCAACTGTGACTCTAGGAACATTTAGTGCCTTCGCTATCTTTTTGTATCCTGTTCCTTGTTTGTGAAGGGCAAAGATATCTTCTCATAACCTTTTGGACCATTCTTTTAACTTAGCCATATTTCTAACATGCAGTCAAACGTGACACTCAACAAACCTAGCCAGTTCAGGCATTTCATGTGTTCTAGCTCAAGCAAATCTGGTGCAACTAATGAAGCCCTTGATTAGTCACATCAGGTGTGCTTGAGACAACACCAGTTTTGCAGATTTTTGTCATTGTCAGGGATTTTTTTCTGGGGGTTGAATAATTTTGAGACTGCAGAAGTAATTAAAATTTGCATTTTCAGTTGAATTTGGGGAAACCACTTGAAACATTGGTAACACTTTATTTTGAGGGTCCCTATGAACATTCTGATGACTGTAACTTTGAAACTACATGTCAACTATCTCTTAGAGTATTAGTAGACTGTTTTCTAAATATCTGCAAACTCTTTATTGTGACGGTCAGACAATTGACATTCTATTGACTATACTGTAAGTAACATTGCAAGTACATGTCAACTACTTATAACCCTAACCCTACCAGTCTACTAATACTCTATTAATACTCTAATTAAAGCTAGTAAACATGTAGGTGCAACATTATTTTTAGTCAACAGAATGTGTTAAAGGGACCATCAAAATAAAGGGAAACTGAAACAATTGTTGTGTCGAGCTTTTTATATTATTTTTGTCTGTAGATTTTGGCAATAAACCTGATTTTCAATTGGTGTTGAATAATTTTGATTTCAACTGTATACAAACTTGACTTCCAGCAAGCTCTGGGTCCTCTGAGTGTCACTGTTATGTTCAGTTAATTTCAGTTCCCTTTTGTTCGTCACTCCGAGTTCCGTCGGATGACGACGAATGGGGTTTCGAATAGAAAGCCTATCAACTTCGAGTATACAAAACGAGCCAATGGCAAAGAAATGCCATGGGTCTGCGGAATTTGCATGACGTAACTCCGCCCCACCTCGTGGGTATAAAAGGAGGAAGTCCAGCAACATGCAGATATGTTTTCGCTTCGGAGCCAAGTTTATTTCTTCACTCCACAAGCCATCTCTGAATTGTCAGCTTCACAAACGAGTTCCTCAGTGTTGGTGTGACGGCGATCTCCGGCGAGCGCGCGCTTCCTGCTTATCTGTGCAGTGGTTTGCCAGAGAGTGTGTGTCTCCCCGTTCGCTTCAACACTTGAGTGTTTCTCTCACAAAAGAGCTTGCACGCGGCACCTCTTTTTAAAGATGCCTCGCCCGTGTACTTCTGGTTGCGGCAGGTCGGTTTCGGACTCTGATGGGCACGAGCGTTGCCTAGTGTGTTTGGGCATTGAGCATGCTAGAGCGGCGCTCGTGAGAACATGACCATCGCGTCATTACGGTCGAGACTCAATGAGCTCGCAAGAGCGAGAGTCCCCTCTGCCACACCCCGATCTAGTGCTCCCCCGCGGGGTGCTACTTCGGCTGGTGGCCAGGGTGATCTGAGGGTTACGGTTTGGAACAAGGCGCCGACTATCTGTCCACGCTCCAAACCCCTCTGCATGACGGTGCCCGCTAGTGAACAGTCGATTTCCACGGGTCTACTCTCGGGTGGCCTGTGTACTTCGGCTGAAGCTACAGAGGAAGATGCGATGTCTGTAGCAGCATCACTTGGTGGGCTTGAATGTTCTGGAAGTGAAGATTCAGCACAGTTGCCACCCTCTGGTGTGCATACGGTTGTGCCTGAATCGGATCTGGAGATGACAGCCATGCTTTCCCAGGCGGCTGCGAGCATCGGGCTTGAGTGGCGGCCACCACCCTGCTCTGAGCGCTCGCGCCTCGATGATTGGTTTTTGGGCCAAGCCGCCGACCTGCGTCCACGGCAAACCCCAATACCTTTCTTCCCGGATGTGCATGATGAGATCTCGAAGTCCTGGAAGACCCCGCTGTCTTCCCGTGACCGCTCGCTGGTCTCATCCGCCTTTCCTCCCCTCGATGGGGCAGCTGCCCGTGGGTACACTGGACTTCCCCCGGTTGAACGCTCTGTTGCGATGCAACTGTGTCCTCAGAGTGCTTCTTCTCGCGGCGAGTTTAAGAACCCCTTCAAAGCCTGTAGATTCACATCTAACATGGTGGCGAAATCTTACAGAGCCGCGGGACAGGCAGCCGCCTCTTTGCATGCAATGGCCACTCTGCAGGTCTATCAGGCCCAAATGCTGAGGGACATGCACGAGGGTAGGACAGACCCAGGCCTCTTCAATGAGCTGCGCGCCGCGACCGACCTTGCCCTCCGGGCGACGAAGGTTACCGTGCGCTCCCTGGGTTTGGTGATGTCCACAGCTGTGGTCCAGGAGAGACATCTCTGGCTGAACCTGGCTGACATGGTGGATTCCGAGCGGACTCGTCTGCTTGATGCGCCCCTGTCCCAGGCCGGCCTCTTCGGCGGAGCAGTGGAGGACTTTGCCCAGCAGTTCTCCACTGCGCAGAAGCAGACTGAGGCAATCAAACATATTCTTCCCCGCCAACCCTCTGCTGCCTCCACCCGTCTGGTCGGGCAGAATCCTCAGCCTGCTCGCCGCCGAGGGCGCCCTTACACAATCCACGTATGTATGGTTACACAGGATGCCGTTCAAGATGCTCACTGCCAAACGCATTTTCGAATGCGTGCGGCCCCAGGATTGGTTTGCAGCGATCGACCTGAAGGACGCCTACTTTCATGTCTCCATTCTTCCTCGACACAGACCGTTCCTCCGGTTTGCTTTTGAGGGGCGGGCATACCAGTACACGGTTCTCCCTTTCGGGCTAGCCCTGTCTCCTCGCGTCTTCACGAAGGTCGTCGAGGCAGCCCTTGTTCCCCTTCGGGTTCACGGGGTTCGCATCCTGAACTATCTCGACGACTGGCTGATCTTAGCTCACTCTCGAGACCAGGTTTGCGAACACAGGGACCTTGTGCTCCGGCACCTACCTCGCTTGGGCCTTCGGGTCAACTGGGAAAAGAGCAAACTTTGCCCGTGCAGAGGATCTCTTTTCTCCGTATGGACATCGACTCAGTCGCCATGTCCGCGCAGCTTACGAGCGAGCACGCGCAGTCACTGCTGACTTGTCTGAGACAGTTCCAGGACAAGAGTGCGGTTCCACTGAAACTTTTTCAGAGGCTCCTGGGGCATATGGCATCTGCAGCCACGGCAACGCCGCTCGGATTGGTTCATATGAGACCGCTTCAGCTTTGGCTTCGCGACCGAGTACCGAGGTGGGCATGGCAACATGGCACGCTCCGAGTACCAGTTACTTCGAGCTGCCGTCAGACCTTCACCCCGTGGTTGAGCCTCAGTTTTCTCAGGGACGGTGTCCCCCTAGAACAGGCTACGAGGCATGTTGTCGTTTCGACAGATGCCTCCGCCACGGGCTGGGGTGCCATGTGCAATGGTCATGCTGCCGCGGGCTCCTGGACAGGACCCCAGCGCCTATGGCATGTCAATTGCCTCGAGTTGCTGGCCGTACGCCTTGCCCTGCACCGCTTTCGAGCGCTGCTCAGGGGTCAACACGTACTAGTCCGATCAGACAATACCGCCACAGTAGCGTACATCAACCATCAAGGTGGTCTACGCTCGCGCCGTATGTCGCAACTCGCTCGCCACCTCCTCTTATGGAGTCAGAAGCATCTGAGGTCCCTTCATGCTATTTACATTCCCGGAGCCCTGAACTGTGCAGCCGACGAGCTCTCACGGTTTCAGCCCCTCCCTGGCGAATGGCGACTCCATCCCCAGACGGTTCAGCTGATTTGGGACCAGTTCGGCGACGCACAGATAGATCTGTTTGCCTCCCACGACTCGACCCATTGCGCCCTGTATTATTCCCTGACCGAGGGCACGCTCGGCACTGGCGCACAGCTGGCCGCGGGGCCGCAAGTATGCGTTTCCCCCAGTGACCCTTCTTGCGCATCTCTTGCGCAAAGTCAAGGAGGACGAGGAGCAGGTCCTTCTGGTTGCGCCCCTACTGGCCCACCCGGACCTGGTTCTCCGAACTCATACTCCTCGCGACAGCACCTCCTTGGCCCATACCTCTGAGGAAAGACCTTCTTTCTCAGGGACGGGGCACCCTGTGGAACCCTCGTCCCGATCTTTGGAGCCTCCACGTCTGGCTCCTGGACGGGACCAGGTAGGTTTGAGTACCCTACCACCTCCGGTGGTGGCTACCATCACTTCCGCTAGAGCGTCGTCCACGAGACACCTCTATGCGTTGAAGTGGAACCTCTTCGTCAGCTGGTGCTCTTCTCACCGAGAAGACCCCCGGAAATGCCCGATCAGCGTCGTGCTTTCCTTCCTTCAAGATGGGTTGGAGCGAAGGCTGTCTCCCTCCACCCTCAAAGTCTATGTTGCCGCTATCGCCGCACACCATGACTTGATAGAAGGTAAGACTGTGGGAAAACACGACCTGATCATCAGGTTCCTTAGAGGAGCCAGGAGATTACATCCTCCTCGCCCTCCTCTCGTTCCCTCTTGGGACCTCCCTCTTGGGCTCTAGCGCATGGCGCCTCGCTAACAGACATCTGCAGAGCTGCAGGCTGGGCGACACCTAACACATTCGCCAGATTCTATAATCTCCGAGTGGAGCCTGTGTCCTCTCGTGTACTCGCTTCAACCAGCCGGTACTAGGACCCGCTCAGGTGTCTTCGCTTGCTCGCCATTCCACTCCACGGACTGGATGCGTGCGATATTCTCCTCAGGTGAGCTTCCCCGAAAGCCCTGAGTTCCTCCTGCACTCCTGACGTCGACCCAGTGTCTCTGTGCCTGAGCGTCGGCTAGGTGCCTCCCGTGCGCATGGTCCCTCTCCGGAGCAACCCCCACATGTGTATTCCCACTGTAAGCCTCTCTGAGCATGTGTCTTCCCTTGGCAAGCCACCTTGCCACCCCTGGGGTTTAAAACTTTTCCACCTGCGGCTGGATACCCCAGTGTATTCCCCCTATGCATCCTTCGGTTCATATGTGTATTCTAAATCCCCCCCCCCCCCAACCCCCGTTGGGCTGGGTATATTTTGCATGTTCCTCTATATCTTGGGATATGCTCCCCAGTGTACCTTGGTATTCCTGTGTTAAATAGGAGTCCCACTTGTCTCAGTATGACAGGGATCTCAGATTTACGCAGGGCACCGGAAGACAGCTGTGAAGGTGGCGTGATTAGACTGGTAACCCCATTCGTCGTCATCCGACGGAAATCGGAGTGACGGACGAAAGGGAACGTCTCGGTTACGTATGTAATCCTCGTTCCCTGAGTGAGGGAACGGAGACGTTCCGTCTTCTTGCCACTTCCGCTGTATACCGCGGGGATCGCCTGAGCTCAGTCTTGGCTCCTCAGCGAAGAAACATATCTGCATGTTGCTGGACTTCCTCCTTTTATACCCACGAGGTGGGGCGGAGTTACGTCATGCAAATTCCGCAGACCCATGGCATTTCTTTGCCATTGGCTCATTTTGTATACTCGAAGTTGATAGGCTTTCTATGCGAAACCCCATTCGTCGTCATCCGACGGAACATCTCCGTTCCCTCACTCAGGGAACGAGGGTTACATGCGTAACCGAGACGTTTTCATGAACATCTAGTTTGTTTTCATTTGTCACATGTGTTCCATTTATTCATTTACATTTATTCATTTAGCTGACGCTTTTATCCAAAGCGACTTACAATTGTTGTATTTCAGAGGTCACATGCCTCTGGAGCAACTAGGGGTTAAGTGTCTTGCTCAGGGACACATTGGTGTCTCACAGTGGATTCAAACCCGGGTCTCTCACACCAAAGGCATGTTCCGTTGTTTAGATTCCCGCCACTCTTTAGTTTCTATGGTTACTGTTATTAGTTTGGTTCAGCTGTGTTCACTTCGTTATCTTTAGTATAGTGTAAGTTCGAATGTGTTTCCTTTGAGTTTGTCTGGTCATGTTTCAGTTAAGTGTGTGACTCCTGCTACCTGATTGGATTTGTACCTATTTGGATTCTTGTTTTGGAACTTTATTCGTCTTTGTCTTCATCAGTCGGCCAATGCACACACATTACACTGGGAAATTGAATACGACCCAAATAGGAAAGTCTGTTATTGCTGTACAATTTCAACTTAATTTGCCCATATAATCTTTAAGCTGTTAAGGTTAAATGTATTTGACAAGTAGGACTACTAATGCTTGGAAGATGAATCTGGTAGAGAGATGCCTGAATTATGTTGGTGGAGTTGGGGAGGTGGAAGGATGCCAAAACAGTTGGTGCTTGAGCAAGGTAAGCGGCTGCTTATATGCTCTGGCAGTTAATTTAAAGATTATATAGGTTCACTCCTCCCGAAATTATGTTTAGGAACTTCACATGACATGTTAATATTCCCATATAATATCTAAGCTATTAAAGTGCCCCTATTATGCCATTTTAATTTTCCTAAATCTGTTTTGGAGTCTCCTACAACATGTTTACATCCATCAAAGGTAAAAAGAACTGTTTAATTTTCTCAAAATATACATTTGCACATCACCACATTTTTAAATGATTCTCAAATGAATAAGTCTCTCTAAATTCCTCCTTTAAAGGGGCTATGTGTAGCTTTTTACTTAAAAAAAATCTTTAAGATAGAGTTTTCATTTGTACATTTATGAGCCAACCATAATGTAATAGAAAGAATGACACCTTGTCTGTCCACCACGGTTGCCTCTATCAGCCTGTATAGTCCATTGTGTATGTAAAGGTCGGGTCAGAATTGGCACGAAAATTCATAAAATGTGACGTCATGCGCATTCTCGTCTACTTGGGCTTACATCCGGCATCCATTAGTAAGCAGCGGCAATCGCTAGCAGTAGTGTTTCAAATGGACTATGCGGACGGAAAGAAGCAACCAGCCTCCAGCACAATCCAGACACCCACGGAAACTCCTCGTAAAAACACTCCTGCGTACCGAGAACGAGCATGAGACTGGCTGCAGTTTCTCTAACGGCCACTGGTGTCAGTAACGGTTAGAAATTTCAGAACTTCCGCAATGCTCCTTCAAGCGAGCTACTCTGCTCTGATTTGCCAGACACCTCAGTCTGTTCTGACTGGTCTACTGCGTACAGCGTGCCTCTCGAAAACAAAAATCACCATTGCCATAACTGAACTTCAGCTACATCCGGAATCTTCCGCTCAGCGGGTGTACACCGTAAACGTAAACTAAAGACAGTAACAATGACGTCAATTTTACCATATCAATCCAAGCGTGAGTCTGATGATGTAATACTGGAAGAACTAGTCATTCAACCCGAACCTCTATCGCAAGAACACCTCGAGCAGGACGTTGCTCAGTGGTGTGCTACTCAGTTTGAGGTATATTATGAGATGTTGCAACTGTAATTCCTCAACATCAGCAACATGTATGTCCATCAACAAACCGATTATTAAACTTATTTATTTACTGAGTACTTTTCTAATTTATTGCGGTGAACGTGTGGGACCTCAATAGTGCATACATTAGCCGAGCTCTAGCGTGAATGACTGATGTAACATAAACGTTGGTAAAATAAATCTTGCTCCATGCTTTATCTTTACTCAAAGTAGTAAGAACGACAGACGATCTGCATTAATATCTGCATTGGCTTCCTATTAATTAAACATTGTATACAATTTAAAATATTGCTGATTACCAGGGCCACACGCAATCTGCTGACTTTTTTTGTGATTTCTGTGCTGAATTTTTGGAAGGTTCGGGAGGAAGTCTGCGGGCGCGTATTCCATGCGGGCCTGCTGATTACATACAAAGCACTAAATGGTTTATCTCCCGAGTACTTGAGCGAGCTCTTAACACATTATAGTCCTTCACGTCTATTGAAATCTCAAAATTCTGGCCAGTTGATAATACCTAGAATATCAAAATCGGCTGCTGGTGGTAGATCCTTTTAGGAACCACAAGATACACTACTGGTGAGTATATTCCCTCTCACAGTTCCCGTTAAGATTAGTTTTTGGGGGCCGGCTGCTCCCCTGTCTTCATCTTCAGGCAGGAAATGCAGAGTCTGCTACCATCTGAATGTGAGCTACGGACGGGGCCAAAGAACTTTGTCATTCAATGTCTTGCTTTCATTTGCTGGTCTATTAATTAACAGATTATCATTGTGATATTATCTTGCCTTCCAAATCTTTATGGTAGAATTAAAGCTAAATTTCATGTTGTCATGCCAACTTTCAGGGTAAAATAATAGTTGGTAGTTGGAGTACTGCAGACATAATTTACAAAACTAATCATTTTTAATAACAGAGCTTTTATCATAACTGTTCATTTTCTTTCAAATCACAATGTTAAGGTTAATGGTATTTATGTTTTTTCAGCATCTCTGCACACCTTTGAATCACTGTGCATCGTTCAGTCCAGATGTCCAAAAGGATGAGCTTGCAAACTATCACTCTCTCTCCTCTCCAACTATAGCTGGTGTGTGGTGAGCGCACTGGTGCCGTTGTACTGTGGCTGCCGTCGCATCATCCAAGTGGATGCTGCACACTGGTGCTGGTTGAGGAGAGAACCCCTGATATGATTGTAAAGCGCTTTGGGTGTACAGAAGTACATATCAAAGCGCTATATAAATGCCTCATTCATTCATTCAAACTGCTGGCGTAATGAAGCACACCTGATGCACATACTGCCTTGTCACCTCTAGAATAGAGGCATGATGCAAAATAGTTGAATTACCACTACCACCACATGTTTTTGATTTCAAACCATAATTAATGCTCAATTCCTATGTATGGGTCATGAAGCGGCTGAAGCAGAGGCAGAAGCAGGATCCAAATGCAGCAGTGAATTTTAATAAATAAACTAGAAACTAAACAAATTCAGACTCAGGAACGGCCGGGCTTGTCGTGGCTGACGCTCAGGCATGTCGAGGCTGACGTGAAGCTCTGGCTGGACGTGGCTGACGTGAAGCTCTGGCTTGTCGTGGCTGACGTGAAGCTCTGGCTGGACGTGGCTGACGTGAAGCTCTGGCTTGTCGTGGCTGACGTGAAGCTCTGGCTGGTTTTTCCTTCTTCCCTATTTATATTATAAATGTTTAAACAATGCCCGGTTTGCCTAACCAGCCTCTAAACTGCCCCTGTGTAAAATTGCCTCAATTTTGTAGCCTGCTGTAGAGATGCATGACTGCTTTTAGGGAGAGTATATGGGGCGGCATCCATCAAACTGACAGTTTTATTGCCCCCTCCCCCATAAAAAGATTCCCACGCTAAGCCCCGCCCCCTTTTCCCATGCTTACCCCCGCCCCCTTGTCCCCCTCCCTTCCACTTTCGGAGAGGTCATGTGACCGTGAGAATTCCCCCACAGTACGGAACCCCTCCCATCCGACCCGGATCCGGACCAGGCACCTGCTGTACACCTGTTACGGGCACCTGTCTTGTTCAATGTAAAAATGTTCAAATTGATGGAAAACCATTCAAATCAATACATTCTCAATCCTTTTAAGAAGGATGACAGAAAACAGAGATATGTTTAGTGTTTTTTATATTAACACGTAGTGATTAAAACCATTAAGTCATTTTATATCTTTAAAACACAGTAATGTTCCATTTTACATAAAACATCTGTTTTAAAAAGTGTGTTTTAGCGTTCTCCATACACTTGTAAAATGTTAAAAACATTTAGACATAAAAATAAATAATTAATAAATTTAAAAATATATTTCAATAATTAAATAAATAAAAGTTTTAAATTGTGTTTTCTTAAAATTATCAAAATGTTTTAGCATTAAAACATCTAAAACAAGGTGTATTAAAATTATATCATACAAATAGAACTAATTACTATATTTGAAGACGTACTTTTTTCACAATTACCCAGTGTTTAAAGGTGTATAAAGTTCAAATACAATGTCTTTACATACACTTGTAAAATGTTAAAACATTATAAACAGCAAGTATTAAAATTATATCTTGCAAATAGAACTATTTCTAGCATATATTTGAAGAAAAGCTGTACTTTTAATAATAACATGTTTAAAACTATTAAAACAATTTATATCATTAAGATACTTTCGTCTTTAGTGCTCATACACTTAAAACATTAATGAAAAGTTTAAAAAGTGTTTTCTTAAAGTTATCAAAATGCGTTAATATTAAAATTATATCATGCAAATAGATCTAATTACTATATTTGAAGATGTACTTTTTCACAATTACATAGTGCTTAAAGGTATATAAAGTTAAAATACCTATATCTTTAGCGTACATACACTTGTAAAATGTTAAAACATTAATGAAAAAGTTTAAACTGCATTTCTAAAAGTTATCAAAATGTTTAGCAGTAAAAACATCTAAAACAACGTGTGTTAGAATTATATCAAGGAAATAGTTATGTTTTCTTAAAACATCTAAAACCGTTTGTATTAAAATTACATCAAACGATAGGTCTATTTACATTTTAAAAAGTCTTACTTTTCACATAACACTTATAGTGCTTAAAGGCGTATAAGAGATTGTATAAAGTTTAAAATACGCATATCTTTAGTGTTATTGCACATTTTTAAATTAAAACATCAAATAAATTTATTAAAGGTTGTCAAAACTTTTGTTAAAAATCACAGTATCAAAAACACATACATACATTTTAAAAAACTGACTTACGTTTTTACATCCTGTGTTGTTATCCAGATTAAAGATTTAATCCAACACCATCGATATATCCAACAGCAGCGGGTTATCCAAAGGTATTAATCCATCTCAAAAGGTATATCCAAAGGTTTAGACATTTTAATTCCAAAAGTTGTGTAAATGTAATTTCCCGGGAGCTCCACGAAACACGTCCGAACACACCAGAGACAATCCCAAGACTGACTACAAACTAACCTGACACAGACTCCACCCCTAGACCGTCCCACCACAGGTGTTTGGGCATGGGAAAAGATGACAAAGAGTTCCCACCAAGCGGGTAATCCATCAGCCGGAAGTTGAAGCTGCCTCCGGGGGCCACCATTGTAGCTGGCTATCACCTGCTGTTAGCATCCCATTGACTCCCATTCATTTTGGCGTCTCTTTGACAGCGAATAACTTTACATCTGAGGCGTCCAAAGACTCCATTTGTCCATTATTTATTTCTAAAGAAACACGACAATGTATAAAAGGCTCCATTACTTTGTATCTTACGTTATGGCCCCGTAGAAGCCGTTTTTGTAAAAATAGGCTAACGATTGCGTCATAACACGCGACTCTCTGTCGCGCAGAAGAGACATTTACCGTAAAGACAGAAGTAGAAGCTCGCGCGCAATCGGGGGGAAGTGGAGGCATAAAGTCAAGGGAGAAGCCCATAGAGAGTCATAAAGTTGCTCCTGCTGCGAGCTCATGAACAGCTAATACTCACGCTCGTCGCTGTGTCCATTTCTTTTACTGTCTATGGTTCCCACGCGTCACGCACGCGCACACGCGACACGCACACATACGACACGCACACACACACACACACACACACACACACACACACACACACACACACCCACATAATGAAAGAAGAGACGTCCGCAGCCCATGCGACGTTCATGCGCGCGCACACACACACACGCGTGGAGATGGCTCCACCCCCTATTCTCGTCCCCACAGATGACGTGCGTCTGTGATATAACAAGATATAACATGAGGTTCCCACACGTCACGTGCGGGTGCGGGTGCGGGTGCGAGCGCACACACACACACATAATGAAAGAAGAGACGCCCCGCGCTCTGTTTAAAAAGCCACAAACACGACGTAGGCCTACATTCTCTTGGAATTTACGCTACTGCAGACCCAAAGACTCCCGGAAGATGCCTTGATGAAGCTATGATGGATTTAACTTTAGCTCCGCGAAAATTACAAGGATCGTGATTAACAAAATTAACCAACTGAACATGTGGAATATATTTATCATTTGATTGACCAATGTGGATATAACGATAGAAGATTTACATGGAATAGGACAACAGAGCACCATTGATTTGGTTTTCACAGAGCGTGATATTGGATTTTATGTTTTACCACGTTCTACCATGTTCTACACGACATACCATGACATATAAATAACACGGGAAGATCACGTAACGATCAACGTGCAAACATAATTAACATTGTAAACATTTAGACGGAATGCCTCATGATCTAAATTCTCTCTTATGAACGTATTATAGCCTACCATAAAATATGCCCACGTGTTACAATTAGTTGCACGCACACACAGCCTAATCCTTAGTTAACACTTGATTTTAACTATTTACATCGGACAAACGCATCTGCAAATTCTCTCAACATTAGATGTTTTCAAACTTCACGGAAAGTTTTAGGCCCCGTTTACACGAAGGGAAAACGCAGATATTTCCCTGCGGTTTGGCCTCTCGTTTACACGAAAACCCCGTTTTTATCACAGAAAAAGATTATTTCTAAAAACTCCGGCCAAAGTGAAGATTTCTAAAAAACGCCGGTTATGTGTTGCCGTGTCAACTGGGAGAAACGGGGTTTTAGGTTCTCTCGTGTCGATTCTGAGGATTCTGATTGGCTTTATCCTTCTCCCTACACTGCCGCCCATAGGTTTGGCATAGTTATGATGCCGCTCGCGGCGTATTTATGCGGGTGTGTGCAATATGTTATTATTGAAAACGGAGGTGAGGAAAATATTCGTTTCTCTAAATACCCGGCTATGTGTAAACGTAGCCTTAGAACAGTCCAAATCACGAGCAGAGGTGGGGGTGTTTGGAAGATCCCATTTCCAAAGGGGCTTTTTACTGTTTTATAACAAATAACATTGTCGCAGGAGAAGTTCGTGCACACGCAAACACACACACACACACACACACACACACACACACACACACACACACACACACACACACACACACACACACACACATACAAAACAACGTGGTTTATTTTTTTTTAAAAAGTGATGCAATGTATTGGGTAATTGTTATATGAAGAAAGTTAGAATGTGGTCCTTCACATAGGCCTACAGATTTAAAAACCATTCAAAACAACATCCCGATGTGCAATCATTTAAAACAAGTTTAAAAAAATAAAGAATAGGCTACATCAAACAAAGGCTCGAGTTCTCTATAGGCCTATGCTACTAAAGTTTAGTTTTAAATTCCGTATGATACATCACTCATCGACGGTAAAAATTTCATGAAGCAGCCTATAGACCAGTGTGTGAAGCCGAGTCTCCGCTCACCTAACACTAGATTTATTTATAATTAGGCCTACACTAAATAACATTTAGAAAAATAATAGTTGTTTAAAAAAAAAAAAAAAAAATTCACTATCTTACTGATTTATTCACTCTTCGATAGGATAATCTACCTCACCCTATGGAGAAATCTGATCATTGTTTGAGAATGCGTTTTTGGAGTAAAAAATTATGAATCCGTTCAAAACTATGTGCTTTAAACTTTTAAAAAAGTGAAATGTGAGCTGTAGGCAAACAGACATGTATACTTTCACATACAACTTTAATAACTTTTTAAATGATACAGACCTTTAAAATACAAATGTCTATAGGCTAGTATTTAAAACGTTAGGCCTCAGAACAATTTAAAACAGGTTAGAACAGTGTTTCTCAACCTCTCCTGCAGGGACCCCCTGACAGGCCATGTTTCTGTTTTAACCCTGAAATGGCACACCTGATTCAATTCATTAGAGTAGGAAGAGTAGGAATTAGTCAATTAATCAATTAGTCAACTACTCATCAAGCCTTTAATTAATTGAATCAGGTGTGCCATTTCAGGGTTAAAACAGAAACATGGCCTGTCAGGGGGTCCCTGCAGGAGAGGTTGAGAAACACTGGGTTAGAATGTTTTCCTTCACACAGCCTACAGATTTTAAAACCAGCTAAAAACAAAAAAAGTCAACGTTAAATCTTTTAAAACAAGAATGTCTTTCACGAACAACTTTTAAAGATAGGCCTACCAGAAAAATAGTAAATTATGTTTTAAACAATGTTTTAACATATCAACAGTTAAAAAATACATAAAACGAATAGTTTTTAAGCAAAACTTTTTAACGTTTCAATTCACTACTAAACTTTTGTTTAGTTCTTAGCTAAAAATATATCTTTCACTGTCCCGCAAAGCAACCTCACGGCTCGCGCTCCGAAAGCAAAACATGAATATACGGTCTGTGAGTCTCCCCCCACCTACAACTACGACAACGCATTAGAATACACATGTGCAGAGGTATACCTACAGATTTCAATATTGGTAAAAAGACTTAAAACAGCGTTTACATTTTATTTTATTTTATTTAGTTATTAATTCACCATTAGATCTTTCTAGCCTAATATTTTCAAGCGGTCCTCTAGCACAGCGCCCTCAACACGCACACGCACATACATACGGATGAACGTCTTAACTACATCATAGAGAAAGAGAGAGAGCATCACTTTGTACCATGACATGTGTTATGCCTAGAAAACGAGAAATGATCTCTCTTGTGAACTCTGAATGGTATTGTGAGCTATGGGTGATAGGCTAGGCTACTGTAAACTTTTGGTTTTCTCAAAAATAGATTGATGAAAGCTATTTCTAAAGTCGACATGAAATCAAAATGTACCCTATTTACCACTCCCCTCAAGTCTGAGCAGAGATGGAGAGAGGAGCGCTAGAATAAACCCTCCCTCTGTTCAATATTGCCTTTCACTGGGAAATCGTCACAACACTGGAGAAAAGTTGTTTCGCAACTTCCGGTTCACAGGGACTTTTAAAAACATTAATACAACTCTTTGCTTTACAAAAACTGTTATTACACTAAAACAAGGCACAAAATAGGTTATTTAATTTACCCCTACAGATAGTCATATAGTTAATTCTTTTTTTTATTCTGTATTTTTACAGACCTAAAACCATGATTAGAAG
Source organism: Chrosomus eos (assembly GCA_036326025.1). Classification (NCBI taxonomy): domain Eukaryota; kingdom Metazoa; phylum Chordata; class Actinopteri; order Cypriniformes; family Leuciscidae; genus Chrosomus; species Chrosomus eos. The sequence continues at coordinate 32,206,526 of CM070834.1, read as the reverse complement.
TAGTGAAAGACACAAACGATTTTTGATTTACCTCTATTTTTGCCTTAATTTCTTTAAAATAACCAGGTGAACTGCGTTATCTCTGTGTTTACTTGATTAGTAATATTGTGAAAGGTTTCTCACGCGTAAAAAACCTCACTTAGAAGACTTTTTAAATGTATGGCTGATCCTTTTTCTTCTGACAAACTTACATTTCATATGAATTACCTGTGGTGGTCAACAACCACATAAATGCATGTTGATTTCAGCCATAGTGTAAACATGCTATGTTCGACAAAGCCAATATTGGTGTAATCTTTGTGAGATCTCGCATAGCTTTTAGCTAGCTTTTACAAGCATAGCTTTGCTAAATGAAAATATTAAGTCATTTTCAAACTGTAATTATACCATATTTTATATATTATGTTTATGGTTCCATGTTGCTTTAAAGTTTTTGTTTGTTTGTTTGTTTGTTTGTTTGTTTGTTTGTTTGTTTGTTTGTTTGTTATTAACTAATACCCATAACACACTGCACAAATTAAAGAAACATATGAGCTAAGGATGTTATCTTATCCCAAATAAACAGATAATTGAATGTTCACAATCTACAATTAAAAACAATAATACAACTCCTTGCTTTACAAAAACTGTTGTTACACTAAAACAAGACTCAAAATAGGATATTTAATTTACCCCTATACATCTAGTCATATAGTTAATTCTTTTTTTTTTATTATTCTGTATTTTTACTGACCTAAAACCATGGTTAGAAGTAGTCAAAGACACAAACGATTTTTAACATTTACATACATTTGTGTGTTGCAAAAGCAGAAGTCTATCTTCTTTAAATAAAGATTTACCTCTATTTATGCCTTAATTTCTTTAAAACAATCAGGTGACCTGTCCTGTGTTATTTCTGTGATTACTTAAGAATTTAAGTGATAGTCTTTCTGTTTGAGAATGTTTGATTAAATTGATACTTTGTTTATTGCAGCTTTCCATCTGTGATGTGCAGTTTGTTTACACTTAAACCATTACCACAGAATCATATACGACTATTGCACTAAGAGATGTATATAAAGCTTGAGGTTGAGACTGTTAAAGTCCCACTCTCCGCTGAAACCTGTAGATAAATTTGCACAAAAGTAGATTCTAGAGGACAACTTGCTAAAAAAGTAAATGTAGCATGAGCCATTTAAAACAAATACAGAAAAGCCACATAAGTTTTGAATGTTTATAAGCGGCATTTTATATTATAGCCGCGGGGATTTATGAAAAACACGTACAAATATGGCATAAAGAGTATTAAATTACAGTCGTCTATGAATGTTTAAGACTTAAATTATATTTCTTTTAGAACATCTTTCTGCTATGTCTACGAAACATCGACATAAAAGATAGGTATTGCTGTTTTTCAGTGTTGGGAGTAACGCGTTACAAAAGTAATGCATTACAGTAACATATTACTTTTTGCTGTAACGCAGTAGTGTAAGGCATTACTAATCAATTTTCAGTAATATTTTACTCGGTACATATTCAGTAAGGCTTGCGTTACAAGTTACAACAGACTTTTAGTTTTAATTGTAAAAACAAAAATATATATAGCCTACACAGCAAGACCGCGAGACATTAACAAATGAAAAATGCAAGTAGGCTAAATTACCTGTACGTGGTCAGTCAATAGCCGCGTGTGGTGTCCAAGTCTGTTAATAAAAACTATATGGCAGCGTCTGATATTTTTGTATAGCGATTTATTTTTTACAGGAGTGCCGTGAGGTATGATCTCGGCCTCTGTGCTCGCGCTGGCCAGTGCGGTAAGCGACCGGAGTAAAGATAGTTTGCGGTTTAATCTTCAGATTTCGTTTCGCTGTGGTCCCGCAGTGCGGTGTCGTAGACATGCAAATAATATCTCATGTCGTTATTCATGATTTGTGAATTCGTGTAACGGTGTTATTCCGGTCCGAAATCATTTTTTTTTTTTTTTGAATTTTTAATTTTTAATTGGGTATAGCTCCAAAAGTCGGTCACTTAGAAGTCTGAACCCAGTGTCATCTTGACATGCTAGATTTGTGAATTTTTTCACAGCAAAGCTCTTGTCTGTAAACCGTTCGCTGAGTCCGGTAGACAGGAATGTGGGAAATAGGCGTTTTTCATGTTTAACAATGTATAATAACAATTTATAATAAACATACACACCGCTGGATTACAAAAACACCTGTTTTAGATTGAGCCTGATTTGTGAAACCCTTCACTGGTCAGTTTGGGTCAGTTAACCCTTCCCTGAGTGGTTAACTTGGTCATTCTGATTTGTGAAAACCTTCACTGGTCAGTTTGGGTAAGTTAACCCTTCCCTGAGTCGTTAACTTGGTCATTCTGATTTGTGAAAACCTTCACTGGTCAGTTTGGGTAAGTTAACCCTTCCCTGAGTGTTTAATCTGGTCATTCTGATTTGTGAAAACCTTCACTGGTCAGTTTGGGTCAGTTAATCTTCCCTGAGTGTTTAACTTGGTCATTCTGATTTGTGAAACCCTTCACTGGTCAGTTTGGGTCAGTTAACCCTTCCTGAGTGGTTAACTTGGTCATTCTGATTTGTGAAAACCTTTACATGAAAGTTTGGGTCAGTTAACCCTTCCTTGAGTGTTTAATTTGGTCATTCTGATTTGTGAAAACCTTCACTGGTCAGTTTGGGTAAGCTAACCTTTCCCTGAGTGGTTTAACTTGGTCATTCTGATTTGTGAAAACCTTCACTGGTCAGTTTGGGTAAGTTAACCCTTCCCTGAGTGGTTAACTTGGTCATTCTGATTTGAGAAAACTTTCACAGGCCAGTTTGGGTCAGTTAACCCTTCCCTGAGTGTTTAATTTGGTCATTCTGATTTGTGAAAACCTTCACTGGTCAGTTTGGGTAAGTTAACCCTTCCCTGAGTGGCTAACTTGGTCATTCTGATTTGTGAAAACCTTTACATGAAAGTTTGGGTCAGTTAACCTTTCCTTGAGTGTTTAATTTGGTCATTCTGATTTGTGAAAACCTTCACTGGTCAGTTTGGGTCAGTTAACCCTTCCTTGAGTGTTTAATTTGGTCATTCTGATTTGTGAAAACTTTCACAGATCAGTTTGGTCAGTTAACCCTTCCCTGAGTGTTTAACTTCGTCATTCTGATTTGTGAAACCCTTCACTGGTCAGTTTGGGTCAGTTAACCCTTCCCTGAGTGGTTAACTTGGTCATTCTGATTTGTGAAAACTTTCACAGGTCAGTTTGGGTCAGTTAACCCTTCCCTGAGTGTTTATTTTGGTCATTCTGATTTGTGAAAACCTTCACTGGTAAGTGTGGGTCAGTTAACCCTTCCTTGGGTAAGTTAACCCTTCCCTGAGTGGTTAACTTGGTCATTCTGATTTGTGAAAACCTTCAATGGTCAGTTTGTGTCAGTTAACCCTTCCCTGAGTCGTTAACTTGGTCATTCTGATTTGTGAAAACCTTCACTGGTAAGTTTGGGTCAGTTAACCCTTTCCTGAGTTGTTAACTTGGTCATTCTGATTTGTGAAAACTTTCACAGGTCAGTTTGGGTCAGTTAACCCTTCCCTGAGTGTTTATTTTGGTCATTCTGATTTGTGAAAACCTTCACTGGTAAGTGTGGGTCAGTTAACCCTTCCTTGGGTAAGTTAACCCTTCCCTGAGTGGTTAACTTGGTCATTCTGATTTGTGAAAACCTTCAATGGTCAGTTTGTGTCAGTTAACCCTTCCCTGAGTCGTTAACTTGGTCATTCTGATTTGTGAAAACCTTCACTGGTAAGTTTGGGTCAGTTAACCCTTCCCTGAGTGTTTAATTTGGTCATTCTGATATGTGAAAACCTTCACTGGTCAGTTTGGGTCAGTTAACCCTTCCCTGAGTTGTTAACTTGGTCATTCTGATTTGTGAAAACTTTCACAGGTCAGTTTGGGTCAGTTAACCCTTCCCTGAGTGTTTATTTTGGTCATTCTGATTTGTGAAAACCTTCACTGCTCAGTTTGGGTCAGTTAACCCTTCCCTGAGTGTTTAATTGGGTCATTCTGATTTGTGAAAACCTTCACTGGTCAGTTTGGGTCAGTTAACCCTTCCCTGAGTTGTTAACTTGGTCATTCTGATTTGTGAAAACTTTCACAGGTCAGTTAACCCTTCCCTGAGTGTTTATTTTGGTCATTCTGATTTGTGAAAACCTTCACTGGTAAGTTTGGGTCAGTTAACCCTTCCCTGAGTGTTTAATTTGGTCATTCTGATATGTGAAAACCTTCACTGGTCAGTTTGGGTCAGTTAACCCTTCCCTGAGTTGTTAACTTGGTCATTCTGATTTGTGAAAACTTTCACATGTCAGTTTGGGTCAGTTAACCCTTCCCTGAGTGTTTAATTTGGTCATTCTGATTTGTGAAAACCTTCACTGGTCAGTTTGGGTAAGTTAACCCTTCCCTGAGTGGTTAACTTGGTCATTCTGATTTGTGAAAACCTTCACTGGTCAGTTTGGGTCAGTTAACCCTTCCCTGAGTCGTTAACTTGGTCATTCTGATTTGTGAAAACCTTCACTGGTCAGTTTGGGTCAGTTAACCCTTCCCTGAGTGGTTAATTGGGTCATTCTGATTTGTGAAAACCTTCACTGGTCAGTTTGGGTCAGTTAACCCTTCCCTGAGTGTTTAATTGGGTCATTCTGATTTGTGAAAACCTTCACTGGTCAGTTTGGGTCAGTTAACCCTTCCTTGAGTTTTTAACTTGGTCATTCTGATTTGTGAAAGGAACCGTGAATCACATACTCATTAAATAAACAGTTTTATTAAAATGTCAGTGTAACAGGGCTGAGAAACAGATTCACAAGATACACATAGCTTGTTATGATTGGGGAAAAAATTGTTTGGTTTAAAAATATATATATATATATATAAACATTGATTAATTCTTAATATTTGTTATAAGTAACACACTTGGATAAGAAATATACAAATAAACTTTACTTTTACATTTTCATTTCTCAAAGTACTTTCTCTTTCACATTTTAAAGAAACTTTTATTAACAAAATAGCGTATTACTTTTCATTACAGCCTCGTATCATGTGTGTATTTACACAACACAAAATGTGCACAGCCATGGACTGTTATCCTTGGTTATTGATTCTACCTCCTTCAGGGTCGGATTCGTACATTTTGTATGTGCCCAGAGCAAGCAGCTATCACACTGTATCTGAATAACATTGTAATAAGAAAATGTATGAATTATTAAACATTAATCATTTTTTGTTGTTGTTGTCGTGTTTTATAAAAAAATATGCCAGACAGATATGTAAATAACTTAATACTCACCCACAGTGCATTCTCAGCGATCTCTTTGCAGCCACAAAACTGGCAAACACTTTCAATAGGCTCTGTCACACACAATCAAGAGTCACTTTTAATACTCACTTTATAACAGCAGTCAATATTGAAGAATTTAGTTTCTCTTTTAAATTAAATTACCATTACAGTAACACTTTATAATAATGGCACGTTCATTTGATTTTATTATTTAAACATTAGTAAACAGTTAATTCATACTTTATAAAGCATTATTATACATTAGTAAGCAATTTATAAATACAGCTATAAATGCTTTTTTCTTGATTTATAACCATATCTTTAATGCGTTTAATAATTGTATTTTCATTATTAATGATCAATTTAACATTTATAATTGAAATACAGTTGAAATACATGTTAATAAAGCATTTATTAACACACTAAGTAACTAATACTATGTCTGAATAACAAGATGTATGAATGTACATTTAAATAGTTTATTAATCATTTACTTATAAGTGATCTTATGAACCACTGACACATCTAAACAACTAACAAACTAAATAACTGGTTTGAAAATAATGCAATACTGCATTTTGTAAAGATAAATTGATCATTAATAATGAAAATACAATTATTAAACACATTATAAATATGCTTAATACAGAAAAAGATTATGCATATTTCTCTCAAAGCTTATGATTTATGTGCACAATGTAAACATTTGCACAAGGAATAAGGTTCTGATACTTTAGAATGAAATTGTTTATAAAACTAATACTGAAAAAAGAAAAAAAAATCACAGCACTCGTAATTTATCATCTTTCTCAGATTATTATTATTATTATTACAACTACTACTACTAACAACAACAACAAATTAAATTATATTGTAATACTCATTTCGTATACACAAAACATAGCAAATGTAGTACATAACAAACATTATATAATACATGAACACATATACAACGAGACTTAAAAAAACTACACATCAGCACGTAAAGTAAAAATACCATTTAGTTTTAATTTACAAGACATAAACAAATACAACTTTTGTATTTGCGGACATACATTTAAAAAAAAATAATAAAGTAGAATATTTTAGGGTACTGTCGTTTTCCACCAATCCCCATGTGATATATGATAATGATTTGTCAATGTCAGTACTCTATCAGGACTAATCTGTCTCTTCCCTACAAACTTTGTTTTTATTTACATTCCTTTTATGTGGCTGTCTACTCTCCTTTTATTATCACTTTTTTAAATTCTCTTTATTCTGGTCCGTTTTAACATCAGTTTAGTTTTCTGCTACTCATGTTCCATGAGCCATAGCCTTTTCAAGTTCTTTAAGTATTCTGTGTTGGATTACTGTAGTACTCACCAGTGTTTTGGTTCCTGTCTGGATTTTGTCTCAAAACTGACAGTTAACAAATCAAGAAAGAGGTTAACAAACCAGAGTAGTGAAGTGAAACTCTCAGGGAAGGGTTAACTGACCCAAACTGACCAGTGAAAGTTTTCACAAATCAGAAAGACCAAATTAAACACTCAAGGAAGGGTTAACTGACCCAAACTGACCAGTGAAGGTTTTCACAAATCAGAATGACCAAATTAAACACTCAAGGAAGGGTTAACTGACCCAAACTTTCATGTAAAGGTTTTCACAAATCAGAATGACCAAGTTAACAACTCAGGGAAGGGTTAACTTACCCAAACTGACCTGTGAAGGTTTTCACAAATCAGAATGACCAAGTTAAACACTCAGGGAAGGGTTAACTGACCCAAACTGACCTGTGAAAGTTTTCACAAATTAGAATGACCAAGTTAACAACTAAGGGAAGGGTTTACTGACCCAAACTGACCAGTGAAGGTTTTCACAAATCAGAATGACCAAGTTAACCACTCAGGGAAGGGTTAACTTGCCCAAACTGACCAGTGAAGGTTTTCACAAATCAGAATGACCAAATTAAACACTCAGGGAAGGGTTAACTGACCCAAACTTACCAGTGAAGGTTTTCACAAATCAGAATGACCAAATTAAACACTCAAGGAAGGGTTAACTGACCCAAACGTTCATGTAAAGGTTTTTACAAATCAGAATGACCAAGTTAACCACTCAGGGAAGGGTTAACTGACCAGTGAAGGGTTTCACAAATCAGAATGACCAAGGTAACCACTCAGGGAAGGGTTAACTGACCCAAACTTACCTGTGAAGGTTTTCACAAATCAGAATGACCTAATTAAACACTCAAGGAAGGGTTAACTGACCCAAACTTTCATGTAAAGGTTTTCACAAATCAGAATGACCAAGTTAACAACTCAGGGAAGGGTTAACTTACCCAAACTGACCAGTGAAGGTTTTCACAAAACAGAATGACCAAGTTAACCACTCAGGGAAGGGTTAACTGACCCAAACTGACCAGTGAAGGGTTTCACAAATCAGAATGACCAAGTTAACCACTCAGGGAAGGGTTAACTGACCCAAACTTACCTGTGAAGGTTTTCACAAATCAGAATGACCAAATTAAACACTCAAGGAAGGGTTAACTGACCCAAACTTTCATGTAAAGGTTTTCACAAATCAGAATGACCAAGTTAACAACTCAGGGAAGGGTTAACTTACCCAAACTGACCAGTGAAGGTTTTCACAAAACAGAATGACCAAATTAAACACTCAGGGAAGGGTTAACTGACCCAAACTGACCTGTGAAGGTTTTCACAAATCAAAATGACAAAGTTAACCACTCAGGGAAGGGTTAACTGACCCAAACTGACCAGTGAAGGGTTTCACAAATCAGGCTCAATCTAAAACAGGTGTTTTTGTAATCCAGCGGTGTGTATGTTTATTATAAATTGTTATTATACATTGTTAAACATGAAAAAAGCCTATTTCCCACATTCCTGTCTACCGGACTCAGCGAACGGTTTACAGACAAGAGCTTTGCTGTGAAAAAATTCACAAATCTAGCATGTCAAGATGACACTGGGTTCAGACTTCTAAGTGACCGACTTTTGGAGCTATACCCAATTAAAAATTAAAAATTCAAAAAAAAAAAAAAAATATTTCGGACCGGAGTAACACCGTTACACGAATTCACAAATCATGAATAACGACATGAGCTATTATTTGCATGTCTACGACACCGCACTGCGGGACTACAGCGAAACGAAATCTGAAGATCAAACCGCAAACTATCTTTACTCCGGTGAGAAACCGGCTAATGGTGAAGATGGCATGAAGAAGACTGCCATTCGCGAGATGGACGTATGCGCATTAGGCTATTCGTTCTGTGTTTTCTTTCTAAACAGGCTATGTTTATGTGGTATTTTTCATGTTTTCATCACGCAATCATGTTTTTGATGCGGTGGTGACGCGTTCATGTAAGGGTGCTGCGCTGCCGATAAAGCATCTAAAAGCTGTCACAAAGAACCGGCAAAAGCAATGATTATGAATATGTCAAATATAGCAAGGAGACATTTTAATTGTTTATTAATAAAGTCAAGATGAAGTTGACGATGCTGACTCGCGATCTTCGCAGTAGGAGTGCACCAGAGAGAAATGCACATTTCATTTCATAAGCAGAGAGCAGTCTGTTTTCTTTCGTTTTGAATTGTTCTGTTTTACACGTAGACATTTCAATATAGATATATTTTTCAGGTCCGTGAATAGGCTACCTTATACGCTGAGTGTCGGTTCATTTATGAGTGTCCTCCGTGTCGTGATTATTTATAATTGTCTGCTATATTTAGCCTACTTCTTATTTATAAAATCCACGCAATTGCTGGATCAAACATTGATTAAAATTAAGATACAATTAATACAAAACGAAATTCACTTTAAAGAAAGGCTTTGTGTTTTCTGTGTAAGGTCTTTGTGAAAGTTTTAAAGCATCTTTTAGTGCTGCTTCAGAGCGCTCGTCCGTAACGGAGAATTGTCACGTCTGTAACATTGTTTTTTCCTCATAAATGCAAACACGAAAAATAAAATAAAATGAATATTTTATGTTCTGTGGCAGGCGCGGAGCCAGATTTTGTAAACAGGAGATTTTTTTCCCATTTACGTCAGCTAAATGCACTATTTTTCAGGCTGTTTGAGATAATAGAATGCCTAAAAATCTATACACTATCTGGGAAAATGATGATAGTTACTCAGTAAAAAAAAAAAAAATCACCCAGTAGAGCCAGTGAAAGCCAGCCAGATGATGATCTATCTTCAGATAAAAAAAAGAGCTCTTACCCACTGACTTCTTTCCGAAAAATCCCCAAAGTCTCGTTTGCTTAATTTCTTTACTTTCTTTTCTTTACTCTTTACTTTACTGTGCTAGCTCCGCCCCTACCCGCTGCTGCTGCATAATTCAACAGAGAGGAAGAAACGGAGTAGCCCATAGGCTACCGACAGCAAAGAAATGTATTCTATAGGCTAGATTATTTTTAAGGTCTATTTTTACAGGCTGTATGCAGTATATGCAAAGCCAAAGCGCAATCAAATAAAACAACTTATGATCTCGGGCGTTTACATAGGCTGTCCAGTTTCATATTTGCTCAGTGACCGTCATTACATTCGGGGCTTGACTCAAAACATTCGGGGCTCAAGCCCCGGCAAAATCGGCTGGCGACGCCCCTGTTCTGTGGAGAGGCAACCCTTCTTCATCCGATTTGCGCAGTGTAATTCACAAAATTACAACAACAAAAATCGCTGCCTCCTAAAAGTTAAAGATTTTTTTTTGTCACGCATGACTGTCTATTTCCCTAATATAAAATATAAAATGCATGTGTAGACTGATATTTTTCTAATGTCTGGACTCCTTACAGGGAGGAGCCTATGGATAAACAGACGTTTCAATATTTTGGTATTAATGCATTTCCTGAGAATTTATTTTTCAAGTTTTGACAGCAAATGTCATGTCCATAACGCTGGAATTCCCAAATTTTAAATAATTTATCCTCAACTTGTTTTGTGGTGTAGGTCTACGTATTTTATAATGTTAAGTTAACTTCAAATAATACTAATAGCCTAGTAATTTAAAGATGTGGTAGCATTGGATCTGGACGGTATGGATAACTCTTGGAGTTGGAAGTGGTGTGTCAGGTAGGCTATGTGGATCTGAGTGTCGCGATTTCGGTTTCATATCGCATATTGTTAAAGCCCTAGTCATCTTAGAATGTTAAGTTCTACTTCTGTATAGTTATTTTGGTGAAAGTAACTCAAAAGTAATACAGGAGTAATGTAACGCATTACAATTCTGAGACAGTAATATTGTAAGGTAATGAATTACTTTTAAATAACAGTAACATGTAATATATAATGTATTCCAGTTTGGAAGTAACTTGCACAACACTGCTGTTTTTTCTGTAAACTATTACACTTAAAGATGTGCATTTCACAGCACAGGTACACAGCTAGTTTGTGTATATGTCACTAAACAACAGTTAAAAATGATAAGTGTATTAAGTGAAAGATGAGGGGGTGATTCGTTTTTATTCTGTCCACATCAATACTTTGACAACAGAGTTTTAGGCATCTGTCTGTCTAATTATCTCTAGACGAGACGTTGTGTTTTATGTCTTAATATTTTGTTTTTCTTTTCATGAAAACATGCCGAAGCAGTATCAGAATACCAAAATGTCTTAACATATCGTAAATTTCAATTGTTATACAAATTATCTAACTATTATATCTAACTATAAACATCTATATGTTAAACTAGCTCAGTTGCATTAGGCCGGATTCTTGTTTATATTGTGCAATGTTATTGAATTGCATGTTTAACATTGGTAGTGTTCTTGGTCTCAAAGATTTCACCGAGCATACCAACTCTGAAACAAGACCAATTATTAGCATGTAAAATTTTGAACACCTTTGTGTTTTATGCAAATATGATTTTGTTTGCATTTCTTCTGAAACACAAGATTTTGAAATTGTTATAAATTTTTAACCTCACCATTCTCAGAGGTGGAAAGAGTAATAAAATATTCTACTCAAGTAAAAGTACTACTACATCAATGAAATTTTACTTAAGTACAAGTAAAAGTACTGGTCTAAAAATCTACTCAAGTAAAAGTAAAAAGTAGCTCATTTAAAATTTACTCAGAGTAAAAGTTACTGAGTTACTTTTTTAACAGCGGGGGGGGGGGGGAGGTTGTAATGGTATGAGATTTTCACAGTATGATAACGTCTCAGAAAATATCACGGTTTACAGTATTAATCAATTATTAAATAAACTGTATTATTAAATTATGGTTATTCTTATTATCATCAGTTAAAAGGACCGTGAAATTAATGAAACAGGGTTTTTTTTTGGTTTAACAAATGCTTTTAATTAAAACAAACTTGAAACCATTTGTTTGTTTTGTTTATTAAAAATTCAATAAAACGTCTAATCAATTAAATTCGATAATTGATAATGAATTATATTAACAACTTATTTTTAACATTTTTTATTTATTAAAATGTTTTAGAATAATATTGTCCTATGAAATGTATTTTATTCTGAAAATGAATGTTTCTTTTTATGATTTAATCCAAATATATTATCAAAAACGGTGGTAATTAAATGTAAATTTAAACTTGTGTCCTTTTATTTTTGGGGGGAAGCGCTCCAAAAACAGATTTACTAAATCAAACCATGGACAAAAAATATATTCCTTTAAATAATGTTTAAATAAAATGTATTATTATTGTTGTTATTATTATTATTTTGAGAAGTAGGCTATGTTCTATTGTATGCCTACAATAGTAATATATTTCTGTCATGTCTCCAAATAAAACCGAACTTTTATTTTGACGGGTTGTAGTGAAGACCAAAAGTGTAAAAAGGTGTTTCAAAGTGTATTTGACAATGGTTTTATCAAATAAAATTATGAAAATGCTCATTAGGCGTTCTCTCAGAGCAGCTCTGGAAATGTTCATGTATGCATATCATCAAATTGTGAGACGCTGAAAACACCATGAACGTCACGCGTACTTGAGTATGTAACTTAGTAGACAAAGCGGCGCAGCTAAGCAGAACAAATATGGTTATATATTTGCAGTATTTTTGTGCTTAAATATTCACAGACCATGTTGCGATTGGATTTATTGCACAGTTTTACTTTCCATGTATTCATCCATCCATTATTTTGCGTGTTTTACGTGACATCTGCGTTAAGTGAATAATTCCATTTTCATGACTGGATTCAGGCTACTGGATTCCGGGATTCCCTCTGCATAACGTAAGTCATTCGGCCTTAATTTATAATCGGGACATATTCTTTATCTGCAGGAGGGATGGTGTCCTCCTTTTGCAGCCACTTTGCGTCCACATTTTTTGCAAATTGGATATCTATCCTCGAGGACAACCACGCTTTTTTCCTACAAACTATTTTCATACTGCCCATAATTCGCTTCATAAGAATTCGAGGGCACTTCGCTTTCAGCTTCAGCTGGGTCTGCGACGTCACCTTTCTTGCGCGTTTGTTCTCCCGCCCTTCAACCAATGCAGTAATTTCCGGAGTGTGATTTTTTTTTTCTCCCTTGTTGTATTGATATTTTTTACTCAGTAACGGATATGATTTCAAATGTAGCGAAGTACAATACTTCAAACAAAACGTACTCGGTTACTAACGTAACCTCGGTTCTCTCTAGAGAGGGAACGAGTACTGCGTAATATCTTACGCTATGGGGAAAACTCTTTTCCACGAGATATTGAAGCCAAAAATTATCCTTAATTTTTTATTAATGTAAAACGCTTTGCAGCAGCAAGCAGACATAGGCGAGACAGCTCGCGCGCCTATTGGCTGCCCTGCGGCAATAGCAGCAGCCTATCGAGAGAGGCTCTGCGTGACGTCACGACGAATGGGGGCCTTTCGCGCCCATATCGTCACGTCCCGCCAGAAAGGGCGTGGTCTCGCCCCATATCTAGGCTCGATAGCTGCTCTTACGTTGGTTTTCATCGCCGAAGCGAACCAGAGCGTATTCCAAGCACGGCAAGATACGCAGTACTCGTTCCCTCTCTAGAGAGAACCGAGGTTACGTTAGTAACCGAGTACGTTCTCTTACGAGAGTATCTCTCGTACTGCGTAATATCTTACGCTATGGGGAACACAATGCAACACGCCGTGCTGGTAGGGATCCAACACCAAAGTCCCAGGGGCCGAAGCCCGGGGCGCATATAGTGCATAATCACCATAAACTCACAGAGAGTGAGGGAAGAGAGGCTAGAAGCATCATTCCCTGTAAATAGCATCCGAAGGAGCTGATCATGTGACAAATAGACCATACCGTCAGGGTGAACATTCAGCCTGAAATGGGTGGCCACAAGTGTGTCGACATTTTAATGAGCTGCTGTACCGGTCAGTGAGCAATACGCAGGTCAAACTCAGTATCTGAGCCGCACAGCGGCAGATAGCACTGGACTTTATACCGCCAAAAGCTTAGCTTGCAAGGCGGGAACCTCCAGGTTATAGTATTTTATAAATGTAGACGGCGAGGCCCAGCCCCGCGGCCATACAATATCTTGCAGGGTAACCCCGCTAGACCATGCCCACAAGGAGGCCATGCCTCCTGTGGAGTGCGCTCCAACACCCAAAGGGCACTGTAGGCCCTTAGAAGTGTAAGCCAGCGCTATGGCACCAACTATCCATCTGGATAGGCTCTGTTTCGAAGCGGCAAGTCCCTTAGCACGGCCGCCAAACGAAACAAAAAGCTGCTCAGTCTGTCTGAAACCAGACGAGCGGGACACATAAGCCCTTAGTGCCCTAACAGGGCAAAGGAGACTCGCGTCCTTCTCCTCATTGAGAACCGGAAGGGCAGACAGGGAAATCACCTGGGCCCTGAACGGTGTGTTGAGGGATTTTGGCACGTAGCCGTGCTTCGGTTTGAGTATGACCTTTGAGTCATTAGGTCCAAACTCCATGCATGACGCGCTCACTGAGAGCGCTTGCAAGTCCCCTACGCGCTTCACTGAAGCGAGAGCCATAAGAAACGCTGTCTTGAAGACAAGTGTTTCATGTCTGACGACTGGATTGGCTCGAATGGGGCACCTTTCATGGCCTCCAAGACCGTGGAAAGGTCCCATGTCGGGACTGAAGGGGGCCTGGGAGGGTTTAGCCTCCGAGCTCCTCCAAGGAAACGCACGACTAAGTCGTTCTTTCCTAGTGACTGGCCAGACACCGGTTTTACAAACGTTGCTATGGCCGCCACGTATACTTTGAGCGTGGAAGGGGTCCTGCCCTTATCCAGTAGCTCCTGAAGGAAGGAAAGCACTTCCGTAACCCCGCAGTCTACAGGTGAAAAGCTCTGCGCTTGACACCAAGCAGACAACACAGACCACTTCGAGGTGTAGAGCCGTCTGGTAGACGGGGCTCTAGCCTGCGCGATCGTGTTTAACACTCCCTCTGGGAGGTCAGCGGGTACCCGTTGATGGCCCCTGCGTGCAGGGACCACAAATCCGGGCGAGGATGCCAAATCGAGCCTCCCGCCTGAGAGAGGAGGTCTCTCCTCAACGGTAAAGGCCATGGGGCAGCGCTGGTCAGCTGCATCAGGACAGGGAACCACGACTGGTTTGTCCAGAGCGGAGCTATGAGTAGCACTGGGCATCCCTCCCTCCTGATTCGCTCCAACACCTGAGGCAGGAGTGAGACAGGGGGAAAAGCATATAGGGGGCGGCGGGGCCAAACATGGGCCAGCGCCTCCCGGCATTTCGAGAAGAATCTCGGGCAGTGAGCGTTTTCTTGGGACGCGAACAGGTCCACCTGCGCTTTGCCAAACGTTTCCCACAGCAGCTGGATCGTCTGCGGGTGCAGAGACCATTCTCCTGCTGGGACGTTGTTTCTGGACAGCCTGTCTGGCCCCACATTTAGGTGACCAGGCACATGCGCCGCTCTCAGCGAGAGCAGGTTGTGCTGAGCCCAGACCAGGAGGCGTCCCGTCAGCCTGTAAAGGTTTCGGGACCTGACGCCGCCCTGGTGATTTATGTACGCCACCACTGACATGTTGTCCGACCGGACCAATACGTGGTGGCCTTTTATCTGGGGACAGAAGCGCCGTAGCGCTTTGTCAACTGCTATTAATTCCAAGCAGTTTATGTGAAGGAGCTTCTCCCGTACTGACCATAGGCCAGCTAGCGGTCTGCCTTCGAGCAGCGCTCCCTGCCCCGAAGTGGGGGCGTCCGTAGACACCACCTTCACACTCGAGGGGATCCCCAGACTCACACCTGACTGATACCAGTCGGTTGCTTTCCATGGTTTCAGAGCCGAAATGCACTGAAGGTCGACCCTGAGGCTAAATAGACCTGCGGTCCACGCCCTGGGGGGAACTCGTGCTTTTAGCCATAGCTGCAGTGGGCGCATGCGGAGCAGGCCCAACTGGAGTACGGAGGCTGCTGAGGCCATCAGACCCAGCATTTTCTGAAACCTTCTGAGCGGGACTATAGAGCCGTGGCGGAAGGATCTCGCGACGTGCTGAATATTCAATCCGCGCTCCGGTGACAGGCGTGCTGTCATGGATAGCGAGTCTAACACTGTTCCCAGAAAGGAAATTCTCCGACTGGGAAGCAGTGAGCTTTTCGCCCAACTGACTGTAAGGCCCAGCTCCTCGAGGTGCTCGAGTAATGCGGCCCTGTGTTCTATGAGCTCCGTTCGTGAACGAGCTAGAATCAGCCAATCGTCCAAGTAGTTCAAAAACTCGCATGCCCCGAAGTCTCAGGGGGGGCGAGGGCCGCGTCCATGCACTTCGTGAACGTACGGGGTGCTAGGGACAGGCTGAACGGCAGGACTGTGTATTGATATGCCTGGCCCTCGAAGGCGAATCTCAAGAATCGCCTGTGATGGGACGCTATTTGTATTTGAAAATAGGCGTCTTTCAGATCTATTGACATGAACCGGTCTCCTTGGCGCACTTGCGCGAGGATTTTCCTGGTCGTAAGCATTCTGAACTGGCGCTTCACAAGCGTTCTGTTCAGCAGTCGCAGATCTAGAATGGGTCTGAGCCCACCATCTTTTTTCGGTACCAGAAAATATCTGCTGTATAAGCCCCCTTCGCCCTGAGATAGAGGTTCTATAGCCCCTTTTCTCAGTAGTTTCGCTATCTCGGCTCGAAGTAGATGAAACACTTCGCTTTACACCGTAGTTTCGACTCGCGCCGTATAACGGCGGGGGCGTCGAGCGAACTGTAGCGAACAGCCTCTCGTTATAGTGTTCAACACCCATTCTGATACCCCGGGAAGCCTTGACCACGCATCTGCGTGAATAGCTAGGGGTAGAATGAAATCTGGGCTCTGGCCGCGGCAGGACGGCGGCTCGAGAGCCCCTGTGTACTGGGAACACAACACCGTGTTTACAGCGTTCGAGGCGGGGGGCGCGCTGATCACAGCGGGCAGCCTGGCCGCGCTCAGCTTCTCTATGGCGGGACGCGCAGAGAAAGCGAGCGGGGCGAATCCCGTGGGATTCGGCGCGTGTGAGGGAATGTGGGCACATTTACTACATGCGGGCACATTTACTACACTGAGAATACTGTCAGCTCGCGCCGACTAAATCACTGCTGTGTTTACAGCGTGCGAGGCGCGCGCTGATCACAGCTGGCAGCCTGGCCGCGCTCAGCTTCTCTGTGACGGGTTGTGCAGAGAAAACGAGCGGGGGCGAATCCCGTGAGATTCGGAGTGTCTGTGAGAAATGCGGGCGCGAGACAGCGGGCACATTTTCAGCACGGAGAACACTCGGCTCGCGCCGACTGAATCAACGCTGTGCTCACAGCGTGCGAGGTGCGCGCTAATCACAGCGGGCAGCCTGGCCGCGCTCAGCTTCTCTGTGACGGGTTGTGCATAGAAAGCGAGCGGGGGTGAATCCCGTGGGATTCGGCGTGTCAGTGAGGAAATGCGGGACAGCCGGCACATTTACTGCACTGAGAACACTGTCGGCTCGCGCCGACTAAATGTGTGTTAGTTTCGTTTTTACAGAAACCAAGGGACACGCATCATGTAGTGTAAGCGGGCATTGTATGGGCGCGTTCACTACATTTTCTGCACAACCAACATGAGTTGGTTTTATTTGTGCTAGCCCTGCACCGTGGCGGGCTGTGTCTGGGTGTGGGAATGGGCACTGGGACGTGGGCATTCTTACAACACTCGTAACACCATCGGCCGTGGCCGGGACACCAGAAAATGCACTCTTTATTGGATTTATCTGGGTAGCCATAGAAACGGCTTTTGTGCGCAGGCAAGCGGGCTGAGACACCGGCTGCTTCACTGCGAAATACACTGGGACAGTCACAACGCATGGAACTGAACGAGCGAGAAGTTTTGGTGGAAATCCGGCCGCAGCGGGATCTGAACACCGTCACTTTCCTAGAGAGACTAGGAAGGCCTTGAGACCTCGGGCTTTACCTCAATCCTCGGCCGGGGCCCGCGCTGAAGGGGGCGGCGTCCAGCAGAGCGAGAGCGCGGTGTTTGATCTCGGGCCTGGCGGCGCTGCTAGTTAGCCGAAACGACGGCCTTTGTGCGCAGGCAAGCGGGCTGTGGAACCAGCTTGCTCACTGCGAAATACACTGGAACAGTCACATTGCTTGGAACTGAACGAGCGAGAAGTTTTGGTGGAAATCCGGCCGCAGCGGGAACTGAACACCGTCGCTTTCCTAGAGAGACTAGGAAGGCCTTGAGACCTCGGGCTTTATCTCAATCCTCGGCCGGGGCGGCGTCCAGCAGAGCGAGAACGTCGAGGAACACGGAGCGCTCAGCTTCCGTCATCTCGGATAGCGTTAGCCACAAATGTTTCTCACCATTCAGGGGGAAAGGCGCGGGTCTCGACTGTGACGGAGCTTCGTCTTTCCCGAGAAAGCGTCCGTCCAGCCTATTGCGCGTTAGTTGCGCGAGCGCCTTTCAGTCGAGGCCGATGTAATCCACGGCTTGAGAGAGCGGACGCATCGGCTCAGTTTCAATGCCGTCTCCGGTAAGTTCGTCGAGCTCAAGTGCGGACGCGGCGGCAGACGGCGGCCACTGTCCGTCCGTGGGCGACTCGAGCGAAGCCGGCGAAGCTGGCGGGCGAACCGGCGAGCTTTGGCGGGCTGGAAATAGCTCGGGCGCGCGTAGGGCGCGGCGCTTCTTGCGGCGCGGCGTCACGGCAGGCTGGGATGCGGGCTCGGATAACGCAGCTAGGCGAGTCCGCAGAGTCACCATAGGCAAACGTTCACAATGATGGCATCCGCCGTCAGCGAGCGCGATGGCCGCGTGATCCTCACCCAGGCAGGACACGCAGATGACATGGCGGTCCTCATCGCTGAGTGGGGCTCGGCAAGAACCACAGGAAGGCATCTTTAAAAAGACGCCGCTCTTTTAGAGGGGTGGGAAAAAAAGTCAGATAATGCAATCACACACACTCTAAGCAGAGGAAAGGATATGTACGCCGGAAAGCGCAGCAGGTACGGCGGCTGAAGGCGGCGAGGCCAGCGACTCCAGGCTCGATGGCACGTCCCGCTGAAGGCTACAGGTCGACGGCGCGGCTTCTCACTCTGGATCCAGCGATGCGGGAGGCTTCGCTGAAGAGATGAAAATCAACGTAAGAGCAGCTATCGAGCCTAGATATGGGGCGAGACCACGCCCTTTCTGGCGGGACGTGACGATATGGGCGCGAAAGGCCCCCATTCGTCGTGACGTCACGCAGAGCCTCTCTCGATAGGCTGCTGCTATTGCCGCAGGGCAGCCAATAGGCGCGCGAGCTGTCTCGCCTATGTCTGCTTGCTGCTGCAAAGCGTTTTACATTAATAAAAAATTAAGGATAATTTTTGGCTTCAATATCTCGTGGAAAAGAGTTTTCCCCATAGCGTAAGATATTACGCAGTACGAGAGATACTCTCGTAAGAGAACGTACTTAAGTAAAAGTAAAAGTACAGATTTTAAAAACTACTTGAAAAAGTAGAAGTACACAAAAAAACTACTCAATTACGTAACGCGAGTAAATGTAATTCGTTACTTTCCACCTCTGACCATTCTTCTCAATCTAGTGCGTCGTGTCTATTTTCCTTACAATTTGAAAAACAAACTTTGAAAAGAACTATGTGTTCTTAGAATGTCATCAGCCGGTAGAAATGTCTTGCGTAGGGGGGAGACCGGGTATGGTTGTAACACTTTTTGCTTCAGTAACTATAACTCACTGAATTTTGTAGCTAGAGTTCTCAAATTTTTATACAAATGTAAAGATTCTGGGGATCTAATCCATGGGGAATTTGCATATCATAATTAATAATTGGTAATTAATAATTATTCATACATGTTTGGATTAGATCAGTCTTACATGTTAATAAATCTCCCTCTAAGGGAGAATCTGTCATTTTACCTACATGCATACATGTGAATCTTTTCATTTTAACGACAAGTTGATTGCAGTTAATTACACAGATCGCGTCTTACAAAGCAGGTAAAATTAATTTAGCTCAATTGTCAGAATAATATTGTGGGGGGTTCCCCAATATCATCTTACCTTATAGGATGTCAGGAAACGCAATTCTCTGGCCAGAAGAATTGGGCTTCCTGCCCTATAACGAGTACTCTTTAAAAGATTAATTATTTAAATAATTAATTCGTAAAGCTTGTAGCATAAGATCTTTTGGCACTTAAGGGACTTGAGAATGAGCAAAGAGAATGAATCCATCAGTCAATATAGTGTATTTAATAAAGGCATGTCTACTTATATAGTTATTACGTTACATGGGATATATACATATATATATGTATTTACAAACACAGACATAGACAATACAATAAAACATCAATGAACGAGAAATGCGTAAAGTTTGGGCAAGGGATAGCTTACCCGCGTGAGCGAGTAAGAGAGAGAGAGAGAGAGAGAGGGGAAAATTTAGAGAGTTGCATGGTTGCAGTGAGATTAGGAAGACCCGATGATCTTTCTAAATAAGTTAGCAAATTCACATAGACAAACGGAACTTTGAGAGACAACAAGACTTCAACAAATCTTAAAAACGTGATCAAACACGGATACTTGCAGAGGTTTGGTACTCTTTGCATGGCTTGTGAAGAAGCGTGTGTGTGTGTGTCTCGCAGCCCGGCGCGTCACGTGCGCGCGCCTCTGCTTCAGAGAGAGCGCGCGTTCGTTTGAATCTCCCTTAGCTGGCTTTGCTGAAGAGATATGTCACGCGGTGTTCTTTTCACTTCGTGGAAGTAAACAGCGTCGAATATGAAAACAAAACTAACTTTAAAGAAAAGAAATAAAGATCCCAACGGGGAAATCACGTGGAGTTACGTCATGGCTGGTGAAGAAACGCGTGTGCGTCTCTGGGTCCGGCGCGTCTCGTGGTTACGGCGCTTGCTTCTCCTGTGCAGGGATTTCGACGATTGGAATTAAACACGGGGGCTTATCTAGACTGAAAAACACAAACTAACTAGAAACAAAATGAAAGAACGGCGAAGAGCTCGCCGGAGGCGCAACGTTACATGATGACGACTAGGATCAGGAAGAGAGGAGGGCGGAGTTGGGAAGCCCTCTTTATCACCTCTGAGAAGTCCGGCCTCCTCCTGTTGCCTCGGCCAATAAGAGGGAGGGAATCACGAGCGGGAGTTTGGGTCTTTAAGACCTTTTGTTTGTAGAAAGGCATTTGAAAGGGGGGGGGGGGGATGAGAGAAACTTCGAAGAAACGATGAAGAAACTATGAAAACATCCTGGTACTATTCATATGTTGTTGTTATCGACATATAATTTACTCAGTCATCTTAATCTTCCCGGTACCAGGCTGTAGATACTAAATATGCCACACATTCTGTTGGTTAATCATAGTTTGTAGAGTTTTAAACCTTATCCCATCAGTTTCCCAACAACATAGATCAAACACAACATAGAAGGCGCATCGTTTGATAAGGAGATTAGATAGATTGTTCACAAAATTCTCAGCGGGTCATATATACCAGAATATGTATGCATGAAGGCAGGATACATTTCTCCTTCCTAGTTAACTTCTGAGAATCAGCAGTTAAGTGTTAAATACATAATGATAGTCACAGTTATTCCAATGTAACATGGACAAACACACATTGACATAAGACACATTGAATATATTTGTTTAAATTCAATTCAATTCAATTCAATTCAAGTTTATTTGTATAGCGCTTTTCACAATACACATTGTCTCAAAGCAGCTTTACAGAAAGTGCATTTCAGAAATGTACAAAGAAAAATACAGTTAGTTAATCATGTATAAATTTAGGTATAACATATCGCCGGTGTTTAGTCGTCTCTTCACAGGCGTCGAGTCGTCTCTCCACAGGCGTTTAGTCGTCTCTCCACCGGCGTTTAGTCGTCTCATCACAGGTGTTGGGGCATCTGAAGTCTTCGTGAGAGGCTGGATACAAACTGGAGCTGACGAACGCTATTTACCTCGGGACTAGCGTCCCGAGATAACAGCAGAAAGACAGATGGGAAATAATTAGCATAGCTGATGTTCATAATATTAATGCATTCGAACTGATTCAGAAGTAGTATAAAAGGTAAGCATTAAGTGAATGCTTGGTTAAAGAGATGCGTCTTCAGTCTAGTTTTAAACTGGGACAGCGAGTCTGAGTCTCGAACAATATCAGGAAGGCTATTCCAGAGTTTAGGAGATAAATGTGAGAACGCCCTCCCTCCTTTAGTAGACTTAGATATCCTAGGAACGACCAGAAGCCTCGAATTTTGTGATCTTAAAGAGCGCGATGGATTGTAGGGCGATAGAAGGTCTGTTAAATACACAGGAGCTAAACCATTTAGAGCTTTATAAGTCAATAGTAATACTTTGTAATTGATACGGAACTTAATAGGTAACCAGTGTAGAGATGATAAAATTGGTGTTATATGATCATATTTTCTTGATCTAG
The DNA here is from genome assembly GCA_036326025.1 of Chrosomus eos. Lineage (NCBI taxonomy): Eukaryota > Metazoa > Chordata > Actinopteri > Cypriniformes > Leuciscidae > Chrosomus > Chrosomus eos. The sequence continues at coordinate 32,184,423 of CM070834.1, read as the reverse complement.
TAAGAACTCTAGCGGCTGCATTTTGCACTAACTGTAGCTTGTTTATTGAGGATGCAGGACAACCAGCTAATAAAGCATTACAGTAATCTAGTCTCGAGGTCATGAATGCATGAACTAACTTTTCTGCATCTGAAACAGATAGCATGTTACGTAGCTTAGCAATGTTTCTAAGGTGGAAAAAGGCTGTTCTTGTAACATATGAAATATGATTTTCGAAAGTCAAGTTGCGGTCTAGCATAACACCCAGGTCTTTTACTGTAGTGGATAAAGTAACAGGACATCCTTCTAAATTAAAGTTGTATTGTAAGGGATTTTGTGGGTAGTTTTTTGGACCAATAAGTAATACCTCCGTTTTATCTGAATTTAATAGCAGGAAATTACACGTCATCCAGCATTTTATATCTTTTAGACACTCTGTCAAGTTAGATAAGTTAGTGTTTTCATCTGGTCGTGATGAGATATATAATTGAGTGTCATCAGCATAACAGTGAAAATTAATTCCATGTTTTCTTATAATATTACCAAGTGGCAGCATATATATTGAGAATAGCAGAGGGCCTAGGACAGATCCTTGCGGCACTCCATAGTCTACTGATGTTATCTTTGATTTTTCCCCATTTAAACAGACGAAATGGTAACGGTTTGATAAGTACGATCTAAACCAGCTTAATGCCTGTCCCTGAACACCAGTGTAGTTTTGTAGTCGATCTAAGAGTATTTTATGATCTATAGTATCGAACGCAGCACTAAGATCAAGTAGAACTAGTATTGAGATACAGCCTTGGTCAGAGGCTAAGAGTAAATCATTTGTAATTTTAACTAGCGCAGTTTCTGTGCTATGATGCGGTCTGAATCCCGACTGAAATTTTTCGTAGATATCATTTTCTTGCAAGAAAGAGTATAATTGAGCGGACACAATTTTTTCTAGTATTTTAGACATAAATGGAAGATTTGAGATGGGTCTGTAATTTGCTAGGTTATTTGGATCTAATTGCGGTTTCTTAATGAGAGGTTTTATTACTGCCAGCTTGAATATTTTTGGAACGTGACCTAAAAATAAAGACGAGTTAATAATATTGAGAAGAGGCTCTTCCACTACAGGTAACACTTCTTTAAGTAGTTTAGTGGGTATTGGATCTAATAAACATGTTGTTGGTTTAGATGCAATGATAAGTTTATTTAGTTCTTCCTGTCCTATAGTTGCAAAGCGGTGTAGTTGTTCTAGAGGGGCCATAGTTGAGGCAGAGTCATAAGACACCATAGAGGATTGTACATTTACAATTGTGTTTCGGATGCTTTCTATTTTCTCATTGAAGTAATTCATAAAATCATTACTACTATATTGTAACGGAATATTTTGCTCTGGAGATGTCTGATTATTTGTTAGTCTAGCCACGGTGTTAAATAAAAACCTTGGATTATTTTGGTTATTTTCAATTAGTTTGCGGATATGCTCAGCCCTGGCTGATTTTAGAGCCCTTTTATAACGTGACATACTGTCTTTCCACGCGATTCTGAAGACCTCTAAATTAGTTCGTTTCCATTTACGCTCTAAGTTACGAGTTTCTCTCTTGATAGCATGCGTAGCACTGTTGTACCATGGTGTTTTAGTTTTCTCTCTAACCTTTTTTAATCTAATTGGTGCAACAATATCTAGTGTACTAGAGAAAATGTTGCTCATTCTGCTAGTCATTTCCTCTAGTTCATCTGTTTGTTTGGGTTTACTGAGCAGCTGAGATAGATCAGGTAAGCTATTTGAGAATCTATCTATAGTGGTTGGAAGGATTGTTCTGCCTGGTCGATAACGTGGTGCAACATGACAAATTTCAGCAGTGCGTATTATGCAAGTTACCATGTAATGATCAGTGAGATCGTCACTTTGCGGTATAATATCTATATCGGTTGGATCGGTTCCATATGAAATAATTAAATCTAGTGTATGATTTAGACGATGAGTGGGACCACTGACGTTTTGCTTCACCCCAAAAGAGTTTAATAGATCTGTAAACGCAGCCCCTAACGCATCATTTGTATTATCTACGTGTATGTTAAAGTCGCCAATAATTATTGCTTTATCGACATTGACCAATAGGTCTGAGAGAAAGTCTGCAAAATCTTTTAGGAAATCAGCATATGGCCCTGGAGGTCTATATACGGTAGCCATGGCTAGAGATAATAAGGATTTCTTTCTTACATCTAAGAGCGTAACATTTAGCACAAGTACTTCAAACGAATTAAACCTATGACAAGTTTTCTGAGTAACATTAAGAATATCTCTATAGATTGTTGCAACACCGCCGCCACGACCGATCAGACGGGGCTCATGCTTATAACAGTATCCTGGTGGAGTAGACTCATTTAGACCGAAATAATCATTTGGTTTAAGCCAGGTTTCAGTAAGGCACAGAACATCGAAATTATTATCTGTGACCATTTCATTTACAATAACCGCCTTAGGTGTGAGCGATCTAATGTTTAGAAGACCTAGCTTTAGAAATTGTTTTTGTTCACTGATATTTAGATTTTCTGGTTTAATTACAATAATATTCTTGCTAGATCTTACAGTAGATTTGTTGTTTGGCTTCACTAAGCGAGGAATAGACACAGTTTCTATATAATGTTCTACATTGGTACTTATATCAATTAAGTTGGGACAGCAAAGACTGTGATTTGGACTTTGACTTACTAGTCAGATGGTGTGTAGCGTCTTGGAGATGTTGTCCGACAGAACAGCCGCTCCGACTCTGCTGGGGTGCAGACCATCAGGACGGAAGAGCCTAGGTCGCTCCCAAAACAGATTCCAATTATTTACAAAGAGCAGTTTCTGTTCATTACACCATGACATTAACCATTCATTTAAAGCAAATAATCTACTAAACCTTTCTTGTCCAAGTCGGTACGTGGGAAGCGGTCCAGACACGACGATCGTTGCTCTAGGCGATGTGCTGCGTACCGTCTCGATCAGGCTCCTGTAGTCCTTCTTCAGAACCTCCGTCTGCCGCAGCCTGATGTCATTCGTCCCCGCGTGCAGCACGACAGCTCCGACGCGCTCGTCACCGTTCAGGATCTCGGGAACCTGCGCAGCGACATCAAGAACACGAGCACCAGGAAAGCAGTGAGTGCGCACCTTACCTTTACCCGAGGTAGCACGGACATGGCGGACCATGGAAGTGCCGATGATCACGGCGTCGTCGCGTTCCGACTCGCGAAGAGGGGAGAAGCGGTTCCGGGTGGAGATCTCGAAGACCGGGAGGGGGGGAGAGGTTCTTGCTCTGGTCCTGGCTCGTGTCGTGACCCAGGGTGCAGGAGTGATTGAAGGCAGAGATGATCGCGTCCTCCTGGGCAGAGAAACGCACGGAGTAGACGAAGTCGGAGTCAAAGTCACAAAGTTACTAACCACTGACTTGTGAGCATCGGTGCGTGATGTTTCAAGCGCTGATTGCCGATCTCGCAGCTCGGCTTGCTTCTCCAGCAGAACACGAATCTGCTTCTCCACCGACTCCAGCTCCAATCGTACCGAAATCAGCTCGAATGTGTCCTCACCTGCACTCAGAGGTAACGTTAGACACACATCCGATATGTTCGCCCGGAGTTTAAATGTCTTTAAACAAAGAGGAGTTTCTTTCCTCTTTGGAAATTCACTTCCTGTGGCACTGTGTTTATCCCGAGGTTTACCGCAGACCGCCGGATCCAGGGCATATCCAGATCTGATGAAGGACCATCACATGGACACGACGACACGCATTATCAGGGCTGTGAAGGCCCATGGACACCTCACCACTCATCTCCTCACCGGCCGGATGACCCTACCCAACCAGATGAACTGGATAATATCGTGAAAGTTCTGATCCCATCTGACTCCTGACATTTTGCTGCCTAACTCATAATCATACACTGTTCATTCGTTGGCCAAAGGAGGACTGGCCCCCCGACTGAGCCTGGGTTCTCCCAAGGTTTTTTTTCTCCATTCTGTCACCTGATGGAGTTTTGGTTCAATTGAACAATACTATTACAACATTGTTTTCCTGTTATCTCTGTAAAGCTGCTTTGAAACAATTTGTATTGTAAAAAGCGCTATATAAATAAAGGTGACTTGACTTGACTTGACATTCCACATTCCTGGGGGATGTGTGTGTGGTGGAATGTGTGTGTGTGTGTGTGTGTGTGTGTGTGTGTGTGTGTTAATTTTGAGTCCTGGGGGAGGACGCTGGTTTGGAAGCAAGTTCCAGGCCTTTGAAGGCTCTTGGGATTTTAGTTATCCATAATATGATTCATCCAAATACCCTACACAAAGTACCCACATTTGTTCACTACAAATGGCATCTATTCAATCCTCTACAAGATTATCACAGACCTCGTGGTGATTGTCAAGTCTGGAAACCAACGCATTCTAAATTTATAGAGAAAAAAAAGGATTTTTAGGTATAAAGTATTTTTTTTGACGAAGACTATTTTTTGTCTAGTATCTAAACTATTGCAGATAAAATAGTTTGACTTATATTAGATTAAAATGTAGTTTCTTATGTAGCATGTGATGCAGTTTTCCCCTGCTAATTTCAAACCAGTATACTAATACAGCTAGCTAAACAGTGAGTGCAGGGGTGGGGTGGGTTGTAACACTTCTTGAAAAAGTGTTATACAACCATCCCCTATCATAGAACTGATTGATTTTAATATGTTTATAGAATGCGTAGGCAGTGGAAAAGAGGGACAAACAGAGGTGTGACTGCCAGTTAAAAAAAAAAAAAAAAAAAGCATCTGATGAGGTCACGAAGAAGGGCAAGTCAGTCAGATCAGCTCACACACACACACACACACACACACACACACACACACACACACACACGCACGCACGCACGCACGCACACACACACACACACACACACACAGTTAATGATATTGGTAATGTTAATCAGACAGTCTGTTCCAGAGAGGGAGTGAGACATTGTTATTTTATGTCAATAAACCTGTTTTTGAAGCATTTCGTATAGTGTGGCGTCCATTTTATCTTCTTTTGTGTAGTTGTTACAACTTACCCCAGCATGTGTTACAACCTACCCCGGTATTGTAACGAATGTACTGCATGTATTTGACACCAACTCAATGCACATCTTTAAGTGTAATAGTTTACAGAAAAAACAGCAATACCCATCTTTCATGTCGATGTTTCGTAGACATAGATAAAGATAGGGATAGATCTTTTCTGATGGATGCGCCGCTTTCGCCTTCTGGCCTGTTCGGCGACGCAGTTTCGACTGTCGTCGACAGGTTTCAGGAGGCGAAGAAATAGTCTGCGGCATTCCATCAGTTCCTCCCTCACCGATCCAAATCTGTAAGGAGGGCTGGTCCAAGTGGCCAGCCACAGCCGTCAACCAGCTCCTCATACCGGCAAGAGCAGAAAGAAAGCGTTGCCTCTAGAGCCCCTCCTTCTGGAGCCTGGCAACAGAGGAAACGTGCTCAGCCGAAGCCCGCCGGCCAGGTGACCTGAGGGCCGTCATTCAGGCCAAGAAAGCGGGGAAGAGGTCCTAACTTAAGTGGTAGGACCTCATAGGGCTGTGCCCCCCACCCCCCCCCCCCCCCCCCCCCACCCCGCTGTGAGGCAACCGAGGTTGTTTTCACAGCGGAGCCCTCAGGAGAAAGATGTTATCCAACCATCTCTGATGCTTCGGGCCACATCAATTTCCAGCGAACACCCAACAGGGTGTCCGCCACAAAATCTTTTAAAAGAGCAACCACTATGGTCACAAAAAAAATTGTCATCTAGTTCCTGCCGTTCTACCGCTTCAGGAAGTCGAGAACAGTGCTCAAGAGATACCCGAGACCAGCCTCGAGAGGCTGGTTCCCTTAGTAGAATTTCTGGGAAATTGGCAAAATCTTCCAAATATATCTATATGGGTCCTGAATATAATAAAAGATGGTTACAGACTGCAGTTCGGTCACAGACCCCCCAAGTTTGCAGGGGTGGTGCCGACTACAGTGGTTTCAGAACAGGCTCGGGTTATGGAACAAGAAGTACAGACTCTTCTGGTCAAAGCCATAGAAATTGTTCCCCTACCAGACAGAGAGTCAGGGTTTTACAGCCATTACTTTATAGTTCCAAAGAAGGATGTAGGTCTGAGGCCGATTTTAGACTTAAGGCATCTGAATCTGGCTCTGAGGAGGTTCAGATTCAAGATGCTCACTATTCCCATTATAGTGAATCAAATCAGGTCCGAGGACTGGTTTGTCACAATAGACCTAAAAGACGCCTATTTTCATGTCTCCATCCTTCCATGTCACAGGAGGTTCCTAAGGTTTGCTTTTGGGGGCAAATCATACCAATATCGGGTTCTTCCGTTCGGCCTAGCACTCTCCCCGAACATTCACAAAGTGTATGGATGCTGCTCTGGCTCCATTGAGACTCCAGGGCATACGTATACTGAATTACATCGACGACTGGCTCATATTGGCTCAGTCACGGGAGATGGCAGTTCGGCATCGAGATGTCGTCCTTGCTCATATTCAGAATTTAGGGTTGAGACTCAACATGAAAAAGAGTGTGCTAGAACCAGTTCAGAAAACTATTTTCTGGGGGTGGTGTGGGACTCCGTTACGATGCGGGCACAGTTGTCTCCCGCACGTACCAGTGTTGGGAGCGTCATGTCGCCGGAAAACCGTTTCGACAGACGCCTCCCTCACTGGCTGGGGCGCGGTCATGGACGGCCGCTTTGCCAGGGGTCTGTGGCAGGACCATCATCATTCTTGGTATAAATTGCCTAGAGATGTTGGCTGATTTCAGGGCTCTGAGGAGCTTCCTTCCAGACATCAAAGGTTACCATGTCTTGATACGTTCGGACAATACATCAGTGGTAGCTTATCTGAACCGACAGGGGGGACTCAGATCGCGCCCTCTATCCAGATTGGCGCATTAGATAATTTTATGGTCCCAAGGAAAAATTTTGTCCATCAGAGCAATATATATCCCAGGGGTTCAGAATCAGGGAGCAGACATCCTGTCGAGGCAGGGGCTGAGGCCCGGGGAATGGAGACTTGATCCGGAAGTGGTGAAGTTAATATGGCGGAGATACGGACAAATGGAAGTGGATCTATTTGCGTCTCGAGAGACGTCCCATTGTCCACTTTGGTTTTCTTTTACCCATCCAGCCCCACTGGGGTTGGACACCATGGTACAGGCTTGGCCGAGGCTTCGTCTCTATGCTTTTCCCCCGATCGCTCTGCTCCCGGGAGTCCTGGGAGCGGGTTCCCAAGGAGGGCATCAGTCTTCTCCTGATTGCCCCATTCTGGCCGGCCCGAGTATGGTTCTCAGACTTTGTGTCACTCCTGATAGACCAACCATGGCAGATTCCTCTGGGGAGGGATCTGTTGTGTCAAGCAGAGGGCACAATATTCCACCCCCGCCCGGAGATGTGGAATCTGTGGGTCTGGCCCCTGAGGGGGCTCAGTACTTAGATGCTGGACTATCAGCAGGAGTAGTTGAAACCATACTTAACTCTAGGGCTTCATCCACCAGGAGATTGTATGGCCTCAAGTGGAATGTGTTCTCTAATTGGTGTAGAGAACATAATGTAGATCCAGTCAACTGCCAGGTGGCTTCAGTTCTGGAATTTCTTCAAGACCGCTTTTCTGCAGGTCTCTCCCCATCCACTTTAAAAGTATACGTGGCTGCCATTAATGGCCGCAATGGCCATTAAAAAAGTATACGTGGCTGCCATGGAAAGCCGCAATTGCGGCTTTCCATGCACCTTTCCATGCACCTTTAAATGATGGGCCTTTGGGGAGGCACCAACTGGTCATACGGTTTCTCCGTGGTACGTGGAGGATGAGACCGACAACCAGATCCAGAGTTCCTTCCTGGGATTTGGCAGTGGTTCTCGAAGGGTTATCCCTGGCCCCCTTCGAACCACTTCAGTCGGCTTCATCGAAGGACTTGACTTTAAAATGGCTTTTCTTTTAGGTATTACCTCTATAAAAAGAGTGGGAGATCTCCAAGCCCTGGCAGTAACGCCGGCTTGCTTGGAGTTTGCCCCTGGCGGAGTAAAAGCTATTTTACATCCTGGGCCTGGTTATGTGCCTAAGGTGCCATCTAATGTGGCACAGTCTACAGTTCATCAGGCTTTTCACCCTCCACCACATGTGTCGGCAGAAGAGGGAAGGCTCCATTTGCTCTGTCCTGTCAGAGCTTTGAGAGTTTACCTTGAGAGGTCCTCTTCCTGGAGGAGGTCGGACCAACTTCTAGTGTGCTTTGGATCACCTAGGAAGGGATTACATGCTTCCAAACAAACTATTAGCAACTGGATAGTCTAGGCTATTACTTTGGCCTATAGGGTGCGTGGTTTACCTTCACCCTTGGCTGTTAGGGCTCACTCTACTAGAGGTATAGCATCCTCTAGGGCCCTTCATGTAGGAGTCCCCATTCATGAAATCTGTGAGGCGGCTGGTTGGGCCTCTCCTCACACTTTCATTAGATTCTACAGTCTGCACCTCCCTAGTATGCCCGGCGCACAAGTGCTCTCGTACTAGCTAGTGCCTGAGATCAGTTTCACTCATTTTTACTTCAGAGGCGCACGCTAACGGAGCGTCCCCAACGTCGATTCTCGACGCAGTGTCTCGTTCCCTTCTCAGGGAACAAGGGTTATAGTCATAATCCGAGACGTTTTCTCTAGATGAGGGAACGAGTATGCTAAAATTATCCTTAATTTTGTAATGATTGTCAACGCAGTGCAGCAGCTAGCAGGCCTAGAGCAGGCTGTCTAGCGTGCTCATTGGCTGCCCTGCGGCAACTGCAGCAGCCTACCAGTGAGCCCTGGCATGACGTCGCGCCCTTTACGCATCCTAGCCCGACAGAATGGGCGTTGCTTAGCGTATAGAAGCGGGGCTCGCAGGCTGATACTCTGGTTTTCATCGACTGAAAACGCTTGTGGCGTGAGCACGGCAGGTTACGCAATACTCGTTCACTCATCTAGAGAGAACCAAGGTTACGTTAGGTAACCGATTCGTTCTCTTACGGGAGGTTCTCTCGTATTGCGGAAGTTTAGCTTACGCTACAGAAACCCATTGTCAACGCCGTGCGTGCCAGCATCCACTACATGAGTCCCAGAGAAATCGGGGAACCCAGATGAGCAGAAATAAGCGCATGCACATAAGCACTCACAGGGAATACAGAGCGGCGATGCCGGTCAATGTATAAGCATATAGCACATAACCTGATACAGTGCTGCTCAACCAGAAGAGATGAATCATATGAGAGTCGCCTGCGCACGACTATACATGGACAGGACTGAACTCTCACTTATACTGACAGCAGTTTAGCCTGCAAGGCAGGAACTTCCAGGTTATAAAACCTGACAAAGGTGGACGGGGAGGCCCAGCCCGCCGCCACACAATGTCATGAATAGAAATTCCGCTGGACCATGCCCACGAAGAGGCCATGCCTCTGGTGGAATGAGCCCTGACGCCCAAAGGGCATTACAGACCGTTTGACGCATAAGCAGCTGCAATAGCGTCTACTATCCATCTGGATAGGCTCTGTTTCCAAGCGGCGAGACCCTTGGTGCGCCCTCCAAATGAAACGAAAAGCTGCTCAGAGTGCCTGAAAGGGGCGGAGCGCGTAATGTAAACCCTCAGCGCCCTGACCGGGCAGAGGAGATTAACATCACTCTCGCTATCGGATGCAGGCAGAGCCGATAGGGAAATGACCTGTGCTCTGAACGGAGTGCCAATCACTTTAGGAACATATCCGTGTCTAGGTTTGAAGATGGCTTTTGAGTCATTCGGTCCGAACTCGAGACACGCAGCGCTGACAGACAGCGCGTGTAAGTCTCTCACACGTTTGACTGATGACAGCGTAAGCAGAAAAACGGTTTTGAGTGACAGGTATTTTAGATCCGCAGAGTCTAGAGGTTCAAAGGGGTATGCTTTCAGGGCCTCGAGGACCAATGAAAGATCCCACATAGGAACGGAAGGGGGGCGCGGCGATTCATCCTTCTAGCTCCTCTAAGGAAGGATCTGACAAGCTTGTTCCTTCATAATGACCGGCCATGCGTCGATTCTGAGAACGCCACAACGGCTGCCACATATACTTTGAGCGTGGAGGGGGACCTGCCCTTATCCAACACCTCTTGAAGGAAACTAAGTAACCGCGAAACCCCGCACCTTCATTGAACACAGACCATTTAGACGCGTAGAGCCTTCTAGTAGAAGGAGCTCTAGACATCGTGATTGTGTTCATTACTGCGTCTGGCAGGGCAACGGATACCCGTTGATCACCCATGCATGCAGAGACAAGCGCTCTGGATGGGGATGCCAGATCGCGCCGCGAGCCTGAGAGAGGGGATCTGTTCTCACCGGGATCGGCCACAGGGCTGTCTGTGACAGCCGCGTCAGCTCCGGGAACCAAGTCTGGTTTTCCCAGTGCGGGGCTATGAGGAGCACTGAGTGGCGTGTTTCCCTGATTCTCTTGATTACCTGTGGTAACAGGGAGATCGGAGGGAAAGCATATAGTGGGCGGCTGGGCCAGGTCTGGGCCTGCGCATCCTCGTCCTTCGAAAAGAACATTGGGCAGTGAGCGTTGTCTCGTGACGCAAAGAGGTCGACATCTGCTTGGCCAAAAAGAGCGCCATAGCAACTGGACTGTTTGGGGGTGCAGGGACCACTCCCCTGGGGGAACGTTGTCCCTGGACAGTTTGTCTGGGCCGTCGTTCAGGTGGCCCGGCACATGCGTGGCTCTCAGCGAGTGCAGATGGTGCTGAGACCAAACGAGGAGGCGTTCCGCCAGATTGCAGAGGTTTCTGGATCTGACACCGCCCTGACGGTTCACATAGGATACTACAGATATGTTGTCCGAACGGACTAGAACGTGATGGTCCTGTATGAACGGGAGGAAACGCTTCAGCGCATTCTCGACTGCCATCATCTCTAGACTGTTTATATGAAGTTTATATGAAGGAGTTTCTCCTGATCTGACCATAGGCCAAAGAGCGGTCTTCCGTCGAGGAGAGCGCCCCAACCCGAGTTGGACGCGTCTGTCGAGACGACCTTGCGGCGTGACACAGTTCCCATAGTCACACCCTGCTGGTACCAGTCGGACGCTAACCAGGGGTGCAGAGCTGAAATGCAGCTCTGAGTCACTCTGATCCGCTCGCAGCCGGCCCGCCAAGCTCGATGAGACACACGAGCGGTCAGCCAGCGCTGCAGAGGGCGCATGCGCAGCAGCCCTAGCTGAAGTACCGCAGCGGCTGAAGCCATGTAACCAAGCATCCTCTGGAATGTTTTCAGAGGTGCGGCGTTGCCCGTCTGGAAGGACGTGGCTAGACGCCGAACACGGCGCGCGCGCTCTGTTGATAGGCGAGCCGTCATCGCCACTGAGTCCAGTTCTATTTCAAAAAGGAAATTGACTGGCTGGGTAGTAATGAGCTCTTGGCCCAGTTGACCTTGAGACTCAGGCTCTCCAGGTGACTGAGGAGCGCAGCTCTGTGACATACTAACTCTGTCTCTGACTGCGCCAGAATCAGCCAGTCATCCAGATAGTTCAAAATTTGCATGCCCTGATTTCTCAAGGGGGCGAGAGCCGCGTCCATGCACTTTGTGAATGTACGGGGTGCTAAAGACAGGCCGAATGGCAGGATGGTGTACTGATAAGCCTGACCGTCGAAGGCAAATCTCAAGATTGTTGGTGACAAGATATTATCTGAATCTGAAAATAGGCATCTTTCAAAATCGAGAGAGATAAACCACACCTTCGGGCGAACGTGCGCGAGGAGTTGTCTGGTTGTAAGCATTTTGAACGGTCTTTTCAAAAGAGCGGCGCCGTGGCCGATGTGCATGTCAGTAAGCGTAAGCGCCTGGGAGCGAGCACGAGACGTTTGTTCATAACCTGACAGATGCGCACACTGTGATGCGCGAGCGGCGCCGTGGGCGAGGTGCATGTCAGTAAGCGTGAGCGCTTGCGAGCGGGCACGAGACTTACGACCTCCTTGATATGAGGCTGACTTGGCCGTGTGAAAGAGCGGGCAGGGGATAGATGTGGGCACGGGCATGTGGGCACATCTCCTACAGTTAACACTCACGTGGCACCTGCCAGCTTTATGTGAGTGGGCTCTGTGAGTGACACGGGAAGTGTTGTGTTTGTGTGTAGGGGCGGGCACTGGGGCGCAGGCGCTTTCTCTACACTTAAAACACCATCGGCGTGAGCCGGATAACCAGACATTGTGCTCTTTATAAGATTTATCTGGGTCGCCGTAAAAACTGTGTTTGTGTGCAGGCGAGCGGGTCGTGTTACCGGCTCGTTGGCTGCTGAATAAACCACTGCAGTAGCCTGTGTTAAGGGGACTGACAGGGAGAGAAGCTTTGACAGTGGTCCGCCCGCGGCGAGACTCAGCCGTCTTTTCCCTCTTGCTGTTGCTAGGAGGGCTTCGCGTGCTCGGGCTTCAACACGATCTTGGTCCACGGCCCATGTGGGGGGTGCGGTCCCTGGCGGTTGGACGAGCGCGATCTGTCTGGGCTGAGCCGGGCGCTGTGTAGTGGCTCGTTCAGGCGGCCGGTCACGTGGGCGACCTGCAGCGGAGCTAGCACGACGAGGCAGGAAGAGGTTCATCGCCTGGGAGGTTTTCTCTACCTCCGAGAAACGGTCGACGATCCCATCCACCGCAGGGCCAAAGAGACCAGTGTGAGAGAGGGGCGCGTCGAGGAAGGCTGAGCGCTCAGACTCTCTCATGTCCGCCAGTGTCAGCCACAGATGCCTCTCTGTTACCGTCAACGAGACCATGCATCGTCCCAGGGCCTGAGCAGCTGACATGGTAGCGCGCAGGGAGAGATCCGTAACGGCCGCTGGGTCCGGGCCTCTCTCATCCCACTCACGGAGGAGATCGGCTTGCAAGATCTGCAGAACAGCCATTGAATGCAGGGCAGAAGCTGCTTGTCCAGCGGCGACGTAACCGCGATCAACGAGAGCAGAGGTGGTCCTACAGGCTTTTGATGGCAGGGTAGACTTTGAGCGCCATCTCGCGGAGGGCAGACAAAGGTGCGCAGCAACCGCTTCCTCGACCTTGGGGATCAAGCTGTATCCTTTCTCGGCGGCGCCGTCCACCTCGGAGAGCGATGTGGAGACAGAGGAGTGGAGCCTCACGAAGAAGGGTGCATTGCACGATTTAGACAGCTCAGAGTGCAACTCTGGGATGAAGGGAGCGGGCCTGGCTGAGGGCGCTTGACGGCGGCGATTCCTGGACCGAAGAGGAGGCGGAGTGATGGGAACCCGACCAATCCTCGCTATCCGATGCCAGGATGGAACAGCTGTCTCCCGTGGCGAAAAATTCCGCCTCATCATCCGACACGACGCCATCGCGGGCCTCGGCTGGCGGCTGCGCGTCAGTGAGGAGAGGCAGAGAAGGCGAGGGCAAGAGTCGAGGGAGGGGCTCCGGCGAGCGCTTCGCAACGGCCACAGGCTCCGACGGCCTTTGAGAATGGCGCTTCTTTCTGCGCGGTGCTGCAAAGGGCGGAGAAACAGTTTCCTCGTAGAAAGCTTTGAGTCGAGCCCGCATGGTCGACATCGAAAGCTCTTCGCAGTGCTCACATCCTCCAGACGAGAGGGCAAGAGCTGCGTGTTCCTGGCCCAGGCAGAGAGCGCAGATCACGTGGCGGTCTCCGGCGCTGAGCTGGGCTCTACACAAGCCACAGGAAGTGCGAGACATCTTTAAAAAGACGTTTGCTGCACTTTTAGATGAAAAAGGCTTATTTGAGTAAAAGGATACGTCGCCGGATGGGGTAGCTGGAACGGCAGGCTGAAGGTGGTGAAGACGGCCAGCTTCTTCAGGCACTGTCCTAAGCTGGCTAGTCGCGTTTCAACGGCGGCGTCGGCTTCTCAAGTTCCAGCGATGCGAAGAGCTTCGCTGAAGAGATGAAAAATCAGAGTATCAGCCTGCGAGCCCCGCTTATATATGCTAAGCCACGCTCATTGTGGCGGGCTAGCACGCGTAAAGGGCGTGAGCGATCTTCATTGGGTGTGACATCACGCCAGGGCTCACTGGTAGACTGCTGCAGTTGCCGCAAGGCAGCCAATGAGCACGCTAGACAGCCTGCTTTAGGTCTGCTAGCTGCTGCACTGTGTTGACAATCATTACAAATTAAGGATAATTTTTGGCTTCAATATCTCGAGAATATGAATCTTTCCCGTAGCGTAAGCTAAACTTACGCAATACGAGAGAACCTCTCGTAAGAGAACGTACTCGGTTACTAATGTAACCTCGGTTCTCTGAGAGTTTATCTTACGCTATGGGGAAAACCTCTTTTCCACGAGATATTGAAGCCAAAAATTATCCTTAATTTTTAATCAATGTAAAACGCTTTGTAGCAGCAAGCAGACATAGGCGAGACAGCTCGCACGCCTATTGGCTGCCCTGCGGCAAAATCAGCAGCCTATCGAGAGAGGCTCTGCGTGACGTCATGACGAATGGGGGCACTTCGCGCCCATATCGTCACGTCCCGCCAGAAAGGGCGTGGTCTCGCCCTATAACTAAGCTGGATAGGCTGATACAAGCTGGTTTTCATCGCCGAAGCGAACCAGAGCGTATTCCAAGCACGGCAAGATACGCAGTACTCGTTCCCTCTCTAGAGAGAACCGAGGTTACGTCAGTAACCGAGTACGTTCTCTTACGAGAGTATCTCTTGTTCTGCGTAATATCTTTCGCTATTGGGAAAACAGTGTAACACGCCGTGCGGACAGGGATCCAACACCAAAGTCCCAGTGGCCGAAGCCCAGGGCGCATATAGTGCATAATCACCATATACTCACAGTAAAGGAGGAGAGGCTAGACGCGTCACTCCTTATTGATAGACCCACATGGAGTGAAGGAAGAGAGGCTAAAAAGCGTCTTTCCATATAAAATAGCACCCAGAGGAGCTAATCATATGACAATTAAACCACGCAGCTAGGGTGAAAGCTTTCAGCCTAAACTTGGTGGCCATACGTGTGTCAACACTCATAGAGCTGCTGCATCGGTCTGAGAGATGCGCAGGTCAAATTCAGTATCTGAGCCACACAGCGGGCAGATAGCACTGAAGTCTAGACCGCCAAAAGCTTAGCTTGTAAGGCGGGCACCTCCAGGTTATAGTATTTTATAAATGTAGACGGCGAGGCGCAGCCCGCGGCCGTACAGATATCTTGCAGGGTGACCCCGCTTGACCATGCCCACGAGGAGGCCACGCCTCTCGTGGAGTGCGCTCTGACACCTAAGGGGCACTGCAGGCCCTTAGAAGTGTAAGCCAGCGCTATGGCATCGACTATCCATCTGGATAGGCTCTGTTTTGAAGCAGCAAGTCCCTTGGAACACCCGCCAAACAAAATGAAAAGCTGCTCAGTCTGTCTGAAACCAGACGAGCGGGACACATAAGCTCTAGTGCCCTAACGGGGCAAAGGAGACTCACATCCTTCTCCTCATTGAGAACCGGAAAGGCAGACAGGGAAATTACCTGGGCCCTAAGCGGTGTATTGAGGGATTTTGGCACGTACCCGTGCTTGGGTTAGAGTATGACCTTTGAGTCATCAGGCCCAAACTCCATACATGACGCGCTTACTGAAAGCGCTTGTAAGTCCCTTATGCGCTTCACTGAAGCGGGAGCCATGAGAAACACTGTTTTGAAAGACAGGTGTTTCATGTCCGACAATTGGATCGGCTCGAACGGGGCACCCTTCGTGGCCTCCAAGACTGTGGAAAGGTCCCACGTCAGGACTGAAGGGGCCTGGGAGGGTTTGGCCTCCGAGCTCCCCTAAGGAAACGCACGACTAAGTCGTTCCTTCCCAGCGACTGGCCAGACACCGGTTTTGCAAACGTTGCTATGGCCGCCACGTATACTTTGAGCGTGAATGGGGTCCTGCCCTTATCCAGCAGCTCTTGAAGGAAGGAAAGCACTTCCGCAACCCCGCAGTCTACGGGTGAAAAGCCCTGGGCTTGACACCAAGCAGAGAACACAGACTATTTCGAGGAGTAGAGCCGTCTAGTAGACGGGGCTCTAGCCTGCGCGATCGTGTTTAACACTCCCTCTGGGAGGTTAGCGGGTACCCGTTGATGGCCCATGCGTGCAGGGACCACAGATCCGGGCGAGGATGCCAAATCGAGCCCTCCGTCTGCATCAGGACAGGGAACCAAGTCTGGTTCGTCCAGAGCGGAGCTACGAGCAGCACTGGGCATCCGTTTTTCCTGATTCGTTCCAACACTTGAGGCAGGAGCGAGACAGGGGGAAAAGCATATAGGGGACAGCGGGGCCAGACATGTGCCAGCGCGTCTTTGCTTTTCGAGAAAAACTTCGGGCAGTGAGCGTTTTCGTGGGACGCGAATAGGTCCACCTGCGCTCTGCCGAACGTTTCCCACAGCAGCTGGACCGTCTGCGGGTGCAGCGACCATTCCCCTGCTGGGAAGTTGTTTCTGGACAGTCTGTCTGGTCCCACATTGAGGTGACCAGGCACATGCGCTGCTTTCAGCGAGAGCAGGTTGTGCTGAGCCCAGACCAGCAGGCGTTCCGTCAGCCTGTAAAGGTTTCGGGACCTGATGCCACCCTGGCGATTTATGTATGCCACCACTGACATGTTGTCCGACCGGACCAAGACGTGGTGGCCTCTTATCTGGGGACAGAAGCGCCGTAGCCACAGGCCAGCTAGCGGTCTGCCCTCGAGCAGCGCTCCCCGCCCCGAGGTGGAGGCATCCGTAGACACCACCCTCACACTCGAGGCGGTCCCCAGACTCACACCTGACTGATACCAGTCGGTTACTTTCCAAGGTTCCAGAGCTGAAACGCACTGTAGGTCGACCCTGAGGCGAAATAGACCCGCGGTCCATGCCGAAACGACGGCCTTTGTGCGCAGGCAAGCGTGCTGTGGAACCAGCTTGCTCACTGCGAAATACACTGGAACAGTCACATTGCTTGGAACTGAACGAGCGAGAAGTTTTGGTGAAATTCCGGCCGCAGCGGGAACTGAACACCGTCGCTTTCCTAGAGAGACTAGGAAGGCCTTGAGACCTCGGGCTTTATCTCAATCCACGGCCGGGGCCCGCGCTGAGGGGGGCGGCATCCAGCAGAGCGAGAGCCCGGTGTTGATCTCGGGCCTGGCGGCGGGTGGGGGCGCGTCGAGGAACACGGAGCGCTCAGCTTCCGTCATCTCGGATAGCGTCAGCCACAAATGTCTCTCATCGGCAGAACTGAAGACTTTTTTATTTAGAAAGGCTTTTATGTGCTGATTGTTTTATTGTTTTAGTATTCTGTAGCTATTATTGTTGTTCTTTTATGTAGCACTTTGAGATTCCTTCGAATGAAAAGTGCGTTATAAATAAAATCTATTATTATTATTATTATTATCGTTCATGGAGGAAGGGCACGGGTCACGACTGTGACGGAGCTTCGTCTTTCCCGAGAAAGCGTCCGTCCAGCCTGTTGCGCGGGCGCCTTTCAGTCGAGGCCGATGTAATCCACGGCTTGAGAGAGCAGACGCATCGGCTCAGTTTCAGTGCCGGCTCGTCTCCTAGTCCACAGCGCTGTGCGATGCCAGGAGAGAACATGCCTCGGTAGGTTCGTTGAGCTCAAGTGCGGACTTGGCGGCAGACGGCGGCCGTTGTCCGTCTGTGAGCGACTCGAGCGATGCCGGCGAAGCTGGCGGGTGAACCGGCGAGCTTTGGCGGGCAGTAGAGAGCTCGGGGGCGTGCTCGGTGCGGCACCACAGCGGGCAGAAGTGCGGGCTCTGAGAAGGATGCCAGGTGAGTCCTCAGAGTCACCATAGGCAACAGCTCACAATGGGGGCATCCGCCATTAGTGAGCTCGAGAGCCGCGTGATCTTCACCCGCGCTGAGTTGGTCTCGGTAACGTACGAGCCACAGGAAGGCATCTTGAAAAAGACGCAGCTCTTTTAGAGTTTTAGGGAGAAGTGTGAGTTGCGTTACGTAAGCAAACAAACACTCTCAGCAGAGTAAAAGGATATATAGCAGCAGGTACGGCGGCTGAAGGCGGCGAGGCCAGCGACTCCAGACTTGAGGGCACGCCCCGCTGAAGGCTACAGGTCGACGGCGCGGCTTCTCACTCCAGATCCAGCGAAGCGTGAGCTTCGCTGAAGAGATGAAAATCAGCTTGTATCAGCCTATCGAGCTTAGTTATAGGGCGAGACCACGCCCTTTCTGGCGGGACGTGACGATATGGGCGCGAAGTGCCCCCATTCGTCATGACGTCACGCAGAGCCTCTCTCGATAGGCTGCTGCTTTTGCCGCAGGGCAGCCAATAGGCGCGCGAGCTGTCTCGCCTATGTCTGCTTACTGCAGTGGTGAAAAGTAACTAATTACAAATACTTTCGTTACAGTACTTGAGTAGATTTTTCGATTTTTTCTACTTTCTTGAGTATAATTAAATTGTGGTACTTTTACTCTTACTTGAGTAAAATAAAAATAAAGTATTCAACTTCTCTACATTTATTTTTCATAAAAAGTACAAAGTACTTTGACAAAGGTGCCGACGGAGCAATAGGGCAAGCTGACATTTGACAGACACTTTTCATACTGCGGTGGAGCCTCTGCGCTTCAGCCAATGACAGACAGAACTGAAACAGTTCAGCCAATAACAGACAGAACTGAAGCAGTTCAGCCAATAACAGACAGGTCTGACTCAGGTGCAAAACCAATCAAAACATCCAGTTTGGCTGGGGGGCGGGCGTTCAAACCGCGCTTTGACATTCAATCACTGGCGCTCGTGTTTTGAATCAGTGGCGCCAGAGCCATATAAAGAGAGAGTTGCGACAACGGAAGTTCTAAATGCTTGGTTGTCACGTGATTCGCGTAGACCTCAGATAGTTCCAGGAAGTGCTTCGGCGCCAATTCAAATCGATGGAGGTAGAGAGCTGAACTGTGATTTTTGGTAGTTTGTAGTCAATAAATGCGTTGGTTTTATAATATGTATATAATACTTTGACATTTGGATGTAGTATGTATATGTAGTTACATCAATATTGTTTTTAAAAGATAAAAATCTGCTGATATTTAATGTTTATTGTGGTCGACCAGCGTTGCCTGCCTTTGTTAACATATTTTCTGGCTAACTTTACCTTGGTTAAAGACCGTTTTGCAGTTGTTTTGAAGTATTTTTGTGTTCTTAAACTTGTATGTTATTTAAGGGTTATCATGTAATGTTCACTATGGTTTCACAAGGACAGGAGACTTGCAGGAATCAGGTGATTGTCTTAAAAAGCCATTGCAAACAAGTATGTTTACAATGCTTATGCACTTATTACTATATAAATGAATACATAATATATTTCATTTTAAAACAAAACATGATTATACACACACACACACATACATTATTTCCTAGGTGTCCGAGTACATTATTTCCTTAACATAATTTGATAAATTCATGACATACATCACTTTAATCAATAAAACCTATTTAGTTTAAATTCATTTTTAGTACATTTAGATAATATATATTTTATGTTTTGTTATCTTAACCCCCCCCCCCCCCCCCCAAATGTCAGGTTGTGCAACTGTCCGCACAAATGAACAGACTAAAATACTAATTTAAATGGAATTCTATGGCATCATTTTAACCTTTCATATAAACAAATTTTATACATTTCAGTAGATTTATAGCTGATGATTGAAAACCTTTTGTCTAGCAATCTGTATGTCAGGGAGGCACAACTGCAAACATGGCTCTCTTATTATGGTAATTGCAGTGTGTATGATAATGTATTGTCCAGAGGAGCCATAATGATCCTTGTAGATCTATATCAAATACTGGTAAAAACTGCTTTCAAGTATGGGTAGGTTGGTACAATTTCAGGTGAATTTAAACACTTAGAAATGTTCAACTGAAACTTGTTCAAATACATTGTTCATGACACAAAAATATACATTACATCAGTTTTGAAAAGATTAAAAAAATAAAAAAAAACATTTATTTGTTTATTTGTCAATGACCTATATATATATATATATATATATATATATATATATATATATTATATATATATATATATATATATATATATATATATATATATATATATATATAGACACTACCGGTCAAAAGTTTTAGTCAAAAATACAAAAAAAAAAACAGTAATATTGTGAAATATTATTACAATTTAAAACAGCGGTTTTCTATGTGAATATATAGTAAAGTGTAATTTATTCCTGTGATCAAAGCTGAATTTACAGCATCATTACTCCAGTCTTCAGTGTCACATGATCCTACAGAAATTATTATAATATGATGCTCAAGAAACATTTATTATTATATTATGTTGAAAACAGTTTTTTACATTTTTATTTCAGGATTCTTTGATGAATAGAAAGTTCAAAAGAACAGCATTTATTTAAAATATAATCTTTTCTAACATTATAAATGTCTTTACTGTAACTTTTGATCAATTTAACTCATCCTTGATGAATAAAAGTATTTTCTAATTTCTTTCCACAAAAAAATAAAAAATAAATTCTTACTGACCCCAAACTTTTGAACGGTAGTGATTAATGGTACAAAAGCTTTCCATTTCAGATCAATTCTGTTCTTTTGAACTTTCTATTCATCAAAGAAAATAATTATCATAAATAATAATCATAAATGTTTCTTGAGCATCATATTATAATAATTTCTGTAGGATCATGTGACACTGAAGACTGGAGTAATGATGCTGTAAATTCAGCTTTGATCACAGGAATAAATTACACTTCACTACATATTCACATAGAAAACCGCTGTTTTTAATTGTAATAATATTTCACAATATTACTGTTTTTTTTATTAAATGATTGCAGCATTGGTGAGCAGAAGAGACTTCTTTTAAAAACATAAAAAAATCTTACCGATATAAAACTTGTGACCGGTAGTGTGTGTGTGTGTATATATATATATAATATATATATATATATATATATATATATATATATATATACACACATACATACACACTTTTGCACTGAATTAGCACAATGGGATTTATAAATGTCTAATAAACTGCACAAGCATGTTGTCTGGCCTTTCCTCTATGTTGTTCTTGTACTGTCAGACACAGAAAATATGCTCTAAAAGTCAGGAGCAATCTAAATAGAACTAAACATTTTGTGCTAATCATACTTGGGTGTATCTGCACTTTTTCCACAAAGACCAACACTGAAAGTTTAAGGTTTATTAAAAATAAGGAGCATAAAGTCTTGCAAAATCCAAGGAGGTGAGACTGAAGGTGAGGGTACAGCGTCAGTGCAGGAGTCTTCAGGATCCACCGAATCCCCTTTGTGCTTCTTGTGTTGAAAGAGATAAAGGAAACAAAAACGGGATAAATTATATATAGGAGTTAGTATATAATACAGTTATGGTATTTATAATACCCCATTTAGCCTAGTGTGATTTGATCTAGAACACGGCTTGCTGCCGTTTTAAGCATGTTTTTTAATCTTACTTATTCCATCTCCCTTTCCCATCAATACAAATCAGCTGGGCTAAATCATAATATAGACAGGTAATAGTCAACAGAAACACAATGAATAAACTTTCCTTACTCAAATATGAAATCTAAAATAAGGATTTTTCCCCGTTATTGCACATTTAATATGGAATGAAACCGATATTCTCATTTTATCAATTACAACTATCACACTCCCCAATGTTATATTTAACCTATGTTTAGAAGTATTTCCCTCTTATTACACAACAAAGGATAAACATGCATTAATAGAACGGGTTTAAACATTAATATGCTGTTCGTGGTTTGTTATGCGGTAGCTACTAACTTTATCCAATGACCTTTATTTTACCTGATAACGTCCCCTAAAACTACTAATTTAGAGAGCAATAATCAACTAGCATGCTTTAATACAGTTCAAGTTACAAGTTAATTTGATTCAGATGTACTGATAATATACAATCTTATTCTTTACGTCTTACCTTTTAAAAGTGCATCACAAACGGTCTGTTCTGCTGTAACTCTACCGCGCTGCCGCTACTTCCGGGAACTATTGAGAGGCTCCGCGAGCCGCCATTGCTGTAAAAAAAACGTTCCATTGGAGTCAATGGAGTTGTCGGAACTCTCTCTTTATATGGCTCTGAGTGGCGCTAACGTTTCAATATTTCAGTGAATGTAAGTGAGTATTCTGCTCATATTTAATTATGACAACTACTGAAATGGGTCATACCATTGATAATACCAGAGCACTGAGCAGTTAAAGACTGAAGTAAATAAAAAAGCTCAGCTCATAACATGGACGCAGTTATTGCATGGACGGAGCAAGAACAAAGTGTCTAAAATACATGCACACAGTTCAATTAATGGTAAAGCTCGCCCTCTTTAACAATACAGTTAAACTAAATATGCGAAGCAAACTTTGTACAAAGCTGAAAAAACAGTGAAATAAGATTGCATGATTTGTGTGTCAATCAGATGCATGTAAAAGTGTAGTTCGTTCCTATAGCAACAGTGGGCTCCCAGCACATTTTCGGTACAATGAAAAATATATAATTTAATTTAACATGTTAACCATACCCCACTTAATTTTTTATTCATATGCTACTGTCACTTTTTTTTTTTTATCGGACCTCTCACTTAACCTTCTTTGCTTTCAATTATGAAATGATTCAAATCAAAACATTCAAATGATCTTACCTGGACTTACTTTTCAAAATTAGTAATAAAAAAAATGCTCTTGATAACAGAGAAAGCTAGTATTCTATATGTGGAGCACTTTTATCATGGATGGATGCACTTTTTTGGGCTTCAAAATTTCTCCAGTCATTCACTGCCATTATAAAGCTTGGAAGAGGGCCATTTTTTAATATAACTCTGATTGTATTCGACTGAAAGCAGAAAGTCATATCTTCTATGTCTTGAGGGAGAGTAAATCATAGGCTAATTTTCATTTTTGGGTGAACTAATCCTTTAAAGACATACATCATTCTTTTGAAAATACCTGAGATGGTTTGATGAACACAGATATATTATAGCTATAATGTGTTTGTCTTCATGTTTCATCAGTCAAAACATCACTATTTGCATGTTATTATATCCATAAGGCATTTCCTGAAATGTCATAAGTTTACTTCTATGCATCATCAGTACTGGGCTTCCAGTATGAATGAAACAGATGACATGAGAGTTTTTAGCGCTCCATATCGTATCATCTCCCCATTTTGGGTAAAAATAGAAAAATACTAAAGTACTTTGTAACGTAGTTACTTGAGTAGTTTTTAAGCAAACTACTTATTTACTCTTACTTGAGTCATATTATATTTCAGTACTTCTACTTGTACTCAAGTAAATTATTACTTAAGTAGCAACACTTTTACTTAAGTACAATTTGTCAGTACTCTTTCCACCACTGGCTTACTGCTGCAAAGCGTTTTACATTGATTAAAAATTAAGGATAATTTTTGGCTTCAATATCTCGTGGAAAAGAGGTTTTCCCCATAGCGTAAGATATTACGCAGTAGGAGAGATACTCTCGTAAGAGAACTGTAATTACCAAAATAACACTGACTCTAATTTCATTAAATAATAAACTGTTAACTGTGCTGAAATGCACAATACATGAAAAGCTTTGGCAGTATATTGATACACATGCAACATGGATAACAATATACCAATATTCTGATTTCATCATACAAAAACACAGCTGTTGACCAATCACCATTAAGGGCTGGAACTATCCATTTTATAAGTAGTTCCTGTAGGGTCTGAACCCATCAGACACATCATTATATACAAAGGTTTATGAAACTCCAAAACTAACATCCCAAATGAAACGAACACAAGGGCTGAAACAGTGTCATGTTACAGGGCTGATAAGGAAACTTTACGACAACATTCCTTTGGCCACATGTGCAAGAGAGAGACAATGGGAAGACAGAAACAATTTAATACAGACTTTGCTGCATTAATCATAGACTACCTAATCTATAAATGAAGATGCTCCATAGAATTGTGTAAATGATTTACTGTCTTGTGTACTATTATGTATATATTATGGTATGTACCTGGGTATACAACCAACTAACGGTCAATGTAACCTCACATGTATCATGCCTCCTACCTAATTAATCCTCATTAAATGACTCACACTTTGATGTACATCACCTTCTTCTAGAATGCAGTGTGGATGTTTTATATCTATCTGAGCATTAATGAAGGTATAACCATGCTTGGGACAAAGACTCGTAAATTAACTAGAGTAACCTTCCCACTCGGACACTTCACTTTGCTAATTGGTCCAGTCAACCCTTAGGGGTTGGATCTTTCTCAGCCTTTATTAGGGACAGTCCACATGTGACCTCCCTCTCTTAGTTTTTCATCCAGCCGCAAC
This sequence comes from Chrosomus eos, assembly GCA_036326025.1. Lineage (NCBI taxonomy): Eukaryota > Metazoa > Chordata > Actinopteri > Cypriniformes > Leuciscidae > Chrosomus > Chrosomus eos. The sequence continues at coordinate 32,160,106 of CM070834.1, read as the reverse complement.
ACTGTTTCTGGTGATACTGGGGAACCCCCTCCCCCTCCACGGGGGCCCAGGGCTCAGCAGGCCTTGATCCAACCAGATATGCAGACATGCAGGAGAGAGAAGACTCTCTCACAAAGAACCAAGGACAATCTCAGGAGTTTTGGAACCACGACTCCAACCAAAAACGACTCCAATCACCCACTCTTCCGACTTCCTCACTTCTCCAGGGTGCTCAGCGTGGCCTCAACAGGGCCCAGGGCCCCAGGCCTTGACCAAATGTGCTCATGGAGAAAGATATGGAACCCTCAACGACTTCCATTTTCCACAACTTCAAGAATTTTTCCCAGTACAAATGCAAGTATTCAATTTATTGAAATGTGAAAATGAAATGTGGTTGGTTCTTCTCATAGTTAGATGGATCTTCTCCATCGTTACATCATTCTATCTCTCACTCTAGTGTGAGTGAGAGTTAGTTAGTTAGTCACTAGTCACTTCAGCACTGGCTTGAGTACCGAGATGGGTATGGTCCCGCAGCACAAATCTTTTATTATAGGGGCAGGGGTTCCTTTAAAACAGACATGTCCAAAACAGGCTGGGGCATTGCAAAAGGCACACAGCTTCAGGAACTTGAACAGGGCTTCGACTGCGATGGCATATCAACTGCCTCAAGTTGTTGGCTGAACTGCTGGCCCTGCGGAGGTTTCGACCATTGATCCAGGACAAGCATGTCTTAGTACAGACAGACAATTTAGTGACAGTTGTATATATAAATTGCCAGGGTGATGTTCGCTGACGTCACATGTCACAACTTGAACAACATTTCCTCCTTTAGAGGAAGGTGTACCACAGAAGTGTGCTATTGGGTCAGTGATTTCATTCTTACTGGAGAGGTGGTTATCCCTCTCTATTCTCAAGGTGTAGATGGCTGCGATTTGCGATTGCAGCATATCAAGACATGGTGAACCTGAACATTATGTTCCCTAGAGGCGCGAGGAGGCTGAATCCTCTGAGGCCATACCTTTTTCCCTTTCGGAATCTCACTTTGGTCTAACTGGCCCTGCAGAGAGGCCCTATTGAGCTAAGTGCCATTTCTTGGAAGATGGCCCTCCTGACCATGCTCACTTCCATCAAGAGGATCGAGGACATACAGACACACTCTGCTAGCGATACGTGCCTTGAGTTTGGCCGGCATACTCTCACATGACCCTGACACTCCGGATATGTGCCCAAAGTTCCCACCCATCATTTCAGGGATCAAGTTGTGATATTGCAATTGCTCCTGCATATCAAGACAGACAAAGCCTTATCCCTGCTGTGTCCAGTGGGCCGCCACTCTCTGGGCTCTGGGCATTGCCCTTGCTGCCAGAACTTCCTTAATTCCCCTACAACCTGGTCTGCCGCCTACAAAGCAATAAGATCTGATACGGGATGACTAGGCCAAGCCTGTATAGCACTCTGCGTAGCAACAGCCCCTGAGTCTAAGACTGCAACTCGCCTTAACAACTCTGTAACTACTGATCCCAATAAGTAGCTACCCTCTCCTTCGAATCTAACCATATGCAGCAGGGAAAGTGCGTCAGCATTTTGATTGTTCTTACCTGACCGATAATAGATCTCAAAGTCGAATGCCGCTAACTCAGCAGCCCACCTGTGCTCAGTGGACCCAAGCTTAGCTGTCGCCAGGTGACTAAGCAGGTTGTTATCAGTATGTACCAGACACTTATGGCCAACCAAGTACTCTCTGAATTTTTCACCCATGGCCCACTTAAGGGCCAAAAACTCCAGCCGCATAGAACTATAAGTAGCGGTATTACGCTCAGTCGGCCTAAGGCTTCGGCTCGCATAAGCAACAGGCCTAACCTTACCGTCAAATTCCTGTGAGAGTACCGCTCCCAGTCCAACATGACTGGCATCAACCTCTAAGATAAAGGGCACTTGTCTAAGCACTGGAAGGTGGCAGCTTTATTGGCGTGTTCAAAGGTCCCCTTGCCACTACCCCTGGACCACCGCTGACTCCGAGTTACGCTCGGCTCCTAGTGCAACTAGTGCGTGCATCCACTTCCGTATTTATTCTCGCGCCCTGGAATGTGTGATGTAAATCACGCACGCCAATTCCATTGGCTCGTTCAATAGTACTCGAAGATGATTAACAACTCTGGAGCTACTGATCACAATGAGTAGCTACCCTCTCCTTCAAATCTAACCATATGCAGCAGGGAAAGTGCGTCAGTATTCTGAACTTAGCGTGATCCCCATTCAGTCGATGTCGACTACGTCGTCGGGTTGCATACGCAACCAGGACGTTTTAGAGATATCATCCTCAGATCTGAAATTAAAGGGATACTCCACCCAAAAATTAAAATTCTGTCATCATTTACTCACCCTCAAGTTGTTACAAACCTGTATGAGTTTCTTTCTTCTGCTGAGCACAAAGCAAGATATTTTGAAAAACAATTGTAACTTTGGCACCTTTGACTTTCATAGTATTTTTTTTCTACTCTGGAAGTCAATGCTGCCAAACAACTGTTTGGTTCTAATCGGTCTTCAAAATATCTTCCTTTGTGTTCAGCAGAAGAAAGAAACTCATACAGGTTTGCAACAACTTGAGGGTGAGAAAATGATGACAGAATTTTCATTTTTGGGTGGAGTATCCCTTTAAGCTTGACTTTAAAATTTGAATTTAAATATTATATTCTTGATATATTATTTTTGTTTTTTTTTTGTGTTTGAGCTTATAAATCTCCATATTAACAACAGTAATTCTGAGTCTTGTAAACTGTAAACTTGTGAACTGTAAACTCTCATGTGTTGGCTTTCTAAATATATGTTGGGTATGGGTCTATTCAGAATGACTTGTGAGCAGCAACCTTTTTATTTTGGGTATGTCATTGATGTCCCACATGCCAAAATGGGGGGTGTGGGGTAAGGGGTTGAATTTATGTGGGTGGTGAAAGAAAAACTCATTCTTTTTCACGTTATATTTGGGCGGCAATAAAATCACTTACTAGGCCCTGTAAATGTTGAAATTTACTTATGTTCCCATAAGAAACAATTGCCATCCAAATAGGGCTAAATTCCACTCACAACTTCAAAGTGGTATAATATTAGTAAAACATTAGTGGTAAAACAAAGAGTTCTATAATATTATAACTAATAAATTGTAGACACAATGTAAAAAAAAAGATATTCATTGTGCAGTGTAAAAAGCTTCACTGATTGGTTATGAGAGTTTCATGAGTGCAGAACTCAATCATTGAGGTCTCTCTAAACTGTATTGAGTGACAGCTTTAGTGATCATAAAGGGAGTGTGCTTTTTCTTCATTTGAAATGTTAGGGTTGCTTTTAAAACCCTTCTGGAAAGCGTCACACTAATTTTTTCGGGTAAATTTTCTGGTAAAGCCCTTGAAGAGAAGAGGGGGCATAATGATAGCAGATGGGGTTTAGCAGATGTGATGTTGACCAATGATTATGACTATATATATATATATAAATATATATATATATATATATATATATATATATATATATATATATATATATATATATATATATATATATATATATATATATATATATATATATATATATATATATATACAATGGCTATATTATACTCATATCACGACTGCCTCGGAACCAAAAAACAACTAATCACATATGTGTTACACTTGTCTTTTAAATGCAGTGGACAACATCCAAAGAAAGGTAGCAAGGTAATGCCACATGTAACCACGACCATTGTCCACACTTGTATTAGTCTTTCAAAAGGTTGCTAGCAGTGTTTGCTACAATACGTCCAATGGAGTAGTCAAAACAATCCTATATGTTGGCTCTAATTCACTCTACAACAGCACGCCAGTTGGTTTATGGAGGTAAAGACAGCTCAATCCCGTGTAGAAATGAGGTAGATGAGCGGAATGAAAACAACATGACTTGATTTGCATGTTTGGGGGGATGGGTTATATGGGGTCTTGAGAATTTTTTAGGGTGCCTATACTGTGAGCAAAAAAAATAAAAACATGTGAGAACAGTGTAACATCTTGACATTGTGTAAAATGTAAGTAAATCTTAATGGGCTGAAGCAGAATGAGAATAAAGAGAAAAAAACAAGGCATGTTCTAGAGAGACAGCAACCATGAGCCTGTTTGACTCAAGCTTTTGATAGTGTTGCCATGGTGACCAGGAGCAAATCTCCCAGGCGTCGTCATCAGCATGACTCTTCCCGTGGAAACGGGGGGGATAAAAATAGATGTAGGACCAGAGAACAAAGGCCTATTTAAGATGGAATGAGAAAACGAAAGGGAAATGGAAAAACAGACAATGATGACAAAGATGTCTCGTCTGACTGGTGCTAAAGCATAGATGTAAACCAGACAGGCTAGATGAACTTATAAAATGGCGGCCCTTTGATTGACAAGAGAAGCTGAGCAGCGGGGGGCAGGAAATCCCGTTGTTAGCGCAGCCCATTTTAAAGCAGCAGAGCTGTCGGTACTGACACGGCCAGCTCCTGTGTCTGTACAGCTCCCACACAAATGCTCATTCCATGTGGAGGAGAAAACAGAATCGGTGGTAAAGCTATGTTCTGCTTTTTAGCATTTCCATACAGTTCCGCATTCTGTTTACACACCATCATCTAATAGCAGTGTGTGATACTGATTGGGGTACTATGCAGAAAGCTTTGGTACACATGCAGAAACAAGGTCTATTAGATATGTTAGCATAGAAGCTCCTGTGTTCTTGCCCACCGCTGGGGCGGCAAATGCAAAATCACAGCCTCCCTCAGTGTCAGCAATTATTTAACCATGCAGAGCAGTAATTACACATGTGTAATTATTTCCTGTCAGTCACTACAATTTCCATAAAGGTGTGTAGGTACACAATACATTTTGGTTTAAGGGCAGGGCCTGACTGTGGTTCTGTGTGGCTGTTAATTATGAACTAGGCAATCTTGTGATCTGAAAATGTTTGATTTGTAAAAAACATTAAAAAAAAACAATGAAATAGTTTATCAAAAAAGTCATTATTCACACAATCCAACGTGTAATCTCACGATACTCAAAAAAAAAAGTTCATAATGAAGTTGTTATATTTCTGAATCCTTTGAAGTAATTTTTAAAATCTGTTTTATATACACTGCCTGTCAAAAGATTGGATTCATATATATATATATATATATATATATATATATATATATATATATATATATATATATATATATATAAACAGACAAGAAATTACTTAAAGTTAATATTCTATTCTAATAAAGCTTTGGTATTCCCTTATGGCTATGCCTTATACCTTATGGCTAATGTATAATTATCATCTCATTTACCTTTTAAACCTGACCTGCTCTCACTTTTAAGGACAGTGAGGATCCTTATGTTGGGGTAACTCCTGGGGGAAGAGTCCCAGGTTTCTCCGGTCCGGAGTGGCAGCTGGCCTGACTGTCGGTATGCGGCTAATGGAATGCCTTAACCCATCTGGAACTCTCCTCATCCTCCCTCCCGCCCATTCCCCATGCCAGCTCAAACTTCCATACGCCCACCTGAGTTTCCTAGGATTTCCCATAACATGGCATAGCCCACTGAGACCCCTGCAGTGTGGGGGTCTGGCTAAATACGGAAACCAGGCTCGACACCTGAGGAGCAACTGAAGCACAAAGTCACTCGCATGTTATATTTTTATGATGTTATGATAAATTTGGTAAATTATTTTTATTATATTATAAAATGGATATTTCCCAATATGTTTAGGTAAAATACTGCTTTATTTGAAGAATATTCCATATACTACCCAGATAATGTATCTGGGTAATTAAATTATAAGAATGATTTATTATATATTATTTATTATTATATAATATATTAATTATTATTATTATTATTATTATTTTTATTATTATTAATTAATTTATTCTGTATTTTAGGGTGTTCACACAGCTTCACAAAATTTGTGTCCTGGTCCACTTAGCATTCTTTTTGGCATTTTAAAAAACCGAACCTAAAGATACCTACATATTGTGTTGGTACTTACCGAACATCCAAAACAATGCTGTGTGCTGGGCTATAGTTAGGGAAAGTTAGGCATTTTTTTCAAATTTCTTACCAATAGCTTTTTTACCATGTGTTCCTATGGGTGTTTAGTAACACCTCCCAATTTATCCACGGCCAAATCCTCTGGGAAACGCCTGGAGAGGCTATCAAAGTTGGAGTGCCCAGAGGGCCTGGGTAAAAATAATGATTTTTTTTTTTTTTACCAAAATTAGTTTTTGAGATGTCTAACTAGGGGATTTTATGGGTGCTGAATCTATCCCAGCCATTAGTTTTGAGTAAAAATGACTCCTTAATCTAGAGCTGCATGATTATGACAAAAATCATAATTGCCCATTATTCCCTTGAGAGTGCATCTATCCATCATAAAAATACATCTATCCATCATTAAAGTGCATCTATCCATCATAAAAGTGCATTTATCCGTCATAAAAGTGCATCTATCCATCATAAAAGTGCATCTATCCATCGTAAAAGTGCATCTATCCGTCATAAAAGTGCATCTATCCGTCATAAAAGTGCATCTATCTGTCATAAAAGTGCATCTGTCCATCATAAAAGTGCATCTGTCCATCATAAAAGTGCATCTATCCATCATAAAAATACATCTATCCATCATTAAAGTGCATCTATATATAAATGCACTTTTATGATGGATAGATGCACTTTAACCAATGCAGGATTTTAATTACCTAATGTTAACAAATGTGACCATATTGTAAAGTGTTACCAATAATTGTTTTCAAATAGGTTTCCTCAAACGATCAACCCATTTGCGATTGGTTGAACAAACAAAATGTACCGCCCCCAAACTTATGCCATTGGTTGAGTCAATGTTACTGTGTCGAGCTGGGTTTACCTTTGTCAGAGGAATTAACTAGTTATTGGATGCCTTTAAGTAGTAAGCTTAATTACCTGATGCTCTTTACTCATAAACCAATAAAGCCCAGCGATCCAATTAGAATGCTTAAAGACAGTTGCACCTCATTCATGTAAAATGCAGAAGAATTCATCCTCCCATGGGGGTCTGGGTGAACGCTGGCCCTATTTCTCTGTCTGATTTATGGTGGACATCTCTCTGCACGCCAGACGCCTGGAGATATAATGATCGTCCTGATGTGGGTGCTCTACTTTCCCATCTCCCCCCTCAGCATGAACAAACCATAGCGCCTCCTTCTCCTTCTGTGCATGTTATGCACTCTCTCTCTCTTTGTCGAGGTTCAACGTGCCTGAACATCGCCACCTGCTGTCCAGTTTCTTGTTTGACAGCCCAGTGTGTCAGCTGCAGTTTAGATCATGTGAGATTTGAGAGTGTTGTTTTGATTTTAAGCCTAATTATAAAGAGCTAGTCCAGAATCCATTTATTAATGCATTTTTTTTATATTATTATTATTTATTACAACATTTTTGGCCACAGTTTACAATAAGGTCCTATTAGTTAAGTTTAGTTGATGGATTAACTAAAATGAACTAATAATGAGCAATTAATTTAATAGTTTTTATTCATCTTTGTTAACATTAATTAATAACAATACATATTTTCATTATTATTTTAATGTTTTAATAAATGTTCAAATAATATGTTTTAATAAATGTTCATGAACTAAGAAACAACAGTTTTACAATAGTTTTTTATTGTTAGTTCATTAACTAATGTTGTTAACTAATGTTATCAAATGCAACCTTATCATAAAATGTTGCTATACATTTCTATAACCACTAATCACTAGCTGTGGTTTGTGATTTATTTGATTGGATATGAATTATTGTCACACAAGGTTGAAGGAAGAACAAGACGATGATGATGATCAAGTTTCAAAAGTCTTTAATAATCCACTTAAAAGGCATTTTAACACGTTAACCTCTAACGTAGATGTGACTGAACAACCGGGAACTGAAAAGACCAACTTAAATATAAAGCAAATGAGGGTAATGATGATTAACATCTGTGCAGATTAATTTAATCTCCATGACTACTAGAGAATGGTGGGAAACAGAACAAAGGAACGCATGTGACTGAAAATAACAAACTAAAAGTCCATGAAAACATAAACTTACTGAACATAACTGTGACAGTTATTACATTGCTGTGTTAATTGAAGATTAGTGTTTCCCCCTAAATGTATCCCACTGATTATTCATTTGTAATTACATGTTGACTATTCCTCTATTAGCTGAATTTATAGCACTTGTATAAGACCTTCACTCTAAAAAAAAAAAAGTTACCATGAAGGAATTTCCATGTCTTTTATACCTTGTTTTGTTTATGTCTAGTTTATTTACAATTTTTCTATCCATGCATCTCTCCATCCATCTATTTTCTAAACCACTTGTCCTGTTAAGGTCAGGGAAGCTGAAGTCATCCCAGTGTCTGTGCTTTTAATTCTAAATTTAAATCCATATTTATATATACCACAAACCCTTTCTGTACATGTTTTTTGTGTGTGTGTGTGTGTGTGTGTGTGTGTGTGTGTGTGTGTGTGTGTGTGTGTGTGTGTGTGTGTGTGTGTGTGTGTGTGTGTGTGTGTGTGTGTGTGTGTGTGTGTGTGTTTGTGCCTTTCTGCACATGCTATTTTATTATTCTGTCTTGCTGTTGTGCCTCTGTCATCTTCTGCTACAGAAATCAAATGTGTTCTGTTGGCATACGTGGTGAATAAAGCTTATTCTGATGCACAATTTTAAAAGTTTTCTTATTTTAAGCATATTTGCATATTTTCACTGAAAGACAAGACAGGGCATTTGCTACAGTTAAAAGGCAATTCAGCAACACAAACCCTATATTTTTGTTTAACAATTAGACATCAAATAATGGTACAAATATACATTCACACAAGTGGTGGGTTTACCATTTATACATCAGTGAGCGTTTGTCTATGTCAGAGGTCTTCACTCCTGCTCCTGGAGAGCCACTGTCCTGCAAAGTTTAGTTCCAACCCTAATCAAACACACCTGAATCAGCTCATCAAGCACTTCAGAATCGCTTGAGTATTCAAAGGCAGGTGTGGTGAAGCAGGTTGGAACTAAACTCTGCAGGACAGTGGCTCTCCAGGAACAGGAGTGAAGACCTCTGGTCTATGTATAGCAACGGACAAATGTCTAATTCTGCTGCAGTACCACTCATCCCCTCCAGGGTGTCTCAAATATCCGTCCTCTGTAAGACAAAGCATCCATCACTCTTTCACATTGCTCTTCACTTACTTACTTTTGTCCACATGGTCCTAAAGTCAGTAGGACGAAAAAAGAAAAACATAAAAAAATATAGCTGCAAGCAGCCATTACCGGGGCCAAGCGCAAGAAGCGGCAACAGATGCCATGGAGTGGCAGACCAACTGCAGCAAGGAGCAATTAAAGACATTTTAAGAGAACTTGGATAAATGGCTAAAAAAAATCACATATACAGTAACTTTTAAGATGATTTAATGGTTTATCACTTTTGACAAATAGGTGGCGCAGTTACCAAATTGATGTGATGTGGTCAGAGTGAGGTGACAATGACACATACAAAGTTTTAACACACAATAATTATTTATTAATTTTCATTTATTCATTTATTTAGTCATTCTTTTTATTTATTTCTTTGATGTGTTTTATTGTTTAAAATGTCTGCGTAATGTCCTTTTATAATAAATTTGTATGGAGACTTGCATCATACAGTTGTCAGGTTTATAATGAAGTACTTACAACAAAAGGTGATGTAAGAAATTAAACAAACTCTTTGCAGCAGAAAGAGAAAAAAGAAAGGAAAGACAATGAACTTTGAGATATATTAGACTATCTTTGCTGCTTCATTCTCATCATATTCCAACACTTCAAGTATTGATAAACAGGTAAGACTATTTTTATCTTTTAAATTAGTTATAACTGTTATTACATTGACATAATATGCCTAGAATACTCTGTAATATTTGTTTCTGTTATAAGGATATTCTGTTAAATAAATAGTTGCTTTAAACACAATGTTTTAGAAGTACATAATTCACTTGTAAAGTGTAACTAAAATAAAAAATCCTAATCAAATCCTCATTGTCTTTAGGTACATCAAATGTCTTACGCTGCTCTGATGACAAGATCATTTTCATTATAGGACAATATTCAACTCCAGAACCAGCTGAAGATTCTATTCAATGCAAATCAAGGAATCAGTTTGACTGCAGAAAAACAATGTCCAGATCATCACACCACCATCACCATTGTGGACTACATCTGTGTGGCTCAGTTCAGCATTCAGATCATCACCATCACCATTGTGGACTACATCTGTGTGACTCAGTTCAGCATTCAGATCATCACATCACCATCACCATTGTGGACTACATCTGTGTGACTCAGTTCAGCATTCAGATTATCACCATCACCATTGTGGACTACATCTGTGTGACTCAGTTCAGCATTCAGATTATCACCATCACCATCACCATTGTGGACTACATCTGTGTGGCTCAGTTCAGCATTCAGATTATCACCATCACCATTGTGGACTACATCTGTGTGACTCAGTTCAGCACATACTGAAATGCTGACCATTCTGAAATGCTTATCACAGTTGTATCTGACATTGTTGGATATATATTTGAAATAAATGATTTTTAACTTCCTTTTTAATTTCTACAGAAGCACCTATTGCCTAATGGCCATGAAATTTTGCATGCTTGTTTAGAGTCATGTCATTTGCTTATTTTTAAGAAAATCTGATCTTTCCTTGAGGACTGTAAAACACCCTTATGCCATTTCTGAAAAGTTCTGTTGAAATGTGCCTGGAAAAGAATATGCTAAAACACAGAGAAAGGAGAAGCTTAAACAATAATACTTGATACAAACAATTGTGTGAATGCTTACACACACACACACACACACACACACACACACACACACACACACACACACACACACACACACACACACACACACACACGGAATATGTTAGCGTGAAAATCTCTTAATGGTATATAAGCATTTCACATATTTTTTTGTGATGTAATTATTATACATCGATTATAATAATAAAAAATAGCTTTAAGCATTTGTTTGTTAGCCAATACTGAAAGCTGATAAAAATGATTAAAAATGTCTAATGCTGCTGCTCCATCTATTGGACAACAGTGGTATTACATACTATTCAGTTGAAATGAATTAATAGAATGAATTGGTTTTTCACTTCTATCTCGGGAACGAGAAAATGGAAAAATGTGAAACTCAGAACTTAGATAGTGTTTGAGGAGTCCTGTTGAAGAATACCATTCCTGTGTTGCTGGGTAATTGAGTTTTTACTCTTATTTACTGGGAGTAATGTCTGTTGAAATGCATATCTTTGTGGGCTTATATCTCGGGAATGCCCAGGCCAAATCGCACCATACTCGAATCGAAGCTAGATGAGGACAGGCTCTTTCCAACAAGCTCTCCCACAAGGATCTAGCTGGTATATTCAGGGAGTTACAGCCGTTCCAAGACCGGGGTCTCACGGATTAGCTATTTGCGGGGGGGGGGGGGGGGGGGTGCTCCCGAGCCCCCGAGCCCCGCGACGATAGATTTAGATAAAGACCTTACCAAGGACCTTACCATCAAAATTTGAGCGCGCAGCGACTTTCCGTTCTCGAGTTATGAATGAATTTGTACTGAGGGGGCGTGGCTTAAATGGCGGACAAACGTTACTTTCACTTTAGGATTCTCATTTTTAAATGTGACACAATATTCATTAGTGTGTAATAGTCAATAGTCTCACAAAATGTGAGTGTAAATGTTCAAATAGTTATATTATAAAGTCTAAATAAGAATCATAGAATAATATTAGTTATATTGCATGACAAAATGACTATTTTAAACAGCAGGGGGCAGTAGAATACCACTTATTGGCTTAATATTTAATTATGCTCTTAGAATTTTCACCTGTTTAACTGTTATAGAGGCATTAATTATTATTATCTCATTTAAGCACCTATTGCCTAATGGCCATGAAATTTTGTATGCTTGTTTAGAGTCATGTCATTTGTTTATTTTTAAGAAAATCTGATCTTTCCTTGAGGACTGTAAAACACCATTATGCCATTTCTGAAATATTCTGTTGAAATGTGCCTGGAAAAGAATATGCTAAAGCACAGAGAAAGAAGAAGCTTAAACAATAATACTTGATACACACAATTGTGTGCATGCTTACACACACACACACACACACACACACACACACACACACACACACACACACACACACACACACACACACACACACACACACACACACACACACACACACACGGAATGTTAGTGTCAAAATACCTTTTAATGTATATAAGCATTTCACATATTTTTTTGTGATGTAATTATTATACATCCATTATAATAATAAAAAATAGCTTTAAGCATTTGTTTGTTAGCCAATACTGAAAGCTGACAAAAATGATTAAAAATGACTAATGCTGTTGCTCCATCTATTGGACAACATTGGTATTACATCATATTCAGTTGAAATGAATTAATAGAATGAATTGTTTTTTCACTTATCTCGGGAATGAGAAAATGAAAAAATGTGAAACTCAGAACTTAGATAGTGTTTGAGAAGTCCTGTTGAACAAGACCATTTCTGTGTTGCTGGGTGATTGAGTTTTTACTCTTATTTACCGGGAGTAATGTCTGTTGAAATGCATATCTTTGTGGGCTTATATCTCGGGAATGCCCGGCCCAAATCGCACCATAGTCGAATCGAAGCTAGATGAGGACGGGCTCTTTCCAACAAGCTCTCCCACAAGGATCTAGCTGGTCTATTCAGGGAGTTACAGCTGTTCCAAGACCGGGGTCTCACGGAATAGCGATCCGCGGGGGGTAGATTTAGCGATGATAGATTTAGATAAAGATCTTACCAAGGACCTTACCATCAAAATTTGAGCGCGCAGCGACTTTCCGTTCTCGAGTTATGAATGAATTTGTACTGAGGGGGCGTGGCCTAAATGGCGGACAAACGTTACTTTCACTTTAGGATTCTCATTTTTAAAATGTGACACAATATTCATTAGTGCAATAGTCAATAGTCTTACAAAATGTGGGTGTAAATGTTCAAATAGTTATATTATAAAGTCTAAATAAGAATCATAGAATAATATTAGTTATATTGCATGACAAAATGACTATTTTAAACAGCAGGGGGCAGTAGAATACCACTTATTGACTTAATATTCAATTATGTTTTTAGAATTTTCACCTGTTTAACTGTTATAGAGGCATTAATTATTATTATCTCATTTAGAGTCACATGTTCTGACATGTTTTTAAGAAGATCTGAGCATTCATTGAAGAGATATAGGCTTTCGGGGACACATAAGGCTATTGAAGTGACCCTATTATAGCCATCCAAATGAATAAGTTATAGCCTCAGTTTCTGATAATCATTGATCTAGAGAGTCCAGAGAATTGTACTGCAATGATTTTGAGCATTGTGATATGAAAAATTATACGATCATACATGGAAAAGACCATTTACAGCCAATACAGGCAATTTACCATAGGAAATACATGGTTTTTAAGCTTTTTAACAGTTACAGCCCCATCTATGGTCCGATGTCCATGAAACTTTGCATGCTTCTTCACCATGTTATAACACATATGCTCATCAATTATTGTGAAGTTCTGAGTTTTTATTTATGATTTATAGGCTTTTGAGTGTATTTTGACAGGCCCATTTTCTAAACGACCCTGTTATAGTAAACCAAAGGGCAAATTTCAACTTTTTTTCGATAATTATTGATCTAGAGAGTCTAGAGAATTGTCCTAGACTGGTTTGGTTCCGATCGGGCAAAAAACCAGGGACTAGTTTGCAAAAGTAGGTTTTTAACATATTTGTGAATATTTAATGAACAATTTGATTGACAGCAATGGTTCTAGAGGCAAAGTTGTTCAGCCTGAGGAGATCTATCGACTGATATGCATTTTATGGGGATTTGTGCAACACCACGTGATTACAGAGCCGTTAAAACGACCAACTGCAGCAAGAAGCAATTAAAGACATTTTAAGAGAACTTTGGATAAATGGCTAAAAAAATCATACAGTAACTTTTAAGATAATTTAATGGTTTATAACTTTCGACAAATAGGTGGCACAGTTACCAAATTGATGTGATGTGGTCAGAGTGAGGTGACAATGATACATACAAAGTTTGGTGTCAAAATGTCAAGGCATTGCATTGTTAAAGACTTAATAGTCATTTTGGCAGCATGCCTCAACTTTGCTGCTGCGCTATACGAAAACGGTTTCGTCAATCGACAAGAAATCCATAACTTTAAGTCGGCATGGTCTGGAGATGATACGATTCGATTTTGGTGAATATCAGACAAACGGTCTAGGAGGAGTTCGAAAAAGTAGGTTTTGACTGAAAATCAAGATGGCGGACAGGAAGTTCGGTCAAATAAGGAAAACCTGGTATCTATGTTCTCAGCTTGACCCAAGGAATCTATTAAGACCAGTGGCATTTCAACAGGCAGATTTATTCAAAAGTTATTAGCCTTTTTGGAAATTTCTTTATAACTTTTGACCACTAGGTGGCGCTGATTCGAAACTTGTCAAGCTCCTTCAGGGCATCGTACTGATGACCCATACCGAGTTTCGTAACAATTCGTTCATGCGTTCAGAAAATACAGCATTTTAGCACATAATTCAAAATGGCCGACAGACAAAATGGCCGATCTGGGAAAATTGGATATCAGTCGACTCGGTATGACGCCCTGAATCTAACGAGGCCACTTTTATGATTTTTGGACAAACCGTTCAGGAGTTATGAGCAAAAATAACCATTTTTCATATCTCCGGACCAGTAGGTGGCGCTGCGCCGAAACGCTGCATGTTGCCTCAGGTCATGCTTGTGATGACTTGTACCAAGTTTGGTCTGAATACGATAAAGCGTTGCGGAGATACAGCCTTAAGTTTGTTTTCGCAAGCGATACGTAAAATTATTTTGCACGTTATTCAAAAAATTTTAAGCGAATCAACTTGAATTCCATAACTTTTTGTCCCCACTGTCTGAAGATGATCTGGTGCAATTTTGGTGAAAATCGGAGCATCGCCCTAGGAGGAGTTCGAAAAAGTAGGTTTTTCTGAAAATTCAAAATGGCGGAAAAATTTGCATGACGGAAAATGACGTCATAGGGTGCAATCGAATCGTCATGAGCTCAGGAATCAGAGGAAAAAAGAATTTTGTTGATAGGCCTTATGGTTCAAAAGTTATTAGCATAAATGTGAGTGAAACTTTGGACAGGTGGTGGCGCTAGAGGGAATGAGTTAGAGACACCAAAATTGGTGTACTTAATGTTGGGACTGTCCTCTATCAGAATGTCAAACCAAAACAACTTTCCCGGACACGGTTCTATGGGCTGCCATAGACCCCCAGTCGGAAGAAGAATAATAATAATAATAATAATAAATATAGCTGCAAGCAGCCATTATCGGGGCCAAGCGCAAGAAGCGGCAACAGATGCCATCATGGGTGGGAGTGGCAGACCAATTGCAGCAATAAGCAATTAAAGACATTTTAAGAGAACTTTGGATAAATGGCTAAAAAATCACATATACAGTAACTTTTAAGATGATTTAATGGTTTATCACTTTTGACAAATAGGTGGCGCAGTTACCAAATTGATGTGATGTGGTCAGAGTGAGGTGACAATGACACATACAAAGTTTGGTGTCAAAAATGTCAAGGCATTGCAGAGATAAAGACTTAATAGTCATTTTGGCAGCATGCCTCAACTTTGCTGCTGCGCTATACGAAAACGGTTTCGTCAATCGACACGAAATCCATAACTTTTAGTCGGCACGGTCTGGAGATGATACGATTCGATTTTGGTGAAAATCGGACAAACGGTCTAGGAGGAGTTCGAAAAAGTAGGTTTTGACTGAAAATCAAGATGGCGGACAGGAAATTCGGCCAAATAATGAAAACCTGGTATCTATGTTCTCAGCTTGACCCAATGAATCTATTAAGACCAGTGGCATTTCAACAGGCAGATTTATTCAAAAGTTATTAGCCTTTTTGGAAATTTTGTTATAACTTTTGACCACTATGTGGCGCTGCTTCGAAACTTTTCAGACTCCTTTAGGGCATCGTACTGATGACCCATACCGAGTTTCGCAACAATTCGTTAATGCGTTCAAAAAATACAGCATTTTAGCACATAATTCAAAATGGCCGACAGACAAAATGGCCGATCTGGAAAAATTGGATATCAGTCGACTCGGTATGACGCCCTGAATCTAACGAGACCACCTTTATGATTTTTGGACAAACGGTTCAGGAGTTATGAGCAGAAATAGCCAATTTTCATATCTCCGGACCAGTAGGTGGCACTACGCCGAAACGCTGCATGTAGCCTCAGGTCATGCTTGTGATGACATATACCAAGTTTTGTCTGAATACGATTAAGCATTGCGGAGATACAGCCTTAAGTTTGTTTTTGCAAGCGCTACGTAAAATTATTTTGCATGGTATTCAAAAACTGTTAAGCGAATCAACTTGAATTCCATAACTTTTTGTCCCCACTGCCTGAAGATGATCTGGTTCAATTTTGGTGAAAATCGGAGCATCGGCCTAGGAGGAGTTCGAAAACGTAGGTTTTTCTGAATATTCAAAATGGCGGAAAAATTTACATGGCGGAAAATGACGTCATAGGGTGCAATCGAATCAGCGTGAGCTCAGGAACAAGGGGAAAAAAGAATTTTGATGATCGGCCTTACGGTTCAAAAGTTATTTGCATAATAAAAGTGAAACTTTGGACAGGTGGTGGCGCTAGAGGGAATGAGTTAGAGACACCAAAATTGGTGCATTTAATGTTGGGACTGTCCTCTATCAGAATGTCAAATCAAAACAACTTTCCCGCAAACGGTTCTATGGGCTGCCATAGACGCCCAGTCGGAAGAAGAATAAAAAAGAACCGGAACAGAAACAATTGGTAATATAGCTGCAAGCAGCAATAACCGGGGCCAAGCGCAAAGAAGACGACAAGACATGTCAACATGTGTCAGACCAACTGCAGCAAGGAGCAATTTAAGACATTTAAAGATTAATTTAGGCAAAATGGCTTAAAAATCACACTAATTAACTAAAAATGTGATTTAATGGATTATCACTTTTGACCAATAGGTGGCGTAGTTACAAAAACGATGTGATGTGGTCAGAGTCTGGTGACAATGACAAACCTTAAGACCAGTGGCATTAAAATACGCAGATTTATTCAAAAGTTTTTAGAAATTATGTTATAACTTTTGACCAAAAGGTGGCGCTGTCTCGAAATGTTTTGAGTACCTTCAGGGCATGGTGCTGATGGCACATGCTGAGTTTTGTAATGTTACACCAATGCATTCATTAAGAATAGCATGTTACGTTCTATTATAGCGCCACCAAGAGGCTCAATCCCACCATTTTTTTTATGTGACCTCAAAGTGAGCCCATACATGTGTGTGTAAAATTTGGTGAAAATATCTCATTTAGTTTTGGAGTTATATACATTTATGTGAATAAACACATAAAAAATGACTGACACGTGACTTTGATTGGATTTTACTACCCCTTACTATCAATATTTTCGCATTTGGGCATTAGCGTTTAGCCTATCGACCTATGTTTCCAAACTTCTGGCGGTGGTTTCGTCTCGATCGGACAAGCGGTTTTCGAAGATATCGGCAAATGTTTTTTAAGCGCTAAATCACAACGCTACACAAACCGTAAAAAAAACCTAAGCATATTTGGTATCTGTGGACTCGGCAAGGATTCAGGATCCCAACGAGATGACTCCCGTGAAAATACGTCAAACACAACCAGAGTTATCAGCATTTGAAAAATCAATTTTGCCACTAGGTGGCGTGTTTCGAAACTTCTCAGGCTCCTTCAGGGTATCGTACTGATGACCCATACCGAGTTTCGTAACAATTCGTTCATGCGTTCATAAAATACAGCATTTTAGCACATAATTCAAAATGGCCGACAGCCAAAATGGCCGATCTGGGAAAATTGGATATCTGTCGACTCGGCATGACGCCCTGAATCTAACAAGACCAACTTTATTATTTTTGGACAAACTGTTCAGTAGTTATGAGCAAAAATAGCAATTTTTCGTATCTCTGGACCAGTAGGTGGCGCTGCGCCGAAACGCAGCATGTAGCCTCAGGTCATGCTTGTAATGACATGTACCAAGTTTGGTTTGAATACGATAAAGCGTTGCGGAGATACAGCCTTATGTCTGTTTTCGCAAGCGCTACTTAAAATTAATTTGCGTGGTATTCGAGAACAACATGCAGCGTTTTTATGAATTCCATAACTTTTTGTCAGCACGGTCTGGAGATGATCTGGTTCAATTTTGGTGAGAATCGGAACAACGGCCTAGGAGGAGTTCGAAAAAGTAGCTTTTTCGGATAATTACAAATGGCGGACAAATTGTCGTGACGGAAAATGACGTCATAGGGTGCAATCGAATCGGCATGAGCCAAGGAATAAGAGGACAAAGGATTTGTGATTCTAGCCATTATGGTTCAAAAGTTATAAGCATAAACATGAGTAAATCTTTGGACAGTTGGTGGCGCTAGAGGGATTGAGTTGGAGACTCCAAATTTGCTCTGGTGACTTTTCAGACTGTCCTCTATCAGTGTACCAAATTTCATAACTTTCCCGCAAACGGTTCTATGGGCTGCCATAGACGCCCAGTCGGAAGAAACGGAAGAATAATAAGAACCGGAACAGATACAATAGGTGCCACCGCACCTTCGGTGCTTGGCCCCTAAATATAGCTGCAAGCAGCAATAACCGGGGCCAAGCGCAAGAAGCGGCAACAGATGCCATCATGGGTGGGAGTGGCAGAACAACTGCAGCAAGCAGCAATTAAAGACATTTTAAGAGAACTTTGGATAAATGGCTAAAAAATCATATAACAGCAACTTTTAAGATAATTTAATGGTTTATCACTTTCGACCAATAGGTGGCGCAGTTACAAAACTGATGTGATGTGGTCAGAGTGAAGTGACAATGACACATATAAAGTTTGGTGTCAATATGTCAAGGCATTGCAGATATAAAGCCTGAATAGTGCTTTTAGCATAATGCCTCAAATTTGCTGCTGCGCTATACGAAACCGGTTTCATCTATCGACACGAAATCTATAACTTTTAGTCGGCACGGTCTGTAGATGATACGATTCGATTTTGGTGAAAATCGGACAAACGGTCTAGGAGGAGTTCGAAAAAGTAGGTTTTGACTGAAAATCAAGATGGCGGACAGGAAGTTCGGCCAAATAAGGAAAACCTGGTATCTATGTTCTCAGATTGACCCAAGGAATCTATTAAGATCAGTGGCATTTCAACAGGCAGATTTATTCAAAAGTTATTAGCCTTTTTGGATATTTTGTTATAACTTTTGACCACAAGGTGGCGCTGTTTCAAAATACTTTTAGTACCTTCAGGGGATGGTGTTGTTGGCACATTCTGAGTTTCTTAATATTACATCAATGCATTTGTTTAGTATAGCATTTTATTTCACAAAACTGTATTGAACTCAATGGGAATTTCATGTTTTGTTCTATTATAGCGCCACCAAGAGGCTCAATCCCACCATTTTTTTTATGTGACCTCAAAGTGAGCCCATACATGTGTGTGTAAAATTTGGTGAAAATATCTCATTTAGTTTTGGAGTTATATACATTTATGTGAATAAAACACATAAAAAATGACTGACACGTGACTTTGATTGGATTTTACTACCCCTTACTATCAATATTTTCGCATTTGGGCATTAGCGTATAGCCTATCGACCTATGTTTCCAAACTTCTGGCGGTGGTTTCGTCTCGATCGGACAAGCGGTTTCGAAGATATCGGCAAATGTTTTTTAAGCGCTAAATCACAACGCTACACAAACCGTAAACAAAACCTAAGCATATTTGGTATCTGTGGACTCGGCAAGGATTCAGGATCCAACGAGATGACTCCCGTGAAAATACGTCAAACACAACCAGAGTTATAAGCATTTGAAAAATCAATTTTGCCACTAGGTGGCGCTGTTTCGAAACTTCTCAGGCTCCTTCAGGGTATCGTACTGATGACCCATACCGAGTTTCGTAACAATTCGTTCATGCGTTCATAAAATACAGCATTTTAGCACATAATTCAAAATGGCCGACAGCCAAAATGGCCGATCTGGGAAAATTGGATATCTGTCGACTCGGCATGACGCCCTGAATCTAACAAGACCAACTTTATTATTTTTGGACAAACTGTTCAGTAGTTATGAGCAAAAATAGCAATTTTCGTATCTCTGGACCAGTAGGTGGCGCTGCGCCGAAACGCAGCATGTAGCCTCAGGTCATGCTTGTAATGACATGTACCAAGTTTGGTTTGAATACGATAAAGCGTTGCGGAGATACAGCCTTATGTCTGTTTTCGCAAGCGCTACTTAAAATTAATTTGCGTGGTATTCGAGAACAACTTGCAGCGTTTTTATGAATTCCATAACTTTTTGTCAGCACGGTCTGGAGATGATCTGGTTCAATTTTGGTGAGAATCGGAACAACGGCCTAGGAGGAGTTCGAAAAAGTAGCTTTTTCGGATAATTACAAATGGCGGACAAATTGTCGTGACGGAAAATGACGTCATAGGGTGCAATCGAATCGGCATGAGCCAAGGAATAAGAGGACAAAGGATTTGTGATTCTAGCCATTATGGTTCAAAAGTTATAAGCATAAACATGAGTAAATCTTTGGACAGTTGGTGGCGCTAGAGGGATTGAGTTGGAGACTCCAAATTTGCTCTGGTGACTTTTCAGACTGTCCTCTATCAGTGTACCAAATTTCATAACTTTCCCGCAAACGGTTCTATGGGCTGCCATAGACGCCCAGTCGGAAGAAACGAAAATAATAAGAACCGGAACAGATACAATAGGTGCCACCGCACCTTCGGTGCTTGGCCCCTAAATATAGCTGCAAGCAGCAATAACCGGGGCCAAGCGCAAAGAAGACGACAAGACATGCAACATGTGTCAGACCAACTGCAGCAAGGAGCAATTTAAGACATTTAAAGATTAATTTAGGCAAAATGGCTTAAAAATCACACTAATTAACAAAAATGTGATTTAATGGATTATCACTTTTGACCAATAGGTGGCGTAGTTACAAAAACGATGTGATGTGGTCAGAGTCTGGTGACAATGACAAACCTTAAGACCAGTGGCATTAAAATACGCAGATTTATTCAAAAGTTTTTAGAAATTATGTTATAACTTTTGACCAAAAGGTGGCGCTGTCTCGAAATGTTTTGAGTACCTTCAGGGCATGGTGCTGATGGCACATGCTGAGTTTTGTAATGTTACACCAATGCATTCGTTAAGAATAGCATGTTACGTTCTATTATAGCGCCACCAAGAGGCTCAATCCCACCATTTTTTTTATGTGACCTCATAGTGAGCCCATACATGTGTGTGTAAAATTTGGTGAAAATATCTCATTTAGTTTTGGAGTTATATACATTTATGTGAATAAACACATAAAAAATGACTGACACGTGACTTTGATTGGATTTTACTACCCCTTACTATCAATATTTTTGCATTTGGGCATTAGCGTATAGCCTATCGACCTATGTTTCCAAACTTCTGGACGGTGGTTTCGTCTCGATCGGACAAGCGGTTTCGAAGATATCGGCAAATGTTTTTTAGCGCTAAATCACAACGCTACACAAACCGTAAACAAAACCTAAGCTATTTGGTATCTGTGGACTCGGCAAGGATTCAGGAACTCAAACGAGATGACTCCCGTGAAAATAAGTCGAACACACCAAGTTATAGCATTTGAAAAAATCAATTTTGCCACTAGGTGGCGCTGTTTCGAAATTCTCAGGATCCTTCAGGGTATCGTACTGATGACCCATACCGAGTTTCGTAACAATTCGTTCATGCGTTCATAAAATACAGCATTTTAGCACATAATTCAAAATGGCCGACAGCACAAAATGGCCGATTGGAAAATTGGATATCGTCGACTCGGCATGACGCCCTGAATCTAACAAGACCAACTTTATTATTTTTGGACAAACTGTTCAGTAGTTATGAGCAAAAATAGCAATTTTTCGTATCTCTGGACCAGTAGGTGGCGCTGCGCCGAAACGCAGCATGTAGCCTCAGGTCATGCTTGTAATGACATGTACCAAGTTTGGTTTGAATACGATAAAGCGCTGCGGAGATACAGCCTTATGTCTGTTTTCGCAAGCGCTACTTAAAATTTAATTTGCGTGGTATTCGAGAACGACTTGCAGCGTTTTTATGAATTCCATAACTTTTTGTCAGCACGGTCTGGAGATGATCTGGTTCAATTTTGGTGAGAATCGGAACAACGGCCTAGGAGGAGTTCGAAAAAGTAGCTTTTTCGGATAATTACAAATGGCGGACAAATTGTCGTGACGGAAAATGACGTCATAGGGTGCAATAGAATCGGCATGAGCCAAGGAATAAGAGGACAAAGGATTTGTGATTCTAGCCATTATGGTTCAAAAGTTATAAGCATAAACATGAGTAAATCTTTGGACAGTTGGTGGCGCTAGAGGGATTGAGTTGGAGACTCCAAATTTGCTCTGGTGACTTTTCAGACTGTCCTCTATCAGTGTACCAAATTTCATAACTTTCCCGCAAACGGTTCTATGGGCTGCCATAGACGCCCAGTCGGAAGAAACGGAAGAATAATAAGAACCGGAACAGATACAATAGGTGCCACCGCACCTTCGGTGCTTGGCCCCTAAATATAGCTGCAAGCAGCCATTACCGGGGCCAAGCGCAAGAAGCGGCAACAGATGCCATGGAGTGGCAGACCAACTGCAGCAAGGAGCAATTAAAGACATTTTAAGAGAACTTGGATAAATGGCTAAAAAAAATCACATATACAGTAACTTTTAAGATGATTTAATGGTTTATCACTTTTGACAAATAGGTGGCGCAGTTACCAAATTGATGTGATGTGGTCAGAGTGAGGTGACAATGACACATACAAAGTTTTAACACACAATAATTATTTATTAATTTTCATTTATTCATTTATTTAGTCATTCTTTTTATTTATTTCTTTGATGTGTTTTATTGTTTAAAATGTCTGCGTAATGTCCTTTTATAATAAATTTGTATGGAGACTTGCATCATACAGTTGTCAGGTTTATAATGAAGTACTTACAACAAAAGGTGATGTAAGAAATTAAACAAACTCTTTGCAGCAGAAAGAGAAAAAAGAAAGGAAAGACAATGAACTTTGAGATATATTAGACTATCTTTGCTGCTTCATTCTCATCATATTCCAACACTTCAAGTATTGATAAACAGGTAAGGCTATTTTTATCTTTTAAATTAGTTATAACTGTTATTACATTGACATAATATGCCTAGAATACTCTGTAATATTTGTTTCTGTTATAAGGATATTCTGTTAAATAAATAGTTGCTTTAAACACAATGTTTTAGAAGTACATAATTCACTTGTAAAGTGTAACTAAAATAAAAAATCCTAATCAAATCCTCATTGTCTTTAGGTACATCAAATGTCTTACGCTGCTCTGATGACAAGATCATTTTCATTATAGGACAATATTCAACTCCAGAACCAGCTGAAGATTCTATTCAATGCAAATCAAGGAATCAGTTTGACTGCAGAAAAACAATGTCCAGATCATCACACCACCATCACCATTGTGGACTACATCTGTGTGGCTCAGTTCAGCATTCAGATTATCACCATCACCATTGTGTACTACATCTGTGTGACTCAGTTCAGCATTCAGATCATCACATCACCATCACCATTGTGGACTACATCTGTGTGACTCAGTTCAGCACATACTGAAATGCTGACCATTCTGAAATGCTTATCACAGTTGTATCTGACATTGTTGGATATATATTTGAAATAAATGATTTTTAACTTCCTTTTTAATTTCTACAGAAGCACCTATTGCCTAATGGCCATGAAATTTTGCATGCTTGTTTAGAGTCATGTCATTTGCTTATTTTTAAGAAAATCTGATCTTTCCTTGAGGACTGTAAAACACCCTTATGCCATTTCTGAAAAGTTCTGTTGAAATGTGCCTGGAAAAGAATATGCTAAAACACAGAGAAAGGAGAAGCTTAAACAATAATACTTGATACAAACAATTGTGTGCATGCTTACACACACACACACACACACACACACACACACACACACACACACACACACACACACACACACATAATTATTATACATCCATTATAATAATAAAAAATAGCTTTAAGCATTTGTTTGTTAGCCAATACTGAAAGCTGATAAAAATGATTAAAAATGACTAATGCTGCTGCTCCATCTATTGGACAACATTGGTATTACATACTATTCAGTTGAAATGAATTAATAGAATGAATTGGTTTTTCACTTCTATCTCGGGAACGAGAAAATGGAAAAATGTGAAACTCAGAACTTAGATAGTGTTTGAGGAGTCCTGTTGAAGAATACCATTCCTGTGTTGCTGGGTAATTGAGTTTTTACTCTTATTTACTGGGAGTAATGTCTGTTGAAATGCATATCTTTGTGGGCTTATATCTCGGGAATGCCCAGGCCAAATCGCACCATACTCGAATCGAAGCTAGATGAGGACAGGCTCTTTCCAACAAGCTCTCCCACAAGGGGGGGGGGGGCGGGGGGTGCTCCCGAGCCCCGCGACGATAGATTTAGATAAAGACCTTACCAAGGACCTTACCATCAAAATTTGAGCGCGCAGCGACTTTCCGTTCTCGAGTTATGAATGAATTTGTACTGAGGGGGCGTGGCTTAAATGGCGGACAAACGTTACTTTCACTTTAGGATTCTCATTTTTAAATGTGACACAATATTCATTAGTGTGTAATAGTCAATAGTCTCACAAAATGTGAGTGTAAATGTTCAAATAGTTATATTATAAAGTCTAAATAAGAATCATAGAATAATATTAGTTATATTGCATGACAAAATGACTATTTTAAACAGCAGGGGGCAGTAGAATACCACTTATTGGCTTAATATTTAATTATGCTCTTAGAATTTTCACCTGTTTAACTGTTATAGAGGCATTAATTATTATTATCTCATTTAAGCACCTATTGCCTAATGGCCATGAAATTTTGCATGCTTGTTTAGAGTCATGTCATTTGTTTATTTTTAAGAAAATCTGATCTTTCCTTGAGGACTGTAAAACACCATTATGCCATTTCTGAAATATTCTGTTGAAATGTGCCTGGAAAAGAATATGCTAAAGCACAGAGAAAGAAGAAGCTTAAACAATAATACTTGATACACACAATTGTGTGCATGCTTACACACACACACACACACACACACACACACACACACACACACACCACACACACACACACACACACACACACACACACACACACACACACGGAATGTTAGTGTCAAAATACCTTTTAATGTATATAAGCATTTCACATATTTTTTTGTGATGTAATTATTATACATCCATTATAATAATAAAAAATAGCTTTAAGCATTTGTTTGTTAGCCAATACTGAAAGCTGATAAAAATGATTAAAAATGACTAATGCTGTTGCTCCATCTATTGGACAACATTGGTATTACATCATATTCAGTTGAAATGAATTAATAGAATGAATTGTTTTTTCACTTATCTCGGGAATGAGAAAATGAAAAAATGTGAAACTCAGAACTTAGATAGTGTTTGAGAAGTCCTGTTGAACAAGACCATTTCTGTGTTGCTGGGTGATTGAGTTTTTACTCTTATTTACCGGGAGTAATGTCTGTTGAAATGCATATCTTTGTGGGCTTATATCTCGGGAATGCCCGGCCCAAATCGCACCATAGTCGAATCGAAGCTAGATGAGGACGGGCTCTTTCCAACAAGCTCTCCCACAAGGATCTAGCTGGTCTATTCAGGGAGTTACAGCTGTTCCAAGACCGGGGTCTCACGGAATAGCGATCCGCGGGGGGTAGATTTAGCGATGATAGATTTAGATAAAGATCTTACCAAGGACCTTACCATCAAAATTTGAGCGCGCAGCGACTTTCCGTTCTCGAGTTATGAATGAATTTGTACTGAGGGGGCGTGGCCTAAATGGCGGACAAACGTTACTTTCACTTTAGGATTCTCATTTTTAAAATGTGACACAATATTCATTAGTGCAATAGTCAATAGTCTTACAAAATGTGAGTGTAAATGTTCAAATAGTTATATTATAAAGTCTAAATAAGAATCATAGAATAATATTAGTTATATTGCATGACAAAATGACTATTTTAAACAGCAGGGGGCAGTAGAATACCACTTCTTGACTTAATATTCAATTATGTTTTTAGAATTTTCACCTGTTTAACTGTTATAGAGGCATTAATTATTATTATCTCATTTAGAGTCACATGTTCTGACATGTTTTTAAGAAGATCTGAGCATTCATTGAAGAGATATAGGCTTTCGGGGACACATAAGGCTATTGAAGTGACCCTATTATAGCCATCCAAATGAATAAGTTATAGCCTCAGTTTCTGATAATCATTGATCTAGAGAGTCCAGAGAATTGTACTGCAATGATTTTGAGCATTGTGATATGAAAAATTATACGATCATACATGGAAAAGACCATTTACAGCCAATACAGGCAATTTACCATAGGAAATACATGGTTTTTAAGCTTTTTAACAGTTACAGCCCCATCTATGGTCCGATGTCCATGAAACTTTGCATGCTTCTTCACCATGTTATAACACATATGCTCATCAATTATTGTGAAGTTCTGAGTTTTTATTTATGATTTATAGGCTTTTGAGTGTATTTTGACAGGCCCATTTTCTAAACGACCCTGTTATAGTAAACCAAAGGGCAAATTTCAACTTTTTTTCGATAATTATTGATCTAAAGAGTCTAGAGAATTGTCCTAGACTGGTTTGGTTCCGATCGGGCAAAAAACCAGGGACTAGTTTGCAAAAGTAGGTTTTTAACATATTTGTGAATATTTAATGAACAATTTGATTGACAGCAATGGTTCTAGAGGCAAAGTTGTTCAGCCTGAGGAGATCTATCGACTGATATGCATTTTATGGGGATTTGTGCAACACCACGTGATTACAGAGCCGTTAAAACGACCAACTGCAGCAAGAAGCAATTAAAGACATTTTAAGAGAACTTTGGATAAATGGCTAAAAAAATCATACAGTAACTTTTAAGATAATTTAATGGTTTATAACTTTCGACAAATAGGTGGCACAGTTACCAAATTGATGTGATGTGGTCAGAGTGAGGTGACAATGATACATACAAAGTTTGGTGTCAAAATGTCA
The DNA here is from genome assembly GCA_036326025.1 of Chrosomus eos. Taxonomy (NCBI): domain Eukaryota; kingdom Metazoa; phylum Chordata; class Actinopteri; order Cypriniformes; family Leuciscidae; genus Chrosomus; species Chrosomus eos. The sequence continues at coordinate 32,132,764 of CM070834.1, read as the reverse complement.
AGGCATTGCATTGTTAAAGACTTAATAGTCATTTTGGCAGCATGCCTCAACTTTGCTGCTGCGCTATACGAAAACGGTTTCGTCAATCGACAAGAAATCCATAACTTTTAGTCGGCATGGTCTGGAGATGATACGATTCGATTTTGGTGAATATCAGACAAACGGTCTAGGAGGAGTTCGAAAAAGTAGGTTTTGACTGAAAATCAAGATGGCGGACAGGAAGTTCGGTCAAATAAGGAAAACCTGGTATCTATGTTCTCAGCTTGACCCAAGGAATCTATTAAGACCAGTGGCATTTCAACAGGCAGATTTATTCAAAAGTTATTAGCCTTTTTGGAAATTTTGTTATAACTTTTGACCACTAGGTGGTGCTGTTTCGAAACTTCTCAAGCTCCTTCAGGGCATCGTACTGATGACCCATACTGAGTTTCGCAACAATTCGTTCATGCGTTCAGAAAATACAGCATTTTAGCACATAATTCAAAATGGCCGACAGACAAAATGGCCGATCTGGGAAAATTGGATATCAGTCGACTCGGTATGACGCCCTGAATCTAACGAGGCCACTTTTATGATTTTTGGACAAACCGTTCAGGAGTTATGAGCAAAAATAACCATTTTTCATATCTCCGGACCAGTAGGTGGCGCTGCGCCGAAACGCTGCATGTTGCCTCAGGTCATGCTTGTGATGACATGTACCAAGTTTGGTCTGAATACGATAAAGCGTTGCGGAGATACAGGCTTAAGTTTGTTTTCGCAAGCACTACGTAAAATTATTTTGCACGTTATTCAAAAACTTTTAAGCGAATCAACTTGAATTCCATAACTTTTTGTCCCCACTGTCTGAAGATGATCTGGTGCAATTTTGGTGAAAATCGGAGCATCGCCCTAGGAGGAGTTCGAAAAAGTAGGTTTTTCTGAAAATTCAAAATGGCGGAAAAATTTGCATGACGGAAAATGACGTCATAGGGTGCAATCGAATCGTCGTGAGCTCAGGAATCAGAGGAAAAAAGAATTTTGTTGATAGGCCTTATGGTTCAAAAGTTATTAGCATAAATATGAGTGAACTTTTGGACAGGTGGTGGCGCTAGAGGGAATGAGTTAGAGACACCAAAATTGGTGTACTTAATGTTGGGACTGTCCTCTATCAGAATGTCAAACCAAAACAACTTTCCCGGACACGGTTCTATGGGCTGCCATAGACCCCCAGTCGGAAGAAGAATAATAATAATAAATATAGCTGCAAGCAGCAATAACCGGGGCCAAGCGCAAAGAAGACGACAAGACATGTCAACATGTGTCAGACCAACTGCAGCAAGGAGCAATTTAAGACATTTAAAGATTAATTTAGGCAAAATGGCTTAAAAATCACACTAATTAACAAAAAATGTGATTTAATGGATTATCACTTTTGACCAATAGGTGGCGTAGTTACAAAAACGATGTGATGTGGTCAGAGTCTGGTGACAATGACAAACCTTAAGACCAGTGGCATTAAAATACCCAGATTTATTCAAAAAATTTTAGAAATTATGTTATAACTTTTGACCAAAAGGTGGCGCTGTCTCAATGTTTTGAGTACCTTCAGGGCATGGTGCTGATGGCACATGCTGAGTTTTGTAATGTTACACCAATGCATTCGTTAAGAATAGCATGTTACGTTCTATTATAGCGCCACCAAGAGGCTCAATCCCACCATTTTTTTTATGTGACCTCAAAGTGAGCCCATACATGTGTGTGTAAAATTTGGTGAAAATATCTCATTTAGTTTTGGAGTTATATACATTTATGTGAATAAACACATAAAAAATGACTGACACGTGACTTTGATTGGATTTTACTACCCCTTACTATCAATATTTTCGCATTTGGGCATTAGCGTATAGCCTATCGACCTATGTTTCCAAACTTCTGGCGGTGGTTTCGTCTCGATCGGACAAGCGGTTTCAAAGATATCGGCAAATGTTTTTTAAGAGCTAAATCACAACGCTACACAAACCGTAAACAAAACCTAAGCATATTTGGTATCTGTGGACTCGGCAAGGATTCAGGATCCCAACGAGATGACTCCCGTGAAAATACGTCAAACACAACCAGAGTTATCAGCATTTGAAAAATCAATTTTGCCACTAGGTGGCGCTGTTTCGAAACTTCTCAGCCTCCTTCAGGGTATCGTACTGATGACCCATACCGAGTTTCGTAACAATTCGTTCATGCGTTCATAAAATACAGCATTTTAGCACATAATTCAAAATGGCCGACAGCCAAAATGGCCGATCTGGGAAAATTCGATATCTGTCGACTCGGCATGACGCCCTGAATCTAACAAGACCAACTTTATTATTTTTGGACAAACTGTTCAGTAGTTATGAGCAAAAATAGCAATTTTTCGTATCTCTGGACCAGTAGGTGGCGCTGCGCCGAAACGCAGCATGTAGCCTCAGGTCATGCTTGTAATGACATGTACCAAGTTTGGTTTGAATACGATAAAGCGTTGCGGAGATACAGCCTTATGTCTGTTTTCGCAAGCTCTACGTAAAATTTATTTGCGTGGTATTCGAGAACGACTTGCAGCGTTTTTATGAATTCCATAACTTTTTGTCAGCACGGTCTGGAGATGATCTGGTTCAATTTTGGTGAGAATCGGAACAACGGCCTAGGAGGAGTTCGAAAAAGTAGCTTTTTCGGATAATTACAAATGGCGGACAAATTGTCGTGACGGAAAATGACGTCATAGGGTGCAATCGAATCGGCATGAGCCAAGGAATAAGAGGACAAAGTATTTGTGATTCTAGCCATTATGGTTCAAAAGTTATAAGCATAAACATGAGTAAATCTTTGGACAGTTGGTGGCGCTAGAGGGATTGAGTAGGAGACTCCAAATTTGCTCTGGTGACTTTTCAGACTGTCCTCTATCAGTGTACCAAATTTCATAACTTTCCCGCAAACGGTTCTATGGGCTGCCATAGACGCCCAGTCGGAAGAAGAAACGGAAGAATAATAAGAACCGGAACAGATACAATAGGTGCCACCGCACCTTCGGTGCTTGGCCCCTAATAATAAGAACCGGAACAGATACAATAGGTGCCTCCGCACCTTCGGTGCTTGGCCCCTAATAAAACTGGGCTTTAGCGGGACATTGAAGCCTAGGTGAGCCTGTGGGCCAATTTGGGCTCTCTGTAATCTTCTAGCCAGCACTTCACGCAGAGGTGCCAGACAGAGGGGCTGTCCCCTCAGTGTGCTCGATAAGAGGTTATCTGCTTACCCATGCAGAGGGACCGAGCACTGACAACTCAGACAGACATTTAAATGTTCACAGACATACTTTTTAATCTCATCCAAACTAAACATATTTGCTTGTTTGTTTGTTTGTTTTTTCTTTCTCACAAGCTCTGTAGAAATAATTAAGCAAATACCTAACTTCCTCGCTTGTGCATCCTTTGGGATTTGAATGTCCGTAATTGCAAATTGAATTTTCACAGGGCATCTCCTCATTTATTTTGACCTTTGTTGAATACCATAATGCTAATTTTCTTGCTGTGCGCGATCCTTCTGACTGTCTGGTGCATCTTTGTTATGAATTTAGACCTTTTTGCTAACATTCTGGGTCAAATAACTGTTGGTTGATCAAAAACTGCCTGCTGACATCCCATTAAAAATGAAACATGAAATTAATCAATAAGGAGAGTCTGATATTAATAAATTATTTCCCTTAATTATGTAAATCATATGCACATCCAAAAGCACATGACCTTCTGTAGTGTCCACATGAAGACAATTGATACCTATTATTAATAGATCTCTATACATTTCAGCTTAAAGTTAGTATAGGAGATAGAACTTTGACGTGGCTTGTAAGAGAGGTAATGATTAAAAAAAAAACGTATTTGAGTATGTGACTTGAGGTTCTTGGGGCTAAACGATCAGTGAGAGTCACTAAAGATTATTTTGGTCAAAATGGACTAAAACATGCACTTGTGCATGCTCACATAGGAAAACAACAGAAAAACAGCACGGGTGGACACAAAAACTCTTTCTGTGTGAATGCCTGCTAAGTCACATGGCAGCAGTAGCAATTTTGTTTTGTGTGTAAATAAATATAAATGCGTGTATATATATATATATATATATATATATATATATATATATATATATATATATATATATATATACACACACACACACACACACACACACAATTATATATACATACATACTGTATACCAAGTTCTGTCATGAAACTCTGGCACAAGCTGAAGGGTCCTTAAAGGGATAGTTCCCCCATAAATGAAAATTAAGTCATTAATTACTCACCCTCATGCTGTACCAACCCCGTAAGACCGTTCATCTTCGGAACACAAATGAAGATATTTTTGATTGAGAGGTGGATCACTCCTCCTTATAGGCTTCCTAAGGGATTGAAACTTGACAGCCCAGAAAGTCATTAAAGAAAATGTTTAAATATTTCATGTGCCTACAGTGGCTAGATCTTAAGTTTATCGAGCTACGGGAATACTTTTTGAGCGCAAAAAGACTAACTAAAATAGTGACTTTATTCAAGTATTCTCCTTGGGCCTGGAGATTTCACGTAGTGTTATTGCGCAACGCTTCTGGTTGAACGTCACACGCATCACACACATGACCAGCGTCAGCCAACAGTGAGCCTACGTGTGACGTATAACACAGAAGCGCTGCGCTGTTACACTACATCAACAGCTTAGGAGAATGACACGGAAGAGAAGAGACGGTTGAATAAAGTCGTTATTTTAGTGGTTTTTTTCGCGCAAAAAATAATCTCGTCACTTGATAAATTTAAGATTGAGCCACTGTAGCCATTTAGACTATTTTAACGATGTCTTTAATGACTTTTCGGGGCTGTCAGGTTTCAATCCCTTAGAAGCCTATGGAGGAGTGATCCAGCTCTCAGATTTAAGGATCACAAATTTAATCACAAATATCCTAATTTGTGTTCTGAAGATGAACGAAGGTCTTACGGGGTTGGTACAGCATGAGGGTGAGTAATTAATGACTTAATTTTCTATTTAAGGGTGAACTATCCCTTTAATGCAACCTGATGACATTTACATTGTTTACAACATGGCACAATCTGATTGGTTCCTGTCGCATATGAAGCCAAAGAGATTGTTGTTCAACATTTAAATAGCTGGTTAGCATTTACTAAAAAACAGTGGTCCAAAACAAAACTCAGTTCCCTGATAGCCAATGTCCTAAAATGTTTAGTTTAAACCAAGACTAATAAGTCTGAAGGACTTGGTTAGCTGGATTAGGAGTGTTTAATTGAGGTCGAAGCTAAATTCTGCAGGGCTGAGATTTGTACCCCATGCTATAGCAGTTTTCAGTGTGCTTCAGATTTCCTCTGATACCCTCCATCTTCCCCAGCTCCACCTGTATAGTTCTGCCACAGGCATTTTTATATATGCTATTTGTACAGCAGCAGGATGTCTTACATGCTCACAGTAGTGTATCAGTGTTTGTATTGGCAGTAGCATGTATCTGTACCGACTCTGCAGCAGCAACAATAATCTAACCCTAACCCTAACCCTAACCCTAACCCTAACCCTAACAACAGCAATAATCATCATCATCAGCAATATCAGCAGAAGCAGCAGCAGTCAAGACCAAATACATTAACATTGTCATATGCATTACCATGCTAAAAATCTTCTGAGAGTTAAATAACAACCTAATCCCAACCTAAATAACAATCTAATGGCTAATTATGAAATGACAGGCATCATACGTTGACTCACAGTGGCCTGATCTGAGAAATGTTTTCCTTGCAAAAATTTAATTAATATGAATTAATATTCACCTAAAAACTATTGAAACAAAAGGCTACTTTTTGATAAGATTAAGAAATAAGAGTTTCAAGTCTTATAGAAGTGCATAATAGTTACATGAATGCTATACACATTCTCAAGAAAACTTCTCTCAGAGTTGAATTTTTAACAAAAGTATATATTATAAAACTATATAAAAGTATATTGTTAAAAAATAAATACCCCCTCTGTGTGTACCCTCAGATGAAATCCTGCAGGCTATCCTGATAACTCAAACATTGTTTAGGAAACAAATCTCTTCGAAATAGCGCAAGACTGGCCTGCAGGAAAGGATAGCAGAAAATGAGTGGTTAAGATGAGTATAATGTGGGTGAGTTGCTCCTGGTAGGTAGAGTGAATAAAAGGGTAATGGATATAACAAGATCAGCCCTGTGGGGACATGAGAAACAAGGATATCCTTGAGAGGGAAACGGCTAAGGTGGTAGAAAAAGAGAGGGGAGACCTTTAAAGACTGGAGGGATGGAGGCGAGGCCTGGGGTGATAAATCCCTGAGGCCCCAAAGCCCCATCTCTCAGATCCTGCTCAATCCCAGAGGGCTGATTATTTGACAAAGCAACCAGACCACCAGCTAGATAAGGCCTCTCTCAAATTTGTGACAGAGCTGATGCCAAGCGCCAAATGAGGTGAGCGGTGTGGACTGAAGGAAAAGTGCATAGAGAGAAAAACAAATAATGTCCAAACATTCTCACTGCAGCCTCAGAGGTGTTTCTGTAAGTATTTTCTAAAGGCTATGTGCGTTGTGTAAAGCACATTCATTGCTCCTCGGCTGCCCCTGCAGACTATTGAGCTGTGCACATGCTTAAATATGATTTTTTTTCTTTTTTAATATTTCCTCGAGCAAGACCCACGATTACAGGCAATACCTTGCAATAATTTATTTTCATATACTTATCAGCACTTGAGCATGTTTATCTTTTTTGTAAAGAAGGGCAATATTTTTTTTCTTATTATTATTATTCTTGGACTACCAAGTGAAAAATAAGTAGAAATATAGCTGCGAGCAGCGATTACGGGCCCAAGCCGGTGGCACCGCAACCCTGGTGCCTTTAGGGTTATTGGGCACGACGTGACACAAAATATCTGCTCGCTATCTGCCGAACGGCTCTGGTAGTTCCGCTTCAGCACTGATGATGTTGTAAAATGAAGGAAAACAAATATATTGATCTGAAATATAGCACATTAATTTTACATTTATTTAGGTTCAATTACCAAACATACAATCTTAATTTAATTTAAAGTAAACAATACATTTAAAATACATGGGTTGTATGCACATTTTTTTTTTATAATTAAAATATATATATCCAAAAAGACAAGGCTTAAAAACTCTTGTCACTGTAACAGACACAATCTCTCTCTCTCTCTCTCTCTCTCACACACACACACACACACACACACACACACACACATACACACACACACGTCAATTCACTTACATTTTAGATGCAATATTGAATAAGCAGAAAAATCGGATTTTCTGCTCTGAAAATATAAATAAGCATACAAATTGAATAAGCACTTTGAATATTCTAAACAGAATAAGCACTAGTCGCTAATGAATAAGTGCTAGTAATTAATGGAATAGATACTAATATCTAAAAAATAAGTACTAGTAGCATGAAAATAGAGACTAGTAGGTTAAAGTAACACTATGTAGTTTTTCAACCTTCATAATATATTTCCAAGACCCTTGTGATGGTACATCGACTTAAAATAAGTTAAATGACTCGTCTGCCATAGCCTGAATTTAACACAGTCAGAAGAAGCCGCAGCTCGGGCTTCCGAACCGTGCGCGAGACCAGTGGAGCTGGTAAATAAACGCTGAGAAAGGGTCGCAACCGTCTCAGTATTATATGCCAGCCCCACGTGCGAATCCCATGCATACAAGCGGCGCGCTGCCTCGGCAGCCGTGAGACCTGATGCACTGGAAACATGAGCCTGATCTATTTGATTGAACAGGCTCAAATGTGAGCGGAGCTCTTTCATATAAAAAACAGTTTGCACGGACAGCGCCCTCGAGCACTGCTTGTGCATGCTCCGCTCCCAGACAAACTACACAGAGTGAGTGTATGTCACCCTCGCTTAAATAATGCAGGCAAGGGGATGCACACTGACTGAATGGTTTCTCCTTATTGTTCGCCATAATATATATATATATACACGTGTATATATGACGTGATTTGGCTACTCCAATCAAGATTGAATAGCTGACTTCAGTCGCTTCATGCCGAAGGCATTCCCCAATGTGTCGGGACACAGCGCGAGTTCCCTCGAAAGGGAACCACAGGCTTGTAGGATATCAAGGCGGCAAATGATACATTTATGCTGCCTTCAAAAATCGATCAGATGAAGTTATGTCACTGGCTGGTAGCAGCAGAGATGATACTAGATCTTAGTGCCCTGCTTTCCCAGCAGAGGCGTAAACATATAAACCTTGCGCTGTAATATATCCACAGGGGTGGTAGGATGGGTGGGAGGATGGGTGGGAGAAAGGTTGCCCTGGAGGCAGACAAGGGGCAGCTTAGGCAGAACAGGAAGCCTCCAAGGCGGTGTCGGCAGCTCAGGGGGCCAGGGAGCTCAGACTCAGGACTCTCACTCTGAGGAACGGACTCGGGAACATTACTCACTGGAGCGGACTCAGGAAGATCACTATCTGGAACCATTGTGACCAATTCATTTTAAGGTCTGTCGTTCTGTCACGGGCTGGTTGCAGCCGAGATGATACTGGATCTTAGTGAAGCAGTCTGTATAAAAATCAAAAACAAACTAACAGAAATACTCAGGCTTCTCAGAAATAACTAAAACAAGGACAGAACAACTAGTAAATAGCAATGACGACAGACAACTAGACAGGACTAAACACGGGGCTTAAATACTCTGTAACAAAGGAAGAAACTAACTGGACACACCTGAACTAAGGACTCTAATTAAATCTGTAACCAAGGAGACAAACAGGTAGGATATGGAGGAAGACTGAAGGTGTGTTCGACATTGGCTGCGGCTAGAGTTGCCGCGTGCAGACAGGGAGGAGCTAAAAATGGAGACGTGAAGTCGGACACTTTCTGCTTCCCTTAGTGACCGCTCACGTGCTGTTTGCATACTTTATCACAGCTGACGTGAAATAAATGCAATATTTGTCAAATACACAGACGTTTCAGATACGTTTCCATTTAATACTTTATGTACTGCTAAATACAGCATCTGTTTGTACAAGAATACATACGCCTATACTATTTAAATACCAATGAAGTGGGGTCTACGTTTTTTTTTATCAGTTTTATTTTGAAAAATATGACAATATAACATCGCGACTACATAAAAAGAGATTTTACTGTCATAAAAACAGATTCATGTGTATTAGTGGAACTGAAGGGGTGATGATAAACACGAAACACACGTGATCGTTGTCATGCGGTGGATTTGGCCAATCGTGGAACAGCTGTGTCGTCATCAGGGCTTGTGCAGCCGCTCTGGAGAAGTTACTGTGATGATGAACCAGGTTAATGACATCATCACTAGTGTGCCAGCCTGGTGATATTTTGGATTTACTTTGTGTGCGGAGTGCAGGAATAGTGTACTATGTATTGTATGTTGTCTATGTATATGTGGATGGACAATTCCAGCATTAAGTGTTCAGTGTGTAAATGTTTTAAATAATAACATAACGTTATTGTTTGTTTTAAGATATTTCTTTATTGTATACATTTGCATACTATAGCACAGGTTAGATCTTACTTGTCTGTGCCAGTGTTTGAAGGTGGGTTCTGGTAGTGCGCATAACCAGAACGTACCATGTTTCAAGTTGGAGAGAGACATGAGTGCTGTGAGATGTTAAATGTTTGAGTTTGTCATTGTATGTTATGCATGTTTTGTATTATGATTATTGTATGTAGAAATTAGTTCATGAACATTAGTTGTATTTGTTTGCCTATGATTTGCTGTGGACTTCAGTGAGTGTTACGGGGAAAGGTTCCACCCCGTGACAATGGTTCGTCCCACTAGTGTGGCGGGAAACTTGGGTATTTAAACCATTGTTAGATCTGGTTTGGGGGGAAGGTTGCATCCTGTGTATACTGTGCAAACTGTTTGAACATGTTTGAGGTGAGAGATGCTGATGATTTGGTGGATGTACCACTAGGCATTGTTTAGTGCCAGTTTTTGCTGCTCACAGCATTTTTTCTTTGTGTTTTATATATAAATGCCTCATTCATTCACCTTGTGAGCTGCTGCTTCTAAAATAAACCACCACTGGCATTTTGAAAAACGTACTCGGTTACTAACGTAACCTCGGTTCTCTCTAGAGAGGGAACGAGTACTGCGTAATATCTTACGCTATGGGGAAACACTCTTTCCTCGAGATATTGAAGCCAAAAATTATCCTTAATTTTTAATCATGCAAAACGCTTTTGCAGCAGCAAGCAGACAAGGGCGAGACAGCTCGCGCGCCCATTGGCTGCCTTGCTGGAAAAGCTGCAGCCTATCGAGTGAGGCACTGCGTGACGTAATGACGAATGGGGGCGCTTCGCGCCCATTTCGTCATGTCCCGCCAGTAAAGGCGTGGTCTCGCCCTATAATACCCTCGATAGCTGTATTTCCTCTGATTTTTCAACGCCGAAGCGAACCAGAGCGTATTCCAAGCACGGCAAGATACGCAGTACTCGTTCCCTCTCTAGAGAGAACCGAGGTTACGTTAGTAACCGAGTACGTTCTCTTACGAGAGTATCTCTCGTACTGCGTAATATCTTACGCTATGGGGAACACCATGCAACACGCCGTGCTGGTAGGGATCCAACACCAAAGTCCCAGGGGCCGAAGCCCGGGGCGCATATAGTGCATAATCACCATAAACTCACAGAGAGTGAGGGAAGAGAGGCTAGAAGCATCATTCCCTGTAAATAGCATCCGAAGGAGCTGATCATGTGACAAATAGACCATACCGTCAGGGTGAACATTCAGCCTGAACTGGGTGGCCACAAGTGTGTCGACAATTTAATGAGCTGCTGTACCGGTCAGTGAGCAATACGCAGGTCAAACTCAGTATCTGAGCCGCACAGCGGGCAGATAGCACTGAACTTTATACCGCCAAAAGCTTAGCTTGCAAGGCGGGAACCTCCAGGTTATAGTATTTTATAAATGTAGACGGCGAGGCCCAGCCCGCGGCCATACAAATATCTTGCAGGGTAACCCCGCTAGACCATGCCCACGAGGAGGCCATGCCTCTTGTGGAGTGCGCTCTAACACCCAAAGGGCACTGTAGGCCCTTAGAAGTGTAAGCCAGCGCTATGGCACCGACTATCCATCTGGATAGGCTCTGTTTCGAAGCGGCAAGTCCCTTAGCACGGCCGCCAAACGAAACGAAAAGCTGCTCAGTCTGTCTGAAACCAGACGAGCGGGACACATAAGCCCTTAGTGCCCTGACAGGGCAAAGGAGACTCGCGTCCTTCTCCTCATTGAGAACCGGAAGGGCAGACAGGGAAATCACCTGTGCCCTGAACGGTGTGTTGAGGGATTTTGGCACGTAGCCGTGCTTCGGTTTGAGTATGACCTTTGAGTCATTAGGTCCAAACTCCATGCATGACGCGCTCACTGAGAGCGCTTGCAAGTCCCCTACGCGCTTCACTGAAGCGAGAGCCATAAGAAACGCTGTCTTGAAAGACAAGTGTTTGATGTCTGACGACTGGATTGGCTCGAATGGGGCACCTTTCATGGCCTCCAAGACCGTGGAAAGGTCCCATGTCGGAACTGAAGGGGCCTGGGAGGGTTTAGCCTCCGAGCTCCTCTAAGGAAACGCACGACTAAGTCGTTCTTTCCTAGTGACTGGCCAGACACCGGTTTTACAAACGTTGCTATGGCCGCCACGTATACTTCGAGCGTGGAAGGGGTCCTGCCCTTATCCAGTAGCTCCTGAAGGAAGGAAAGCACTTCCGTAACCCCGCAGTCTACAGGTGAAAAGCTCTACGCTTGACACCAAGCAGAGAACACAGACCACTTCGAGGTGTAGAGCCGTCTGGTAGACGGGGCTCTAGCCTACGCGATCGTGTTTAACACTCCCTCTGGGAGGTCAGCGGGTACCCGTTGATGGCCCATGCGTGCCGGGACCACAAATCCGGGCGAGGATGCCAAATCGAGCCTCCCGCCTGAGAGAGGAGGTCTCTCCTCAACGGTAAAGGCCATGGGGCAGCGCTGGTCAGCTGCATCAGGACAGGGAACCACGACTGGTTTGTCAAGAGCGGAGCTATGAGTAGCACTGGGCATCCCTCCCTCCTGATTCGCTCCAACACCTGAGGCAGGAGTGAGACAGGGGGAAAAGCATATAGGGGGGGCGGCGGGGCCAAACATGGGCCAGCGCGTCCCGGCTTTTCGAGAAGAATCTCGGGCAGTGAGCGTTTTCTTGGGACGCGAACAGGTCCACCTGCGCTTTGCCAAACGTTTCCCACAGCAGCTGGATCGTCTGCGGGTGCAGAGACCATTCTCCTGCTGGGACGTTGTTTCTGGACAGCCTGTCTGGCCCCACATTTAGGTGACCAGGCACATGCGCCGCTCTCAGCGAGAGCAGGTTGTGCTGAGCCCAGACCAGGAGGCGTTCCGTCAGCCTGTAAAGGTTTCGGGACCTGACGCCGCCCTGGCGATTTATGTACGCCACCACTGACATGTTGTCCGACCGGACCAATACGTGGTGGCCTATTATCTGGGGACAGAAGCGCCTTAGCGCTTTGTCGACTGCTATTAATTCCAAGCAGTTTATGTGAAGGAGCTTCTCCCGTACTGACCATAGGCCAGCTAGCGGTCTGCCCTCGAGCAGCGCTCCCCGCCCCGATGTGGAGGCGTCCGTAGACACCACCTTCACACCCGAGGCGATCCCCAGACTCACACCTGACTGATACCAGTCGGTCACTTTCCACGGTTTCAGAGCTGAAACGCACTGAAGGTCGACCCTGAGGCGAAATAGACCCGCGGTCCACGCCCTGGGGGAACTCGTGCTTTTAGCCATAGCTGCAGTGGGCGCATGCGGAGCAGGCCCAACTGGAGTACGGAGGCTGCTGAGGCCATCAGACCCAGCATTTTCTGAAACCTTCTGAGCGGGACTATAGAGCCGTGGCGGAAGGATCTCGCGACGTGCTGAATACTCAATCCGCGCTCCGGTGACAGGCGTGCTGTCATGGATAGCGAGTCTAACACTGTTCCCAGAAAGGAAATTCTCCGACTGGGGAGCAGTGAGCTTTTCGCCCAATTGACTGTAAGGCCCAGCTCCTCGAGGTGCTCGAGTAATGCGGCCCTGTGTTCTATGAGCTCCGTTCGTGAACGAGATAGAATCAGCCAATCGTCCAAGTAGTTCAAAACTCGCATGCCCCGAAGTCTCAGGGGGGCGAGGGCCGCGTCCATGCACTACGTGAACGTACGGGGTGCTATGGACAGGCCGAACGGCAGGACTGTGTATTGATATGCCTGGCCCTCGAAGGCGAATCTCAAGAATCGCCTGTGATGGGACGCTATTTGTATTTGAAAATAGGCGTCTTTCAGATCTATTGACATGAACCAGTCTCCTTGGCGCACTTGCGCGAGGATTTTCCTGGTCGTAAGCATTCTGAACTGGCGCTTCCCGAGCGTTCTGTTCAGCAGTCGCAGATCTAGAATGGGTCTGAGCCCACCATCTTTTTTCGGTACCAGAAAATATCTGCTGTATAAGCCCCCTTCGCCCTGAGATAGAGGTTCTATAGCCCCTTTTCTCAGTAGTTTCGCTATCTCGCCTCGAAGTAGATGAAACACTTCGCTATACACCGTAGTTTCGACTCGCGCCGTATAACGGCGGGGGGCGTCGAGCGAACTGTAGCGAACAGCCTCTCGTTATAGTGTTCAACACCCATTCTGATACCCCGGGAAGCCTTGACCACGCATCTGCGTGAATAGCTAGGGGTAGAATGAAATCTGGGCTCTGGCCGCGGCAGGACGGCGGCTCGAGAGCCCCTGTGTACTGGGAACACAGCACCGTGTTTACAGCGTTCGAGGCGGGGGGCGCACTGATCACAGCGGGCAGCCTGGCCGCGCTCAGCTTCTCTATGGCGGGACGCGCAGAGAAAGCGAGCGGGGCGAATCCTGTGGGATTCGGCGCGTGTGAGGGAATGTGGGCACATTTACTAAATGCGGCACATTTACTACACTGAGAATACTGTCAGCTCGCGCGACTAAATCACTGCTGTGTTTACAGCGTGCGAGGCGCGCGCTGATCACAGCCGGCAGCCTGGCCGCGCTCAGCCTCTCTGTGACGGGTTGTGCAGAGAAGACGAGCGGGGGCGAATCCCGTGAGATTCGGAGTGTCTGTGAGAAATGCGGGCGCGAGACAGCGGGCACATTTTCTGCACGGAGAACACTCGGCTCGCGCCGACTGAATCAACGCTGTGTTCACAGCGTGCGAGGTGCGCGCTAATCACAGCGGGCAGCCTGGCCGCGCTCAGCTTCTCTGTGACGGGTTGTGCATAGAAAGCGAGCGGGGGTGAATCCCGTGGGATTCGGCGTGTCAGTGAGGAAATGCGAAAACAGCGGGCACATTTACTGCACTGAGAACACTGTCGGCCCGCGCCGACTAAATGTGTGTTAGTTTCGTTTTTACAGAAACCAAGGGACACGCATCGTGTAGTGTAAGCGGGCATTGTATGGGCGCGTTCACTACATTTTCTGCACAACCAACATGAGTTGGTTTTATTTGTGCTAGCCCTGCACCGTGGCGGGCTGTGTCTGGGTGTGGGAATGGGCACTGGGACGTGGGCATTCTTACAACACTCGTAACACCATCGGCCGTGGCCGGAACACCAGAAAATGCACTCTTTACTGGATTTATCTGGGTAGCCATAGAAACGGCTTTTGTGCGCAGGCAAGCGGGCTGAGACACCGGCTGCTTCACTGCGAAATACACTGGGACAGTCACAACGCATGGAACTGAACGAGCGAGAAGTTTTGGTGGAAATCCGGCCGCAGCGGGATCTGAACACCGTCACTTTCCTAGAGAGACTAGGAAGGCCTTGAGACCTCGGGCTTTACCTCTATCCTCGGCCGGGGCCCGCGCTGAGGGGGGCGGCGTCCAGCAGAGCGAGAGCGCGGGTGTTTGATCTCGGGCCTGGCGGCGCTGCTAGTTAGCCGAAACGACGGCCTTTGTGCGCAGGCAAGCGGGCTGTGGAACCAGCTTGCTCACTGCGAAATACACTGGAACAGTCACATTGCTTGGAACTGAACGAGCGAGAAGTTTTGGTGAAAATCCGGCCGCAGCGGGAACTGAACACCATCGCTTTCCTAGAGAGACTAGGAAGGCCTTGAGACCTCGGGCTTTATCTCAATCCTCGGCCGGGGCCCGCGCTGAGGGGGGCGGCGTCCAGCAGAGCGAGAACGTCGAGGAACACGGAGCGCTCAGCTTCCGTCATCTCGGATAGCGTTAGCCACAAATCTATCTCACCATTCAGGCCGATGTAATCCACGGCTTGAGAGAGCGGACGCATCGGCTCAGTTTCAATGCCGTCTCCGGTAAGTTTGTCGAGCTCAAGTGCGGACGCGGCGGCAGACGGCGGCCGCTGTCCGTCTGGGAGCGACTCGAGCGAAGCCGGCGAAGCTGGCGGGCGAACCGGCGAGCTTTGGCGGGCTGGAAATAGCTCGGGCGCGCGCAGGGCGCGGCGCTTCTTGCAGCGCGGCATCACGGCGGGCTGGGATGCGGGCTCGGAGAACGAAGCTAGGCGAGTCCGTAGAGTCACCATAGGCAAGCGTTCACAATGATGGCATCCGCCGTCAGCGAGCGCGGTGGCCGCGTGATCCTCACCCAGGCAGGACACGCAGATGACGTGGCGGTCCTCGTCGCTGAGTGGGGCTCGGCAAGAACCACAGGAAGGCATCTTTAAAAAGACGCAGCTCTTTTAGAACAGTAGAAATGGGTGTTGCGTCACGTAAGCAAACACACACACACTTAGCAGAGTAAAAGGATATAGTACGCCGGAAAGCGCAGCAGGTACGGCAGTTGAAGGCGGCTGGGCCAGCGACTTCAGAAGATGGCACGTCCCGCTGAGAAGGCTACAAGTCAACGGCGCGGCTTCTCACTCTGGATCCCGCGATGCGTGAGCTTCGCGTGAAGAATGAAAAATCAGAGGAAATACAGCTATCGAGGGTATTATAGGGCGAGACCACGCCTTTACTGGCGGGACATGACGAAATGGGCGCGAAGCGCCCCCATTCGTCATTACGTCACGCAGTGCATCACTCGATAGGCTGCAGCTTTTCCAGCAAGGCAGCCAATGGGCGCGCGAGCTGTCTCGCCCTTGTCTGCTTGCTGCTGCAAAAGCGTTTTGCATGATTAAAAATTAAGGATAATTTTTGGCTTCAATATCTCGAGGAAAGAGTGTTTCCCCATAGCGTAAGATATTACGCAGTACGAGAGATACTCTCGTAAGAGAACCATTCCACTGTGCTGAGTCTTCCTAACTTCTCCCAGGCCTCTCGACAACACGCAACATGACAGTTACACAGAATGAATCAGCCGGCTTCTCTCGAATTGCTCTCGCGGTACTTTGATGCCATACGTCACAGTCATGTGGCATCTGTGTAACGAATCACACAATAATAATATACATAAAATGTATTTAAGGGGGCCGGAAGGCCAATTTAGCTCAAAGGGAATGATTCATCGATTTGCAATGAACCTTGACCGAATCACTATGGAACCGAGCAAATGACTCGTTTAGAGTTCATTTGAACGGGCCGTAATTTTAACCTTGGCAACAGATATAAATATCCAATCTATAGTGAAACACTATGTATTAGCAAGGTAACTTTAGATCGACAGTACAAGACATTAAATGTGCAAGCACAACACAAGGCAAATATCTTTTCAAATATATGGATGACTTTATTAACTATTCTAAACACATAAAACTAAGGTCTAAACACAAGCACACACACATTCATTCACACACATTCATACCAGGCGCAGAGGAAGAGAGAGAAAGAGTGAGTTTTCAGAGTGAGAGGCACTTGTTAGACATGACCTGAACGAACCACCAAGCATTAATTTAACCCTTCGTTTCCTAGACAGGTTATTCAATTTACATTTAAAGCACCAGTTCAGCTAGAGTCTGGAGTAGCCTACTTGTCTTTGCGTTGCTTAGGGAATTCCCTTCTTGCGGTGGGGTTTCCCGGCTGGGTCCGTGTCGCTGGTTGTCTTTGAAGTGCCTGGATGGAAGTTTCTGAACTGCCGGTCACGTGTGTTGGGCAGGCGAATGAGAGGTTTTCAGGTCGAAGCGCGTTGCCGGAGAGACGTTTAAACGAACTTCGCAGCAAACTTAACTTTGAACCGAGACTTTCACGGAAAAGAAAACAAAGGAAAAGCAAGGAAAGTAAGACGAGTTAGATGGCTTGAATGAGCTGTTTTAACCCCGATCTTGATGGGTTTGTCTGCTGGTCTAATTTGGTCTGGTCGATGTAGAAGCGTGCGAACACGCTCTTTGTTGTTTCAGAGAGAAACACGTACAGGAACACTCTCTTGCTGTTGCTCGAGAGAGGCGCAAACTTAATTCAACACCGAACCGAACTGAACTCTGAACCGAACTTAACTCAACTAATCTGAACTCCTTTGTTCGGGTCTTTAACTTAAAAGTTAGTCCAACCTCTTTTGGAGAATTCTGACCAATGAGACAATGGTATAATTTTAGGAGGTGGATCTCGTTTCATCTTATCGTAAATCATGCGTTATCTATGATCTGCTTGCTCTCCAGCACTAAGCAGAGAGAACAAGAGGCCCCAGTTTAGACATTATTACTATTATAAGAATACAAAACATTTTACACAGATTTCACTCAAGCCATCTTCTGAATTAAGGGCATACGATTATTTTGATTGGAAGCACGATACTCTTTCATTCATACACACAGTTATATCACAATTACATGATTTATATGTATTCTAATATTTATATGTAATCTAAGCATAACATGCATGAATTGTAGGAACAACAAGCATTATGATGTTTGATTATAAGTCCACTGAGCATTGTTCTGTGTGAGTTTTAATGGGATTGATATGTAAAGTCTCATGGTTTGAGAGATTTCAGCTCTGGGTCCTTCAGTGGTATTTACGACTCCGGCGGTCTGTTTTAAATCTGTTGTCCTGGGATCGAACTCCTCGGTCGTTATCTTAGTGGGTCCATCTCTGAACCAATCTGTGTTTTCCAAACTATCTAACGTTGTCAACATTCATCCAGTTGAGCACATCCCTTTGGGGCTTGCAGGGTCATAAAGTCCTTTCTGAGGGGGTCTATTGTTGACTTAGCTGGAGCCGGGATCTTTTATGGCTGAATTAGTAATTGAGTTCCGTTTGGATGAATCAAATGGAAGATTCATTTGTGTTTGGTTCACCCTCAAACTCTACATCTGCGCTGTGTCAAGTTGGACACAATTTCTAACCGGCATGCACTGCTTCAAGTCAGCCACCAATCGGTCTGCGCAGCGCTGTATGAAGTGAAGTCGAACAAGCCTTGAGGCTACGTCTACATTCATCCAGATACATTTAAAAATTGAGTTTTCGTTTTAAAAATGCTCTTCTTCCACACTAGCTTTTTCAGGCGGTTTCCAAGTTTTCATTAATAAAACGGTGTGGGCGAAAGGCCAAAATGGAGAGGAAAAAAAAAAATTCAAACAAAAATGTATTAATGTGGACAAGGCCTGAACCAATTAACAGATAAGAAGATTATCTAGGAAACACAGACATGAGGAGAACAGAAAAAGAGATCAAACACAAACTCTAAACATGAACAAATAAACACAAACGTGACAGTATCTCAGGAGACAGGAAAAGAGAAGCATTGGTTTGGGACGTGCCTTGATGCCTTCCTACCTTGAAATGCATCCTCCGAAGGCAGGATTCACAATTTGTTAATTAATTAATTTGTATAAATTAAACAATATTTTCAAACGTTTTGCAAAATGTAGAAAATTTGCACAATAAAACATTCTGTTCTGTGATATTTACCTTGATTTTTCTTCGTTTATTTCTTACATCAAGTTTCAAGTTTTATAAAATAATAAATGTTTTTCTGATTAATTTTAATACTTCAAGACTTACGGTCTGGGACAAGGGAAAACATTTATACATTGTGGTACAAGGAATTTGTCAAGTAGCAAAAATAAGAAGATTAAAAAAATAAGAAGTTTTAATGTGACCTTCATATAAAAAAAGAAAAGAAAAAAACTTGAAATCTGGTGTCATAAAAGTTGAAGAAACACTAAGATATTAAAATATTCATTACAATATAGTGATTTAGTAAAGGACACATGTTGGATACAGAAAACTTGGCTTTGTGGTTGCTTTTGAATGGATTTCATATCAATCCTTATAATCTGTGAACCTTCTACCTTCAAATAATTAGATTTCCAAACACTGCTTCCAAGGTCATGTCTTTGGATAAAGTTATGGATATTGAACAAACTCTTTTCCTTGCATGGATTTTTCAAGTAATGTTCTGGTAAGCTTTACGCACAAGATGCATGCTGATCTGGGGAGAGGCCTCTGGCACTGCAGCTGCCATTTCCCATGAGCACCACCGCCTCTGCAAAACAAAATGACATGTCTTATGGTTTTACATCAAACACTCAGAATAAACACATCCAGCTTTTTTTCGCCACAGTGGATTACAAAGAAGTTTTTATTGTATTGATGTGAAGTGTTTTTATTTTTTGTGCAAGCATGCATCTATTTTCATCTCAGATCTCTGAGGGTTCACTGGTGGGCACACCAGGGAATAATGGATATGATCATTAAGGAAAATGATTGCACATCATATGCTTATATATGCTTATATATATATATATATATATATATATATATATATATATATATATATATATATATATATAATATATATATATATATATATATATATATATATATTATATATATAAGCATTGCAATATAAGCATTGTGCAATAAAATACATTTTAAAGGTTAACAGTCTCTCGCTAATCTCATTATAAATCCAAGCTCCTGATTTTCCCTCAGTCACAGAATAATGAATATTTTGTAACTGTATGGCTAATTTCTTTCCCTCTAACTGCTGTGTTGTTTATTTGCTTTTATCAGTCAACGACAAAATTCATTCACCCACCACATCCATCACAAAGGTTCGCAACTGCAGCGCTCACATCCAATCCATTATAATTGTACCCTGTGGCTGTATATAGTTCCCTTCAGAGCAGTGGAGTTAATAATCAAACCAGATATTGGGAATATTCACCTTATTGTGGTCACTAAGTTCATCAGGCTAGAGATGTACCATGACTGGCAGCTGACCTTTCACCTCGGCTAGTGATTGCCAGAGGAAACAACCTAAAGAGGAGGAAATCGACCACCTGTAGAAAAATAAATGAGAACAATCATAATAATAATTGTCTTTCTATGAAAGACAAAAGCATGTGCTGAGAAGCGTGTGCAGATCAGAGGCGCGCAGCCTTTGGCTTAATATTTTTAGCTATGAAATTGGATTTATCCGATCGTTGTAATGCGTTTTGACTGATCTATATTCTAAATTTTATTAAAAGCAGTACTAAACTAACTTCAGACATGTAATTCAGCAAAATATAGTTTATGGTTATGAAAAATTAGACAATTCATCTCTGTACTTCTGCACAGTTTACATGATTTAAAAAAAAAATAATAATTATATATATATATATATATATATATTTTTTTTTAAATCATGTAAACTGTGCAGAAGTACAGAGATGAATTGTCTAATATATATATATATATATATATATATATATATATATATATATATATATATATATATATATATATATATATATATATATATAACCAGCAGGGAATGTTCTGGAAAGATTATCTATAGGTTCCACAAATACAACCTAAAAATAACCTACAGGGAACATTCTGTATAGGTTCTCTTTAGGTTGTTACAAAAAAAAAAAAAAAAAACTCCCAGCAATGTTCTGGGAAGGTTAGTTTTTGGTTCCTAGAACATTCTTATTTGGGTCAATATACAAATGGGAAGCATATGGGAACATTAGAGGAACATTCTGTGTTTACTGGGAACCCTGAACTAAGTAACCTACCTGTAATTTTCTAGTAACTGTAATTTTCTTGATTAGATTCTGCAGGTTTTTAATTAACGTTGTAGCTAAACTCTGCAGGGCTGTGGACATCCAGGCCCAGATAAGAGGAACCCTGGTTCACATGATTTGGTGAGTCATGTTTATTTTTACTATATCATTTTTAAAAGCTCTTTTTAGACAGATAGATTACATTTTGATGAAGAACCTGTGAGTATAAATGGGCGCCTGAGTTACACATTATCAATCCTTTTGTCTGAAGGCCAGACTGAGGTGCAACGAGTTGCAGCATCTTGTTCCCATTCTCAGGAAACCGGGTTGCATGCACAATCTGAGATGTTCCCTTTCAAATTGGAACTTTGACGGTGTGTCTTGGTATTGACACTGGGGAAAAAAAATACCCATAAGCCATGCCGAGCGAATGTCTGCCTCACAAGGGTGTAAATCAGGCTGTAAAAAAACTCAGAAATTAGCACCTCCCTTCTGTAATTTCTACTCATCCAAGGAGGAGCATACATCCTTACCCTTACTCAGTAAACGGCAAATGAGAGCAGGACATTATGTAACTCATGCGTCCTTTTATACTCATAAGTGCTCCCCGTGTGACATCATGGACTGCCTTCTGCCAATGGTTATTGGCTTTTGTTTGCACTTGCCTCAGACACCAGTCACACAAATACTCAAATACCTTTTGAATATGACTTAAACACAGCAATAGACTGCATTTGACATGGGTGTCTGGTTTGAAGATGCTCCAGGTTTGCCAAACCTATAATAAAGCTCTGTCTAGAGCCTGTCACAAAATAGTTTGTGTCAAGGCATTCCATGGTCCATTTTTTAATGAGAAAGAGATGATATGTTATTGCAATGAATATTTAAAAAATCCGTACAACTACAGAAGCAGAGTAGCCTACTGTGCAACAGAATAATATGCTTTCCTTATTAAGACAAACACACACCGCATTTGTTCATGCACCCACCTCTGCCCACCCACCCCTAGCGGATGGAGAACTAAGGCGGTGCACCCATCCAAGCCACCCGCTGGCCAGGCTGCATCGGCATTGCACACTATGGCAATACTGGCCCAGACCCTGAGGCCTTTGGGGACTTGCTCAGCGCCACTAAAACCACCAAACAGGTGATCGACAGAGGTAAGGCCAGTCTGGTTGTGCTGGAGCGCCACATCTGGCTGAACCTTACAGAGATCAAGGACGCGGACAGAACCTCCTTTCTTGATGCCCCAATCTCCAACACCGGCCTCTTCGGCAATGCGGTGAAAGGATTCTCCAAGCGCTTTACTAAAGCGCAGAAATCGTCACAGGCCATGAGACATTTTCTGCCCAAATGCTCAAGTTCAGCTTCGACAGCCAAGCCCGCGGGGCCAACTTCTCACCCCGCCCAGCTGCTGAAGTTCACCGACACCTAAAGCCTGCAAAGCACTACCTGTTCCCGACGCGTCAGGGCCCAGACCCAAGCTTGTGTTGGTCCCTGAGCCTCGGAAGCCCTCATAGTCGAATGACAGAGGGAAAATGGTTGGTTTAAGTCCCACCGTGGCCGAACCTCTCTCGAAGAAAGCTTGTGCACTTCACTCAGTCCCCTCTTCAGTTCAGGTGACTGGCACGGGTACTTTCTATCTATAGGTCTCGGCCCGAGGGCTCTGAGCCTCTGCAGCATTATACCTTAATAAAGGGCCCGACCTTTGTCTGGTTTTAGGGTGAATTGTGACTTTCAAACTTTACTATTGACTACTTAGCCTCATGGTTCAGGGCAAAGTCGTTAGCTAATAGCACAACATTTTTAAATGGGTTCCCACTGCGTATAGCTACGCAATATGAAGTGAACGTTCTCAAAAGGGACCGTACTTGGTTACTAACTTAACCTCGGTTCCCTGAGAGTAGGGAACGAGTATTGCGTAGCCTGCTATTACGCTTGGTTCAAGTGCTGTCGCTACGTACAGTTACTGCAGCACAGCAAATTAGTGAGCTAGACGCTGCACTCTGGTTTTAAAATAATGTCTTCAATATTCTCGAGAAAAGGAGTTTTCCCACTGCGTATAGATACTCAATACTCGTTCTCTACTCTCAGGGAACCGAGGTAACGTTACGTAATCAGATTACTTTAATAACTAGTAATTATTAGTAACTAGTGTTTTCCCATTTATTGACTGACATATCTAATCGCCCGTCTGTCTGCTATTGGTGTTTCTGGCACAGCCCTGAATTGGTTCCAGTCATACCTCTCCAACAGAAGACAGTTTGTAACACTTGGTCCACATCAGTCTTCCAAGTCCCATGTCACCTGTAGTGTCCCCCAGGGTTTTGTACTCGGACCCCTCCTCTTTCTCGTATACATCCTCCCTCTTGGCCCGATTATACGCAGCCACGGTCTTAACTTCCACTGTTATGCAGATGATATCCAACTCTACTTCACCACTCCCTCTCCCTCTGATCCACTACCATGCTCCCTCACTGACGGCTCTGACTAAAAATTATGGATGCAAAACAACTTTCTCAAACTCAATACAGATAAAACCGAAATTCTGCTGATTGGCCCTAAAAGCATCCTCTCCAAATGTCATAGTCTCACTTTCAACATTGATGCTTCACCTGTCCACCCTACCCATGTTGTTAAAAACCTTGGCATTTTGCTTGACTCCACCTTTAGCTTTGATTCTCATATCAAATCACTCACTAAGACTGCCTTCTTTCACCTCCGTAACATTGCTCGCCTCCAACCCTTCTTCTCTGTTAGTGATGCACAGACTTTGGTTAACTCCTTCATGATGGCCCGTATTGACTACTGCAACTCACTTTTCCTTGGTCTCCCTGTTAAATCACTTCAAAGGCTACAATATATTCAAAACTCAGCAGCCAGGCTCCTCACTCATACCAGACGATCAGCACACATCACCCCCATTCTTCACCAACTCCACTGGCTACCAGTTCCATCCTGGATCAAATACAAAGTACTACTACTCACCTTCAAAGCCCTCCACAACCTTGCTCCCCCCTACATCTGCAACCTCCTGACCCCGTACACTCCTTCCCACTCACTGAGATCCTCTGATCAAAATCTCTTGGCTATCCCCCGCTCCAGACTTTCCACCCTGGGTGGCAGGTCCTTCAGTGCCTTGGCCCCCAAACTCTGGAACCGCCTCCCACAACCTCTTCGTGACTGTGCTTCTCTTCCCTTCTTTAAATCATATCAAGACCTTTTTGTTTAATGATCATTTCTCCACAAAAAACTCATAGCTTCAAACAGATAACTTGTCTTTGTTGTATTGTTTTGGTTGTTTGCTGTTGTGTTTCATTGCCTTTCCTATATGTAAAGCGACCTTGGGTTTGTGAAAGGCGATATATAAAATAAACTTATTATTATTATTATCTTATTATCTTATATTATTATCTTTCTTGTCCCCATGTTGAGACAAATTGAAGTTCAGAGGCGTTGTGTGTAAACATGATGATTTTTGTAGTTCTAGACTAAATATCAGCTTGTGCATTTATTCATCTCACTTGCACAAAAAATATTGAAAATTCCTCAAAATGAATAAAATCACTCAAATGCAGAATCAGAATACTATGCAAACCTCCAATAACTAAATATGTTAAATTAAACATAAATTTTTATGCATTTAATCTCACTTTATTAACCAATGTACTCTCTTCTGACCTTCAATGAATCAGGTAAACTATAAGCAAAAATGACTATAGAATTTTTTTTTTTTTTTTTTTTTTTTTGCAAATTAAGTGTTAAACTTTTTTCTCCTGCACACTATTCTTCCGTTATAAAGAAATGGCAGCACAGCTGACAGGTTTGCTTGACCTGTGCCCTCTACTGTACATGAGTGAACTCTGTACACTCTGCATTTTCTTCAGCCTGAGGCTTATTATTTCACTTTTGGTGTGAAAGTGTCTTTACATTTGAACAAAAATATTTCTAAAAAAGTAACTAAGTAACACAATTAGTTACTTTTTTAGGGAGTAAAACAACATAATGCACTGCTTTTTAAAGTAACTTTCCCGAACACTGTTCACGATTAACACACAAGACATTTTTAACGAATCGACCAGTCTTTTGTTTAATGACGATTTACATACTTAGTGCATATCACCACTAATAATTTTTCAATCTTTTATCAAAAATAAATTATCTTTAATCACAGTAAAAAAAATAATTATATTGTTTGTTTGATGCTTGTTGTATAATAAAAATAAAGACTAATTAAACTAAACAGGATGTGTGTCAGGGTTTGTGCAGGTGCTGAAGACGAGGACACGAAAGCTTCAATATAAATGTTTTAATAAACAAAATGAAAACTTTCCAAACTTAAACAGGAACAATAACTCCAGGAAATCAGAAACACAACCACACATGGACGACGATCAACAAACACTGGGAGAAAACACAGGGCTTAAATACACTTGAAATGATAGGATGATTAACAGAACACAGGTGATGAAACTGAACACAAACGAGGAGCGGGAAAACTTAACAGGACTAAACCAAAAACCACAAAGACAGGGGAAACCAAGATACAAAACAGAACTCAAACACATCAAAGCGTGACAGTACCTCCCCCCTCCCCGAAGGCGCGTCCTCGCGCCGTATAACATCCAAAGGGGTGGGAGGGTGGGCGCCCTGGAGGCTGACGAGGGCATGGTGCAGGTCCAGGAAGCCTCCAGGGCGGAGCAGGCTGTGGGCGTGGCCACGACGGTGCAGGCTGTGGGCGTGGCCACGATGGTGCAGGCTGTGGGCGTGGCCAGGGCGGTGCAGGCTGTGGGCGTGGCCACGACGGTGCAGGCTGTGGGCGTGGCCACGGTGGAGCAGGCTGTGGGCGTGGCCAGGGCGGTGCAGGCTGTGGGCGTGGCCACGACGGTGCAGGCTGTGGGCGTGGCCACGGTGGAGCTGTGGGACCCTCGGGCGTCCAAGGCGGAGCTGTGGGACCCTCATGCATCCAGGGCGGAGCTGTGGGACCCTCGGGCGTCCAGGGCGGTGAAGACCCTTCAGGTGGCCAGGGCGGTGAAGACCCTTCAGGTGGCCAGGGCGGTGAAGACCCTTCAGGTGGCCGTGGTGGTGAAGACCCTTCGGGTGGCCATGGCGGTGAAGACCCTTCGGGTGGCCATGGCGGTGCAGACCCTTCAGGTGGCCATGGCGGTGTTATCTTTTCGGGCCTCCGTGGATCTTTGGCCGGCCACGGTGAAGGCGTATGGCGCCCCCCCAAAATTTTCTTGGGGAGGACAGGCTCATGATCGGGAACTGACTTGACATCAACGGGCGCTGGGTCAACGGGTTCTGGGTCAACGGGCTCTGGGTCTGGCGCTGGGTCAACGGGCTCTGGCTCTGGCGCTGGGTCAATGGGCTCTGGCTCTGGCGCTGGGTCAACGGGCTCTGGCTCTGGCACTTGGTCAACTGGCTCTGGCTCTGAGTCAACGGGCTCTGGCTCTGGGTCAACGGGTTCTGGCTCTGGGTCAACGGGCTCTGGCTCTGGGTCAACGGGCTCTGGCTCTGGGTCAACGGGCTCCGTGCTGGATGGGACCAGCATATCAGGAAACTCTGGGCTGGACGGGACCAGCATATCAGGAAACTCGGGGCTGGACGGGACCAGCATATCAGGAAACTCGGGGCTGGACGGGACCAGCATATCAGGAAACTCAGGGCTGGACGGGGCCAGCATATCAGGAAACTCGGGGCTGGGCTCAGGCTCTGGCGGGCAGGCGACGGGCTCAGGCTCTGGCGGGCAGGCAACGGGCTCAGGCTCTGGCGGGCAGGTGACGGTCAAAGGCTCAACTGGGCTGGACGGGACCAGCGGCGAAGGCTTGACTGGGCTGGACGGGACCAGCGGTGAAGGCTCTGGGGGAAGAAGCTCAGGAAGGTCGGCAAACGGGTCAGGCTCTGGCGTGCATGCAATGGGCTCAGGCCATACTGGACTCGGGACCACCAGAACTCGATCACTTCCCCTTCTACGACCTCCACGGGTCCCGCGAAATACGGCCATCCGGGTTCCCATGAAGGCCTGCTTCCAGCCTTCCATCTTTTGTTGTAGGTCGATCGTTCTGTCAGGGTTTGTGCAGGTGCTGAAGACGAGGACACGAAAGCTTCAATATAAATGTTTTAATAAACAAAATGAAAACTTTCCAAACTTAAACAGGAACAATAACTCCAGGAAATCAGAAACACAACCACACATGGACGACGATCAACAAACACTGGGAGAAAACACAGGGCTTAAATACACTTGAAATGATAGGATGATTAACAGAACACAGGTGATGAAACTGAACACAAACGAGGAGCGGGAAAACTTAACAGGACTAAACCAAAAACCACAAAGACAGGGGAAACCAAGATACAAAACAGAACTCAAACACATCAAAGCGTGACAATGTGCTTGCAAAGATAACATAGCTGTATACATACATGGCTGTAGTCATTTTGCTTCCACGTCCTGTTGCAAAAATAAATAAAAAACACCTGAATGCAGATCAAATATAAGAAAATGTATATAAAGCATTTCAAATAAAGCACACTTAAAACAAGTAACTGTTTATTTTATTTTAATATATATATATATATATATATATATATATATATATATATATATATATATATATTATATATATATATATATATATATATATAATAGTGTGTGCAATCTGTCTTGCCCACTTGAGCATCATTTTCAATTAAACTAACCCTGGAACAGAACCTGGTTATGTTCAGAGAGTAAGTTACTATGGTTACTTACATTCCCTGAAAGTTACCTCTGTTTTTGGAACCAAATGTTGAGATTATCCGCTTACTAAGCCTTAAACATAACCGGGTATGTCACATAACCAGCTTTCCGGAATACCCCCCAAGCCTGGTCCTCTCTCGTCCTTCTGTGCTGTCACTCTTATTATCCTTCCGGAGCTTCTCCTTGGGACTCAAGACCAGTGTAACTCACAGGTGTTGCTCATTAGCAGTCGCTCCACCAGCCCATGGCTCTCGGCCCCGCTCTGCTCATCACATTTATTACTTTAAAAAATATATGATTTTGCTACTTTTTGCAATACTTTCTCTAAATGATGGCTTCAGCTTAACTAATACTTTTGTAAAGTAGCTTATCTTGCTATATTTTTCCCCCTGTCCCCTTTAGTCAATAATTTCATCCCATTTGATCACCAAAAAAACATATTTAAACGTTTTTTCCTGTGAAATAAAAATATTCATGCCTTAAAATAGCTTGAATGAAACTCTACACCCTTGATTCATTTATTATAGTATAGCAGAGCAGTAGTAGAACCATGAATATGCTGATTAGCCCCGCATCCGCTCACTTCAGCTCAGAGATTTACTCGTCCAACTTTACAGAGGTAAAGGCTGAACAATGCTATCGCTCTTTCCCACGCCGGACACATAATGCTAATTAATATGAAAAGCCTTTTGCTTGACTATGTTATCAAACAGCTAATAACGTGTTGCTAATGTTACACAAACTATGTTGCCGTTCACCATCTCAGTCTGCCTTCTAACAATTATCAGAAAATTTTGAACAACTCAGAATGTCAGTGGAGAAAGGCATATAGTTTAGGGTGACCAACTGTCCTGTTTTCTCAGGACATGTCCTGTTTTCATATAACAATATAACAAATTTCTATCCATACAGAGGAGGCATAACCTACTTTAAATGTATTGAAATTAATAAGGTTTCTTTGAGTAAACTTTGAGTATCATTTGAGTAGGCCTATCTGTTTGCCGGGCCGAGTGTCCTGTTTTTTCAGGACAAAATATGGTCACCCTAATATAGTTCAATATAACATTGTAATATACATCATAAATCTAACCGATTTTTCATATCAACAAAAACATATAGCCTACCAATAACTTGGCATCTCTCGAGACTCCCCTGCTAGTTCACTGTTAATGATATGCTAAATCCTGCCTTGCTGGCGTTGAAGTGATTGGTTACAAGGTAGTTTGTGACGTCAGAAACACCCAGGATTTCAAACCGCATCTTTTTTTCACTGCAGTTTTAAGGAGAAAATACTCAGCAAAGGTGTTGACATGAATTTGTACATGGTTTGTCTTAAAACACATTAAAAATCCCACATAGGCATATAAACAAAATTAAAAACTTGATTATCACCACAGATAAAAAAAACAGCTTTAAAAAGCTTTAAATAGCTATAGGCCAAGTCAATGCAGTTCATGTTCATTTTAGTAACTTTAAATTTGTATTACTTTTTGCTTGATACTTTTGTAATTCTTGTTCTATTTTATATCTGCTTTGATTTATTTGATTTCATTTTAATCTTGACGAACTGTGTTTGGATGTTTCAGTGTTTCTCTATTCAAGCTGTAGGAACTTTAGTGCTGCCTCTAGACGCCCCAGGGCCAAGTTGGCCAATGAGTGAACTGACTTGACTTAAAGGAAATTTGTTGCTATAGCCTTCACTGCAGTTTCCATAGTTTGACCTAACATGGATCTTACCATTATCTTCAAGCACGCTAGAATTCTCCCACTGACACAGAGCTCGGGACAAAGGCTCTCATGTGAATAATAAGCCTTGTATATTGCAAGACCTGACACATCTAGGTTATGGCACACTTTTTGTTTAGTTTGGGTAGCTGAGTTTTGTTGTATTTCTTCCTGAGTGTTTTTACAAGGATTTCTGTGGGGATGAATAAAGGTCTTTGCCTTTCCCAGCTACAAGATATGTGGGCCACTGTTTTGGAAGCGGCACACCACTTCTGGGACTTCTCAATCGAGAGAATGTCTTTCTGCACACTGACCTGGCCTTTGTGCACATCCTGTGCTTTGTTTCTCTTTCTTCCACTTCTAAAACCTTGGAAAAGTCTTAAAGTTCTCAAATATGAGAAAACATCAAAGTGTGTCAGAAGAGTAGGGGTAATTCCCTAAGCAGGAAGTCTTCAGTTTATAAAATTTCCAAGTCATGTGTGAATACAAGCCTTAAACAGTAAACCAGTGGTACGAAGAATTCTGACACATTAACAAAACAAATGTGTAAACTAGCCGAGTTTATTCTCATAAGAATCACAGTATAAAACTTAAAAACTTAAATTCTCTATTTAAAAAAAAAAACCTTTTTAAGAAACAGAAAGTGTTTGTGGAAACAATTAAAATGATAATCCGGAATGTATAGAAGCTTGTTTTTGCCACTGAAAAAAATAAAATATATATATAAGGAAATTATATCTTTTTAATCTCACAATTCTGACCGTTTTTCTCCGAATTCCGAGTTGATATCTCAGAACTCTGAGAAAGAAGTCAGAATTGTGAGATATAAACTTGCATTTGCGAGAAAAAAAGTCAGAATTGTGAGATAAAAAGTCACAATTATCTTTTAGATTTTTTATTCCGTGGCAGAAACAAGCTTCTATATGAATTCTTGCCAAAGTGTAAGGCACACAAATATTAATTTATTTGAAACTTGACATTTTGGAGGCCAGCTCCACTGTAGATCTACTGTACTCCTGCTCTGCTTTCCTTATAGCAAGTCATCATATTTATTTTTCTCTGGCAAACATTTCTGTTTTAAGTCTACATTTGAATAATTAATGTCAATCTCTTCTTAAGAGTATACCTTTGAGTAAGAGAGCAGCGCAGCTCAGCAATTTGTCACCAGTTAATTCAGCGCCAACTGCTAAGTGCAGTTATTTTTCTGCTAGAATCATGAAGCTACAGTCAAAACACAAATGCTCATCTTGCCTCAGAAGCTCTCTGCAGGGCTTCAGCATGGTGTTTAGTATTCTAGCTGCATAGGTACGCATGATTACATGATCATGTGGGCTGAGCTTCGGCTGGAGGATGGGAGTGGGGTGAAAGAGAGAGAGCGAGGTAATGTTGAGTTCTGTAGAGGGGGTAAATAGGACTGGCTAATCCACAACATTAGAGGAGAAAAGGAAGCAATAAATAACAAAGGGAATCCAATGAGGGCCACCAATAATGGGACTTTTTCTGCAGCCTTTGTTAATTGATAGATTTGCATTAAGCATATTTAAAAGCTGTTTGATAGATTTGCATTAAGCATATTTAAAAGCTGCTTGGAAATCTTTGTGCAAAGAGTGAAAAAGACAGTACACTTTGAGTACACTCTTGTTGTTGGGTGTTAGAGTCTATTAGTTTGTATTCATAATTGTCCGAATTGCACAATGGGATGTTTGAATGTTGATACATTTTGTGTGAATGGTTATGTTTGGAAAGGAATACTGTTTTACTATGTAAGTTGGAAGTTGGAATTCCAGCTTGTAAACAGATGTGGAAATGTAAATCTCTAAAATGTGGGAGAATCACACAAACATGGAGACAGCATTGAAAAAAAAAAAATTCTTTTTTTTTCAGATTTTTTTGTTTCAGTCCAATAATTTTAGCATTGTGCATGCTTATTTCCTCAATTTTTACATTTTGATTATCTTTGAAATCATCTAACGCTTAATTTAAGTTAAACTTTAGACAAAAAAATTATACAATTTTAATAATGGCCACTGGCCTTTATTAGAAGTCATAACATTTAATTTAAATAATGATTTGCTTGTCACAATTTTCAAATGTACATAAAACAGCATGAATTCAAAATAAAAATATGAATTTTACACAAATTGTTTTGTGAAAATTGCTTGGACACACAATTCTGTTGCAGCTTAAAATCGCCCACATGCCAACCAACCAATGAGAATGCAGAACATTGACAGATTCCTCTGTAAAACATATGTTAGAAAACGTCTCGGGTTATGACTATAACCCTTGTTCCCTGAGAAGGGAACGAGACACTGTGTCAAGAATCGACACTTTGGGGGACGCTCCCTTAGCGTCCGCCTCTGAAGTAAAAATGAAACTAGTCCAATCCTGATTGGTGCTGCGTCATGACGTAGCATATGTGACGACATATAAAAGGGACGCCGGCACACACACACATTAGCCTAGCGATGAAGCAAGACGCTCTCAGGCCTCGAGGGCCGTGGCAGAACGACGCAGTGTCTCGTTCCCTTCTCAGGGAACAAGGGTTATAGTCATAACCCGAGACTTCCCTTTCGAGGGAACTCAACATTGCGTCGAGAATCGACACTTTGGGGAACGAATGCCCACTAGGCCACGCACCGAAAACAGGCCTGCCCTAGAGTGAAACTGATCTCAGGCACTAGCTATGACGAGAGCACTTGTGCGCTGGGAGTATTAGGGAGGTGCAGACTGTAGAATCTAATGAAAGTGTGAGGAGAGGCCCAACCAGCCGCCTCACAGATTTCATGAATGGGGACTCCTACATGAAGGGCCCTAGAGGATGCTATACCTCTAGTAGAGTGAGCCCTATCCGCCAAGGGTGAAGGTAAATCACGCCAAAGTAATAGCCTGGACTATCCAGTTGCTAATAGTTTGTTTGTAAGCAGGTAATCCCTTACTAGGTGATCCAAAGCACACTAGAAATTGGTCCGACCTCCTTCAGGAAGAGAACCTCTCAAGGTAAACTCTCAAAGCTCTGACTGGACAGAGCAAATGGAGCCTTCCCTCTTCTGCCGACACATGTGGTGGAGTGTGAAAAGCCTGTGCCACATTAGATGGCACCTTAGGCACATAACCAGGCCTAGGATGTAAAATAGCTTTTACTCCGCCAGGGGCAAACTCCAAGCAAGCCGGCATTACTGCCAGGGCTTGGAGATCTCCCACTCTTTTTATAGAGGTAATACGTAAAAGAAAAGCGATTTTAAAAGTCAAGTCCTTCGGTGAAGCCAACTGAAGTGGTTCGAAGGGGGCCAGGGATAACCCTTCGAGAACCACTGCCAAATCCCAGGAATGAACCCTGGATCTGGTTGTCGGTCTCATCCTCCACGTACCACGGAGAAACCGTATGACCAGTTGGTGCCTCCCCAAAGGCCCATCATTTAAAGGTGCATGGAAAGCCGCAATGGCAGCCACGTATACTTTTAAAGTGGATGGGGAGAGACCTGCAGAAAAGCGGTCTTGAAGAAATTCCAGAACTGAAGCCACCTGGCAGTTGACTGGATCTACATTATGTTTTCTACACCAATTAGAGAACACATTCCACTTGAGGCCATACAATCTCCTGGTGGATGGAGCCCTAGAGCTAAGTATGGTTTCAACTACTCCTGCTGATGCCCTCCTGGCGAACCCTCTCCAGGAGTCCCGGGAGCAGAGCGATTGGGGGAAAGGCGTACAGGCGCAGCCTCGGCCAAGCCTGTACCACGGTGTCCAACCCCAGTGGGGCTGGATGGGTAAGAGAAAACCAAAGTGGACAGTGGGACGTCTCTCGAGACGCAAAAAGATCCACTTCCATTTGTCCGTATCTCTGCCATATTAACTTCACTCCCGGGCCTCAGCCCCGACAGGATGTCTGCTCCCTGATTCTGAACCCCTGGGATATATATTGCTCTGATGGACAAAATTTTCCCTTGGGACCATAAAATTTTCTGATGCGCCAATCTGGATAGAGGGTGCGATCTGAGTCCCTCCTGTCGGTTCAGATAAGCTACCACAGATGTATTGTCCGAACATATCAAGACATGGTAACCTTTGATGTCTGGAAGGAAGCTCCTCAGAGCCCTGAAAACACCCAACATCTCTAGGCAATTTATATGCCAAGAATGATGATGGTCCTGCCACAGACCCCTCGCAAAGCGGCCGTCCATGACCGCGCCCCAGCCAGTGAGGGAGGCGTCTGTCGAAACGGTTTTTTCGGCGACATGACGCTCCCAACACTGGTCCTTGGGACAGAAACCAAGGTTTCTTCCATATTACTAGATCACGAAGGCATCTGCGCATTACTCTGATCATACGGCCACTTGGACCAGCCCTCCTAACAGACTTAGATCGGCGAGGGAGAAACTGATGGAACGCCGCAGACTGTTTCTTCGCCTCCTGAAACCTGTTGATGACAGTAGAAACTGCGTCGCCGAACAGGACAGAAGGCGAAAGCGGCGCATCCATCAAAAACGATCTATCCTTATCCTTAATACCAGATAGATTGAGCCACAGATGTCTCTCCGCAGCCACCATTGCTGCCATGTAACGGCCGATAGAGTGTGCAGTTTCTTTAGTGGCCTGGAGAGACAAATCTGTGGACTTTCTCAAGTCCGTGATATCTGATGGAGTGGGACCCTCGCCTTCATCTAAATCTTTTAGGAGGTCGGCCTGGTACGCCTGCAATATAGCCATCACGTGCAGGGACGCACCAGCCCGACCAGCCGCCATATATGCCCTACAAACCAGTGATTATGTTTCCCTACATGGTTTGCTGGGCAGCACCGGGGTTTTAAGCGAAGATGACGCTTCAGGAGAAATATAACACGCCAAGGCTTCCTCCATCTGCGGCATTTTGCCATAACCCGCCTCCCTCGCACCCATCACATTACTATAATCGCACGATTTGTGTGATGAGATACGAGAGGAGTGGGGTTTTTCCCAGGATCTAGCGATCTCTTTAGGAAGATCTGGGAAAAATGGCAAACCCCGGCGCTGAGGCTGTGACCTGTGCTGCAGAAATCTCACGTCTAATTTACTGTGACGAAAGTCTTCCTGCTTATCTTGTGGCCAGCTGATGTTGAGTCTGGCCACAGCACGCATCACAACCTCCACCAACTCCTCATATGCGGGAACATGAGCTGGCGAGTCATACTAATGTCCCTCGCTCCCGATGCTGAGAACGTCCACTTCCTCAGAAGCAGATAGTTCCAACACCGGCCACTCGTCACGGGCAGAAGAAGCCGCAGCGCGGGCTTCTGCACCGTGAACGAGTGTTATTGAATCTGCAGATGATGAACAAGAAAGTGCCTCAG
Organism: Chrosomus eos; assembly: GCA_036326025.1. NCBI lineage: Eukaryota > Metazoa > Chordata > Actinopteri > Cypriniformes > Leuciscidae > Chrosomus > Chrosomus eos. The sequence continues at coordinate 32,098,017 of CM070834.1, read as the reverse complement.
CAGTCTCATTCTCGTCTGCCAGATCCCTTTGCGATCCCCATGATTTCAGCCTCCGCGCCGCCTCAACGGACACGGGACCTGAACCGCAGGGAACCGCACCCTCATTAAATATAGCCAAGCGGGAGCGCAACACTCTTAATGGTAGTGCTTCACAGTGAGCACAGGCAGAACCCTCAAGAGCTGCCTGTGCGTGCTGCGCTCCCAAACAGTTTACACAAAGTTGATGTGTGTCCACACCCGTGATGAATCTTGGGTAGGGGTGCACACATCGAAGAAACTGTTCACTCGCTATAATATCATTCAATATAAATCAGACAAACAACACCAAATAGACAGAGACAGTTTCAACACAGAGCGCTTGCTGAAGAGCAAAAGCTGATGTGTGTGTGTGCCAGCGTCCCTTTTATATGCAGTCACATATGCTACGTCATGACGCAGCACCAATCAGGATTGGAATAGTTTCATTTTTACTTCAGAGGTGCATGCTAAGGGAGCGTCCCCCAAAGTGTCGATTCTCGACGCAGTGTTGAGTTCCCTCGAAAGGGAACTACCTTTTGGCAATGGAATAACTTGAAGACAGCAACATATCACCATGATTTTACTATATAATTTGAGGTGTAACACAAAGCTTATTTACAATGAAATTTATAGCAATGTTAATATTAATTAGCAAATTAACTATTAATTAGGGCTGCACGATTTGGGGAAAATGTCATATTGCGATTATTGAGGTCGATATTGCGATTGCGATATGCGATTGCGATATAATAAACAAATGGTTTCTTGAGTCAATTTTCTTGGTTCTTAAGCAAAATGCACACACAGATTAGTAATGATTCTGAAATGTGTATTTCTCAACTCAAACTAGCAACAAAAACTAAATGATTGATAACACCTATAATGATCAATAAGACAAATCCCCCCCCCCCCATTTTAAACATTAATTATAGCCATCCAACATTACAGTGATTACATCATTACAATTGAAGGCTATCGATTTTTTTATTTTTTTTTTTACATTTTTTTATTAGGCTTTAAAAAATATAACAGCTTTTAATTTAAGTGAACTTCAAACAATCCTCACATAAACAATAAATGTCATATTTACCTGTGCCCTTCCTTTCCAACATGTAGCACTAACACAGTCTCATCCCAAGAAGTCATATATTGACGTCTTGGGACGTCTTTTGACCATACGTCAATATCCGCCTTTTTAGGGTACCCTTAAACGTCGGTAAATGACGATCCTGGGACGTCATACAACTGATGCTTTACCTTTAACGTCAGTAGGTGACGGGGTAGGTTTAGGGGTAGGTTTAGGTCTGGGGTAGAGTTAGGATCCGATAACGTCATCTAACCGACGTTTAAGGGTACCCTAAAAAGGCGGATATTGACGTATGGTCAAAAGACTTCCCAAGACGTCAGTATATGACTTCTTGGGATGAGACTGCGCTGGTAGCACATATACAGAAATTGAATAAAGTTATCAAACAGTATGCGCTGCATAAATTATAAATTATATATAGACTAATTTTTATTTAAGCTAAACAGGTTCTTTAGTCAAGAGCAGTGGGTCATTTTCTCTGTTCCCTTTGTTCTTTGATTAACTTTACTGACAGAGCATTATTGGCTACTGGCCCTTTAAGAGCAGCCTTGTTGTGTGAGTCGCGGATCTCACACAGCCGAGCCTCATTCTCTCACAACTTCACGTTCATCATAACATAAGACTGCTCTTATGTTATGAAGATACTCGACAAACGACATTTTGGCATAATTGTGTGTGTTATTGTTCGTTCAAGCGCGAAAGAGAACTGTATTCTGGCGCGCGGTCTGTGCATGCACATGATACTGGCGCGCGTCTTTCAGTAAGGACATTTACAGGCAGCGCGCTCTCTTTAACTTGTCTCGCATGAATAAAAGCGGGATCATGTAAGTAACACTAGCCAAAGGATGACAAAAAAGAACAGATGCTTTGTGTTAACAGCCCTAATTTGTTTATTTCATATAAAATCGCAGCATTTGGCGTCATAATAATCGCATAGGCTTGACATCGCGATTACGATTGCGATACGATTAATCGTGCAGCACTACTATTAATCATAATTAAATTTATTTTAAATAAATTTCTTTATTTACAAACACTTTTTTTTAAATAAAATCAAAATACAAAATTACCGCACTGAAATGTAAGCTCAATTGTGGGAAACAGTAGTGGATGCAATGTACTCTGTTGCACATTTTGGCAAATGTAGTAGATCATCCAGGTATTCTGTGCATACAGAAAAATGTGTGTGATGTGCATAGTAAATATATTTCTGGATACATATTATGTAAGTGTGCTTTCCGAACATATGTTTGTGCAACATGCTAAACAGAGAAAAGTAGACAAGCAAGCTGCAGCAAAACCCAACAGGGGACAAAAAGCCGAAACCCGGCTATCTTGAAGGGCTGTGGTGCGAAATTATTTGCATAAGCCTCCTCTTTCATCTGGCAAAGCAAAGGGAAAGTTTACAGAGTATCTTTGTATGTTTGCCATTTCAATGTGCACTCACTCACTTTTCTTTCTCCAATATAAACCCCTCCATAAACCTTCCCCACCCCCCATACTTGGAAACAATTGTTTCCAAGGAAATTAATGCAATGTTCTTGTATGGCACTCTAACTGAGGCAAAGGGGAAGTCACGTTTAGACTCAGGGGACTCGTTTCTATGAAATTGCCGGTAGCTCTTGTGGCCTCGCTCACTTAGATTAAATGAGGAGACCAGAGCCATTTGTCAATGTTCTGTGGCATGGCTAGGGTGCAGCACCTGAGCCAGTCTGCTTAACCGCCTCATTAGAACCGGGTCTGGTGTCAGAGATGCCACATGCATAATGTGTGAAAGCACTCAAAAACACACCTTCAGCAACATAGCTAGACACACACACACACACACACACACACACACACACACACACACACACACACACACACACACACACACACACACACACACACACACACACACACACACAAATATCTACATATACTAGTTAGACTATAATAATGAAAAAAGATTTTCTCAGGTTAAGTATGTAGCCCGGTTCCCTGAGAGTCAATCACCTTTATTTATATAGCTTCACAGTGATAACATGAAAATAATACAACAAAGTTTGTTTCTAGAAGAAAATTGCGCCATCGTCCACCCGAAGTAAGACATATCAATAACATTGTTTAATATGAAATGTCCCCAACTAAGCAAGCCAAAAGCCAAGGCAACAGTGGCAAGGAACCAAAACTCCATCAGGTGACAGAATGGAGAAAAAAATCTTGGGAGAACCCAAGCTCAGTCGGGGGCCAGATCTTCTCTGGCCAACGAATGAACATTGTATGGTTATGACTCAGGCAGCATTACAGGTCAGAAGTTAGATTGGATCAGAACATTCACAATATTTATCCAGTGCCATCTCGTTGGAGGTCGGAGTTATCACGCTGGTATGGAGACGAGTTTGTTAAGGTGTCAATGAGGCCTTCACAGGGCTGATGAGGCTGGCACTTTATGGATCCGTTGCTGTCGTGTCCAGGCGCAGGATCACCATCTGTTCTGGATACGGCCCATATCCGGATGACTTCAGTAAACCTCGGAATGAACGGAAAGACTAAGGCTGAATCCCAATTCTCTGTCTTACCCCTTCCCCTTACCCCTTCCCCTTAGTTTTGCGCGTTCACGTGAGAGTAAGGGCTATCCCAATTCTCATTTTGATCTAGGGGTAGGGGTAAGGGGAAGGGCTAGATACCCCTTAAGACCAAGAATTTTCACGAGCTTACTTGAAACCAAGGGGTACCCAGAATGCACTGCGCAACCGGCAACAATGACGGACATACCATCCAGAGTGTTCCATAAATGTAGTATTTTTGGCTTAAATGATTGATAAAAAAATTATGACAGTCTTCTTTTGTGCTCTTCACAGTTATGAACATATATTTTTGCAACTATGTTGTTTATTGAAACGTTTTTGAAGTTTTTTAAAAATCGCTAGTTTGCTACGCTAGGCTATGCTAATGTTACATTGCTGATTTGCACAATCAGTCCCACATTTCGAGATCACCCAAAATGTCCGGGATTCAGCTTTTTCTTTCTACAGTCGACATTCATTATGTGTACATGCACAAGGTGTTGTTTCAATTGGACTGAATTCATTCATTTAAATCGGTGAATCTGAATGTACTGTTTATCTAATATTCCCGTGTTTTCGTCTCAGTCGGGATCCGTTTGAAGCTGAACGCATCACCTGAAAAGCTGGCACGTACGTGTGAGTGAGACGAAAACACGGGAATATTAGATAAACACTACATTCAGATTCACCGATTTAAATGAATTAACTCAGTCCGATTGAAACAACACCTTGTGCATGTAAACATAATGAATAGTGAAGGCAGAAAGCAAAAGCCGAATCCCGGACATTTTGAGCGATCCCGAAATCCAGGCGACATGTCCTGACCATGGACATGGTCCATGTCCATGACATGACAGGACGTTGTATGGTCACCCTGGATACATCGATAGCCTACGTGCTTTACATTATACTGTCCTGTATCACATATGGACCAGCCCGTTCTCGTCCCAAGGCGTCTTATACTGACGCTTTTGTGCAGCGACGCATGAGGAAACCAGACAGCTGATCCACTTTCGGGATGAAAACAAGCTGAAGTTTTTAAGATCAAAATATGTTTTTTATGTTTACTTTATTGGTTCTGTAATAAAATATATTTTTTATCTAATGTATTTGCCTGTTATGTTTACTTTATTAGGCAATAAAGACAGATTTTTGTCCAAGTGGTGTCTCACCATGACGTAACCGAGTGGCGTCTCATTTCATAGGGGTATGTTTGTACTCCTAATGCTTACCACTCGGTTTCGAGGGACAAGGGCTAGGGCTAAGACGAAGGGGTAGGGGAAGGGCTAAGACAGAGAATTGGGATTCAGCCTAACATTAGCGTAGATGCCATTGTTCGTATGATGTAACAAGTACATCGGGTGTTATAGGAAGTGTCCCCGGTTCCGGCTGACCTAATCTATGCAGACTAATAGTCATTTAACTGATTTGAATAATAGAAGTGTATAATATTCTATGGGAATGCCAGGTAAAAGTTATGTGTTTTTAGTCTAGATTTAAACTGAGAGAGTGTGTCTGCTTCACGGACAATGTTAGGGAGATTGTTCCAAAGTTTAGGTGCTAAATAGGAAAATGATCTACAGCCAGTAGTCGATTTTGATATTTTAGGTATTATCAACTAGGCAGAATTTTGGGATCGCAATAGACGTAAAGGGCTATAATGTGTTAAGAGCTCGCTCAAGTACTGGGGAGCTAAACCAATTAGTGCTTTGTAAGTAGTCAGCAATATTTTAAAATGTATACAATGTTTATTAGGCAGCCAATGCAGTTTTGAAAGAACCAGGCTAATATGGTCATACTTCCTGGTTCTAGTGAGAACTCTAGCTGCTGCGTTTTGGACCAAATGGACTTTGTTTATTAAGCGTGCAAGGGCAACCAACCAGTAGAGCATTACAATAATCTAGCCTTAAGATCATGAACGCATGAACTAACTGTTCCACATTTTTCATTGAAAGCATATGTCGAAATTTATATATATTTTTAAGACAGATTGCGGTTTTACGAATGCTAGACACGTGACTTTCAAATGAAAGATTGGTATCAAAGAGCACACCCAGGTTCCTAACCGACAACGAAGACTTGACAGAGCAGCCATCAATTGTTAGACAGTATTCTAGGTTATTAAATAAAGAAGTTTTTTGGCCAATAATTAGAATCTCTGTTTTTTTCAGAGTTAAGTAGTAGGAAATTACTAGTCATCAAAAATTTGATATCAGCTATACATTCCATTAACTTTGTGAATTGGTGCGTTTCGTCGGGGCGCAGAGAAATGTAGAGGTGAGTATCCTCAGCATAACAGTGAAAACTAATGGCATGCTTCATAATGATATCTCCCAAGGGTAGCATGTACAGAGTGAACAGCAATGGTCCTGGTACTGAGCCTTGTGGTTCTCCATACTGAACTTTTGATCGATATGACATCTCTTCGTTTACTGCTACAAACTGATAGTGGTCAGATAAGTATGATTTTAACCATGCTAGTGCAATTCCAATAATGCCAAAATACTTTTCAAGTCTATTCAAAAGAATGTGGTAGTCTATGGTATCAAATGCAGGACTAAGATCCAGTAACACTAATAGAGAAATACAACCACGGTTGGATGCTAAGAGCAAATTATTTGTAACTCTAATGAGAGCAGACAGTACTATGGTACATTATAAATACTGACTGGAAATTCTCGAAGATACCATTTTTTTCTAAAAAGGAACATAGTTGTGAGGATACTGCCTTTTCTAGTAATTTTGACAGAAAAGGTAGATTCAAAATCGCCCTGTAATTGACGAATTATCTAGGATCAAGTTGCGTTTTTTTAATACGAGGTTTAATAACAGCCAGCTTAAAAGTTTTCGGTACATATCCTAGTGACAAAGATGAATTAATGATATTAAGAAGAGGATCTATGACCTCTGGAAGCAGCTCTTTCAATATTTTTGTCGGTATAGGGTCTAACACAAATGTTGTTGTTTTAGATGATTTAACAAATTTAGAAAATTCTTCCTCTCCTATAGCAATGAATGAATGGAATTTTTCCTCAGGGAGACTACAGTGCATTGTCTGATGCGATAATGTAGTAGATGGTTGCATAGTTACAATTTTCTCTCTAATATTATCAATCTTGTAAGTAAAGAAGTTCATAAAGTCATTACTGCTGTGCTGTTTGAAAACGTCCAGTGTTGAAGTTTTATTTTTCATTAATTTAGCTACTGTTTCGAATAAATACCAAGGGTTTTGTTTGTTTTCTTCTAAGAGTGTTGACAAATAAGTAGATCTAGCAGTTGTTAAGGCCTTTCTGTTCACAATCGTGCTGTCTCTCCACGAAATGCGAACAACTTCTAATTTTGTTTTCTTCCAGCTACCCTCCATTTTTCTGGCTGCTCTTTTAAGGGACCGAGTGTTCTCATTGTACCATGGCGTTGGACTATTTCCTTTAATCTGCTTTAAAGGGTCATGAAACCCCCCTCTTTCAGCTCAAGTCTAGCTCACAATCTTTTTGAAAAATGCAACTTAAATGGGCGTGGATGCTGTGAGAAGAAGCGAGGGAGTGGGTGTGGTTTGGCCATCACTGTCATAGCCAGTGGCCCATGCATATCGACTGTCACTAAAAAGCAGTGGTAAAACGTGAGGAAATGCTAGATTTTTTTTATAGCTGGCAAAGTTAATGTCTAATGAAATACACTGACACTTTATTATTGTCCTTTCAAAAGTAACTGAATGCCCTGCTACATATATTAGCCTACAGTAATCGTAATTCTATTTTAAACATATTAATGTAGACTACATGTATAATTATAATGTCATTATAAAATATATAGTTGTTTATATAGACACTAAATGCATATATTTGAAAATAATTAATTTTCCGCTTAAAAAAAACAACGTTCTGTGCATAGCCTAATATCTACGCGCCCGCTGAACTCCCATAATAAAGATGGCTCTGTGAGGACTTCTCATTTTAGACACACACACACACACACACACACACACACACACACACACACACATACCTCTGAAGGGATAGAAAAGTCCTCGGGACTTGGTACCGCATCACTCGCAAGACGCAACCTGCATTGGTCGTCAACAAGGCGAAGTCCACCATTCTCTCTCGAGAAAAATGTTTGCGGCACACGCTATAGTTTAGATGTGTCCGTGGTTGATCAAACCAACCGCCCGGAGCCAGAGTTGGCAGCCCTGGCAGCATCGCGGGGAAACATATTCAAACCACTTGGACTTTTGCACCACGAAAACAAACACTGCGTCCCATGATTGTCTCTCTCATCTAGGCTACTACGCGATATCACAGTTTGACATGTCTGTTATTGGAAAGATCCACGTGGTGTCATGAATAATTAAGAGACAATGTCTTCTCATAGGATATGAACTCAGTCTCATTAATAATTATGAGACACCGATGAGTCATCAACGCACTAACAGTGCACGGCCACGTCACAGCCTGTGACGTGGACACGATGAAGATTTTAAACCCGGAAGACGAAAAAAGCGGAAAAAAACTAAAATGTAACCATTTTAACCCTATTATTAAATCTAACAGATGCTAACATTGTCTTCAATGGTGTTCAACACACATACCTCTGTTAAAATCTCAGAAAATTTGGTTTGGGGTTTCATGACCCTTTAAGCGCAATGGAGCAACTGTGTCTAAAGTGCTGGAAAAGAGAGACTCATTCATTTATGTTGCAACATTGAGTTCTTCTAAGCTATCTGGGATGCTGCTGAGATGAAACTGATCAGGAAGATTTAAAGCAATCTTCAGTTGCAGAAGTCATAGTTCTACCATATTTATAACACAGAGTCGGCTTTGCAACCTTGGTTAAATTAAGTATACATGAGATTAAATAATGAACTGAGATGTCATCGCTCTGCTGCTGTGACACTGAGGCAGAGACAGTCGGATCCATTTGCAGAGATTTATTAAAGGAGAATACAAACAGAGAACAAGGAGACACAAACACAAATCTTGTAAAGGGCAATCCAGAATCGTAGTCAAACGGGCAGTGGTAAGAGGCAGGCAGCAGAGGTTCACAAACGAGTCCAAAATCCAAGTTCAAATACACGAGAACAAATCAAAGTACTGAGCAACAAGAGATACAAACTGTGACAGAGGTTTGGTAAAACAAGACTTCACAAAGAACAAAGAGCAGAGCAGTCCAAATAAAGGGAAGCTGAGGGTACACAGGTGATCCTAATGCAATGATGATGAGACAATAAGCAGGGGTGGAAGAAGGGAAGGGAAGTCCTAGTATGCAGGAGAGAGGGACCTAGTAATCCCAGGAGGAGGCGCTGTTGTGCCTTCTGTGACAGCTGAAGAATTTCAGTGGCATCAACATTTATTCCATGTGACAATATGATATCTAATTCTAAAGTATGATTTTGATAATGATTGGGTCCTGAAAAAGTCTGTAAATGCTAATCCCAATGCAGCTTTTTCATTGTCTACATGGATATTAAAATCACCAACAATTAGGACTTTATCTGCAGCCAGTAATAACTCTGATAGAAAATGAGCAAATTATTTGATCAAATCTGAATTGTGCCCTGGTGGCCTGTATACAGTAGCCAACACAAAAGTCGAACAGGATTTATCACTCTACATACTCTACATAATGTTACAGAAAGCATCATCACTTCAAAAGGATTTTATTTGAAACTAGACTTCTGAATAATACTGAAGATATTGCTATAAATTACTAGCCTGGCTGCGCCATCCTACGCACTTCCGCTCAATTTCATTTTCCTTCAGTACTACATCTGGGATTGTGCTGTAGACTTCGGTTTCCAGAAATCATTTTTTTGTAGGACCAATCAGCGAACAGAGGGAGTGGCTGAGAACGATGACGTCGATGTAGTCTGTCAGTTTGAGTTGGAGCGGAGAAAGACGCGAGAAAAGCTATTCGGTCCGTCGTTGCAAAACTGCCGAATATACAGAAGTTAAAGCCGGAGCAAGAACAATGTTTGCTAAGTTTTGCTGGTGGCCATGATGTTGTGGCCCTCCTCCCCACGGGGTTCGAGAAAAGTTTGATTTTTCAGCTCACTCCGCTAGTGGTGAATGAGTTCTTTTTTTACACTCTATGGTTCGCACGACCACACGCTAGCGATTGGCTATGGCAGATCCTGAGTGACTCTGGGCAGATCCAATAGTTTTGAACTTTAACAGAGAACCCGCCTACAAGAAGTAAACGTTTCTCAATGGAGCGAGGCCAGACTCTCTGTACAAATGAAATGTATGAGAGTCTGCTAGAACCAGGCTAATAAATTACAGCAATACCTCCCCCTTTTCCTTTAAAATGAGCATCGTGTTTATAGTAGTAATCTTGTGGGGTGGACTCATTTAAAGTAATGTAATTGTCTGGTTTTACCCAGGTGTCTGTCAAACAGCGCACATTTAGGTTATGGTCTGTAATCATATCATTAACAAAAAGTGCTTTTGAAGAAAGGGATCGAATATTCAGCCACCCGAGCTTTATCATTTGTTCATCTGCATTACATTTTTTGTTTATTGGTTGAACATAATTCAAAATTTTCACCCTTAAATGGGTTTGGGAGTTTTTTGTATTTCCTTGTTCGAGGAACAGACACAGTCTCTGTATGATGATATCTAGGTGAACGAGGCTATTTGATGGGATTTTTCTGACCTCAGTGACATAAAACAACTAGCAGATGGTTGGTTTAGTCAGTCTGTCTGCTTCCTGACCTGAGCTCCAGATTGTCATGTTTGAGCTCTAAGACTATGTGCCATATTACTAGAGAGAAGAGCAGCACCATCTCAGGGGGGATGATTAGCATATCTTTCAACAGGTCAGGTCTACCACAAAAAAATGTCCCAATTGTCTATGAATTCTATATTAATTTACAGACACCACTTAGACAGCCAGCCATTGAGTGTGGACAGTCTACTAAGTATCTCATCACTCATGCAAACAGGAAGGGGACCAGAGCAAATTATATTGCCTGACATCTTACTTGCACCTCTTTAATTGTAATGTTAGTGATCTCCGACCGGTGAAGTCGAAAATCATTAGTGCCAACGTTAATAATAATCTTAGAGAATTTACGATTAACATTAGCCAGTTTAGTCACCCACTTTTAAATTTGCTTTGATGTCAGGCGCTTTGGCTCCCGGCAAACATGTGACTATGGTGGCTGGTGTCTCTATTTTCACATCCCATGAAATCGCTAATAACTAGGGCACTTTCAACAGAATTTTCAGTGGGTACTTCACTGAGTGGAGAGAACCTGTTTAATGTTGTTATCGGAACGGGAGAGTGGTATTTTGTCCCACGACTACAGGGTCTCACGGTCACCCAGTTGCCCTGCTACAGCCAGAACTGAACAATGTACAGAGGTCACTAAGCTAGTCACAACCAAAGCAGTATCTAAAGCCCTTGCATTCTTACTATCTTCGATTAAAGTTTGGATGCGTGTCTCTAGTTCTGAAATGTTCTCCATCAGCCTGACTATCTCCCTGCATTTATCACATGTAAGGCCCTCAGCGCTGACAGAGAAGGTTATACTATACATGTGACCACACAGTGCAAGTGACTATAACAGGAGAAGACACAACTCACCGTGTTTGTTGACTAATTACTGTATACTCACCATAGTTGTTTTAAAGACTCTGAAAAGGTGTAAACTTGCGCGCGAAAAAAAAAAAAGACGGCAAACACGGATGGCAGATAAACAGGCTAGCAGAAGGCTAGCGATAGGGATTTAGATTAAAGCTAGCGAAGTCAGATCAATGTGACAGACAAAATTATATAATATCAGATATCTGGTTGATGCGTATGATATATTTAACGATATAAACATCAAGTAGAGATAGTAAATAGAGATTTAAAACGGAAAGATATATGGAGCCTTCAGACGCAAACCACAAGTCAGCAAGACAGCGAGGCAGGAAGAACACTAAGCAATAAAGAACGCTTGGTAAGGCAGTGATAGACTGGCAATACTTCGACAACGGGAGGGGAACAAAATTCTGCATCATGTTGTCGACGCTATGGGAACGCTTCGTGTGAGCCGGTTTTTAAACCACACACAACACTCATCGCCACAACGTCCTTTAACCACTGCATAGTTTTTGGTAAAATGACTGTTAGGAGTTCAAAGTTAAGGTGCCATGTACATCAGTGGTTCTCAACCTTTTTGGGCCAGCGCCCCCCTATCCAATATCCAGGTCCCTGACCGCCCCCCACCCCACCCCAACTAATGGCATGTTATGAGCGAGTCAAGCGAGTGAGTCAACAGATGAAATAAGTACAAAATTGCAATTTATTAATACAATTAATCCCCCCCCCCCCAAAAAAAAAAGCTCAAAATTGCATTGGAATAGCAATAGCAGTGTTCCTCACAGGTTGTTTGTTAAATCTAGTTTTCGGGCCTTCTAGGGGGGTTCGGGGGCATGCCCCCCTGTAAGAAAATTTAGTGCATTTTAATGTTTAATTCATCAATCTGGTGCACTTTGAGAGTTCAAAATTAAAAGCTCCACCCATATTCAATGTGCAAATTAAAGTAAAATTCAAATCTCTTTTAGTTGTGTCTGTCTACGAAGTATCGATACTAGCCAAGCTTTCACTTTCACTTCTCTCCAAAGGCACGTTGACAAACACCACACACACGCGCACTCGTCTCATTCGCTCTGGTTAAATAGCAAAAGTGAAGTGAATTGAAAGATGGCGAGTGCGGCGCCCCCGCGACCAGTTTTGGTTGATAAAGAACACATCAGGAGTGCTATCTGGAAATATTCTTGATATGAAGCCAGAAATCCCAAGTCTCCCGGAATATCTGTGAGTCTCCCGCATATTGATAGCGTCTCCCTGATGCCCGCAAATTAGTTCAAATCTCCAGGAATCTAGAGCGCGCATGCGAGACAGAACATACTGCGCACATAACATACATTGTCAAGTTCAAGACTTGTTATATTTAGCTTTAAATAAAAAAAAAACACTTTATTATATTACAATATTATACCCTTAATATTGTGGCAGTTTTTTTCTCCGTGGTATTGAAAATGGTATCGAATATCGATATTTTTCAGGGTATCGTATCGAAGTTAGAAATTCTAGTATCGTGACAACACTACATTAACCTAATTATTTATTTCGAAAAATAAATAAATACAATCCTGATTTTTCATGAAAAATTATGTTAGAATTGTAGGCCTAAAATACCTTGGTATCAGCTGGTTTTCGTCAATGGTATATATACAATTACAATTCATTTGTTTTTATTAACTATAAATTAATACATTACCAAAAATCAAATTGTCATTTTCTCCTTACTGTTTTGCGAGTTAACAAAAAATGCCTGACCAGTAGGCTAAATTACTTGGTGAACAAATAGGCCTAAAACATTTTGGCATTAGGCATTGGGATTGCATGACTTATTGAAAATATATAAGTGTTTTTTAAGTAAATACTTTTTAATGGCTTGTCAATTTTCCATTCCTCCGCTGTGTGATTCTAATCAGCGCTGGATTCTAGTCGTCAAAATACAACTCGTCAAAACTCGTATCAGCGTGTAGGCTATTTGAGTAAAATTCAAAATAGGCGTAAAAAGTTTTTTTTTGTGTTACACATCTAATTTATGATAATGTAAGTATTCTTTAATTATATCCATTATAATAATTATGGATATGCAATATTGATTGTTGTTTTTCTATAAATCTAGCAATGAATATGTATAACAAGGAACGTCACTGAAAAGAAAATAACATAACAGACCCCATCCATGGTTAAACCCGCTTATTACATGGCTACCTACCAAATAAATAAAACAATTAAAAATATTGCTTTAAAAAGGAGTTTATTGATTTTAAAACGATTGTATTCCAAAAGTTCGTTCCGTCTCTACTTTTAGAATCCATGGCAACGCTCGGTTTTCCATGCCAACTGTGTTTTATATTTAGCGCAGTCTGTTTTATTTCTTACATATTCTACATTAGGATTCAACCAAGCAATGTAATAAAAACAAATAATTACAGAGCTAACAGATCTAAGTTACGTAAACAGAGCGAACATGAGAGCACCCGACTGCAGACGTCAATAATGCAGCGTAATGGAATATTCTACCGATCAAACTTCGCTTCCCGAAAGTTATAAACTGCCTCCGGAGCCCAGTTAAGGTACAAAAATCTATTCAACAAAAATAGTGATGCAGTTAAGTGTTATTTCGCTCAGCCAAGCCTTCTCTGTGTCAGTCACCTCTTCCTGAACGTCACTCATGCACTGCGGTCTCGTGAGGAAACGCAACTTTTTGATATAAAGTTTTTCTTATTCCCGAATACAAATACTTTTTTAAGTATTTGTTCAAAATAAGTATTCGTAAAAAACACATTATTTGTGCCTTTCCGAATACCGTATTCGGCTTCGGCTCCACCCATACTGCCTGCACATCATATTTTTGACATTATTGGTAGGCTAATGCTTTCAATCGTAAATCGGAATGCAATAGAAATGAACTGCTTAGTGCCTACCTACAACACTGACGGTGGACTTGCGGTCAGGAGTAGAGTGGACGAATGTTTTTTTTTGTTTTGTTTTTTGAGGCTGCTGACGATTTTTTTCTACCCGCACCATAGACACGCACACACAATATGACCTCACGCTCTGTCCTAACACTTTTTAAATAGCCCACTTAAAGTGTTTATTACAAATAAATTATCAAATGCTTAAAATGAATCAAAGTAAATGAACAAAAATTTGTATTATATTTAAACTCATGAACGCCCCCCATTAACACCGGAACGCCCCCCTTTCAAAAATCTTGCTTCCAACGCCCCCCGTTGTTCTCTGAACGCCCCCTGGGGGGCGGTTCCGCCCCCGTTGAGAACCACTAATGTATATTAACCTTTACGTCTTTTTAAAAAACAATTATTAGCAGTCATATACCCAATAAATATACAGCTTTGCAAAGCGTGAGAGCTCGCTTGCCTATTGACGCTAGTTAACACCATGGTTACACAAAACATATTCGGCTACTGAACATGAAAACGGTTAAAACAAACAAATTATGTTTCCTGGACAATTAACACAATTGTTTCTCATGCTAGGTGGAGAAATGTTTATTATTTTACACGTTTAATTATATTCACTCACTCACCTGAGGCAGACAGACGCATTTCTTCTGACGGCTGACTAGGCGTCGGTTGGAAAAGAACACCACTGCGCAGGCACGCGCAGCAAGAAACCGTAGTCCCAAAAGTACTTTTCCCCCAGCGAGTTAAGGCCATTGCACAATGAGTACGAAATTCGCATCCGAAATTTTCGCACGTTAAAAAAAATCGACCTCACGTTATGTCAATCACGCTTGCACATTGCCTCCGAAACTTTCGTCCATCATAAAAAAATTCGGATCAGGTTCGATTTTCTTCGTTTTTCGCATCCACAGCCAGCATTTTGAGAGGTTTTTTGACTATTCAGACCCACCGTACAGGCGAACGACACAATCCAGAATGGTTGCAAGTTGATACACTTCGTCTCGCAGCACAAAGTACTGCTTGATAAGTTTAATAAATACGCATCAGACTCAGTGTGCAAGGTTTCTGTGCGTGATGAATTTTTAGGCTGATGAACACGAAAAAACGCATACGAAAAATTCGGACTCAGTGTGCAATGGCCTTTAAGGTTAAAATGCTTTATTCACATTTGCAATATGATAAATAAATCCAATTATTAAAGGTGACATCACCTGTTGAGCATTTGCAACAGAATATATGCCTTACATGTACTAAAATGTGTTTAACACAGTAATTGTGTAAACAGTTGAGCACAATATTTACATCATGTCTCTGTAGTAACACAAAATGTGTTACAAATCTTTTTACACATATTTTGTGTTCATTTTAACACATCAATTTTTAGAGTGATGAGGTGTAGGGAAGAAAGCCTGCAAAACCACTGGCTGACCAGAAAATAAACCTTAGGAATATAGTGCGAATACAGGAATACAGAGCAATATAGCTCTGACATCACCTACTGAAAGATCCTGCAAGTCCAGACACTAGAGGATGTCTCCCAAATAAAGACGGAAAGATATAAAGGTATGTGGCTAGCTGAAATGGTGCCCACATAGACATTTAGCGTAGCAGGGGTCAAACCCTTTGAAAGGCGATCTTGAAGGAACTCTTGACTGGGTTCCGGTGGTGAATTGTCTCAAAAACCTCTGTTGAGAGACCATAATCTATGAGCTGGTACCCCTCAGGGACCAGACCCAAAGTTACCAGATCTCCAGCTTGGGGTGGTAGATCATCCCCTGCACTTGAGACTGAAGATCTTTCTGAACCAGGATCTCCCATGGAATGCCGTCTTGGAGAGATGCCAGGTCTGAGAACCATACTCGTGCCGGCCAGAATAAAGCCACTAGGAGAATGTGGACTCAGTCTTGCCGAACACTTTTTAGAACCCCTGGTAGCAGAGGTATTAGAGGAAAGGTGTACAAACGTAGCCTCAGCCAAATCTGTGGGTCGTCTCCACGGAGGCGGTCAAATCCACTTCTGCTCAACTGTACCTCTGCCATATGGGCTCCATTAGAGGGTAGATGGAGTCCCCATTCCCCGGGCCTCAGCCCCTGCCACAATAGGATGTCTGCCCCCATGTTTGCATTCCCCTAGGAATGTAAACTGCTTTTAAAGACTTTCAAAGAGCTTATCTTCCACCCAGAGCAGGATCTGCTGTGCCTGCCTAAAATGGGGACGTGAATGCATTCCGCCCTGATTATATAATTTATGTAAGAGACTACGGATGTGTCATGTGGACTTTCACATGAGGAAGTGCTTCAATGTTAGAAATACTGCTGATCCCCTGATCACTGTTGTGTTAATAATATTTCTGAAATCAAATCATTATTCAAAACTCGCATAATAAGATATTCTCACATTTATGTAATTTAAAAAGTTCACAACACAACAGAATCAAGCCACAACACAACAAAATCAAGCAACAACAAAATCAAGCCACAACACAAAAAAAAACAAGCCACAACACAACAGAGGTTTGATATTCGCTGCATATTCGCCTACAGTAAGCTGATAAAGGGACTGTCTGCAAATTCCACTCACAGTCCAAAAATATAAACATCCAATAATTCATTAAAATTAACGATATTTACAGTTATAGTACATGCCTAGTGGGCAAACGAATATACGGATTCCACTTATGCAAGTAATGTGACATACTGCTGATATTTATGCAACACCATGATGCACTACCTCATTTCTCCCACATTTCCTCACGTAATAACCTAGAATACTGTCTAACACTTGATGGCTGCTCTGTCAAGTCTTCATCGTCAGTTAGGAACCTGGGAGTGATCTTTGATACCAATCTTTCATTTGAAAGTCACGTGTGTAGTATCTGTAAAACCGCATTGTTTCACCTTAAAAATATAT
Organism: Chrosomus eos; assembly: GCA_036326025.1. Classification (NCBI taxonomy): domain Eukaryota; kingdom Metazoa; phylum Chordata; class Actinopteri; order Cypriniformes; family Leuciscidae; genus Chrosomus; species Chrosomus eos. Next base: position 32,080,960 of record CM070834.1, on the reverse strand, counting down.
CTAAATTATGTCATATGCTCTCAATGACAAATGCGGAACAATTAGTTAATGCGTTCATGACACCAAGGCTAGATTATTGTAATGCTATTATGGGTGGTTGCCCTGCACGCTTAATAAACAATCTACAGCTGGTCCAAAACGTAGCAGTTCTCACCAGAACCAGGAAGTATGACCATATCAGCCCGGTTCTGATAACGCATTATAGTCCTTCACGTCTATTGCGATCTCAAAATTCCCGCCAGTTGATAATACCTAGAATGTAAAGGCCTCCTTCCCTTCCCTTTACCTCTGTACAGATAAAATGTTTTCTGGATAATTCCGGTTCATGTGGCTACATGGAAGTGATAGATAATTCTTTATTATACATTTTTAAGGCTAGAGAAGTGCACGTGCACTTGTGCATGTGCACGGCATCTGTGTTTTCGCAGGTTTGTGTTTTTTTGAGGTTTTCTTTTTTTGAATATTTTGTTTCTTACAAACAAGCTTTGCTTCAGAAGGACTTTATTAACCCCCGTAGCCGCGTGGAGCACTTTTATGATGGATCGATGGACTTTTATGGACTTCAAAACAGAAACGGCCATTCACATTCAAGAGCCAGGACATTTATTTATATGACTCGGATTGTATTCGTCTGAAAGAAGAATGTCATATACACCTATGATGACTTGAGGGTGAGTAAATCATGGGCTAATTGTCATTTTTGGGTGAACTATCCCTTTAATGTATGTACAGGAAACAATTATTTTTGTAAAAAGAAAAAGTGATTCACCAAAGGTTTTTTTCATGTTCCAATGGTTCAAGTATGTTCACACAACTTCCCAGTGACCAGACTGACTTACTACAGGTGAGATTTCCCCAATACCTCCCTTAACGTATGTACAGTAAACAATCATGTGTAGAAAAAAATTACTGTATTTTTTTTTATGTTCCAATGCTTGTATTAGGTTCCTATTGGTAAGCCTGAGTTATTCATGTGAAATTTTGCCAATACCTTTCTACATAGTAGCTACATTCCTAGTAGCTGCGTTCCTAGACTGACTGATTTACTACATGTGAAATGTTTTATTATTCACCTGTGGTAATGATTCACAAGTAGTAAATCAGTCTGGTCAGTCTAGGAACATAGCTACTAGGAGCTACTAGGAACATAATGTATTTACAGTAAACAATTATTATTAGAAAATAATTGTTTACTGTAAATACATTAAGAGAATTATATATATATATATATATATATATATATATATAATATATATATATATATATAATATATATATATATATATATATATATATATATATATATATATATATATATATATATATATATATATATATATATTATTAATTATTATTATAATTTATATTAATAATGTATATACAGTGGTGCTCAGAATTAATGGTACCCCTGGTAAAAATGATAAAAAATGGCTATAAAAAATAAATCTGCATCGTTTATCCTTTTGATCTTTCATTCAAAAAATTGGTAAAATTCTAACCTTTCATTGAAGTAAAAGAATTGAAAGTGGGGGGGAAATCACATTATAAAATAAATATTTTTCTCCAAAACACGTTGGCCACAATTATTCATACTCCTAGAATTTTTTATGAATAAAATATCTATGAAGTATATTCCCATTAATATTTACCTTTTTTAGCACACCAGGGTGACTAGTTTAGTTTATTTATTTATTTGAGCAGTAACCATTCTGCGCAAAAGGAGAGAGCGCAGAATGGTTACTGCTCAAATAAATAAATAAACTAAACTAGTCACCCTGGTGTGCTAAAAAAGGTAAATATTAATGGGAATATACTTCATAGACTAGGAACATGAAATTGTCCAGCTATGACTTCTTGTGTTACAGGAGTTTAAATATGAGGAAGCACAAAGGCCAAATTCCCTTAATCATTCATCACAATGAATAAAACCACAGAACTTGGTTCTGATGTGCATCTAAAGATTGTTGAGCATCACAAAATAGAAAGTGGATGTAAGAAAATAGCTAAAGAATTGAAAAATCCCATTTTGACCATCAGGGCAATAATTAAGAAGTTATAATCAACTAAAGATGTTACGATTCTGCCAGGAAGAGGACGTGTGTCTATATTTTGAGCGGTGAGGATGAAAGTTTGAGTGGCCAAAGACTCTTCAAGGATCACAGATAGAGAATTGCAGAGATTACTTGAGTCTTGGGGGTCAGAAAGCCTATTAAAAAAAATCAAACAACCCCTACATCTCCACATGTTGTTTGGGAGGGTTTTAAGAAAAATGGTCCTCGCTCATCCAAATACAAACTCCAGCATATTCAGGTGTCAGACACGACTGGATCTTCAAATGGCACGGGGTTCTGTGGTCAGATGAAACTAAAAAAGAGCTTTTTGCCAGCAAACACACTAGATGGGTTTGGTGCACACAAGGATAAAAAGTACCCCATGTGTAGAATTTTATATACCGTTGGATCTTTAATGTTGTGGGCCTATTTTTCTGCTGGAGGTCCTAGACTTCTTATTCAGATACATGGCATTGTGGATTCTATCAAATATCAACAGATAAAAAATCAAAACCTGAGGCCTTCTGCTAGAAATCTTATAATGGGCCGTGGTTGAATCTTCCATCAGGACAACGATCCAAAACAAACATCAAAATCAACACAAAAATGTGTTAGGGAGCACAAAATGAAGCTTCTGCCATGACCGTCCCAGTTCCCTGACCTGAACCATATAGAAAATGAGTGGCTGAACTGAAGAGCAGCAGCACAAACATGGATCTGGGAATCTGCAGGATCTGGAGAGACTCTGTATGGAGGAATATCTCTGATCTCAGGTCAGTTGTTCTCCAAACTCATAAGGCATTATATGAGAAGACTCAGAGCTGTTATCTTGGCAAAAGGAGATTGCAAAAAGGTATTTAATAAAAGGGTATGAATAATTGTGGCCAACGTGTTTTGGAGAAAAAAAATTATTTTATAATGTGATTTCCCCCCCACTTTCAAATCTTTTACTTCAATGAAAGGTTAGGATTTTGCCAATTTTTTGAATGAAAGATCAAAAGAATAAACGATGCAGATTTATTTTTTATAGCCATCTTTTATCATTTTTACCAGGGGTACCATTAATTCTGAGCACCACTGTATATATATATATATATATACATTTATATATATATATATATATATATATATATATATATATATATATATATATATATATATATATATATATATATATATATATTCTTGGACACAAAGATAGCATGAAAACTCTCATGTTTATAGCTTTCTTGTTTGTGAGCAACACATAACACTAACATTTTATGTATGCACAAATGTATATTGCAGAAAGAGTATATGCAAAGTAATCTGATTTATTCTCTACATTTACACTGTGCATGTTGTTATCATCGAGTGTATGTTGGACAATTATATGGATCTGTAGCTTGTAAACACATACGACAGAAGGCTTTAAGTCTAAAAATAAAATGCTGAATATGGGTAAAAGCTTTTTCTCCCTATATGCCAAATGCCCTTGTGTGTGCTAAACAAGAACATTCTTGATGCTGCTGTCAATGCAGATACCTCTGTGCTTATTTCCGGACAGCTGAAAGTAAAGTCAAATCACCTTCATTTATATAGCGCATTTAACAATATAGATTGTTTCAAAGCAGCTTTACAGTGATAATAGGAAATTAACGTAAAAGAGATTGTTTTGGCTTTACAGCAGCTCTAGAATAAATTTATTGTCTAGCTAAAGTTAGTTTTGATTAATTAACTTACGTCACAACGTTCGTCAGTTGTTAACTTAGGGGCCGCTTACACAACACCGTTCTAACAGAAAACTCTTAATGCGATCCGGCCACTAATTTGCACAAAACAGTGCCTGGTGGCTCGAGAACGCAAACCATAAAATTAAAGTGTCCAAGGTACAAGCCTTGAAAATTTTATAGATTTTTTATCGATTCCGCATAGCCACGTGAACCGGAATTATCCAGACAAGGTTTTATCTGTACAGAGGTAAAGGGGAGGGAAGGAACCCTTCAAAAGGGAGAGACTAGTTGACACTTCAGGACTGCGTTGTCGTCGTGTCCAGGCACAGGTCCTTCACCGGATCCATATACGGCCTGGATCAGGCGGACTGCGGTAAACCTCGGGATAATAAACAGAGAGACTAATGTTAGTGTAGACGCCATCCTTCTTCTGATGTAACAAGTACATCAGGATTTATAAGTGTTCGCGGTTCCGGCAGACCTAATCTATGCAGCCTAACATTGAATTATAGAAGTCTATAATGTGTTATGTGGATGCTAGGTCAAAGAGATGCATTTTAGTCTATATTTGAACTGAGAGAGTGTGTCTGATTCCTAACAATGTTAGGAAGACTGTTCCTAACTGTTCCTAAGACTGCTAGGAAGACTGTTCCTAAGTTTTGGTGCTAAATAGGAAAATGATCTACCGCCAGCAGTCGATTTAATATTCTAGGTATTATCAACTGGCCGTAATTTTATGTTTGCAGTAGACGTGAAGGACTATAATTTGTTAAGAGCTCGCTCAAGTACTGGGGAGCTAAACTATTTAGTGCTTTTTAAGTAGTCAGCAATATTTAAAAAATGTATACAATGTATAATAGGGAGGAAGCCAATGCAGTGTTGACAGAACCTGGATAATATGGTCATGCTTCCTGGTTCTGGTAAGAACTCTAGCTGCTGCGTTTGGACCAGCTGTAGTTTGTTTATTAAGCGTGCAGGGCAACCACCCATAATAGCATTACAATAATCTAGCCTTGATGTCATGAACGCATTAACCCCTCTGGGGACCAAAAACGTGCCGGCGCATTTTGGCAGATTTTTTTCACATAGCAGAAAAATAGACTTAAAGTACTACCATCATTTCTGGTCATATAGAGTTAAGAAATATGAGAAAATAAACTGTTAAATGTCTACTTTTTATGTGCCCACATACAATCTAAATAAAATATTGTACTTTTGTAAAATAAAGAAAAAAACAGGGTGTGCGTTCTGCCTCTCCGTCTCCGTTAACTTTTTTTCTGGAGCACGTCTCTAAACTCAAACAAAACTCATCGAATACTATTCAGTAAACACACTATATTTTTTAGTCAGATTAAGATTCGTCTTGCGCGGCTATGAGGAATAATCCTGGGACATTTACCTACCTCAGAACAAGTGCTGGTTTATTTTCACTTCGAGGAGCACACTTGGCAGGGGACCAGGGCGGAGCACACTTGGCAGGGGACCAGGGTATAGGAGGCTCAGGTGGAGATAGCACCGTCAAGGCCCATGTCAGCGCTGCCTCCATGGCCCTCTCAGGGTACCTACTGCCCCCCCCCCCAAAAAAAAATACTTGGGGAAAGAGTGGAGAACAAGAACTCACAAATAGAACAAGAAAGAAATAAACAACTTCCAAAAACCTGACTGTTCTAACAAGCATAAAGTCTCAACAGGGACAGAGAGTTGTGAGCGATCACTCTGGGGATGTGCACACAGTGCTGTTGCAACTATCATATAGCTTACGCGTGATAAGTTGCCTGTAATATGGCCTAGAGTAAACGTCGACGGGAAAAAAAAAAAAGAAAAAAAAAAAGAGAGAAGAGAAAAAAAAAGAAAAGAAAAAAAAGTAAAAAAGAGAGAAAAATAAAAACCGCTCTACAGAGGAGAACCCATCCTCTCTTATTAGTTATCTTAGAATAATAAAACTAGCCAAACATGTGTTACAGGGTAACTTAAACCGTTTTTTTTTTTTTTTAATATAAATCACTACTTAGCCTACTCACAGTTAAAAAATGTTTCATTTGTTCATCGATGGCCACCATGGAGAATGCTCTTCAAGTCCGCATTGGTCATTGAATTCGCTCTGTTTGACGTTGAAGCCTCGATCCATTTGTTTTTCAAAAGTTCCGCCTGTAGTGTCTCTCGTTCGTTCAATTGAACATGGATACCCAGCTCTCCGAGCATTGCGGCCGCGTCTGCGAGGGTCGTGAAGGTCTTCGTTCCAGATTTCAGGTGAATTTTCAGCTTGGCAGGAAATGGCGATTGAGCTTTAATGTTCTTCTCCTTAAGCAATTTCATCACGTCTCTTACTTGCTTGCGTTTCTTCTGGATGTCTGATGTGTAGTCCTGGTCAAAGAAAATCCTCTGTCCGTTATATGGCACTCCTCCGCGATGTTTCCATGCTTCTTGGATTACCGTTTCTTTGATTCTGTAGTCCAGAAATCTAACGATAATGGATCTCTGGGGGCTTGCTGCGTCTTTCGGTTTCATAGTCAGTGATCGGTGTGCTCTCTCTATATTTAATTTGAGCTCTTCTGGTAATGTCAGCGAGGTTCGGATGAGATCATTTACGAAACTCAGCATGTCTTTGTTGGTTTCTTCGTCTTCTTTCACGCCGTATATGCGGACGTTATTCCGTCTTGCTCTGGACTCTAGGTCTTCACATTTTGCAGACAAGCTGGCATCTCTTTGTAGCAAGTAATGAAGGGCTCGCTCGTTTCTTTGCGATTTATCTTCTGCATCACTCAGCAGGGTTCTAAATTAACTTTTTTGATCACCAGCCAATGTGGCTGGTAACTTTCTAAAGTTACCAGCCAATCAGAATTTCCACTAGCCAAATTTTTTTCCGGTGAAAAAAAGAGAAATTATGAGTGCCACTGAATGCATTTGATCATTTTATTAACATTGTTGGCATGGAAAACACATATAAAATACAATACAACACAGAAAGTGCAAACATTTTATTTAAAGTTTGGGATCTATCTATCTATTAGGGATGTGCACGAATATTCAAATTTTCGATCTGTAATTATTATTCAAAAAAATAAAATACTATTCGAATTTTTTTTTTCACAGTTATAATTAATTGCACTTGAATGAATGAATGAATGAATGAGGCATTTATAGAGCGCTTTCATATGTACTTCTGTACACCCAAAGCGCTTTACAATCATATCAGGGGTTCTCTTGGTGGAGCTGTGTTTAACAAGTGGGTTGTTTGTATTTGATCACATAATGTTGTTGTCTGCCTCGCAAAGTTTGCTTAGATCCCAATGATAGCCTATTAAAAAATGGAATTACTTTTAATCAATTATTAATTAAACTGAGTTATCATAATATCACCACCACAATGAGAAATCACATGAAATCCAAAGAAACAGCAGTCGATTGATTAAGCAGCTATCCATCACTGCATTAACGACTGCAGGTAAGCAGCTGTAACCCGATGGAATCGTGATACAAGATGATACCTTCTGGTAGCAAAATGATTTTGAGGGAGACAGGTTTAAGCACAGAAAACACAAAGTGCTGTCACTTTGCACACAAACACACGCGCGCGTCTCTGCAACGTCTGTCAGCAGCGCGTTTTCTCACTCAAGCATGATATATTTTTTTCTCCACTTGAACGTGAAACAATATAAACACGATAATCATATACTGACTCGAGTATGTACGTTCTGTACGATAATTGCGCGTCTGCTTTTTTTGTTGCGTTTTTTCCCCGTCCACGCTGCTTGAGCTTAAATGCTTTTGTTTATATTTTTTGTTTACACATATTGTTTAATGTTTTCAACTAAAAGAAAACCTTAAGATATATAGTAAGCTTGTTGTGTATATTGCCTAATGTATAAGCTTGTTCAGAAATAATGACAAAAACCTTAAACTTAAAAAAAATAACGTATCCTATCTCTTGTTAAACAACATTTAAATTTAAACCCAGAAGTCTGTCCCAACCACTGCCGCATTTAGTTTAATCTTAACTTTTTACTTTACTTTACTTGGTCCCTCCTCTTCCAGTCTATGCTCCCTGCTCTGGCTCCGTTCGTTCTTCGTCTTCCTTGTGTTTTCTGGTGGATGCTCCGTTCGTTTCCATGATCATTTTTCGCGCTGGTTTCACTGCAAACTGCGCGCAGCCAATGGGCGTATGAAACGTCATCACGTAGCATTACGGCACAGTGTTCATGGGAAATGTAGGAAGTACTGCCAGGGGGATAAATGACCGAGAACAGAACCTTATGCATCACCGGCCAAACTGGCTAGTAAGCTTTTATTAACACCCGCCAAAACGAATTTTTACCCGCATTTGGCGGGTTGGCGGGTGTTAATTTAGAACCCTGTCACTCAGCCTCTGTTCGTATTCAGTTACACGCTGTTCTACTTTCGTCATCCTTTCATCTACTTCAGCTAGTGCGGCTTCTACTCTTGCTAAGGAGTCTTTAGTGTCTTTAGAGGCTTCAGCATGCTCCTTTCTTAGTATTTGCAGCTCAGCTAGCACTGCCGCCATGTGCTCTTCTCCTCCCTCGTCTTTTAGGTTCGGTTGTTCTTCTTTTTTCGATGCTTTACCCTTCTTATCTGTATCTTTTCGATTGCAGGCCATTTCGATTGCTTATTGTGAGTATTTTTTGCAGAAAATAATGTTTAAAATTAAGGTTTGGCTAGTTTTTACAAATTCTCCTCTGGGAGCTTAAAAATCAGGCTGCCGCCACAACCATGACGTCACAGGAAGTCTGGACCTGTTGTTCTGATTTAATGTGACACTTTAAGAAGTTATTAAAGTGGAAAATTGCATGTTAGGGCTAGTGATATATTAATCTTATTTCCAAAACACAAGCTTTGAACTTATTTTGGATTATTATTCGGGCCCAAGCCCAAAGGGCGAAGGCCCTATTGTTTTCCTAAGGATTATTTATTATTATTATTATTATTATTATTATTATTAGGGCCCAAGCCCTAAGGGCGAAGGCCCTATTGTTTTCCTAAGGATTATTTATTAGGGCCCAAGCCCAAAGGGCGAAGGCCCTATTGTTTTCCTAAGGATTATTTATTATTATTATTATTATTATTATTATTATTATTATTTTTCTTCTACCTTTTGGACACTTTTGGAGGCCTTAACATGCTCAAAAACTCCTGAAACTTTGCACACATGTCAGAACTCGCGGCCATCAGGGCCGGGCTGAAGATGGTACCCCGGGCGTGGCAGGGGGGCTCGACAGCGCCCCCTGGAACGGGGTCCGAAAACATGGTCCATAAATCAAACACGCTTGCATGTAATAATATGAAACTCGGTACACATGTAGATCTCATCGTTTCATATATACTTCGCACTCTAACTTTTTACCCCAGCCCAACAGGAAGTCGGCTATTAAGGGTTGTTTGGAAAACGCATGCAATGGAATGTGAAACACTCCTCCTAGAGAATTCAAACACAAGGCACGAAACTCGGTGTGCATGAAGTCAAGACACTGAGAATGAAAAATTGCCAGGGGATTTCATGTGCATAATGTAGACACATGCCAGATGTAGACCTGTGAAAGGATTATTGATATCTTAGACACTGTTGCCATGGCAATGCATCAAACATTAATATTCCTTTTTTTAAGCTTTTTCATGCTTTTTTATGCTTTCGGGCACTTTTGGGGTTCTTAACGTGCTCGAAAACTCTTAAAACTTTGCACACAGGACAAAACCCGCGGCCATCAGGGCCAGGCTGAAGCTGGTACCCGGGCGTGGCAGGGGGGCTCGACAGCGCCCCCTTGACCGGGTCCGACAATTTGGTCCATATATCCAACACGCTTTACCCGATTTGCTTCAAACTTGATGTGTATAATGTAGACACAAGCCAGATGTAGACCTGTGAAAGGATTGTTGATATCTTAGATGCTGTTGCCGTGACAACGCATCAAACTTTAATATTCTTTTTGGATACTTTTGAGATTCTTAGCGCACTTTTGGGGCCCTTAACATGCTCAAAAACTCTTGAAACTTTGCACACGGGTCAGAAACCGCGGCCATCAGGGCCGGGCTGAAGCTGGTACCCGGGCGTGGCAGGGGGGCTCGACAGCGCCCCCTGGAACGGGGTCCGAAAACTTGGTCCATAAATCAAACAGGCTTTACCCGATTTGCTTCAAACTTGATGTGTATAATGTAGACACACGCCAGATGTAGACCTGTGAAAGGATTGTTGATATCTTAGATGCTGTTGCCGTGACAACGCATCAAACTTTAATATTCTTTTTGGATACTTTTGAGATTCTTAGCGCACTTTTGGGGCCCTTAACATGCTCAAAAACTCTTGAAACTTTGCACACGGGTCAGAAACCGCGGCCATCAGGGCCGGGCTGAAGCTGGTACCCGGGCGTGGCAGGGGGCTCGACAGCGCCCCCTGGAACGGGGTCCGAAAACTTGGTCCATAAATCAAACACGCTTGCATGTAATAATATGAAACTCGCTACACATATAGATCTCATCGGTTCATATATCCTTTGTACTTTTACTTTTTACCCCAGCCCAACAGGAAGTCGGCTATTATCGTTTGTTTGGAAGCGTATGCCCCTGGAATTCGATATACTAATCCTAGAGAATTCAACCAATCGCCACGAAACTCGGTGTGCACGAAGTCAAGACATTGAGGATGAAAAATTGCCAGGGGATTTTTGATATCTCGAATGGTTTGGCCGTGGCGAGGAAACGAATTTATGGCGAATAATGGAAACAGGAAGTGTGTTATAACTTCAGCATACATTAACTGATCTTGATGAAACTTCAGCAGTGTGTTCGCTGTAAGAGTCCGATCACATGGATGTGACTATTGTGAGTCAAAGTTATAGCGCCACCAACTGGCAGCAGGAAGTGTGTCACTTCCTAAAGGCTTTGAAATCACCCTCTTATTTTTACCCGATTTGCTTCAAACTTCATCTGTATAATGTAAATACACTGCAGATGAAGACCTGTGAAGGGATTCTTGATATCTTTGAAACTGTTGCAGTGACAACGCATCAAACTTTAATATTCTTGTTTGATGCTTTTGATGCTCTGAGTCAATATGGCAAGCCGTTTTAACATTTAATCATTTTAACCTACTAGTCTCTTTTTTCATGCTACTAGTACTTATTTTTTAGATACTAGTATCTATTCCATTAAGTAATAGTACTTATTCATTAGCGACTAGTGCTTATTCTTTAGTACTAGTGCCTATTCCTTAGATAGTAGTGCTTATTCTTTAGATATTCTTTTGAATACGTATTAGTAGCTAATGAATAAGTACTGGTATCTATTTAATAGGTACTAGTATGTAATGACTTAGAACTAGTATTTATTGAATAAATACTAGTATCTATTAATAGGTACTATTATCTAAAATGTCATTTTCTCTCTCTCTCTCTGAGCCAATATGGCAAGCCGTTTTAACATTTAATCATTTTAACATACTAGTCTCTATTTTCATGCTACTAGTACTTATTTTTTAGATATTAGTATCTATTCCATTAAGTACTAGTACTTATTCATTAGCGACTAATGCTTATTCTGTTTAGAATATTCAAAGTGCTTATTCAATTTGTATGCTTATTTATATTTTCAGAGCAGAAAATCAGATTTTTCTGCTTATTCAATATTGCATCTAAAAAGTGACTTGACGTGTGTGTGTGTGTGTGTGTGTGTGTGTGTGTGTGTGTGTGTGTGTGTGTGTGTGTGTGTGTGTGTGTGTGTGTGTGTGTGTGTGTGTGTGTGTGTGGTGTGTGTGTGTGTGTGTTGTTTGTGTGTGTGTTTGAGAGAGATTGTGTCTGTTACATTGACAAGAGTTTTTAAGCCTTGTCTTTTTGGATATATATATATTTTTTATAAAAAAAAATGTGCATACAACCCATGTATTTTTAATGTATAGTTTGCTTTAAATTAAATTAAGATTGTATGTTTGGTAATTGAACCTAAATAAATGTAAAATGAATGTGCTATATTTCAGATCAATATATTTGTTTTCCTTCATTTTAATCAACACTAACTTTATTCTCATCTGAATTATAAATAACTTATTTCTGTATAAAATAAAAAATCCCGAATAATCCAGACTAACCAGAGCACACTATTTCTACAACATCATCAGTGCTGAAGCGGGACTACCAGAGCCGTTCGGCAGATAGCGAGCAGATATTTTGTGTCACGTCGTGCACAATAACCCTAAAGGCACCAGGGTTGCGGTGCCACCGGCTTGGGCCCGTAATCGCTGCTCGCAGCTATATTTAGGGCCCAAGCCCAAAGGGCGAAGGCCCTATTGTTTTCCTAAGGATTATTTATTATTATTATTATTATTCTTCTAATTATTTTTTTTACTACCTTTTGGACACTTTTGGAGGCCTTAACATGCTCAAAAACTCCTGAAACTTTGCACACATGTCAGAACCCGCGGCCATCAGGGCCGGGCTGAAGCTGGTACCCGGGCGTGGCAGGGGGGCTCGACAGCGCCCCCTGGTACGGGGTCCGAAAACATGGTCCATAAATCAAACACGCTTGCATGTAATAATATGAAACTCGGTACACATGTAGATCTCATCGTTTCATATATACTTCGCACTCTAACTTTTTACCCCAGCCCAACAGGAAGTCGGCTATTTAGGCTTGTTTGGAAAACGCATGCAAAGGAATGTGAAACACTCCTCCTAGAGAATTCAAACACACGGCACGAAACTCGGTCAGCGTGAAGTCAAGACATTGAGGATGAAAGTTTGCGAGGGGATTTTTGATATCTCGAACGGTTTGGCCGTGGCGAGGAAACGAAATTATGGCGAGAAACGTGAAACAGGAAGTGTGTCATAACTACTGCATACATTAACTAATCTTGATGAAACTTCAGCAGTGTGTTCGTTGTAAGAGCCCGATCACATGGATGTGACTATTGTGAGTCAAAGTTATAGCGCCACCAACTGGCAGCAGGAAGTGTGTCACTTTCAAAATGCTTTTAAATCACCCTCTTATTTTTACCCGATTTGCTTCAAACTTCATGTGCATAATGTAGACACATGCCAGATGTAGACCTGTGAAAGGATTATTGATATCTTAGACACTGTTGCCATGGCAATGCATCAAACATTAATATTCCTTTTTTTAAGCTTTTTCATGCTTTTTTATGCTTTCGGGCACTTTTGGGGTTCTTAACGTGCTCGAAAACTCTTGAAACTTTGCACACAGGACAAAACCCGCGGCCATCAGGGCCAGGCTGAAGCTGGTACCCGGGCGTGGCAGGGGGGCTCGACAGCGCCCCCTTGAACGGGTCCGACAATTTGGTCCATATATCCAACACGCTTTACCCTATTTGCTTCAAACTTGATGTGTATAATGTAGACACAAGCCAGATGTAGACCTGTGAAAGGATTGTTGATATCTTAGATGCTGTTGCCGTGACAACGCATCAAACTTTAATATTCTTTTTGGATACTTTTGAGATTCTTAGCGCACTTTTGGGGCCCTTAACATGCTCAAAAACTCTTGAAACTTTGCACACGGGTCAGAAACCGCGGCCATCAGGGCCGGGCTGAAGCTGGTACCCGGGCGTGGCAGGGGGGCTCGACAGCGCCCCCTGGAACGGGGTCCGAAAACTTGGTCCATAAATCAAACAGGCTTTACCCGATTTGCTTCAAACTTGATGTGTATAATGTAGACACATGCCAGATGTAGACCTGTGAAAGGATTGTTGATATCTTAGATGCTGTTGCCGTGACAACGCATCAAACTTTAATATTCTTTTTGGATACTTTTGAGATTCTTAGCACACTTTTGGGGCCCTTAACATGCTCAAAAACTCTTGAAACTTTGCACACGGGTCAGAAACCGCGGCCATCAGGGCCGGGCTGAAGCTGGTACCCGGGCGTGGCAGGGGGGCTCGACAGCGCCCCCTGGAACGGGGTCCGAAAACTTGGTCCATAAATCAAACACGCTTGCATGTAATAATATGAAACTTGGTACACATATAGATCTCATCGATTCATATATCCTTTGTACTTTTACTTTTTACCCCAGCCCAACAGGAAGTCGGCTATTATGGTTTGTTTGAAAGCGTATGCCCCTGGAATTCGATATACTACTCCTAGAGAATTCAACCAATCGCCACGAAACTCAGTCAGCATGAAGCCAAGACATTGAGGATGAAAAATTGCCAGGGGATTTTTGATATCTCGAACGGTTTGGCCGTGGCGAGGAAACGAATTTATGGCGAATAATGGAAACAGGAAGTGTGTTATAACTTCTGCATACATTAACTGATCTTGATGAAACTTCAGCAGTGTGTTCGCTGTAAGAGTCCGATCACATGGATGTGACTATTGTGAGTCAAAGTTATAGCGCCACCAACTGGCAGCAGGAAGTGTGTCACTTCCTAAAGGCTTTGAAATCACCCTCTTATTTTTACCCGATTTGCTTCAAACTTCATCTGTATAATGTAAATACACTGCAGATGAAGACCTGTGAAGGGATTCTTGTTATCTTTGAAACTGTTGCTGTGGCAACGCATCAAACTTTAATATTCTTGTTTGATGCTTTTGATGCTCTGAGTCAATATGGCAAGCCGTTTTAACATTTAATCATTTTAACCTAGTAGTCTCTTTTTTCATGCTACTAGTACTTATTTTTTAGATACTAGTATCTATTCCATTAAGTAATAGTACTTATTCATTAGCGACTAATGCTTATTCTTTAGTACTAGTGCCTATTCTTTAGATAGTAGTGTTTATTCTTTAGATATTCTTTTGAATACGTATTAGTAGCTAATGAATAAGTACTGGTATCTATTTAATAGGTACTAGTATGTAATGACTTAGAACTAGTATTTATTGAATAAATACTAGTATCTATTAATAGGTGCTATTATCTAAAATGTCATTTTCTCTCTCTCTCTCTCTGAGCCAATATGGCAAGCCGTTTTAACATTTAATCATTTTAACATACTAGTCTCTATTTTCATGCTACTAGTACTTATTTTTTAGATATTAGTATCTATTCCATTAAGTACTATTACTTATTCATTAGCGACTAATGCTTATTCTGTTTAGAATATTCAAAGTGCTTATACAATTTGTATGCTTATTTATATTTTCAGAGCAGAAAATCCGATTTTTCTGCTTATTCAATATTGCATCTAAAATGTGACTTGACGTGTGTGTGTGTGTGTGTGTGTGTGTGTGTGTGTGTGTGTGTGTGTGTGTGTGTGTGTGTGTGTGTGTGTGTGTGTGTGTGTGTGTGTGTGTGTGTGTGTGCGTGTGTGTGTGTGTGTGTGTGTGTGTGTGTGTGTGTGAGAGAGAGATTGTGTCTGTTACAGTGACAAGAGTTTTTAAGCCTTGTCTTTTTGGATATATATATATATTTTTTATAAAAAAAAAAATGTGCATACAACCCATGTATTTCAAATGTATTGTTTGCTTTAAATTAAATTAAGATTGTATGTTTGGTAATTGAACCTAAATAAATGTAAAATGAATGTGCTATATTTCAGATCAATATATTTGTTTTCCTTCATTTTAATCAACACTAACTTTATTCTCATCTGAATTATAAATAACTTATTTCTGTATAAAATAAAAAATCCCGAATAATCCAGACCAACCAGAGCACACTATTTCTACAACATCATCAGTGCTGAAGCGGGACTACCAGAGCTGTTCGGCAGATAGCGAGCAGATATTTTGTGTCACGTCGTGCACAATAACCCTAAAGGCACCAGGGTGGCGATGCCACCGGCTTTATATATATATATATATATATATATATATATATATATATATATATATATATATATATATATATATATATAAATAAATATAGCTGCGAGCAGCGATGAAGGGCCAAAGCCGGCGGAACCGCCACCCTGGTGCACCAGGGTTGCGGTGCCACCGGCTTGGGCCCGTAATCGCTGCTCGCAGCTATATTTATTTATATATATATATTTATTATTATTCTTCTTCTTCTAATTATTTTTTTACTACCTTTTGGACACTTTTGGAGGCCTTAACATGCTCAAAAACTCCTGAAACTTTGCACACATGTCAGAACCCGCGGCCATCAGGGCCGGGCTGAAGATGGTACCCGGGCGTGGCAGGGGGCTCGACAGCGCCCCCTGGAACGGGGTCCGAAAACATTGTCCATAAATCAAACACGCTTGCATGTAATAATATGAAACTCGGTACACATGTAGATCTCATCGTTTCATATATACTTCGCACTCTAACTTTTTACCCCAGCCCAACAGGAAGTCGGCTATTTAGGCTTGTTTGGAAAACGCATGCAATGGAATGTGAAACACTCCTCCTAGAGAATTCAAACACACGGCACGAAACTCGGTCAGCGTGAAGTCAAGACATTGAGGATGAAAGTTTGCGAGGGGATTTTTGATATCTCGAACGGTTTGGCCGTGGCGAGGAAACGAAATTATGGCGAGAAACGTGAAACAGGAAGTGTGTCATAACTACTGCATACATTAACTAATCTTGATGAAACTTCAGCAGTGTGTTCGTTGTAAGAGCCCGATCACATGGATGTGACTATTGTGAGTCAAAGTTATAGCGCCACCAACTGGCAGCAGGAAGTGTGTCACTTCCAAAATGCTTTTAAATCACCCTCTTATTTTTACCCGATTTGCTTCAAACTTCATGTGCATAATGTAGACACATGCCAGATGTAGACCTGTGAAAGGATTATTGATATCTTAGACACTGTTGCCATGGCAATGCATCAAACATTAATATTCCTTTTTTTAAGCTTTTTCATGCTTTTTTATGCTTTCGGGCACTTTTGGGGTTCTTAACGTGCTCGAAAACTCTTGAAACTTTGCACACAGGACAAAACCCGCGGCCATCAGGGCCAGGCTGAAGCTGGTACCCGGGCGTGGCAGGGGGGCTCGACAGCGCCCCCTTGAACGGGTCCGACAATTTGGTCCATATATCCAACACGCTTTACCCTATTTGCTTCAAACTTGATGTGTATAATGTAGACACAAGCCAGATGTAGACCTGTGAAAGGATTGTTGATATCTTAGATGCTGTTGCCGTGACAACGCATCAAACTTTAATATTCTTTTTGGATACTTTTGAGATTCTTAGCGCACTTTTGGGGCCCTTAACATGCTCAAAAACTCTTGAAACTTTGCACACGGGTCAGAAACCGCGGCCATCAGGGCCGGGCTGAAGCTGGTACCCGGGCGTGGCAGGGGGGCTCGACAGCGCCCCCTGGAACGGGGTCCGAAAACTTGGTCCATAAATCAAACAGGCTTTACCCGATTTGCTTCAAACTTGATGTGTATAATGTAGACACATGCCAGATGTAGAGCTGTGAAAGGATTGTTGATATCTTAGATGCTGTTGCCGTGACAACGCATCAAACTGTAATATTCTTTTTGGATACTTTTGAGACTCTCAGCGCACCTTTGGGGCCCTTACCGTTCTCAAAAACTCTTGAATCTTTGCACACGGGTCAGAACCCGCGGCCATCAGGGCCGGGCTGAAGCTGGTACCCTGGCGTGGCAGGGGGGCTCGACAGCGCCCCCTGGAACGGGGTCCGAAAACTTGGTCCATAAATCAAACACGCTTGCATCTAATAATATGAAACTTGGTACACATATAGATCTCATCGATTCATATATCCTTTGTACTTTTACTTTTTACCCCAGCCCAACAGGAAGTCGGCTATTATGGTTTGTTTGAAAGCGTATGCCCCTGGAATTCGATATACTACTCCTAGAGAATTCAACCAATCGCCACGAAACTCAGTCAGCATGAAGTCAAGACATTGAGGATGAAAAATTGCCAGGGGATTTTTGATATCTCGAACGGTTTGGCCGTGGCGAGGAAACGAATTAATGGCAAATAATGGAAACAGGAAGTGTGTTATAGCTTCTGCATACATTAACTGATCTTGATGAAACTTCAGCAGTGTGTTCGGTGTAAGTGTCCGATCACATGGATGTGACTATTGTGAGTCAAAGTTATAGCGCCACCAACTGGCAGCAGGAAGTGTGTCACTTCCTAAATGCTTTGAAATCACCCTCTTTTTTTACCCAATTTGCTTCAAACTTTATGTGTATAATGTAAACACACGGCAGATGTAGACCTGAGAAAGGATTATTGATATCTTAGATACTGTTGACGTGGCAACGCATCAAACTTTAATATTCTTGTTTGATGCTTTTGATGCTCTGAGCCAATATGGCAAGCCGTTTTAACATTTAATCATTTTAACCTACTAGTCTCTATTTTCATGCTACTAGTACTTATTTTTTAGATACTAGTATCTATTCCATTAAGTACTAGTACTTATTCATTAGCGACTAGTGCTTATTCTTTAGATACTAGTGCTTATTCTTTAGATATTCTTTTGAATACGTATTAGTAGCTAATGAATAAGTACTAGTATCTTTTAATAGTTACTATTATCTAAAATGTCATTTTCTCTCTCTCTCTCTCTCTCTGAGCCAATATGGCAAGCCGTTTTAACATTTAATCATTTTAACATACTAGTCTCTATTTTCATGCTACTAGTACTTATTTTTTAGATATTAGTATCTATTCCATTAAGTACTAGTACTTATTCATTAGCGACTAGTGCTTATTCTGTTTAGAATATTCAAAGTGCTTATTCAATTTGTATGCTTATTTATATTTTCAGAGCAGAAAATCCGATTTTTCTGCTTATTCAATATTGCATCTAAAATGTAAGTGACTTGACGTGTGTGTGTGTGTGTGTGTGTGTGTGTGTGTGTGTGTGTGTGTGTGTGTGTGTGTGTGTGTGTGTGTGTGTGTGTGTGTGTGAGAGAGAGAGAGAGATTGTGTCTGTTACAGTGACAAGAGCCTTGTCTTTTTGGATATATATATATATATATATATATATATATATATATATATATATATATATATATATATATATATATATATATATAATATATATATATATAATATATATTATTTAAAAAAATGTGCATACAACCCATGTATTTTAAATGTATTGTTTGCTTTAAATTAAATTAAGATTGTATATTTGGTAATTGAACCTAAATAAATGTAAAATGAATGTGCTATATTTCAGATCAATATATTTGTTTTTCTTCATTTTAATCAACACTAACTTTATTCTCATCTGAATTATAAATAACTTATTTCTGTATAAAATAATAAATCCTGAATAATCCAGACCAACCAGAGCACACTATTTCTACAACATCATCAGTGCTGAAGCGGGACTACCAGAGCCGTTCGGCAGATAGCGAGCAGATATTTTGTCACGTCGTGCACAATAACCCTAAAGGGACCAGGGTGGCGGTGCCACCGGCTTTATATATATATATATATATATAATATATATATATATATATATATATATATATATATAAATATAGCTGCGAGCAGCGATGAAGGGCCATAGCCGGCGGTACCGCCACCCTGGTGCACCAGGGTTGCGGTGCCACCGGCTTGGGCCCGTAATCGCTGCTCGCAGCTATATTTATTCTTCTTCTTCTTCTTCTTCTTCTTCTTCTAATTATTTTTTTACTACCTTTTGGACACTTTTGGAGGCCTTAACATGCTCAAAAACTCCTGAAACTTTGCACACATGTCAGAACCCGCGGCCATCAGGGCCGGGCAGAAGATGGTACCCGGGCGTGGCAGGGGGGCTCGACAGCGCCCCCTGGAACGGGGTCCGAAAACATGGTCCATAAATCAAACACGCTTGCATGTAATAATATGAAACTCGGTACACATGTAGATCTCATCGTTTCATATATACTTCGCACTCTAACTTTTTACCCCAGCCCAACAGGAAGTCGGCTATTTAGGCTTGTTTGGAAAACGCATGCAAAGGAATGTGAAACACTCCTCCTAGAGAATTCAAACACACGGCACGAAACTCGGTCAGCGTGAAGTCAAGACATTGAGGATGAAAGTTTGCGAGGGGATTTTTGATATCTCGAACGGTTTGGCCGTGGCGAGGAAACGAAATTATGGCGAGAAACGTGAAACAGGAAGTGTGTCATAACTACTGCATACATTAACTAATCCTGATGAAACTTCAGCAGTGTGTTCGTTGTAAGAGCCCGATCACATGGATGTGACTATTGTGAGTCAAAGTTATAGCGCCACCAACTGGCAGCAGGAAGTGTGTCACTTTCAAAATGCTTTTAAATCACCCTCTTATTTTTACCCGATTTGCTTCAAACTTCATGTGCATAATGTAGACACATGCCAGATGTAGACCTGTGAAAGAATTATTGATATCTTAGACACTGTTGCCATGGCAATGCATCAAACATTAATATTCCTTTTTTTAAGCTTTTTCATGCTTTTTTATGCTTTCGGGCACTTTTGGGGTTCTTAACGTGCTCGAAAACTCCTGAAACTTTGCACACGGGTCAGAAACCGCAGCCATCAGGGCCGGGCTGAAGCTGGTACCCGGGCGTGGCAGGGGGGCTCGACAGCGCCCCCTGGAACGGGGTCCGAAAACTTGGTCCATAAATCAAACACCCTTGCATGTAATAATATGAAACTTGGTACACATATAGATCTCATCGATTCATATATCCTTTGTACTTTTACTTTTTACCCCAGCCCAACAGGAAGTCGGCTATTATGGTTTGTTTGAAAGCCTATGCCCCTGGAATTCGATATACTACTCCTAGAGAATTCAACCAATCGCCACGAAACTCAGTCAGCATGAAGTCAAGACATTGAGGATGAAAAATTGCCAGGGGATTTTTGATATCTCGAACGGTTTGGCCGTGGCGAGGAAACAAATTTATGGCGAATAATGGAAACAGGAAGTGTGTTATAACTTCTGCATACATTAACTGATCTTGATGAAACTTCAGCAGTGTGTTCGCTGTAAGAGTCCGATCACATGGATGTGACTATTGTGAGTCAAAGTTATAGCGCCACCAACTGGCAGCAGGAAGTGTGTCACTTCCTAAAGGCTTTGAAATCACCCTCTTATTTTTACCCGATTTGCTTCAAACTTCATCTGTATAATGTAAATACAATGCAGATGAAGACCTGTGAAGGGATTCTTGATATCTTTGAAACTGTTGCTGTGGCAACGCATCAAACTTTAATATTCTTGTTTGATGCTTTTGATGCTCTGAGTCAATATGGCAAGCCGTTTTAACATTTAATCATTTTAACCTAGTAGTCTCTTTTTTCATGCTACTAGCTACTACTTATTTTTTAGATACTAGTATCTATTCCATTAAGTAATAGTACTTATTCATTAGCGACTAGTGCTTATTCTTTAGTACTAGTGCCTATTCTTTAGATAGTAGTGCTTATTCTTTAGATATTCTTTTGAATACGTATTAGTAGCTAATGAATAAGTACTGGTATCTATTTAATAGGTACTAGTATGTAATGACTTAGAACTAGTATTTATTGAATAAATACTAGTATCTATTAATAGGTGCTATTATCTAAAATGTCATTTTCTCTCTCTCTCTCTCTGAGCCAATATGGCAAGCCGTTTTAACATTTAATCATTTTAACATACTAGTCTCTATTTTCATGCTACTAGTACTTATTTTTTAGATATTAGTATTAGGGATGCACCGAAATGAAAATTCTTGGCCGAAACCGAAAACCGAAAAAGAGGAAACCAAGGCCGAAAACCGAAAACCGAAACACCGAAAGAAATTATGCCAATTATTAGTACCATTGCATTTATGGCTATGACTGTGTACTAACTTTACTAAAATCAAGGCATTGCAATTGCATAAATTAATATTAAAGTTTCAAAGAATAATTCAATTACAAATTATTCAACTGTTTATTTAGCACATTGCAACAATGCACAGTATAAAATAAAATTCAAACTAAAATGTTTAACTTGACCCCACTCTGTACATTAAATAATAATGTCCAGGCCTACTGGCCTGCAGAAAGGTTTTAAAATTAAATGTTCTCTCATAAAAACAAAGTGCATTTAGGTCAGCATTTTAATTTTTTCTCTGTATGACTACTACGGTCCATTGTGCGGTTAGACTGAGCATACTGGTACACAATATTTTTACTAAGCCCATTTAAAATCGTATTTGATTGCAGCGCCGTAGCGCATTCGTGCAGCACTACCTCTCGCTCGTCCCTCTCTCTCTCTCTCTCGCGCGCGCGCGCGTGCTCTCTCTCCCTCATCATGGAACACCGACCGCTGCACAAATCTGTCCAACACCGCGCTGTCAATGTCGATGAACGCGCGCGTCGGAGGCATTTTCCTTTTCTGTGCCGCTCATATTCAGCGTAGCGATCGGAATGTTTGGATTTTCGGCATTACATGTTTTTCAAATCGCTGTCCGTGGCGAGTCTTTCTCAGATATACTGAAATACGTGCAGACATGTTGCTTCAGACAAGCACGTGCAGGTCGCGGTTTCTGTTTACATCATCACAACATTTCGGCCGTATTGTTTCGGTGATAAAAGTATTTCGGCCGAAAACCGAAAATGCACTTTTGGGGCATTTTCGGCCGAAAATTTTCGGTGGCCGAATATTCGGTGCATCCCTAATTAGTATCTATTCCATTAAGTACTAGTACTTATTCATTAGCGACTAATGCTTATTCTGTTTAGAATATTCAAAGTGCTTATTCAATTTGTATGCTTATTTATATTTTCAGAGCAGAAAATCCGATTTTTCTGCTTATTCAATATTTCATCTAAAATGTGACTTGACGTGTGTGTGTGTGTGTGTGTGTGTGTGTGTGTGTGTGTGTGTGTGTGTGTGTGTATGTGTGTGTGTGTGTGTGTGTGTGTGTGTGTGTGTGTGTGTGTGTGTGTGTGTGTGTGTGTGTGTGAGAGAGAGATTGTGTCTGTTACAGTGACAAGAGTTTTTAAGCCTTGTCTTTTTGGATATATGTGATGCGATCTGGGAAAACCCACCACATGGTGAAATTTGACATATTACAGGTTTTGCGATCATATTAAAGCTTGGTTCAAGTCCTTTCCAAATCTGTTTTTATTTATTTTATAGTTTGTCTGTAACAAAAGTTATGGTTATCTGAAGTCGGCTGATCGCTGTGATTTTCAGAAATGGAATTTTGAGAAAAACAGGTTTAACTAACTGTCACGTCCTGCTAGCGGGACGACTGGCGCTCTTTTTTTTCATTGCCTTTTTTCATATCACATATTTTAGTAATCATCATAGATTAGGTATCATTCGAATGCTTACAAACTCAAAATTAATCATGTAAAAACCGTTCTGAAATTGGACGATTGAGAGGCGAGCAAGATCTTTTAAACGAGCAGCTTCAGACTCTGTTGTTCTCTTGTGCTCCGCATCACATAACGCTGAATAAAAATAAATAAATAAAAACTTGCGTGCCGTTGTAGTTTACACAGGACTGGCGGGACCTTTATTCTGTTATGTGGTTTATTTTGATAGGCGAAACTGTCTTTGTAGTGTTAAGAGAAGGAGAACTAAATAGCCGTTGTTGTTGTTGTTTTTGCACCTCCGCTCCGCGCGTGTTCTTAAAGAGAAAGACACGTCTTTTCAGCTTGCCACTATAAATCGCTATTTTTCTGCACTAATCTAGTGAATTTTCACTAGATATATTCAGAGATGATAAACAAGATGTTATAGAATAATAATTTATTGAAAACCCAAATTTGACAATAAACTGACATTCAATCTATTTTTAGACTTTACTGAAAATGTACAAGCGCGACATCCGACGGGTTTTCCCAGATCGCATCACATATATATATTTTTTATAAAAAAAAAATGTGCATACAACCCATGTATTTCAAATGTATTGTTTGCTTTAAATTAAATTAAGATTGTATGTTTGGTAATTGAACCTAAATAAATGTAAAATGAATGTGCTATATTTCAGATCAATATATTTGTTTTCCTTCATTTTAATCAACACTAACTTTATTCTCATCTGAATTATAAATAACTTATTTCTGTATAAAATAAAAAATCCCGAATAATCCAGACCAACCAGAGCACACTATTTCTACAACATCATCAGTGCTGAAGCGGGACTACCAGAGCCGTTCGGCAGATAGCGAGCAGATATTTTGTGTCACGTCGTGCACAATAACCCTAAAGGCACCAGGGTGGCGATGCCACCGGCTTTATATATATATATATATATATATATATATATAATATATATATATATATATATATATATATATATATATAAATATAGCTGCGAGCAGCGATGAAGGGCCAAAGCCAAATGGACTGATTCGAGAGCAGAGAGGACGCTGGCGCTGGCTCTTCGCCGCTTCTCTGCAAACTCTCTGCAAATTTGTGCAAATCCGCGCCTACCGTACTGTATTCTTACTGTACTGAAATTGCTACAGAAATAGAAAGCTAAAACCGGCAAAGTCCGAGTGTATTTCTCCACCCTTTGGCTTCAAATCCCTGAGCCCTGGAACCAACTTCGGGTTCTGCATTGCCTCTGCCTTCAAGCAGATGTCTGCACGTGGAAAACTATCCTTGTGGAAGCTGTGGATTACCTTGGCTTGTGTCGCTGTCTTTCACCGGTACTCGCCTGGATATCGGCTAGCCGCTAACACATCACGCATCATGTTATGGTCCGACGCCTCGATGCAACATCGCCGAGCTCTCAATGGCAGGGACCGAGCTCCCCTGCAGCAACTGGATCTTCCGTACCGACCTCGATATATCCATAGGGGATCAAGGCGCCGGTTTGTTGTGTCTAAATCCGGTGACCAGAGCTCCATCCCATCCCTCTGGTCGGCATCGCGTCCCGCTGCGAAATTGACACGTCACTGTTTGCGTCATCAGAGTACCGCCACTCCTGGCATTGATAGTGCTGGGTGTAAACGGTGCACTGTAAAACCTGGAGTGGATCGCAGGGTTCTCCGCCCTATTAATAAACTGGATTCTAGAGCTCAAATGACATTTGAACTACTGAATGTGCAGTCCCTGTCAAACAAATCTGGACTTATATACGACCACATTCTGGATAAGGGGATAGACATTCTCTGTCTTACAGAGACATGGCAGCAGCCTGGAATATACTCATCCCTAAATGAGGCCTGCCCGTCCGGGTACAAATATCTTGAGAAGGCTCGTACAACTGGCCGTGGTGGGGGCCTAGCTGTTTTACATCGCAGCAACATTGAATTATCCCCTGTGTCTGTGCCCAGTTCTGGCTCATTTGAAAGTCTGGTTTTCAGTTGCAAAAAAGCTTTTTCAGCAACAATAGCCCTCGTCTATCGCCCTCCCAAACCACAATCAACTTTCATCTCTGACATTCATGATTTTCTAATCTCCCTCTGCACAGCGCACTCAAATATTCTAGTTATTGGTGATTTCAACATACATGTGGACTCCCATAACTGTAAACTGGCCTCAAATTTCAAGCAAACCCTGGACTGTCTTAACCTTCAACAGTTTGTGGATGTCCCCACACACAATAGGGGGCATACACTCGATCTTGTCATTACAGACTCTCTCTCAGTTTCAGGCCTTCAGGTGTATGACGTGGGTGTCTCCGATCACCTGGCGGTTACATTTGAAGTCCCAATATTAGTTCCTTCCACCAAACCAAAACGTCTTATGACCTTCAGGAACATCAAGAACTTGGACGCCACCAACCTCAGTAAATATCTCCAGCATCTCTCCCCCCCTCCCAACTCATCAGCTGACGACTTAATGGACTACTACAACACCAGCCTCACCT
This sequence comes from Chrosomus eos, assembly GCA_036326025.1. NCBI lineage: Eukaryota > Metazoa > Chordata > Actinopteri > Cypriniformes > Leuciscidae > Chrosomus > Chrosomus eos. The sequence goes on along the minus strand of CM070834.1, from coordinate 32,055,513 downwards.
CTATTCTGGATTGTATTGCTCCATTGAAAACCCGGACAGTCACGTTTACCCGCTCTGCCCCCTGGTTTACAAACGAGCTGAGAGGGATGAAGAGGTCTGGCCGTGTCCTGGAGCGTGCCTGTAAAACATCTGACTTGACGGTGCACAAGTTGGCCTACCGGGAACATCGTAGGGCTTATGCCAAAGTACTCTGCAAGACTAGGTCAGAATACTACTCAACACTTATAAACAACGATCCAGGTAATTCCAAAAAACTTTTCTCCACAATAAATCACATCATCAAACCACAGATTTCCCCATTCTATAGTCCAACCGATATAAATTGCAACCGGTTTCTTGATTTTTTCACATCAAAAATTGACAATATTCGCACCTCATTTCCACTTCTAAATAGCACCTCGCTAGACCTGCCTGCAACACCGATTGCTCAAACCCTATCAAAACTGTCGCTCACAACGCAGCAGGAGGTCGAAAACATCATTCGTAAATCCAAAACATCTACTTGCCGCCTTGATCCCTTCCCATCTCCTCTGCTTAAAACTCACACTAACTCTATCAGTTCCCTAATAACCAAAATAATAAACATGTCCGTAGAGACGGGCTATGTTCCCACCTCCCTCAAAATTGCTCTCATTAAACCCCTCCTCAAAAAACCCACCCGGGACCCCACACTGCTGTCGAATTACAGACCAATTTCAAATCTCCCATTCATCTCCAAACTCCTGGAAAAAGTTGTTTCCACTCAGCTCCATAATCATCTCAAATCCAACAGACTATATGAGAAATTTCAATCTGGTTTTCGTCCATCCCATAGCACAGAAACAGCTCTTATCAGAGTCACCAGCGATTTGCTGATGGCTTCTGATTCCGGTTCCACATCCCTCCTCATTTTTCTCGACCTCTCTGCTGCATTTGACACTGTAGACCATCATATTCTCCTGCACCGACTTCAACACTACACAGGTCTCTCTGGTACTGCCCTGAAATGGTTTCACTCCTATCTCACTGATAGAACCGAGTGCGTAGCTCTGGGGGATGTAAAATCTAGACCCCACACTGTCATCTGTGGGGTCCCCCAGGGCTCCGTACTCGGTCCAACCCTCTTCACCATTTACATGCTCCCCTTGGGTCGTGTCATCAGCAGGCATGGAGTTAATTTCCATTGCTATGCTGATGACACACAACTCTACCTTCAAGTCACTCGCTCTAGCTCCCCATCTGCCACGGCTGCACGCCTTAGCTCCTGCCTGGAGGAGATAGAGGCATGGATGAGTCAAAATTTCCTGCAGCTAAATGGCTCCAAAACAGAGGCCATTCAAACTGGAACCGCTCATCAACTACGCTCCTCTCCAATCACCACAGTTTCATTTTTTGGACACACTATCCCCCTCTCTTCCTCTGTTATTAACCTAGGGGTAAAATTTGACCCCCACCTTTCCTTTGACAGTCATGTCACCACCATCTGCAAAACTGCATTCTTTCACCTACGAAATATTTCCAAACTGCGTCCCTCCCTCTCCCTTTCTGCTGCAGAGAAGCTCGTCCATGCTTTTGTGTCCTCCAGGCTGGACTACTGTAATGCACTCCTCATCGGGATTCCTGGCAGGAGCCTTCAAAACCTCCAGTATGTTCAGAACAGCGCTGCCAGGGTCCTGATGGGGGTGCGAAAACATGAGCACATCACCCCCATCCTCCGTTCACTGCACTGGTTACCTATTCAGTCTCGAATAGAATATAAGGTCCTTCTTCACACCCATCACTGTCTGCACGGTGCGGCCCCCACTTATCTCACTGAGCTGCTCACACCAAATTCATCAACCAGAACCCGGTCAGGCCAACAACACCGATTGGTCATGCCCAGGACACGGCTCAAAACAATGGGCGACAGGGCCTTTAAAGTCGCTGCCCCCTGCCTGTGGAACGCTCTCCCAGACCATCTCAGGGCCCCGCAAACAGTAGACACTTTTAAAAAAGGACTAAAAACCCATCTTTTTACACAGGCTTATTTTAATAGCTAAATGCTTGTTTTTAGTCCCACCTTTTAACATGTCGTGTTTTTATTGTATACTGTATTGTTTATATTTGTTAATTATGTTTTACTGTAGCACTTTGAGATTTGGTGTCAAATGTAAAGTGCTTTACAAATAAAATTTATTATTATTATTATTATTAAAGCCGGCGGTACCGCCACCCTGGTGCACCAGGATTGCGGTGCCACCGGCTTGGGCCCGTAATCGCTGCTCGCAGCTATATTTATTATTATTTTTTACTACCTTTTGGACACTTTTGGAGGCCTTAACATGCTCAAAAACTCTTGAAACTTTGCACACGGCTCAGAACCCGCGGCCATCAGGGCCGGGCTGAAGATGGTACCCGGGCGTGGCAGGGGGGCTCGACAGCGCCCCCTGGAACGGGGTCCGAAAACATGGTCCATAAATCAAACACGCTTGCATGTAATAATATGAAACTCGGTACACATGTAGATCTCATCGTTTCATATATACTTCGCACTCTTACTTTTTACCCCAGCCCAACAGGAAGTCGGCTATTTAGGGTTGTTGGTAAAACACATGCAATGGAATTTGAAGTACTCCTCCTAGAGAATTCAAACACACGGCACGAAACTCGGTCAGCATGAAGTCAAGACATTGAGGATGAAAGTTTGCGAGGGGATTTTTGATATCTCGAACGGTTTGGCCGTGGCGAGGAAACAAAATTATGGCGAGAAACGTGAAACAGGAAATGTGTCATAACTTCAGCATACATTAACTAATCTTGATGAAACTTCAACAGTGTGTTCGCTGTAAGAGGCAGATCACATGGATGTGACAATTGTGAGTCAAAGTTATAGCGCCACCAACTGGCAGCAGGAAGTGTGTCACTTTCAAAATGCTTTGAAATCACCCTCTTATTTTTACCCGATTTGCTTCAAACTTCATCTGTATAATGTAAATACACGGCAGATGAAGACCTGTGAATGGATTCTTGATATCTTTGAAACTGTTGCCGTGGCAACGCATCAAACTTTACCATTCTTTTAGAATCTCTTCGGGTAATAGTTTAAACTCAATCATAAATAGGGCTATACTGCCCTCTTGTGTTGTTCCTGTGTTATTGATACTTAGGAAAAGGGAGCCTTCAGTTTGTTACTCTTAAGAAAATGGAACCTTAAAATAATGAAACTAATTACTTTTAATGAAAGTCAATTAAAAAAAAAGACTTTTGAAAGGAAGTTATTTTTCGTAATTCGAGTAGGTCATAAATTTAAATCATATTGGTCATAAAAAGGTCTTAAAAGGTCTTAAATTTGACTGACTAAACCCTGCAGAAACCCTGTATGAAAGTAGAAATTAACTAAAAAACGTTCGCTCTGTTCTGCTCACTCCTCGCGTTGGACGCGCACTGTTATGAAGGCCTGTTGTGCAGCCGTGAGCTTTTTTAGTTTCATTTTAAAATAAAAAAAAGGGTATTGCTTGAATTTATTTTACAAAAACATGTGCTATATTTCAGATCAATATATTTGTTTTCCTTAAAATTATTCTCATCTGAATTACAAATAATTTATTTCTGTATAACATAATACTATATAGCGGAACGAAACTCAATTGAACCGCGCGCGCCTCACGGACTGTTTATCCGCTCGGCTCAAAGTCCAAACGGCAGCGCGGGCTCAGCAGACGCATTCTTTTACTGTCTATGGTTAACTCTGATCAGTCTCGATCATGAGATCCAGTGAGAAGCACTTGAATTCAGCGAAGAACACAAATGTCTCAGTGATTTAAACCAGTTTAAAGGCAGATGAAACAGCGCTGAGGAACAGGAGAAACACTGTGCGCAACTATACAGTCAGAAAGATTTTCCATCTACAAATTCCCATCATTTACCATGGTTTTACTGTAACGTTAGCCTAGTAATATTAACTGCACCATGAAATGTGGGATATACATATTGAATTGTATTATATTATTAATGTAGACAATGTATTAAAGGACTAATGGAATATAATTACAGTATTTATGTATTTAGGCTATAGCCTACTGTTTTTCATACATTTCATAAAGATACGTGCCATCAACGTCAGGCAACACAAACCTCTTTCAAGACTTGAAACAATATCCCCCATTAGCACATGCAGAAACTAAGAAATTAGTTTTGAAATAAAGATATTATTTTTGTTAAGGAAAAATTACAAATGTTTGAATGTTCTACCTCAGATTTGTGAAATGTTCTCCTGTTTGGCAAGTGTTTGTCATGATATGTTCTGACAGTAAAGAGTAGTTTAAAACCACAATTAACGCTCTGGTTTCTACAACTTTCAGTTAGAAACAAAAATCTGCCTTTAAAGTTGAAAGAAAAAAAGATTTGACATTTATGGTCATAATTATCGATATTGACTGATATATTATCGTGATAATTGTTAAGTGTTGTTCCTGTGTTATTGATACTTAGGAAAAGGGAGCCTTCAGTTTGTTACTCTTAAGAAAATGGAACCTTTAAATAATGAAACTAATTACTTTTATTGAAAGTCAATAAAAAAAAGACTTTTGAAAGGAAATTATTTTTCGTAATTCGAGTAGGTCATAAATTTAAATCATATTGGTCATAAAAAGGTCTTAAAAGGTCTTAAATTTGACTAACTAAACCCTGTAGAAACCCTGTATGAAAGTAGAAATTAACTAAAAAACATTCGCTCTGTTCTGCTCACTCCTCGCGTTGGACGCGCACTGTTATGAAGGCCTGTGCAGCCGTGAGCTTTTTTAGTTTAATTTTAAAATTAAAAAAGGGGTATTGCTTGAATTTATTTTACAAAAACATGTGCTATATTTCAGATCAATATATTTGTTTTCCTTAAAATTATTCTCATCTGAATTACAAATAATTTATTTCTGTATAACATATGACTAAAAACCCATTTGATGTTTCTTTTCTTTTTTAATCAATAACTTAAAAATAAACAGATTAGTGCTCTGTTTGAGGTCAAGAAATTAAAACCAATGCAATATGATGAATGTTTAAAAGATGGCACCGACAGACTGTTTTAAACAGGTTGGATAAGTATTTCTTGCTTTTAAACAGTGTACGTGTGTGTGGTGTGTGTGTGTGTGTGTGTGTGTGTGTGTGTGTGTGTGTGTGTGTGGTGTGTGTGTGTGTGTGTGTGTGTGTGTGTGTGTGTGTGTGTGTGTGTGTGTGTGTGTGTGTGTGTGTGTGTGTGTGTGTGTGTATGTGTGTGTGTGTGTGTGTGTGAGAGAGAGAGAGAGAGATTGTGTCTGTTACAGTGACAATAGTTTAACCCTTTAAGGCCTTGTCTTTTTGGATATATATCTTTTTTTTTATTAAAAAGAAAATGTGCATACAACCCATATATTTTAAATGCATTGTTTGCTTTAAATTAAATTAAGATTGTATGTTTGGTAATTGAACCTAAATAAATGTAAAATTAATGTGCTATATTTCAGATCAATATATTTGTTTTCCTTCATTTTAATCAACACTAACTTTATTCTCATCTGAATTATAAATAACTTATTTCTGTATAAAATAAAAAATCCCGAATAATCCAGACCAACCAGAGCGCACTATTTCTACAACATCATCAGTGCTGAAGCGGAACTACCAGAGCCGTTCGGCAGATAGCGAGCAGATATTTTGTGTCATTTTGTGCACAATAACCCTAAAGGCACCAGGGTGGCGGTGCCACCGGCTAAATATAGCTGCGAGCAGCGATGAAGGGCCAAAGCCGGCGGTACCGCCACCCTGGTGCACCAGGGTTGCGGTGCCACCGGCTTGGGCCCGTAATCGCTGCTCGCAGCTATATTTATTATTTTGTTTTGTTTTTCTTGTTTTTTGTAGCAATATCTGGCAACATTTTACTGTCGGCATTAATAAAAAAAAAGCTTATAGACAAACTGTAATTGCATAAAGCTACCAGATTCGGTAAGACAAACGCAATGATCATCATGATTATCCTTAAGAAATGTATAACACTATCAAAAACAATAGCATAATACAGATCTGTAAGTTACAGAAAGAAATTTGCCAAATAACGTACTGGCCAGCAGGAAGACGGCTCATGCTGTTTAGTTAAAGGACAAGTTTGGTATTTTACACTTAAAGCCCTGTTTCAAGATCGTTTCTGATGAAATAGAATGGTTAAGATTAAAATCCCGGGGGGGGGGGGGGCCCTAATGAGACCCCCCCTCCCCCGCATAATAATAATACACCTCACCCAGGACATCACTAATTTTCAAACCGTGGTTACGGCCTTGGGAGCAACAGATTCAGCTGAGGAGTGTGTAAGTGTTTTATTCCTGTGCTTTGTTCTAATCTCGATATAGAATAACGTTAGTGTCTGTAAATGGAAAAATAGCATACTGTTTAAATGTGAATCGTGTGTGTGTGTGTGTGTGTGTGTGTGTGTGTGTGTGTGTGTGTGTGTGTGTATATATTGTTCTTGCATTCTTTTGGGGTCCTTGCATTCTTTCTCACACCTGAATGAAAGGCTCATTATTATGCAGAATCTTTGTCTTCTCAGGTGTGAACCAACTAATTATTCACAAGGGGGTTGGGCAGTTGACGCCCATTCAATTTCAATTTATTGATGGATAGCCCCTTGAGATGCAACATCTCATTTTCAAGGGGGTCTAATACATAAAACAACAACAACACCACAAAAAAAAAAAAAAAAAAAAAAAAAAAATTTACTGCGTCTCACACCATTACAGTAAACCTAAGACACACCTTAGCTCTAACATAACTGTCACTAAAAGCACACCACATTTACTCATTATACAACTAGAATCATAATACAGGAAATTCAGTAAAAAAATTAAAGCTCCAAGCAGCGATGGGCGGGCCCTCACACATGTAGCGCGTCGGGGAGTGATGCGGCCGCATATTCTGTTGCATATTCTGGAGCTCTGCCAGTGCGGCTGTGAATTTGCTACGCTTTTCAGACACTGCATGAAGGTGTTATACGTCACTTCCTGTTGCCAGCAGGTGGCGCTATGACTGTGGGTGAATGTGGGCATGTACATGAGTTCAGGGCGGGACTCTTATCCTACATGTAAAGTTTGGTGCAGCTGTGAGCATGTACACTGAAGTTACAACCACTTCCTGTGTCATGGCAATGCCATGCACGGACACACCGATTGACGAAAACTCGCAGATAGCACAACTTTTCATCGTCAATGCCTTTAGAAGGCACCGCTGAAATTTCAAGTCGATCGGACTAAATCCCTAGGAGGAGTTCGTTAAAGTACGGAGTGTGTAAATCAGCCAAAATTCGACGTAAAATTCAAAATGGCCGACTTCCTGTTGGGTTTAGGGCATCGCTCCAAGAGGCTTTTTTTTTGCGTCTGGACATGGTTGATGTGCCACAGAAATTTCGTACATGTAGGTCAAACGTGCGGCGGGGGCTGCTTCGTTAAAGGTCACTTCCTGTTGCCAGCAGGTGGCGCTATGACTGGGGTGGAATGTCGGCATGTACATGTGTTCAGGGCAGGACTCTTGTCAAGCGTGCAAAATTTGGCGGAGATCTGAGCATGTACAGCAAAGTTACTTCCACTTCCTGTTTCATGGCGAATCATCGATGCCACGGACACGCCCATTGACGAAAACTCTCAGAAAGCACAACTTTTTATCGTCAATGCCTTTAGAAGGCACAGCAGAAATTTCAAGTCGATCGGACTAAATCCCTAGGGGGAGTTCGTTAAAGTACGGAGTGTGTAAATCAGCCAACATTTGACGAAAAATTCAAAATGGCCGACTTCCTGTTGGGTTTAGGGCATCGCTCCAAGAGGCTTTTTTGTGCGTCTGGACATGGTTGATGTGCCACAGAAATTTCGTACATGTAGGTCAAACGTGCGGCGGGGGCTGCTTCGTTAAAGGTCACTTCCTGTTGCCAGCAGGTGGCGCTATGACTGGGGGTGAATGTCGGCATGTACATGTGTTCAGGGCGGGACTCTTGTCAAACGTGAAAAATTTGGTGCAGATCTGAGCATGTACAGCAAAGTTACTCCAACTTCCTGTTTCATGGCGAATCATCGATGCCACGGACACGCCCATTGACGAAAACGCGCAGAGAGCACAACTTTTCATCATCAATGACTTTAGAAGGCACAGCGGAAATTTGAAGTCGATCCGACTAAATCCCTAGGAGGAGTTCGTCAAAGTACGGAGTGTGTAAATCGTCCCAAAATGGCCGCCAAATTCAAAATGGCGGATTTCCTGTCGAGTTTAGGGTATGGGTTCTTGAGGCTGTTTTGTGCGTCTTGATATGATACACGTCCCCACCAAATGTCGTGCATGTAGGTCGAACATGGACGAGGGGCTAATTTTTTCTAATTTCCTAGGTGGCGCTAGCGAGCCATTTTGCCACGCCCATCTGCGAAACCCACAAAATACAAAATTTTTCACCAGTCCTGACATGTGTGCAAAATTTGGTGACTTTTCGAGCATGTTGCGGCCTCGAAAATGGGGCTTACTTTGCAGAAAAAAGAAAAAAGAAAAAGAAAAAAATAATAATAATTAAAGCTGCCAGCAGCGATGGGCGGGCCCTCGCACATGTAGCGCGTCGGGGAGTGATGCGGCCGCATATTCTGTTGCATATTCTGGAGCTCTGCCAGTGCGGCTGTGAATTTGCTACGCTTTTCAGACACTGCATGAAGGTGTTATACGTCACTCTCCTGTTGCCAGCAGGTGGCGCTATGACTGTGGGTGAATGTGGGCATGTACATGAGTTCAGGGCGGGACTCTTATCCTACATGTAAAGTTTGGTGCAGCTGTGAGCATGTATACTGAAGTTACAACCACTTCCTGTGTCATGGCGATGAGTTGATCTTTGATGCCATGCTACGGACACACCGATTGACGAAAACTCGCAGATAGCACATGAGTTCAGGGCGGGACTCTTATCCTACATGTAAAGTTTGGTGCAGCTGTGAGCATGTATACTGAAGTTACAACCACCTCCTGTGTCATGGCGATGAGTTGATCTTTGATGCCATGCTACGGACACACCGATTGACGAAAACTCGCAGATAGCACAACTTTTCATCGTCAATGCCTTTAGAAGGCACAGCAGAAATTTCAAGTCGCTTTGACTAAATTCCTAGGAGGAGTTTGTTAAAGTACGGAGTGTGTAAATCAGCCAAAATTTGACGTAAAATTCGAAATGGCCGACTTCCTGTTGGGTTTAGGGCATCGCTCCAAGAGGCTTTTTTGTGCGAGTGGACATGGTTGATGTGCCACAGAAATTTTGTACATGTAGGTCAAACGTGCGGCGGGGGCTGCTTCGTTAAAGGTCACTTCCTGTTGCCAGCAGGTGGCGCTATGACTGGGGGTGAATGTCGGCATGTACATGTGTTCAGGGCGGGACTTTTGTCAAGCGTGCAAAATGTGGTGCAGATCTGAGCATGTACAGCAAAGTTACTCCAACTTCCTGTTTCATGGCGAATCATCGATGCCACGGACACGCCCATTGACGAAAACGCGCAGATAGCACAACTTTTCATCGTCAATGCCTTTAGAAGGCATAGCAGAAATTTGAAGTCGATCCAACTAAATCCCTACGAGGAGTTCGTCAAAGTACGGAGTGTGTAAATCGTCCCAAAATGGCCACCAAATTCAAAATGGCGGACTTCCTGTCGAGTTTAGGGTATGGGTTCTTGAGGCTTTTTTGTGTGTCTTGATATGATACACGTCCCCACCAAATTTCGTGCATGTAGGTCGAACGTGGACGAGGGGCTAATTTTTTTCAATTTTCTAGGTGGCGCTAGCGAGCCATTTTGCCACGCCCATCCGCGAAACCCACAAAATACAAAATTTTTCACCAGTCCTGACATGTGTGCAAAATTTGGTGACTTTTCGAAAATGTTGCGGCCTCGAAAATGGGGCTTACTTTGCAGAAAAAAAAATAAAAAAAAAAAATTATAATCCTAACAGTTTCAAGAGGGACCTCGCACGGGTGCTCGGGCCCTAATTAAAGCTGCAAGCAGCGATGGGCGGGCCCTCGCACATGTAGCGCGTCGGGGAGTGATGCGGCCGCATATTCTGTTGCATATTCTGGAGCTCTGCCAGTGCGGCTGTGAATTTGCTACGCTTTTCAGGCACTGCATGAAGGTGTTATACGTCACTTCCTGTTGCCAGCAGGTGGCGCTATGACTGTGGGTGAATGTGGGCATGTACATGAGTTCAAGGCGGGACTCTTATCCTACATGTAAAGTTTGGTGCAGCTGTGAGCATGTACACTGAAGTTACACCCACTTCCTGTGTCGTGGCGAAGACTTGATGTTTGACGCCACGCCACGGACACGCCGATTGACGAAAGCTCACAGATAGCACAACTTTTCATCCTCAATGCCTTTAGAAGGCACAGCAGAAATTTGAAGTCGATCTGATTAAATCCCTAAATCCCACCAAATTTCGTGCATGAAGGTCGAACGTGGACGAGGGGCTAATTTTTTTCAATTTGCTAGGTGGCGCTAGCGAGCCATTTTGCCACGCCCATCCGCGAAACCCACAAAATACACAATTTTTCACCAGTCCTGACAGGTGTGCAAAATTTGGTGACTTTTCGAGAATGTTGCGGCCTCGAAAATGGGGCTTACTTTGCAGAAAAAAAGAAAAAAATATATATAAAAATAATAATAATCCTAACAGTTTCAAGAGGGACCTCGCATGGGTGCTCGGGCCCTAATAATAGACTCAAGTGATTTGAAAAAAAAAAAGCTGAATCATTCAACACTAAAGCGCAACGTTTTGTTGCTGGTAGACGCAACTCTTCTGCCTTGTTTTTTTTTTTTTTTCATTAGAACAAAAACAGTGAAAATGTACAAGTGTACAATGTGAAAGTGAACATTTTTTCTAAATATTTAAAAAACCTTAATGGAGGGCTAAAGCTTGGTTTATAATCGCCGCGTCCGCACGAGCACGAATGTGCGTGCTGCAAAAATGACGTCATCGCAGTGTGGGCAGACCCCATTTTGCGTGCCTAATCTGTCTCACCACACCGGCACACAGTTTGTTCGTCTAAATTAGTTGCCTACACAAAATTATGTTCGTGAAAAATGTTCACAAAACGATATGAAAATGTTTAGTGAAATTAGAAAATATGTACACGATTATTTTATAGTGGTATTGGTGGTGTACCAAAATAAACATACACGTGTGTACCTTACTACTTCTCACTGCTTCCTGATGGTTTATATGACAATCACTCCGAGTTGCCCCCTGCCGTTTCAAAGAATAGTATAATGGTGAGCACGTCAAGTAAAAATGCCTTGTCCGTTTGGGGAGGTGCTTATTGACTTAGAATCCAAATGCATCTGTCGGGTACATGCTTGCTTGAAAACTGATGCCATGGGCCAAATTTAAGTTAAAACCAAATAATAAAGTAAAATAAAGTCTTACAAATAAGGCACTTATCTCGTCAGAGGCTTGGATATTTTTCAAAAAATATGCTAGAAAGAAAGTCGAGCAGGTCTGGAATTACACAAGACATGTGTGAGTAAATGGTGACAGAATAGTTTTTTTGTTTTGTTTTATATATAAGATAAAATGAACTCACAATGACTAACAAATCCACAGCTGTCTCTGTTAGAAATTTAATGGTTAACTGTGCCAAACTCCCTTTGGCTTCCCCAAAAGCAAAAATCAGTGTGTGGCCAATGAACCATAAGAACTATATAGTCCATTTTTCTTATACTCTCTGCTCCTGGCTTTCCCTCTTCCATTTGTCCATTCATCCGATCCTCTGTCGCCAAATCTTGCTGTTTTGTGAACAGGGGCCTTATTGCCTCCATGGCCTGCTACGAAACCCTTAGGCATTCATTTGATGAACATTCCTGGCCTTGCATTCCAGCTTTTTAATGATTTCTGGAAGGGGAGTCTTCACCCTTCAAGCCTTTTCCTGTGACCCAATGAAAACATTGATTTTGCCTGACTAGTTAAACACACAATCACACACACACACATTACCTTTCACTATATTCGTGGGGACATAGACATAATGTTTTTTTTTTTTTTTTTTTACTGTACAAATTGTATACACTATCCCAGGGGCGTTGCTGGGGTCTTGATACATTGGGGGCTTAGCCCAGTCCCCACTTACCCACCCACGCTTTTGGTAACTACTTCTTCTACTTATAGGCACATAATAATAAGCAATAATAATATAAATGGGGGGTCTGGGGCACCTCCCCAGGAAACGTTGGGCATTAAACACTTCATTTCCTGCATTCAGGTGCATTTTTTTATTTACAGAAACACATAAATAATACATGAATATTAAATAATATTCAAAAAAAAAATGAATACACACACACATAAATCACTCCAACAAGCTTGTATAAGTCTATAAGAGGAACTACATCAGACATGAAAAAGGGTCTGGGATGAAGTAGGTTAGAAGGATATTCCCCCTCTAGGGGGTCCGGGCGCATGCTCCCCCGGAAGAAATTTTTAAATATTCCATATTTTAAAGCATCAATCTGATGCATTTTGAGATGCATTTTTTGCCAACCTGAGGAGAGCTGGAGAAACTTAACTTCAGCCATGAGTCAAAAATATTATGGCCTCCGTAGCGTTATAGCTAATAATTTTCCACTGAAGCTTTAGCTAACGTTAGCTGGCTAACGTTGCGTTTTCTCCTGCTGTGTTCAACGACTCAATTCATCAAGCTAAGCCTATGTCAACAGAGCTCCTGGGTAACTTAGATATAGCCTACCAAAAAATATCAGGGATGTCCCGATACCATTTTTTCTGAACCGATCCAATCCGATACCAAAAATTCGGAGTATCGACCGATACCGATCGAATACCAGCACAGTTTTTTTTTTAAATCAAGTATAATTTCTATAACTCTGTGTGTTGAACTGATAATCACTCTTTTGTGGGTTAAGCACAATCTACTTAATACAGACAACTTCATTATAAAAAAAAATATGATCATAAATGTATGAGAAAAATTATATTATAAACTATAGATTAGTGGATAACTCAGTAAAATTTAGTCTAGAAAAACAATAATTGTATAAAATCTGAACATTTAGTGAAAAAAACATTATTTAGTGGGGAACAAAGAGACAATAAGTGTAGCACTAAATCTAGTAAAACGTTACACATTGCTCTCTTTGTATTGTTGTAAAATACATTCATGAAAAACAAGATACAAATCAGAAAGATCCATTATTATATAGGCTATATAGTATACAATATCTACTATACAATTAAAGGGTACCTATCATGGAATTTTGAAAATTACCTTTCATGTAGTGTGTAACATAGATCTAAGTGAACAAAAACATCCTGCAAAGTTTTAAATATGAAAGTTCACCGTATACAAAGTTATTGTCTCTCAAAAGTAAGAGTCGACTCTGAGTCGCTGATATGAATCGATAGACAAACGATGCTTTCTCTCTAGCTTTCGTACGTCACTTGTACAAGTTATTTGAATTTGACACGCCCACTCAGTGCGCGCGCCGAGCAGACAGAGAAACCTGACAACATCATGTCGACTAGACTCTGTTCTGAAGTGCGAATCAAAAGCAAACTTTTTTTTTCACTGCCCAGGGACAAGCATGTGAAGACCATACATGCCAACCCTCCCGATTTTTCCGGGAGACTCCCGAATTTCAAAGCCCCTCCCGAAAAACTCCCGGACCGACCTTTCTCCCGAATTTCTCCCGATTTCCGAGTGTGGGTGCGAGAGTGACACCCAGCCGATGGGGTGTCGTTGGTTGTTGCGTTAAATCTTACCTAGAAACAATAGTGCTATTTTCTGATTGGCTAACAACACCACACGAACAACACCATAGGAGACGCGCTTGATTCCTGCCGGTTCCAGAGGGGCGCCGCGGCATATATAACAAATAGTTTTTGAGCGTGAGAAATACGGGGAGAAATACAATGTGTGGCGGGAGAGCGTGACACAAGACCGAAATGAGTGACTGTCACGCTCAATGCGTGACACTTGAGAGAGCCCTGCTGATGTGTGATGAAAGCACAAGCAGAAACACGGATAAAGTATGTATTTTGAATTTACACTTCTCTTGTAAGTGAAAATTGCTCTCTATTATACTATATATATATATCGTCGCTGTCCGATGAAAACTGCGTATGTCTATTTTGCCGATTTTGAGATTTTTTGACGGATAGAATGTCCAGGATCATTTCCGTATACAGTATGCTTCACGTGTCTAAATGACCAATGAAAAGTTGTGAAATTATGTCATCTGATTTTCACGTATATCCATTTGGTGTCAAAGCTGTCAATCACGCCGCGTATCTCCCGCCCTGTGGAGGCATCTCGCAGGTCTAAGCGTCTCTGCAAGCTCAGGATTGTATAGCCGAATAACTCTGAGGTAAAGAATAAGCAAATGTTTGTTTTTGACAACACTGTTCAAGTTTATTATATATTCGCAATATATTCACAACTGTTATTTACCGGTAAATGGTCTAGAGGAAGTAATTGTCACTGTTTATTGTGGAGATGTTAACGCATGGGTCTGTGAACAATAGCTTACTTTTAAGGTATAGTCTAATATTTTTCTGACTAATAAATTACTGACACAGTAAAGGGTAGATTTAAATGAAGAAATAACGAATTTTAAATAAAGAAAAACTAAATTTAAATAAATAAATGAAATTTAAATAAAGAAAAAAACGAAATTTAAATAAAGAAAAACGAAATTTAAATAAAGAAAAAACGAAAATTGAATAAAGAAAAAAACGAAATTTAAATAAAGAAAAACGATATTTAAATAAAGAAAAACGAAATTAAGTTAAATTAAAAACGAGATTAATTTAGATTGATAACGGGTAAAAAGGCTAATACATGTTGGGTCGGTGTACTTTTTCGTTCATTTCGGAATGAAAGATGAAATGTAAAAAAAAGGGTGCAGCTTGTTTTTTTGTTTAAAAGAACAAAACAGAAATGGCTGTATTTTTTTTGTAGGCTACATAGCATAGCCTACTTTGTTATTGTTTTAGTATCATAATGATTAATAAATGCACGCATCCGTGAACATGATTGGAAGCCTTTCAATTGTGTGTGCAAAATTCAGAATTAAATAAATGTATACTGTTGTAGCCATTAAATGAGCGCATTTAGTTTCATATTTGTTATAATATTATGTTTTTTTTTCTTCCATTTTTGTTGATTTATGAAAAGTGAACAGCACGAGTAATAGGATGCACAATTTGAGACATGGAGTGTCAGAAACCATCATTAAGTTTTATTTTGTAGAAAACCTTTCTTTAAAGTTAATTTCGTTTTGTATAAATTGTATCTTAATTTTAATCCATTTTTCATCAACCAATTGCCTGGAGTGGATTTAATAAATACGAAGCAAATATCTACCAGACAATATAATCATGGAGGTCACTTGCATTGCACGTTAACTGGAGCGCATCTCATCCTAACTTAACAGTGTATGCCTCACACAGACATGAGAAATACATCAAATGTACAAAGCTTGAAAAGTCTTTAAACGAAATAATTCAGAATGAAAAGAAAAAGGCTACTCTCTGATTATGTGTGATTATATGATCATATATTTTGTGAATTGTTCATTCCCGGTTGGCACACATTTTGCTGCCCTTACAAAAGTGCCGCTCTAGGCAAGCCTAGTTCGCCTATATGGACGCTCCGGCCCTGGGTTCAGCAATGAGAGTATTGATTCATTGTCCCTTCATAGTTTGCAAGAGACATTTAATAATCTGAGCGTATTTAATAAACTGAGCGTAGCCTATTCATCTGTCAATATGAAACGCGACTTAATGATCGGAAGAACGTGTATCGACCACCGTTACTGTAAAATATGCACGTATGTCCATTTAAACTCGATTTTGGTCAAATGTGGATTATATCATTACACTGGCAATTATATGGTTACATTTAAAGATGCCGTACCAAGTATGACAACGCTACGTTCAACTGCTTTTGAATTACGGTGTTTTTTTCACTTCCTGAAAAGTAACCGTTTTGGACATACGTGAGTTTCATCGGGCAGCGACGATATATATATATATATATATATATATATATATATATATATATATATATATATATAATATATACACCCCCCCCCCTTGAATATCTCCCGAATTCTGAGGTCTCAAGGTTGGCAAGTATGGTGAAGACTCAGTGGCTAGAGTTTATATTTACAACTATACCACACAAGTATAGCCACCTTGTGCTGTGTTCGCGTTATTTTAATGACGATCGCTTCACAAACACAAATGCTTTCGCCAGTCGGCTGATACTGAAGGAAGGTTCAATACCAAGTTTATTTAGATCAGCTTCCTCCTATTAATAATTGTTGCTTTTATGTGTGTGTGTGTGTGTGTGTGTGTGTGTGTGTGTGTGTGTGTGTGTGTGTGTGTGTGTGTGTGTGTGTGTGTGTGTGTGTGTGTGTGTGTGTGTGTGTGTGTGTGTGCGTGAGAGAGTGAGAGTTACGCTCAGCAGCTTCTAGGTCTCCAATGTCATTTTTTATGTTTTTTTGAAATATGTGAAATTATGTGAAGCGTATTGTAGTACTGCAGTGCTTTATCAATATGTTTAAGCTTTGGGCTAACGCAAAATATAACTGACTGGGTCATCTGACCAATCACCGCCGATTAGCGTCACGCAAAGGAGGGGTTTGGACAAATGAGTCGTCAAACGAATCATTAGGGAGTCGATGAGCAAATCAGGTAAAAATAAATGCATATTATAAGACAACAAAAGTGTTTTTTGTCATTGCATGCATGTAAAACTGTTGTTGGGGACTCCCAGAACATTATTAGGAACATTTTAAATGCCATAATAGGTACCCTTTAAGATTTTTTTTTAAATGTATAGCACAGCTGTTTAATGAGGCAGCAACATATGATAGATAGGACAGAACAAAAAATGCTATTAATAATCTTTCATTGCGCAAAAGTATTATGATATGATTATGAAAGACTCCAATACAGTGCAGCACACAGCGCTTATGCGCATCTCGAGCGCAGAATGATGCGCTTGAAGCAACACAGAGTCACAGCGCGTAGAAAAGTTCAAAGCACAAAGGAAAGACATATCGATGCATTATGCATAGTGTATTATACAGTATCTATCTATGCAATCGTTTATTGAGACTTTTCTTTTAACAGTTTTAAATTTCAGTGACTGTGCGCGTGAAGAACAGTAACGTCGGTTTCACACTGCACGCGTTAGCAGCGCATTAGCAGCGCAGGAGCAGTGCAGAAGGTGAGCGGAAGCAGGACACGCGCGTTTTGCTTTCATACTGGCAGCGTTTGATGCGCGCGGCGTGTTTACAGACAAAGTACTACTCTATAGCCCCTTTCACACAGAGATTCCGGAAAATACACGGATAATGTGACCCGGCATTTGTCCCGGGATTGTTTGATTTCGGTTCATTCACACTGCCAGTGATTTGCCGGGATCTGTGAGTGCGTTCACACACAACCCGTTAATGTCCCGGAAAGCCGTGTGACGTGATGAGACGTGTAACGTAGCGTCGAAAACATGTGCACGCGCGCACCTTTCCACAGAGCTGGCGAACCATCGCAGCTTCAGCGCGAATAGTGAGGAGCTCCTGTCTCTGCTTCATTCCAGTTTGCAGACATTTTTCCGTTCTTTCTTTGTTGATGACAAACACAAACTTTCTTCTAAGAGCAACAGAGTCGCGCTATGACACATGCGTCATCACGATGACACACCCCGTACGGCATTGGTTCTGGCTTTTGTTCACACAGCGCGCGTTCCGGGTCTGAACACGGCAATGTTACTAGGAACTCGACCCGGGATCAATCCCGGTATCAATCCCGGGTCGTGCTTGCATTCACACAGAAGGCACTCTGGCAATTTGCCGGCAATTTGCCGAGTTCAAAGTGCTGTGTGAAAGGGGCTTATAATGGGTAAGTTGGCATTGCTTTATTTCGTTTTCAAATACATTTAAGAGAGACGAATTGTCAAGAAGCTTATTTTTGGTTCATCTTTGTTTTCGTTGACTTTGTTTTCTTTTTAAATTGATGAAGGTCATTTGATTCACTGTTTAAAACACAATAGATATCATCAATGCGCTTTTGGGTAAAACTGCTGTGTATTTTTGCCATGATCAATGCATTGTCACATTAATTCAGCGTCTGATCTGACACCGCGTAGAAACGAACATGATTAAGGTAACTTACAGCAATACAGTCCAGCAAGATAGTCATTTTATGCGAAACCATAGAGCTTTATCTACAGATAAAGTATAATAATAGTAACATTCAATCATCTTGGAGAGTTTCATCGTCGACTCATAACCGAACGCGACGCTGTTTGAATGGTGAATGGAGAATGATTGACAGCCGCAGTGGAGGGAAAAGATTACGTGATCCTGAATTTAACGACTTAAATATTTATTTCTATCCCACATTATACTATAGTATGGCTGCATATAGTATACAGTTACCTTCCCCCTCAACAGTGAGTACAGGGCTAGGTAAGTTAGACCAGGGTTTGCTAAAGAGCCTCACCGACCTGAGCTTAATGATGAGGGAAAGGCGCTAGTAGATAACTCTGCTTGCCTCTCATCCGCCTCATATCGTTCATGACTCCTTATTTTACTTTTAAAAAGTGTCTAATGTCCATAATAGCTACCACCAGAAGCCACAAACAACAATGACAGTCAAGCCTTAAAGCTGTAAGTTAACCGATGGCTCTTTCAGGCTCTCTCTTTCTCTCTCTCCTCTGGTGCGCACTCTGCAAACTGTAGCCATAGTAACTTTGATCTGCTTGAACACATTTTAATCGTCTTTAATACATGATTCCGAATGATAGATTAAAAGACCTGGTCACATTTTTTAAATAAATACAAAATTATCAAAAAAATAAAATAATAATCAATAAATTATTTTTTTTTAGATCCGGGGCTATAAAAAAAAAATTGCCCCGGAGGCCCATGTCCAGGGTTCGAAATGACTTTTGACTGTTGGGGGGTCCCCTAAAATGTATGTAATTAAAACAATTCTGAAGACCACCTTGCTACACTGTACGCAAAATTATATGGACCAATGTCAGGGTTTCTTCTTGCTCAAAATGAGGCAGAGGTGGCAAAATCGTAACACTAGGGGGGTCCGGGGGCATGCCCCCCTGGAGAAAATTTTGTACATTTTAAAGATAAATTCACTTGAATCTGTTGTTAAAAATAAATAATAATCCACCTGCCAACCACCCATATTCTTTGATTTAGATATCTGCATCTGATCATCACATTACAAATATTCAATCAAGCATGACAATATGGTAACATATCACACTGAAGAAGGCTGATTTTTTTTAAAGCAACATTTATTTAAAATAAAAGTTCTTCTTTTGGCAAAGTTACATTTCCTCAATAGCCTAAACAGAGGCTTTACTCCCTTTAAACTTAAATAGTCAATGTTTCATTTTTGAAAACACTCTAATCTGAATAATTTTTGTACCTTTAAAAAGGGCACTTTTCCCCTAATTTTATTTAGTGTATGCTCTAAATTTCATTTCAAATTCTTACATTGTATTAATAGGCTACATTCAATTAAAAATAATAAGACAGCCTAGCCTAGTGGCTGTTACCAATCAAATTAAATAATTTACATTGAAAAATTATAACTGTACTAAATGAGATTATGAGATTGTTTTAAATATTTTTTGAATATACAATTAAGGAATGTTGAAAAGAATGATGCTTTGAAACTAAGCCGCCAGTAGGAGGTGGCAGGCGATCGTCTTAATGAGCGAGTCATTGAGTCATTCATTTAAACGATTCGTTCAAACGGCTGAATTATTCAGAATCAGGCGGTTTAATAATGTGTAATTGAATCTTTGACTCGAGCGATTAGTTCAAAACGCTGAATCATTCAGTAATGAATCATGGGTGAGTGTTGCTCTGAGCTGCGCTGTGGTTCTGTTGTTTGGAACTATTTTCGCTGCTGAAACAGAACAAAAACAGTCATTGCGTCTAAAAATGTAAGTAACTTAATTTTAACTATTTTAACTATTTGTTTATTGAACTGTTATGAAATCAATATCTCGGTTTCAATCGTGATGGCATTCAGGAAAACAGCACTCTGGTCGTGTGTACTGTGTAGCCTATATATTGTTTCTTAACTAAATTAATATGGTATATATAACTGCACGAGCCTCAACAGCGCAACTTTGTTACCGTCCGTACATTAGCACCAGCAGAGCACCACAACAACAACTCACTCGGCTAATAGCTGCCCTATTGCTGCCTTGTGCTAGGAAATTAAATAATTACTGTTATAAATACAAAACGTCACTAAAGACCTAATTTTCACAATAATTTTTAATGTTAAAATATATTTGTCGGGGACCCCCCAAAATCCAAAAATTTTGGAAAATCCAAATCTTATGGGGGGGTCCTTAAGGACTTATGGAGGGTCCGGGACCCCCCCAGACCCCCCTCATTTCGAACCCTGCCCATGTCTAACGATGCGCCTGCACTATCCTCATACACTAAACCTACAAACAGTAGGTAGCCAACCAGAATGCCTATTACCCGCCGCGACTCGCGGCAAAAATAAACTAGTCGCATTTCAAAGTCGTTCGCGAAATGACCGCCAGGTGGTGCAAAGGGACATTTAGCAAAACAGCCGCAATTGCCGCATTTTGAAACGTAAGTGCGGGGCTAATGTCAATTAACAGTAAGGATGAAATACTACAACTTAGACTAGGCAGAATTTCTGAAAATGTGCTTATTTAAAGTGCTGGAGGCATTTTGTGATTATTTATATTATACAACATTTCTAGGGGTATTAAGGGGTGCTGAATCCAAATTTGCTGTATATGAAGCTCAAAAATGTCCCAAAATGCCTCAAAATTGAGAAATTCAAATTGGCCGCCATCGCCAGGCTGAAATCTATTTTTCAGTATATCTTTTTGACTAAACAAGGTACAAACATGAAATAAATGTGCTTTTGTAAGTTTTCCTACATGGGCAATTCAATGCCATATTCAGATTTGAGATGTAATGTGAAGAAACTGCTTATATATTGCTGAATTAGGTCTGAATTAGTCAATTGGCGTCAGGATACACCAAGGAAATCTTGATGTCATCTGAGCCACAGTTATGCATCATATGCCAGAAAGACAATAAGAAAAATCTCATGACAGTTAGTAAGGATGGCCTCCAGTCAGCAGACAATATAAGACAGCTCCGGATGAAATTACACCATGACAATTTCCGAGATGCAACCAATCGACTTACGGAGATACTTCAAGGAGACTTGCCTTACTGCTCTTATGGCATAAGGACTGCCGAGCAAAATACATGAATAGACGTGAAATAGAAAAGAAATTGAAGGCAAAATTGAAAAAAGATACCAAACAAAGTTCATCTGCATCCACCCCAACTCCGCAAAATGTTACTCTACGGAGCAAAATACATCGAATTGATTGGAAGCAGTGTATCTTTGTAAGCTTGTGGGTCCTCATAGCATGTGCATACCCCTTTCCTGCCATGACATGCTGAGCTCCCAGAAGATCACATTTGACCCATAGCTCCCTCAGGCCAGAATCAACCATGTGTTGTCCTTTCACACCCAGGAAGTTCATGGCAATGTGAAGGCCTCCAAGGCAAGGTATAAGCATGTCCTTGTATTCTTCTACTGTCCACTTCAGTTCTAGCAACTTCGGATAAATTGCCTCATCCACTGTCAGAATGACATGCTGTTGTTCCATTGATTTGGAGACATGGAGCACTCGCTTGACCACTGTGTTCAGTGTATCGAGTTAAGATGCAGGAGCCAGGATGATAGGTAGATACGTTACTGTAGTTTTCTCTGGGTTGATCTGTGCTTGCCATTTGATTATACAATGTCCAGGAAGGCTTTGTTTTTTGAGATTTCCTGGAAATGAAGAAGGCCATGTCTGTAGCTTGTGCTTTCTGTGCTGTGGCACATTGTTCAGATGACTGTGTAAAACAGACAAGTTGGTGCTCAGTGGTGTACACTAATTGGCCGCTCTGTAATTCCTCTCTTTGGTGCAGCTATGATATCAGTCATTGCCATGGGGATGTTGAGGGTGTCTGACCTGGAGTAAAGATCAACTTCTTCAAGGAGATCACCTTCAGGTGGATCAAGTTGCTAGGCAGCCACTTGAGTGGCATGGAATCCCTTTTCCATCCAGAGTGTATTCGTTGATGTCAACAATGTCCGCTGAGAAATGAACAAAGCGACCCTTTACCAGATTTTGTGGAACAACAACACAATCCTCCCCCATGGTCTCCAAGGTGGTCTTAGTCAGTTTGGGGTCAAGTTTGATTACCTCACGGTAAATCATACCATACCATACCAACTTTATTTGTTAAGCACTTTACAACAACCAAAGTTGACCAAAGTGCTGGACAGAAAAATAAACATAAACATATGTACAATTAATAACTATACAATAAAAACATTCAAAGTAACAAATAAAATTAAGTAAATGAAGTCAACATCTTACTAGGTGTCAAAAGCCAAAGAGAAAAGATTAGTTTTAAGAAGGGTTTTAAAAACAGATAAAGAAGAGGCCTGCTTAACATGCAAAGGCAGATCATTCCATAGTTTAGGGGCAGACACAGCAAAGGCATGGTCCCCTCTGAGCTTACGCTTAGTTTTAGGCACAGTCAGGAGCAGCTGATCATCTGACCTGAGAGTGCGGACGGGTTTATAAGAGTGTAGAAGCTCAGAGAGGTATCGCGGGGCAAGACCATTTACTGATTTAAAAGCAAATAACAAAATTTAAATGGATCCTAAATTGAATAGGCAGCCAGTTTAATTAAGCTAAAATAGGGAAATGTGCTTGTGTGCCTGTTAAAAGACGCGCTGCTGCATTTTGTTTCATCTGGAGACGGGTGATGGAGGACCCACTAACCCCCACATATAGAGAATTACAGTAGTCCAGCCGTGTATTACAAAGGCGTGGATTGCAGTTTCAAAATGTTGTCTTGACAGAATTTGCTTTATTTTGGCCAGCTGACTCAAATGAAAGAAGCTTGATTTGACAACAGCTTTGATTTGACTGTCAAATCATAACATAACACGATGATAACATATCATCAATCATAACATGAGCGTGTAGCTTCATCAAGGGTACTGGCCAGTCCTAAGTGCTCTGGAGAAAGGGAACTTGTCTCCACTAGCTGTGTACATAAGATCATGTGCAATGCGGAGGACTCTAAGCTGTCGTTTGGCTGTGTTCTTATCATGATCATAATCACAGCCAGCAGCCATGTCACCCTGTAGCCCAAGAGTGGTTGCCCACTGAAGCTAAGCAGGGCTGAGCCTGGTTAGTACCTGGATGGGGGACCTCCTGAGAAAACCAGGTTGCTGCTGGAAGAGGTGTTAGTGTGGCCAGCAGGGGGTGCTTACCCTGTGGTCTGTGTGGGTCCTAACGCCCCAGTATAGTGATAGGGACACTATACTGTTAAAAAGCACCATCCTTCGGATGAGACGTTAAACCGAGGTCCTGACTCTCTGTGGTCATAAAAAATCCCAGGATGTCCTTCGATAAAGAGTAGGGGTGTAACCCCGGCATCCTGGCCAAATTTGCCCCATGGCCTCTGTCCATCATGGCCTCCTAATCATCCCCATATACTGATTGGCTTCATCACTGTCTCCTCTCCACCAGTAAGCTGGTGTGTGGTGAGCGTTCTGGCGCAATATGGCTGCCGTCGCATCATCCAGGTGGATGCTGCACATTGGTGGTGGTTGAGGAGATTCCCCCTCTTCCATGAAAGCGCTTTGAGGTCCCAGAAAAAGCACTATATAAATGTAACGAATTATTATTAATTATAATCTTTAACGTCATCCTCCAGCAGGTGCTGACCACCTAGTAACAAGTTGAGGAACATGTACGGGCTGTTGGGTATGCTGTCTATTGCTCTGTTTTCACTGATGTCTATCCCCTCTTGTTTTGGATGTGAGGTCATATAACTTCGGGGCTGCAATGCCACATTGACCATGTTCAGGAACATATCTTGATCCTTATGTTTGAATGTAGGAATAACTTTATTAATAATGGAGGTGTCGTCTTTCAACATTGTTGAACGAGGTTCATTTCGAGGCTGATTAATGATCATGCAGTACAACAAAGTCGGATATGCCCTCAAGACGATCAGCTATTTGTTCCTTGAAGGAGTTCTTTCAGCTTAGAAATCTAGATGGTTTATCTAATTGAGCCTCATTAGCTAGTGTAGAGTACCGGTTCCACACATGTACAAGATCTAGAAAATGCCAAGTTCTTGGCAGATCAACTCTAATGGCATGTCTGTGCTCGGAAGTGACTCCATTCATTTGGTCCTACGTTCAAACCTGGTCTTGCAAGTCATGTGATAACTTCCTTCTACAGTTATAAGATCATTAGCCGCATTTCCACTGCCGGGCCAGGGACGAGCCGTGCTAGTGCGTACCAGGGCCAGTCATGTTTCCACTGTCACTTCCGGGGCTTGATCGGGGCTTACTCGGGGCCAACGGCCAGGATTTCTGGCCCGTCGAATACCTTGGGCCAAAGCGGGCCAGCTAGAGCTAGAGGCGTGGTCGAGGTAACAGGCGGAGTTTATCGGTGTGAGGGAAAGTTATGGTCTGCGGCAAGATGCACATTTCACTTTTTTATATTGTGCAAAATAATCGCTGCTCGAAATGGAGAATCGCCTGTAAAGCTCTTCTGAGCATTTGGGCAGAAGAAAAGGTACAACATCAATTTGACGGCGTATGCAGAAACGAGGACGTTATAAAATGCATCGTTGCTGAACTTGCTAAGCATTCAGCAAACAACGCTTCAAGTTCGGGAAAAAATAAAAAAGTTGCGGGCGCAGTCCAAGGCGATTAAAACGCTCAATGGACAAAGCGGAGCCCAGAGAAGGAACTTTCCATGGTTCGACTTGATGGACGGTGTGCTGGGTCACTGTCCCTCTGTTAGTGGCGAGACAAGTCGGGACACTATTGCAGCCACGGCCGGTGAGTTAATATACATGCTATCTTCCTAACTTAAAAAATAAATAAATTCATAATACCCGCTGAAATGGGTTGGATTGTAACTAACTGTCATGAGATTTTTCTTATTGTCTTTCTGGCATATGATGCATAACTGTGGCTCAGATGACATTAAGCTTTCTTGGGTATAGTCTATTTTTTCAGCCATGGTTTTTGTCGCCAATTGACTAATTTAGACCTAATTCAGCAATATATAAGCAGTTTCTTCACATTACATCTCAAATCTGAATATGGCATTGAATTGCCCATGTAGGAAAACTTACAAAAGCACATTTATTTCATGTTTGTACCTTGTTTAGTCAAAAAGATATACTGAAAAATAGATTTCAGCCTGGCGATGGCGGCCATTTAGAATTTCTCAATTTTGAGGCATTTTGGGACATTTTTGAGCTTCATATACAGCAAATTTGGATTCAGCACCCCTTAATACCCCTAGAAATGTTGTATAATATAAATAATCACAAAATGCCTTCGGGGTTCTGATTTTGTGAAAATTGACCTTGTCTAACTATGGCAATTTCCAAATAAGCAACAAACATGAAAAATTAAAACAAGAGCTAGGCTATTTGCATTCTCTGTAGGCTATAATAATGAAACAAACAAAGATTTGGTGAAGTTGAAACTGCATGTTAAAGTAATAATTTTATTATTAATTAAAGACTGACAATTTTGTTAATGTTATTTAAACAAACGATCATACAATTTATAGTATACATAGTAGTAGCCTATACATATAGACGTTTATTTGTACGAACTATTAGGCTATATATCTCTGTTTGTATCTGTTTATTAAAAAACACAGCACAAGGTCTTGTAAAAAAAAAACAAGAATGAGACTGATTGAATATGTAAAAATAAACAAACGAAACAGAAACAACCCTGTTTTAAACAAATAAACTCTCCCGCCACTTTATTTAAACCTTAAAAATTTGCGATGGGTTTCAAACTTAATTAATTTTAGTGTTCTTTTACATTTTCATTTGTTTTTATATTGAAAGTAATACTATTTAGTTAGTCTGTCAAGTCAACAAAATCAGTCTTTTCTGATTTGTTCAATATGGATCTGTTTTGAAAAATTTCTCCCGTTGCTATGGCCGGGTATCACTGTCAGTCAACTCAATTTCGTGAATGATTCACAAAACTATAATTTAGCAGATTAAAGACAAGCATCATTATTTTCATTTTCTGACACGATCAGCTTTCTTTTTTTATTTATTTTCATTTCCCTCATCAGTTTTGTCGTGCACCAGCTCTACATGGAATGTAGCAAATTTACGTTAATGTGGCAGTGATAATTAAACAAACGCTTGACATTAAATAAATAAACAGTTAATGAACTCGCTAATAAACAGTTAGCCTACCTATTTAAGCATCAAGAACGGTAAAACATAAATGAAGTCGGCCAACAGAATGTTGGCTACATTGAGATCCGATTTCGGATTGCTTGAAGCGCAGTGAGACTCATGTTGTTGCGTTATCCACTGAGCTACCTTCTGAAAGCTATTCAATTTCGTCTTATGCTCTTCCAGAGCCTCATTGATAGCCTAATATATTTCTGTTGCAATGTTTTATGTTGTAATGTTTTCACTATTTATTCAATTTAATTTCAGTATTGTGATTATGAATTCGTTTAACTACAATGTTTCACTTGAATTCATCTGTTACCAGCTTTCAATCGCTCTGAATGAGCCGCGGCGTGGCGTTAGATTGCGCAATAGAGAGAATAAACGTGACACCTTTCAAAGTCTGTGATTGTAGCGCCTCTTAGCGGTAAAAGGCAGCAAATACACATCCGAATTTTTTATGTTTATTAATCCATTTGTGTGGACTCATGCATTTTCTGTAAAGCTGCTTTGAAACGTATTGTGAAAAGGGCTATACAAAATAAATGTGAATTTAATTGAATTTGAATTTCTACCATGCTGGCTGGTCCCCACAATGTAGGTGATCTCAGGTTTTACTATCCTTGAGGGATATGGTATTTAGTCCCCACAATGTAGGTTAAAACTACACACACACACACACACACACACACAACACACACACACACACACACACACACACACACACACACACACACACACACACACACACTTCCTGGTGTGTGAATCTTATTAGCAGGATTATTGTAACTACTGGCGCAGTGATGTGATTGTTCGTCTGGCTGGTGGACACGATGTGTCACTGTACCTAAATGCTGCAGTTTGGCAAGAGGAAGCGGAGAGTGTACAGTTTCACTACTCAACACACAGGCAGATAGAAGTGTGTGACAGAATGAGAAAGAGAAAGGGAGAGTAAATATGTAAAGGCCTAAAGCTATGAGGAGGAATAAAACCGTTCCCAGTTCTCCACCACCCACTCTACAAACAGTAAGTCAATCGTCTAAAGGATTCTCAAATGACTGCAATTTTTCCATATACGTTCTGGCTTGTCATACACAACAATAACATATCCAGAACAGGTAATGTCATTATTATTATTACACACTTCATATATTGTACATTATAATTGTAGATTTTTAACATTTCTGAAGATGATGTGAGTGGTTGGTTGTTGTCAGGGCATTGCTATGTAGTTACTAATGATTTCTGGGTCATTGTTAGGGCATTATTGTGCA
Source organism: Chrosomus eos (assembly GCA_036326025.1). Lineage (NCBI taxonomy): Eukaryota > Metazoa > Chordata > Actinopteri > Cypriniformes > Leuciscidae > Chrosomus > Chrosomus eos. Next base: position 32,027,894 of record CM070834.1, on the reverse strand, counting down.
TTATTGGGTATTTTGAGTCGCTTTTAGGTGGTTGGGTCAATTAAACGATGTCTGGATCTATTCATTTATTCAAATATATATTTAAAATGCATAGATATAGTGGTTGAATACACCATATCTATGATGCATGTTTTAAATTCTTAATTTGAATTAGTTTTAATATTTTTGAGGGTGTAAATTTAAGTCATAATGATGAAAAAAATCTTAATTATCCAATGAAATTCTTGAAAACAAAATATTATTTAAATAGTCCGGCACAGAATGATATTGAAATGTAATTCCTGTCCAGCCTAAGTTAATTCTTAGGGTTAGGGGTTTGTTTAAGTTAGCTTAATTAGTAGGAGCAATAGTAATAATGATACTTGCCTTATAGCAAGAACCCCTGCTAACTAGTGTCAGATTGTGTAATTATTCATTAACAAAGGAATCATATTTTAAAGTGTTACTGTGTAATCTAGTGAAATAATTTGATAAATGATTGGATATTTTTTATTTAATAAAATTGAATTGAATTAGAAATTGAATTAGTTCTACCATTTACTGTACAGTATAAGAACAAACAGCAACTGAATAACTAAAGCATTATATGGTGTTACTGTATAGAGTTAAGAACTGTAGACTTTCCCCCTGGTGGGATTTAGATGACACCATTTTCCATTTTATGAGACCTATCAATCTAAGTCAATCTCCAACCATTCAAGTCTATTAAATAAGGCGTAAAGATGGGCTGGCTCAGTTTTGACCCAGTGTGAAATTGGCACCTGAAATTCACTTCGGCTCACCCAAAGGGAAAAGGAAGCAAGCGCTAAAATATTATTCATGTCAAGTTGCCTGCTAGGCAAGACAGAGAACGATAGGTGGGGAAGTCTGTTCAAAACAAATCCATGGCATGGTGTTGCATCACACACTTTGGGGAAGTTTAAAGTCAGTCATCGCATTTGACAGCCGACGCTGATATTACTGCAGCATCATATCTGGAGATTTATGTTTTATAAAAACCTTCCATTGGCAGAAATTAGTTGTTCCATCTTTATTTCTTCCGTGGAGACAATTTGATAAAATACCTCTGCTACCTCAAAATCTGGAAAATGTTTTGCTCATAGAAATGTGCAATGCATATTAATTTGAAAAAGATTTGCATGCACCTATAAACATTAATTATGAAATTAGATGTTTTTTGATTTAATGAAAGAAGCTAATTAGTGAATATGGCCATGAAATAAATAGCTGTACTGTCATCAACATTTTAAAGTTATTTACCTGAGATATTGTTTTTCGTTTTTGTTTGTTCTGCTAAATTGCCATTTTAATGCTTCATGTGATGATTGGTTCATTATGGAAGCAGTGAAAGATTTTTTAATTAATCATAACTAACATTTCTTTTTCTTGCAGGATTAACATTTGTGTGATTTTTGAAACCTTAATGTCCCCAACATTTTGGCCAAAGTCAGTGCTCTATGAAGAAGATCTCATTGGTTCCATGAGTCAATGTGGTTGTGATTTACTTTTTCTGCATTGAATTAGGAAATTGTGACGAACTTGTCCTTGACGCTGTTGAGGTTGAGAGATTCCTCTCTCATGAATGAGAACATGGCTGGTTGTAAGTCAAGGCCTGTGGCCCTGGGGCCTGGAGAGGCCACACATGACACCAACCCAAAGATACAGAGAAGGGCCAAGAGAGGGAAGAGAGCAGCGTCAGCAGCGTCTTACGTCAGCAATACGTCAGACACTGAGGAGTCTTGAACGCGGATTGACAACAGGCCCGGAAGAGAATACAATGCTGAATAAAGTCGTAGTTTTTGCTAATTTTGGACCAAAATGTATTTTTCGATGCTTTAAAAAATTCGAACTAACCCACTGATGTCACATGGACTACTTAGATGATGTCTTTATTACCTTTTTGGACAAGGACAGTATACCGTACATACATTTTCAATGGAGGGACAGAAAACTCTCTGACTAAATCTAAAATATCTTAAACTGTGTTCCGAAGATGAACGGAGGTCGTACGGGCTTGGAACGACATGAGGGTGAGTCATTAATGTAATAATTTTCATTTTTGGGTGAACTAACCCTTTAAGCTTTCAGAGGGAAAGTTTTATGATCCTTTGTCTCAAGCAGATAATTTGCATATATATATATATATATATATATATATATATATATATATATATATATATATATAACTGGATTGGTTGCTGATGAAGAAACTATTAAAGATTATTGTAATACTAATATGTTGCACAGGTATTAACATATGATATACACGATCAAAATACAAGTTCGTAGATACCCAGAATGCTATATATGTGATCTTAATTAATCGAAAAATAATGAAACATTCATAACCGGATTTATACATACAGTAGGCAAAAGCACTATACAGAATGTGTGACCACATAGAGAAATGGGGAGCATGATTGTACATGTCTCAAGTAATTATTAAACTGAGTAGGAATAGGGTACATTATCTCTAATAATTCTATCATGAGGATTTGATAGGCATTTATATAAATACAGTACTAGAGACAACATACAAACAGTAATAAAAGATCCCCTGTCCTGGGGATATGCATTTTCATTTATAAAACAGTTTGTCTATAAATGAATACAGAAAAGTCTGTTTTTCAGGCTTTATGTGTGTTCCTATGGCCTCTGTTTTACCACATGACCACATTTTTCACAGCAATAAAACTATCTTATCTGATGGTCGCCCTGGTGACTGAGGCCTTTTCTGCTCTTGTGTCTCTTTTCGGGGACGTTTCATTACTAAGAATGGGCTTTAAAGCTTATTCATTAAATGTAACAAATAATTATGTGTCTGGTTTGTCTCAGTTGTTACAGCAACAAAAAAAATTGAAATATGCTCTTTCAACTGCAGGCCTAGGTCCGTATAATTTTTTAAAACCATTTAATCTATTCCATTTTGGAAGGTTTATGTGTGTGGTGTTAAATTCAATCCCATGGCTAATGACATCAGACAGTTGCAATTAATGTCCTAACATTTAGACACTGTCTCAAGGGGAATGCCACAGTTTCTACATTCAGTAGCTTCTGCAAGGACTGCAAAGTTGTTACCATTCAGATTTAGTGGTATTCCGCCATTATAACAATATATACATTCCCCATTCAGTTCACAATCTGCTGAGACTGCATGATTCTCTGGCCAGAGGGGGGTGTGAAAGGGAATGAAAGTGTGTGTAAACGATGGTGAGATGGTGTTTGGTGAGCCACCAAGACAAATAAATCATTCCAATCAAAACAGCTGTATAAAAATGCATTAAGTGGTAAAACATGGCCAATAAAATAATGGCCATGGATGAATTTGTCTAACTATCCTGGCTAATTGTTGTGGCAGAAAAAAACAGTGCAACACCTGTGCAGCGCATAACTTGGGAAGGCAGAGAGCAACCATCTTGCCCTGTCCACCCCAAACTTGACTTTTTCCTTTTGCAGGATGTCATGATGGATTTCATCGAACGGAACTGATTCTGTTCCAAATGTATAAAATATTGTCTTGTTACAGTTAACATGAGCAAAGTGGGTTGGGGGTTTTCCAGGTAAAAAGGCCTATGCTACTGAGTGAGCACGAGAAATTATCTGGTGATAACATGTTTTAGTTTGTAAAACAAGGAGAAACAGAATTTAACTGGCTAAGGCCACGTTTACACAAAGCCGGGTATTTAGAGAAAAGAATATTTCCCCCTCCTCCGTTTTCAATAATAACATGATGCACACACCCACATAAATACGCTGTAGAGCGCCATCATAACTATGCCATGCCTATGGGCGGCAGTATAGGGAGAAGGATAAAGCCATGCAAGCCAATCAGAATCCTCAGAATCGACAAGAGAGAACCTAAAACCCCGTTTCTCCCAGTTGACACGGCAACACATAACCGGCGTTTTTTAGAAATCTCCACTTTGGCCGGAGCTTTTAGAAATAATCGTTTTCTGTGATAAAAACGGGGTTTTCGTGTAAATGAGAGGCCAAACCGCAGGGAAATATCTGCGTTTTCCCTTCGTGTAAACGGGGCCTAAATGTTGAAAATTATTCTGACATTCATTGTGCATGACATACAATGGGAAGAAATGGGTTCAAGCCCTGCTCATTGTATTGATAACAAATTATGTTTTATTAACAAGGTTCGGGAGGAACACGTTCTAATGATCAAACAATCAAGTCATTCCAACCAGCTGTCAGCAATCATTAATCAACAGGTCCACTCATTCAGCATGAGTAAGGCCTATATACGCAGTTGACTCCTCACCAGTTTTCAGCAATCCTCCACCACCCCATCACCTCACACTTACCTGGTTATCTTCCTAACCAGAGATAGGGGGAGTACTCTGGGTTCGGGCCCAATATCTGAGGTCGGAGCCCTCCCCCCGGACAGCACTCCAAATACGCATAACCGTTTACTCTGATCATTCGTAAGTGTGAACTCGTGAATTTACGTGACATCACGTAATGCGCAGTTACGTTGAAAAGGTCTCACAGAACAGTCATCACAGAACAGAGCAAGGTGAGCATTTGTGCTTATAAAACTTAAACTTTTTTTATTTATTTTTGAAATGATCGATCGTTTCGCTAGATAAGACCCTTATTTATCGTCTGGTATTGTTTAAAGCCCTTTGAAGCTGCACTGAAACTGTCATTTGGACCTTGAGCCATTTGGGTCCCATTAAAGTCCATTATGGAGAAAAATCCTGGAATGTTTTCATCAAAAACCTAAATTTCTTTTCGACTGAAGAAAGAAAGACATGGACATCTTGGATGACATGGGGGTGAGTAAATTATCAGAATTTTTTTTTTTTTTTTTTAAAAAGTGAACTAATCCTTTAAGGTCTCCATTCACAGATTAAAGCAGCCAGGAAATGGTTTACTCCACCAATAAGGACCAGTGGCAAAGATCAGCAAAATGGTTGGAGAGTGTGATCCCTGGGTCTAATGCTGAGTTCACACCAAACGCGAATAGAGCGTCAAATTTGCATCTATCGCGTTTAGTTGGAGGCTTGAACATTTTGAATCCATTCGCGTGTCCAAAGCAAAATTGACGCGTGTCTGAGGCGGAATCTGCTTCTTGTGGGAGGGGCAAGTGCTATGCGGTTGTCTGTTTGCAAGATGGCTGATGTTGATCCAGCATTCATTTAGAGTCACCGCTCTGTATTTGCCCTGAAGAGCAGAACATCGGTGTAGGGGTCACCGCCTCTATACTTGTGTCCACCAATTGGACTGCCTACCTGGATTTTGACCTGTTGCCTGTACATTGGATTACGTGTCTGGATTACCCCGTCATATTAAAAGCATTTGGATCTCAACTTTCTTTTCTCAGAGCAGTTTGTGAAAGTTGTAAATGTACTTTTTTTTTTTTATCATTAAAGGGTACCTATTATGGCATTTAAAATGTTCCTAATATTGTTCTGGGAGTCCCCAACAACAGTTTTACAAGCATGCAATGACAAAAAACACTTTTGTTGTCTTATAATATGCATTTATTTTTACCTGATTTGCTCACCGACTCCCATATGAATCGTTTAGCGAGTCATTTTTCCAAACCCCGCCTTTGCGTGACGCTAATCTGTGGTGATATGTTAGACACCCAGCCGACGGGGTGTCATTGGTTGTTGCGCTAGATCTTACCCAGATACAACAGTGCTATTTTCTGATTGGCTAACAACACCAGACGAACAACACCAGAGGAGACCAGGGTTGCCAGGTCTGCACAACAAAACCAGCCCAATTGCTCATCAAACTAACCCAATCACGGCCAAAAATATTCAAATAGCGTTCCCGGGTGTTTCCTCAATAACAATCATGTTCCAGTGGATAAAACAATCGCGTCAACCAGCGTGCACTACACAAACAACCCGCGGAAACAGTGCAGGCATACGGACCTGGCAACACTGGAGGAGACGCGCTTGAATCCTGCCGGTTCCACAGTGAGTGAGTTTTGGGCACTGCGGCATATTAAATATATTACAAATAGTTTTTCAGCGTGAGAAATACAATGTGTGGCCGGAGAGCGTGACAAAAGACCGAAATGAGTGACTGTCACGCTCAATGCGTGATGCGTGACACTCGAGAGCCCTGTGACAACTCCATTAACAACGACAAACACTTCACATATTTCAATACAATTGACATTGAAGACCTAAGTTAGCTGCTAGAAGCTGCGCTGTGCCTGTGCGTACACAACACACAAAATAATTATAGAACATGATACAAACATAAAAGCAACAGCCTACTTACAGATTGTGATTCGGAGAAGGAAGCTGATCCAAATAAACTCGGTACTGAACCTCCCTCCTTCAGTATCAGCCGGCTCACAAATTCATACTTTATAGCATTTAGGTTTGTGAAGCAATCATCTTCAAAATGACGCGAACACAGAACAAGTTCGGGCTATAATACTTCTGTGGTATAGTTATGAACTGTAGCCACTGTCTTCAAATGCTCCTCACTGGGCAGATGAAAAAAGTTTGCTTTTGCGTCGCACTTCAAAACACAGCAGCGTCTCATCGACATGATGTTTTCCCTGGTGTCTCCTAATGCAATGAGTGGGCGTATCTTATTCAAATAACTTGTACAAGTGATGTACGAAAGTTAGAGAAAAATGCATCGTTCGTCTATCGATTAATATCAACGACTCAGAGTCGACTCTTACTTTTGAGAGATAATAACTTTGTATACGGTGAACTTTCATATTTAAAACTTTGCAGGATGTTTTTGTTCACTTAGATCTATGTTACACACTACATGAAAGGTAATTTTCAAAATTCCATGATAGGTACCCTTTAATAAAACATGACATATGACATAAATTAATTTTATGTCTTCATTTGACAATATAAAAACTTTGCAGGATTTACGATGCTGATGATCATTAAAACATGCATCACAGTCTGTGAAAAAGGTCTTAAATTTATCATGCAATTAGATTATTAAAGCTCGCAATTCAGGGCAAAAAGAAAATCGGACTAATCCTGAAAATTTGTCAAGATGCCTTTGGTTACGGGAAAGACAATCCGTGTTTGTAGAAACTCTTTAGATTTGTGATGATCATAAGACCTTAAAAGTGACATAGGAGATTGATTTGTAAGGGGAAATGCATTTAATTTCTAAATTATTATTCGTTTTTTTGGCTAATGACTATATAGCATAACAAAATTTCCCAACATATTGCTAAAGATTTTAATGTTTTAATCAAGCTCAGAGCAAACTTTAAAACATGAATCTGAACAGTTTAGACATTCTAGCAAAATAGAGTTTTAAATTTCTCATTAAAAAAATTCTGAAAAACTTTCTTAATCCATGATGTGGTTACAGAGTCAATGATTTGGATCAATGGATCCATCATGAACTATTCCGCTTTGCAAAAAATGTTTCTAAATTGGCCTTCGAGTTAGTTTAAAATAGAGGTAGAACATTCCATGAGTCACACTCCTCAGTCACCAGACCAGTCAGCTCAGCACACTATATTTCCCATTATCCTCTCTGGCTACCACCTGTTCACACTCAACAATCACCACACCTGTCAGCCATCAGCCTCATTAGTTCCTCCATAAAAGCCAGCACCAAACACACATCCTTGTTCGGTGTTGTTGTTTGACGCTGAACTCTTACCTGACTACCTACTTGTGGAAAAATGCACCTGTGATTTAAACTGTCTTTTCTTCTATGCGTCATTGTCCTCCAGCATTTTCTTTCCATTACCTGCAACAGATAAGACTTTTATTCCCATGCCAGTATCACCAGTACTATCTGAAATCCAGAGACTCACCTGTTAATAGCTTGTGTGTCTTTCAATAAACTCTGTTCAGACTTTACATGTTTGCTATCTTCAGTTCCATGACACCATGTCCATCAATTGACTTCAAAATAGGACATTAACCCTGTTGGGCCACACTTTTTCTGAATGGTTTCATGCATACAGTCACGTCAATAATGTCCTATGTGAACATGTTCTGCATTTATTTTCCCCAGATTTTTTTCTTCTTCTTGACAATCGTATTTGAATGTGCGGCCTGCGGTGGGAAAATATGTTGTATGCACCCCCTAAATGTCAAATTTGAATAGGAGGAAAACATTTGGCATCTAAATCAAAATAACTTCTTTCAATAGATCAATCTTCATAAACAAATTTATTATGTATATAAATTGAAGAACATTCAATGTGAACCCAAAAAAGCTGCATTTAACTTATAATCTCATAAATATGAAAACACAACAAACAATAATTAACAATGATGTGCTTTTAAAACCTAAATGTCCCCGACACTTTTGGCCAAAGCACTTTTATAACAAAAGGGGAAATGAAACTTAAATTCATAAACTCATGATTTTGAGTAATCAAGAAATCCAGATTTGCTTTTACCTAGTAACAGAAGGGAATTATTGTTGAATTATATGTATATATATATATGAATCATATTGTAGACAAATGATGTAATGAATCATGTCACCTTTGCCATGCTCCTATTCATTCTATAAAAATACGGTTGTATTCTTTTTGCTGGTGTGATTCTCTATGAAATTAGTCTGAGGTCCTCCTGCCATGATTGAAGCATATTCTTAGGCATTGTCTGGAGTCTGTCTGGTTACTGCTGCGCAGCTCGTTAGTGGAGCATTAGAGGTCTTATTTGCCAACTGATAGTGTTCAACGGGGTCAAGGCATTGACTAACTCGATTGTGAGATGCGCTAGCGGATAAATATTATTGAATGTCGATCAGGAGATGTTTAGGGGTGTGGATTAGGTGCCTTGGTGCATAATGAGATATTGGGTTTAAATGGAGGTGAATGTGGTAAAAGAAAGGAAAGAACAAAAGTACAAACAAATTGCTTGGTAAGAGACATATTTACATTAATGTTCTTCAAAAACTAGTTTGCTACAACATATACCAGTACATCACTCCTAAACCAGTAAAATTCATTAGAAGTTTTTAATGACTGTATTTAGTCTCCAGCTAAATTTCAGTTTGAATCTTATATGTATTACATTGGAGTGTGAAAATAATTGTCATTGGTGTGTGACAATAATTTGTGCTCACCCTGCTCGATGATAGTACACACATATGTGTGTTAGCATACCTCCCTGTGGATTCTGCACTTTAATTGCATCTCAGGATATGCCCTCAGTGAATACATTTATCTTATTGAGCTATATAAAAAGAATCTGTTTCCCCCAGCATTTTCAGTTCTTGATTAGTGGCTAACCCCAGCTACCTGTCAACTTGCTGTCAAGCATTTGGCATTAGGCTGAGCTGTCGATCAATGCAAAGCCGGCTTAAACCAAAATTACAATTTTGTAGTAGTTTAGTGAGTTTCAGTGATCCAGCTATTGGCAATTAAGAAATAAAATTCTATACCACCCACAGACAATGAGCTCTTCAACAGTGAAAACTTCATTAAACTGACCTACGCTTCAATGTGTACTACCCCAGCAGACAAGGAACATTCTTAGAACTTGGGCTAACATTCTGGCAGGGTTCTCTCGAAGTTATGAACAAACTCTCTTAAACGGTTAGCACAATAACGTTATGTATGCATCATTTTGGAATTTTTTTTTTCTAACACATTTTAATTGGATGTTAGTCTAACTTGTTTTGGGTGTTACTACTTTGCTACTTGTTAAGATAACATTTGCAACTACAGATCCCGTTATGTTTGCATATTGATAAAATGGAAATGTAATCTCTAACATGCACATAACCAAGATTTTTTTTTTAAACATTAAATAAACCAGACGTTTTGAATGTTAAGAGAATATTCAGATTCCTTTTTCATAACTCAATGAGAACATTGCCAAAATATTCTTAGAACATATACTTGTTAACTGGGTACCTAGCACATATCTGCACTGTTTTTGTGTTAGTCATAAAGCAAACATTGATTCAAGTTGTCCTTCCTCAGTGGCTGGTGATGATTATAAAAGACAATGTTCTCCAACTGCTGAGAGATGTGTTTGGTCAGCTCAGATTTATGCCTTAAGGTGTGCTGCATGGGCAAAGGCTAAAGAAAAAACAGTCCGCAAACCATGTCTTGGTTGACCTCTGGCAAGTGTGGTTTCAGGACCAGTCGGTCCACTCACATCAGCAAGCTACCAAGTCATCCTCGAAAATGTGGCCTTGTGGCATTGCCACTGCTCAGAGAATATCTCAAACTGAATGTGAAACAGGTGTCCATCTGAAATAGTCATGTCCTTGGAAAATTATTTCTCCAAATACCATGAGAAGTGATATATAGCCAAATCAGCAACTATAATACTTTTGTAATTGACTTAAATGTCAGAAAGTTTAGCTTTTTTCCTGCCTGGATTCCAAAATGTATTATAAGTATTTATAGTAGAATAATGCCAAATGTTTTTGAAACAAAAAAGCTTGTTGAATTGCACTTCTTGAAAAAATATACATTGCATTAACGGTGCTTGCATTTTAAAGCATTGTATTTTTAGGGCTTGAATTTTTATGGGCTGAAATTCAACATGATCGTATATTTAAGCTGTGAATATTTCAATTAAAAATATTTCACACACATTTTAAATATTAAAAATTCAATGATTTCACTTCCAAAATATGCATTATGTTTAAAAATACAACCTATAATATTTGACAGACAATTTTCAGTCTATTTTTTTTTATTTTAAAGGGGTCATATAATGTAATTTGTGTACAAGTTAATATGAATCTTTAGGGTCTAAATTAAATCTTTGTAATATACTTTTATTAAAAATTATCATTAGTATTGTAAGAAATCACTAATTTTACCTGGTCAAAAACAGCTCTGTTTTCAGCACGCTGTTTAAGTGCAAATGCCTTTAAATGATAATGAGCTTTGCTCATTCTGCCCCTCTGTTCTTTGGGGCGACACAACACACGTGGAGTGTTGCCTTGACAACAGTTGAGGGTATATTTTGGAACAAGAATGTGGCAATATGATTCAGTCTCTGAATCATATGCATTTGCAGGATGCAATGTGTTACCGGTAACACTTTACAATAAGGTTTGTTAGTTAACATTAGTTAACAACATTACTTAACATTAACTAATGATGAACTGCACTTATACAGCATTTGTTAATCTTTGTTAATGTTAATTTCAACATTTACTAATACTTTATTTAAATCTTGTTAACATTAGATAATGCACTGAGAACTGACATGAACAAACAATGAACAGCTTCATTATTATTAACTAATGTAAACATTAACAAACACAGAAACAAATGTATTGCTCATGCTTAGTTCATGTTAGTTAATACATTAACTATTGTTTAATAAACAAACCTTATTGTAAAGTGTTACCTTCATGCAGAAATGACTGTATTTTTTACATTACTTCTTAAACAGACAAGTAAACCAGGTGTGACTTAGTGTTACCACGTTAACTTCATAGACAGTATAAGAAGTGGACAGAGCCATCTCATTGGAACTCAGTTGAGACAGTTGAAGGCCATTTTTTGCGATTTTTGAGCACTTCCGTTCCTGACGCGCAGACTCAAACCGACTCAAACTAAGCTTGATGACTTGAGCAACCTGTCTGACAGACGTAAATCTTCTAGTAGCTGTGCGTGAAAATTGTCCACGTTAATTTTGCAGAGATGGGGAACTTGAGCAAAGAGTTCTCATACTGAATTATTTCCAATTCCCCAAAAACGTTGAAATATTTTGTCCCGTTGCTTTTATGGACTCATTATCTATGGGCTTCTCCCTTGACGGGACGTCCCCCCGATTGCCTGCGAGCTTCTCCATCTGTCTGTACTGTAAAAAGCGCAACAGAGAGTCGAGTGGTTATGACGCTATCGTTACCCTATTTTTACAAAACTGTTTCTACAGGGCCATAATGTAACATAGAAGGTAATGGAGCCCTTTATACATTGTCGTGTTTCTTTAGAAATAAATAATGGACAAATGAAGTCTTTAAACGCCTCAGATGTAGAGTTATTCGCTGTCAAAGTGACGCCAAAATGAATGGGAGTCAATGGAAATGCTAACGCAAGTGATGTTCTGCTACAAGATGGCGGCACCCGGCCGGCTTCAACTTCCGGTCGATGGATTACCCCCTTGGTTAACTTTAACACCTGCGTACACAGTTTTTAATAACACATTAACCATAACGCGTTGTTCATTATAAACGTGGGATTATGAATTATAATGAGAACGTCGTAACGTTACATAGAAAACATGCCGTAATATACCCTGAGTTTAAACATTAGCCGCATTCATCGTGAAGCGTGCAAGCGATTTACAAAGATTAATATTTAGATTTAGATACTTCTTCTGGAGGTGCAGCAGGAACACGAATAGTTGGTACCAATTCTTTTTTCAGGAGCAGCTTCTTAGCAAAACCAGATTTACACTGACGCTCGTTTATAAAGCAGTCTGGTCAGAAATTATTAGCGCAAACATAAAAGCATTTACGTTGATCGTTTGGAATATTCCCTTCAAAAAATAAAACACTAGAGTGATGTCACAAGATCGAACGGCTCAATTTGAGGCAGGGGAAAGCACATAAAGAGATTAAAACAAAAAGAGTGGATGGATTTTTATCATTATATGACGGTTGTGTACAGGCACTGCCAACACACATTTCAGTACAATCAACTTGTAAAAGTGCATGTACCATTATATGACCCCTTTAAAAAATGTCTTCAACAAATTCAGTAGTTTGAAGAGAATGACTTACAGTCATAAAACCAACTGTAAGTCATACTCTTAAATGCTATAAAGCTTCACATTATGGCATATTTTGTGTATGAGCCCATATGGTAGTGAAAAAAAATAGCAATATTTACACATGACAGTTTCTTATTTTAATAAATATCAAGAATCTAAAACGGTGTGAATCATAACTGACACTTACATGAACACTTTACAGTAGGCTTTATGACTAAGTCATTCTCTTCAAATGTTAATGAAGTTAGAAACGTGTATACCAATGTCTTATGTAACTATAGAGACGGTCCAATATCGAACTAATATCGAACGTCCAATGTCAAACCAACATTATGCCAGTATTTCACTGGGAAACGCTTAGCGTCAAACTTGGCCCGTTACCTTCATAGTTTTTTTTTCTCAACTAGTTTTTTCAGTCTTACAAGCCCTAAAGATACAATGGGTTACAATTCCAGCACGGTAAATGCAATGCATTATCTGAAAAGTGGACAAGCTATGTTCTGTATACTGATGCATAATTAAGCATGTAAATGGTTTTCAGTGCTCTTATTTGGTATTAAAATTATTATTTAATTTGGGTATTCCTTTGCAATTACTGGCAATTGTTAACAGATACATTATTTGAAATAACTGCATTATGACAATAATGTTTATTTGCACAGACTGCTAACCACACACACATACTGTGTTCCATTTGAAGAAAGTAAATTAAAAGAAAATAAGATTTATTGTAGCCTATGTTGTTTAATTAGAGCAAAACGTCTCGGGTTACTTGAAGGTAACCCTGTTCCCTGAAAAAGAGGGAACGAGATGCTGTGCTGATTAGCATTATGGGAAAACATATTTGTCTGACAGATTGTGAACACATGTGGCAAACACGCCAAGAATTTGGCTTGCTCCGCTCCCTCACGGACAGCAGTGATACCCCAATGATACCCCCCGCCCCCCCCAGGCAACTTACTCCAGCGCACCGCCTCGAGCGTCCATGGTGACGGACTCTGCCTACCATGCTCGATGGCGGTATACAGGTTTTAAATGCCGCTGAGCCCGCCTTTGCCTCTCTGAATTTTCAAACCACCTACTCCACGGGGGTGCCGAAAAGTTCAGACGGCGAAACCGGCGAATCGAGGAGAAAGCCCTTCTTTTTCTCCGCAATGTGGGCCAGGTTCAGTCATGTCTCTCCATGACCACCATCGCCACCATCAGTTTTGTTAAGTGTCCTGGAGAGCTAGATCTGTGGTGCGGCGCAGCTCAGCAACCGCCTCAGAGGGAATCCCTGCCCCCTGGTCGAGATCCCCCAGCAGATTGGCATGGTATGCCTGCAACAACGCCATGATGTGCAGGGAAGAACCAGCCTGACCCGCTACCGTGTATGCTCTGCCATTCAGATGCAATGTTGCTTTCAAAGGGTTAGGGTTGGTGCTCTCAGTGTCGATGCCCGCCCAGATACATTTCATAATTACCTGATTTTCAAGGGCTTACAGACAGAACAGTCCCTGAAGACAAAAAGATGGATGCATGTTTACAAGGCGCCCCTTTAATACTTCCGGGTCGCACGGTGATGATGTCATGAGCTGTTGCCGGTCAATAGGATTCCCGGGATTTGATAGTGATTTTAGACACCTGTCACGTCTGAGGCGTTCCCAAAAGCATCAATCGACGCAGTGCGAGTTCCCTTTCGAAAGGGAAATGTAGGGCCCTTATAAATAGTAGGGCTAGAAACATTAACAATCACCTAAATGCTATTTAATTCCCGAAAAGTTCTTACTGTATTTTTTTCAACAGTAACGTTCTGTCACAGTTGACCATTACATTTTAAATAATTTTAACAAGACACCAAAATGTGTTTACAATCTGCCTACACCTGTATTCCTGTGCATAAAAAAAATGAGTATGGATGTGGCACATAAGTTTTAATCAAAGATCTAGCATCAGATCTAGAGAACAAATATCAAGATCCATAGACAATACCCTGCACTGTATAACCTCTCTTGAAAAGTAAATAGTCTTACAGTTGAGTGGCAAGGATAATCCAGAGACTGAACAGTGAGTCACTGTTTCACGAGGTGTGATGATTAATAGACAGATGCTGGGAGACAATGAGATGTGGAACATTTCCAACAGCTGTACAAAATATACCACAAGCCTCTCTATGCAAATAGAATACAAAATAACAGATGTCTGATTTAGTGTAATTGCCAGGTAAATATGGGTATATAGATGTTTTCTTGAATTGTTCAGGCATATTGTATAAATGAATGAGTGTTCTTCAAAACACTGCCATCTGGTCCCTAAGGGTATTTTGGGGCCCTGAAGAAGTTTTGACAAGCCCTGACATTTGTGCTTTTTTCAGTTGCTTAAAAACATATTAATGGCTAACATCTGGTTTAGCCATTTAAATAGTTTATTAATCATTTACTTACTTACTAAGTAATCTTATGAACCACATGAACTCTTAAATAACTGGTTTACAAATAAGGCTATACTTAAATTGATCATTAATAAAGTATGAAAATACAATTATTAAACACATTATAGATGCTTTTAAATCAAGAATAAAGCATTTATAGCTGTATTTGTAAACTGTTCATTAATGTTTATTAATGCTTTATAAATGATGAATTAACTGTTTACTAATGATTAACTAATGATTAATAGCGTGCAGTTATTATAAAGTGTTACCGTTTAGGTTAAAAGTAGTAATGACTATACATTTTCTTTACACAAAGACTTAACGTAAAAACTTTAGACCTACACTAGCATTCAAAAGTTTTAGATCTGTATGTTATTTTAAGGCTGCTTTTATTTGATCCAAAATAAAGCAAAAATTGTTTATTTTTACAATTTAAAATAAATGTTTTCTATTTAAATATATTTTAAAATGCAATTTATTCTTGAAATCAAAATTTTCAGCATCATTACTCCAGTCTACAGTGTCACGCGATCCTTCAGAAATCAGAAATGTGCTGCTCAAGAAACATTTTTGATTATGATCAATGTTGAAATCACTTGTGTAAAAAAAAAATCAGGATTCTTTGATGAACTGAATGTTCAAAAGAACATTATCTGAACATTAAAAAATGTCTTCTTGACTGTTACTTTTGATCAATATAAGGCATCCTCGTTGAATGTATTAATTTCTTTCAAAACTAAACTCTTACTGAGCTCAAACTTTTTAACTGTAGTGAAAAATGTTTCAATATTTCAGATATATGCTGTTCTTTTCAACTTTCTATTCATCAAAGAATCCGAAAAAAAGGATTTATAATAATAAGAAATGTTTCTTAAGCATAAAATTAGCATATTAAAATGACTTCTGAAGAATCATGTGAAACTGAAGACTGGAGTAATAATTAACATCACTGGAATACATTGCATTTTAAAAATATGTCCAAATAGAAGTCTGGAAATAATCCAAAGAATATAAATAAAAACGTACTCATCCGAAATTGTATCCCAGTCTGGATCAATTTGCTTTTTAAAATGCAAATATTAATTGTCGGAGTCCCGCTCTTCTTCTGAGAAAAATGTGATCTCTTCGTCACTATCTAGGACGAGCTGTAGATCTTCCTCACCTGTGTAGCGTACCATCTTCCAAACGCTCAGGAAAGTGAATGAAACTTATGATAAAACGTAATGATTTCTAATGCATTGTTGGGGGTGTTTACTAAGGTGACAATATTTAGTTTTCAGAAAAGAGGACAGGGGGTGTGGTTGAGGGGTGGGGGCGTGGTTCGGGGGTGAATGCATCAAAAAATACAAATGCATTCACAACCTTGTATAAGGAAAGTATACAAGGTTGTGAATGCATTTGTATTTTTTTGCTTCTAGGTCGCTATATAGCACCTTTTCTTAACACTGACATGTACGTGCCAGCTTTGCAGGTAATGCATTGTGCTTTACACGATCCCGACTGAAACGAAAACACTGGAATTGGCTCTGTAAATCATCTGTGAATTTACATTTGGGCTTTTTTTATGCTGTTCAGGAGCCATATGTGCCACTGTTGATAAGCTAGTGCTGCTCTATCTCTCTCTTGTGCTCTCATGGTGCTGAGGGTAATGACTGAGATGCAGTTTGACCAATGTTTGGGCTTGGGTGGGGGGTGGTGATGGCGCAGTGGATAAGACACATGCCTTTGGTGTGAAACACCAATGTGTCCCTGAGCAAGACACTTAACCCCTAATATTATTTTATTATAACCCCTAATTGCTTCTTACCCTTAGTGGATAAGACACATGCCTTTGGTGTGAGAGAACCGGGTTCGAATCCGCTGTGAAACACCAATGTGTCCCAGAGCAAGACACTTAACCCCTAATTGCTCCAGAGGCGTGCGACCTCTGAAATGTAGCAATTGTAAGTCGCTTTGGATAAAAGCGTCAGCTAAATGAATAAATGTAAATGTAAATGTTTGCGTTACGTACATAACCAATGATGGTGTGGCGTTCGGATTCAGAGAACAGGGACACAAAATAAATAGACCAACTACTCCACCCTGGGGGCTCACTACCAGGGAATTGCCCAAGATATTTGGGAGCGCACAAGGCTCACAGGTTCGATTCGCTTGGAGTCAGGTATGAGACATGGGTGAAAGGTACAAACAGTAAAATCACTTTTATTAGATAAAATGATTCAAGCAATCACCAAAAAAACAACATCACAAAGAAACTCGACGTTAACCAGCCCCGAATATTCGGGGTCGACTGCCGAAAGCACTCAACCCTTAGGGGCCTCTCTATTCTCCTGAGAAAAGAAGCAAAGAAAACCACACACACACACGCACACGTGCACTCACACCGCACTCAGTCAAACACCTCCGTGTGGCACAGCAAGCACTCCAAAGGCACCACCACCAAGATGAGGTGGTGTAAAAAATAAAAAAATAAACAAAAGTTACACGACCACAATTGTTGGGTCCAAATGCACAGTGTTCATCTCAGAATAGTACGATGACAAACATTCGCACAAATACATGCACCACTTATATTCAGGGTACTCCTAGAGAATCAGTTGGATAAACACATCCAGAACAAAGTCAGGAACATACAGACCGGGTACTTGTGTACATCAGAGAGGCCACAAAGAGCGCACTTGAGTCAAAAAAAGAAAAAAAAGAAATTAACATTCACATGGCACGGACATAAACAATACCACTCAGACTGAAAGCTTAAATCAACAGCTACAATAAACAGTGGTGACAGAGCAATGAGCATCAAAAGGTCCCACTAAGCACATCGTTACATTCTAGGTCACCCATGTCGAACTCAGGACAATGGAAGCATCCCCAGCAGTTACTGTTAGTGGTATCGAGATCGGGTGACGTCGTGGAGCCGTTAAGGCTAGCTTGCATAGCACAGCAGCACCGTAGCGTCACAGAATAAATTTGGGGTCAAACAGCAGCTTATGTTGGATCTGGATCTCAGTTTCCAGCGTCTCGTAGCTGACCATCGCAACAAACAACCCACCACAATGTTAAACAGGCATATGGAAAACACCTGAATCACAACAAGAGAGAAAAAAAAAGGAAACTCACCAGGCGAACTCGAGGTCGGAATGAGACATTAGATATAGAAGGTTGCAACCATACCTGAAACGCCGTCTTAACGCACCGCCAAACTCATCCACTGTACCGGAAGTTTCGCACAAGGAGTGCAGCCGAGTGTATACCGGTTAATTTCCCCGTCCACTACAACAAAGGAATCTATAATCACCCAGTCCCACAAGAATCATTAGCAAAGAGTCGCTAGCCTGCAGCTCTTACCTCTCTAGCTCTTGCACAACAGACCGGAATGACAACCATGACATGATGTCACGTGTGATGCCCTCACAGCTGACGTTTACTAAGCATTTTTAAAGTCCTCATAATTAGCGTAAGATCACCCTCCAGCCGGGCGTTAATAGGTAGCGCAGATGCATACTGCTACAATGGCATACAAGAAGGTGGGAACTAAAGCAGTGCAAAAACGGTGACTGTAGAAAGCAAATGCCAAAGCAATTTTGGTTCATCTAGAAACGCATTTTTTTAGGTCCAAAAAGAGGACATGTCCGGGAAAAAGAGGAAGTATGGTCACCATAGCGTTTACCATTTTGCATAGATTGCCTTAACACATTATCTTATGAATAGCACGCTCTGAGCGTAGATGTACAGTTTCTCCTAGCTCAGCTAACTATCGTTAATGTGGTATTAATGATAATTAGCTGAGCTAGGAGAAACTGTACATCTCTGTAGTTTCATACAGATTACATTGCAGGAGAATATTTGTTTTAAATGTGAATTGTTTTATTTAAAAGTACACATTTCAAGCTTTCTTTAGACGTACGTGTTATGTTTGTGTGATAAGTATTTGCTGAGTTTCAGTTCATTATTCAGACGTCTTTCATAAAGTTTCTTGCGGAGACAGAGACAGCTGAAAGCGCACCCTCCTGTTTATTTTCTTTATTTTACAAAAAAAAGGGATTTGTTGTTATTGTGAGTGTACACAAAAAAAGAAGATCTTTTTACTTTTAGACTTATGGCCAACGAATGGCCAAAAATGACTTGTGAGTATTTTAAATTGTTTAAATGCCCACTGAAGTGCCTTGAAACGCGCAGCTTTGTATGTGTTGACGTAATTTCCACTGAAGCAGGAGGCTGAGGCAGGACATATTGAATGGCTCCTCCCCCTTTTCAAATTGACAATTGCGTTTAGTTTACCTCACAGACTTCAAGTTGTACTTGACAGCACCATGGAAGTGAATCCGAGTGCTGGTGATACGTTGGATTCAATAGTAGAGGTGTGAATAAATTCTAGTCAGTTAATTCCTAACCAATGTACAGTCGGGAATAAAAAAAACGGAATAAAATGATCAATTCGAGTCCCACTAGGGGGCACTAATGCAATGAGTAAGGCCAGTGCAATTGTTCAGAAGAAGAATAAAAGAACGCACATGGCGTGTAGAAACTATGCATCTGTGTTGGTGGTTTGTGCTACAATCTAAATGAAACATACTGTACCGATGCTAGTGCAGAGAATTTGATTGGCCTACATAGCTACACACCAGCTTATTCATAACCTTAATACTAACATATTCATACTAAAAGCTAAAAAACTTTCCAGGGGGCCTTTAAGCTGTCATGAGGAAAAGAAGTTGTCAGAAAAATAGTTTGGTAACCTCAAAATATTTCATATTCCTACCTGATGTTTCTTCTCACTCTTTCTTATTTCTGAGTCATTTCACTGTGGATGCCTGAATACCTGCACATACAGGTGCCGATTCGGGATCTCTGGCACTAGGTTTTGGATTTCTCACCGAAATGCTGGAGCTTAGAGAGACCCTCACAAAAACATCTCGAACAACACTTCTGCAATCAGGATTCAAGCCGATGACTTTTACAAGTCTGAACTGCCCTCTCAGCGCATTTTGGTCGCAGAGCCAAACTATGTCTCCAACGGCAACGTTTCTTTCAGCAGTATGCCACTTACTGCGAATGAACAGGTTCGGACCAGCGAGTTGGCTCCAGGACTTCCAGAAGTTGTTGACTATAGTTTGTACTTCTTTGAGTCTTTTGATTGGATAAATAGTGTAGTCAACAGTTTTGAAGTCTCCACTTTGTGTGGCTCGGCCAAGCAACAGGTTGTTCGGCGTGATCTACTGGATGCGTTCTTCTCAGCTCTGAAGTCTGGAGTCGATGGGTCTCTCATTAGGAAGATTGGCAGCTAGCTGGAGCACAGTCAGCAATTCACTGAAGGTAAGACCTTCTACATTGAAAAGACTTTGGAGGGCTCTCTTAGTGACTCTGACAGCAGCTTCGGCGGGTGAATCGGCCGGGAGGACTTTCCACGTCCAGGTGGTCTCATTTCTGGCAGCATACTCTTCAAGCGACTCTTTGTTTTGTTGATTCAGGTAAGGGTACATCTCTTTTAGGACAGGTTTTGCTCCGACAAAGTTCGTACCAGGATCAGACCAGATCTTTCGGGGATGGCCTCGGACAGCGGCGAACCTCTGGTAGGTAAGCAGAAAGCTCTCTGTTGATAGTGTGTTTGCTAGCTCGACATGGATGGCTCACCTGGACATACAGCAAAATATGACGCCCATACTCTCATGGTTACTTTCTTCTTGACATAATCCTTCACATGGTAAGGTCAAAACAGGTCAATGGACGTGAACTTGAATGGTGCAGCAGAACTTGATCTCTCTTCAGGTAAGTTTCCCATTATTTGCTAGCAGTTTCTTGCTTTTGCTTTCCTGCAGACGATACACTTGTCAACGACTTTTTGGCAATAATTCTTCCTCTTATGACCCACGCCTTCTTCCTCATCCGTTTGTCTCGAGCTTGGGCTGCGACGTCTCTAGTGGATTTATTCGACCACTCATCGTCAGGAAGTTGGAGGAACTTTGGACCCGACTGCCAGTCGGAGTCCTCAGTTAGGGCATCTGGATTGGCCCCTCTGGTGATGATGTCTGCGATGTTTGCTAGCCCTGGAATCCACTACCAGTCCTGGACGTCAGTGCTGCTCTGGATCTCGCCAACACGGTTTGCGAAGAAGGTCTGGTAGCCATAACTCTCACGCTGGATTGTGCCCAGGACGGTCTGACTGTCGACAAGATGGTACCATTTCTCGACCTGGAGTCGGCAGTGTCTCTGGAAGTAGGTCTTAAGGCGGGCTGCAAATATGGCTCCGCACATCTCAGCTTTCACAGGATCGCCTCTTTGGTCGAGAGGGGTCAGCTTGGCTTTGGATTCAACCAGTCTCACACCATGGCTGCAGCTCCAGCGAAGATACATCACCGTACCGTATGCATGTTCGCTGCCATCAGAGAATGTGATGGCACTGGGCTTTGCGCATAGATCTGGCGGAGTCAGGGATCTGGTCGAAGCAAAGTTGGCTCAGGTCAGCATATTCTTCTAATAGCTTTATGGCGTCTTCTCGGAGACCTTCAGACAAGGCAGCGTCCCACGTGTCTTCTAAGCAGTACTTTACTTTGGCTTCTTGGAAAACTCTCCTAACCAGAATGGCACCTTTTTGCTTGACAGGAGTCACAAGGCCGAGTGGGTCGTACAGGCCAGAGACTTGGTTTAGCCGCTCTCTCCTAGTGAGTGGATCAGGAGTTTGATTTCTTACTTCTCCTCTGAACAGGTCTTGACCAAGGCACATCTTTCTCTTTTTCTTTGAAAAATGGTGGTGGTTCACTGCAACCATGACATGGAGCTTGTCATCGTCGATGGTATAACCAAGGCCAAAAGCTTTATTGTCATCTTCCGTCAGCTGGTTTGGCAGGATCATAGACTTTGGCTTTGTTTTGGGTATCTCACTCTTGGGTTCTTTCCTCCCACTTCGATTGGAGTAGACCCAGGGCTTCATGTAGAATCTTCCAGCTTTCAGGATGTGCTCGATGTTGGCTTGTGAGCATTTCAGATGGTCAAGATCATTGTGCGAAGTCAGAATGTCATCGACATAGGCATCATCTTCCAGCACGCGTCTCTCTAATTTGAAGTAACTGAATGAAGGCAAGTTTGCAGTCTCTCGCATGGTGACTTCGACAGCTGCTTCTCAGTTCTGAGGAATGTTGCTTCTACTGCTCTATTCTTGTTTGGCAGGGTTGCTGGATCTTCTGTCCACAGATATTTGGCATACCAGTGTGGTTCAGTACTGTGATCATCTCCAGTTGTATACGTCAGGCCATCTCTTACGATCTCCATCTCCATTTCTTCTGCAAGCGTCATTTCTTTACCCCCTGGCTGGCAGTTCCCGCAGCGACACCCTCCACAGGCAGGCAGCTCCAATGCTTTCCCACCTCCACCACTTCAGAAAGTCTCTGCTGCTGGTGGCTGTGCTAGACTGGGTTTCAGGGTGGTCAGGATACTTGCAAGAAGCTGGATCTGTTGCAAACTATCGATACTTGGCTGCGAAGTGAGTCTTGGACGTGTGGGCCTTCAAGACTTTTTTGAAGAGATCTGGATGTGTGCCCCCGGCTGTCTTGCAGAGTGGACCATCACAGAGCACCAGGTCACTGATGGAGCGGACCATTTAGGGCACCAGCGGGCCTTCTTTGTGGCTGATCAGAAGTTGGATCTCTCTGGGTCTGATGAGGTCTTTGAGGGGAACATCAGGGAAGATCTCCTGCAGCTTGTTAGGTGGAACATGTCTGTGCACTTCTGCAATTTGGTCAAGTCCGTAGCAGATCAATTGGTGAGACTTGAGGGTCCCTTTTAAAGTGCTGATGCGGATCTTGAGGAGGTAAGGCTTGGTTGCGACAAACACCTTCATCCCTCCGACGCCATGGACGACCAGTGTGACATCTTCACTGCGGAGGTTCAGTTTCCTTGCAGCTTTATGAGTTTTGTAATTCGTGTCGGACACCAGGTAAATAAGTGTCCCAATTCTTCGCCAGTCATTGGCGGTGACGTCAAGGAACATCAGGATCACGGGGTACTCGTGCAGACCAAACTTCTCCAGAAGGCCTCTCCTTGCTGCAGTGGAATTGTATGCTCGGGATGCAATGTTACAGAAGGCATCGTGACCCTGCTGCGCTAGCTCAGGTGAAAGTTTAGAGAGGAACTCTACCTGGGCCTCGGTGTATCTTCTCCCCTCAGTGGACTGGACTTGTGTCTTTGGGACAGATGTCTGGGCAAGGGACAGAGAACATAGTGGTGTTGGTCGTTGCACTCTGGATTCCCGCACAAGTAAATCGTTTTTCTGCAGGGTTCGTCGTGGTCTTCGAGGCACCTCTTGCAGGTTCCAAGCTGTTCCACTGCATCCCTCTTCTCCTGAAGCTTTGTGGTGGTTCTAAACCTTCTGCAGATGTAGAGTTTTCTATTGTGCTTTGGGTCTCTGCAGATGATGCAGCCTTCTGATCCACTGCTGGATTTGGTCATCTTTGTTCGGGCATACTGTGTTTGAAACCTGGTCTTCTCCTTGGCAGGGTTGATGTCTCTCAACTGCTCTAACTGCTCGTAGATGGACTCTTGGGATTAGAGATATGCTAGTCTCGCATAGCCAGACCTTCAGACTGACGGCTGAAGGTCTGGAATTCATAGCAGCTTTCTTTGGCCAAGGCCCGCCCATAAGGCCGTTTGACCGACATGTCAAACAACCAATTACAGTTCGTTTCGTTCAGCGTCACGTTTCGGGGCGTGGAAATGTCACCACAACAACAGACCAGCGTGCAACAAGTCAGTCAGCATAGACAATCAAAGAGGAGAAGAAAACAAGCAGTAAGTCATTGCTGATTACGTTTACTGATTACTACGTTTACTACGTTTAGCTGAACTTGATAAATGCTCATTGTCACTCATGTAAACACAACCGTTTTTCTTCCGCAATCACACGTCTGCGCTTTGTTTCCCGGCGGACCGATAATAAACGCGACATTCGCGCCCCCCGGAAATCCGATAAAATTCATCCAATCAGATGACGACTTCGACATTGCTGAAGTGTTTCCAGTTAAGTGTACCATATGCATCAGACGTTTAGCCAACGTTCCGTGGGCGTGACGTCTGAGGCTGAGACTAGAGATATGCAAGTAGCTTGTCAAAACAATTCTGGTGGTTCACAGCGTTATTCAGGTCAGCAGCATGGGTAAGCCAGTCTTTCTTCAGGGACTCTGGCAATTTGCTTTTGATAGATTTTATCACTAGTGTGTGTTTTATGGCAATCGAAATTGTTCAATTCATTTAAATCAGCTTTTTTTCCAACTTCTTGGATGAGCTCTACGATTCTTCTCGGCTGGTTACCAAGGACAGGTGGGATAGCATATAGCTCTTCAACAACCTCGATGACGATAGTGGCTTGATTCCCATAACGGTTCTCCAGGACTCTGAAGATCTCATCGGCTGAGGTGTAAGTAGGCAAGCGTAGATCTTTGGCCACTCTAGTTGGAATTTCTTCACCTCCATGGACCGGTTGGTTCGCCTTGCTTCTGCAGAGCCTCCCATTCTTACCTCCATCTGTAGTACTCACGCTGGTTGCCGGTAAACTTCGGTAAAGCTGTGGCTCTGAGCTTTATGGCAACGACAGGGGCTGCGCTGAGGGCTGTGACAGGTACTCTGTTGGTGTCCTCTTTAGCTCTTGCTGCTCTAATCAGGGTGGCCTTCCCCGACACCAGCTTGGAAAGGAGGGTTTCGAGCTTCGTTAGGCGACATTTTAAGTTTTGCTTCACGGCTAGTGGGGCCCAACGGCTCCAGTTCTGGTGTGCTTCTTTGGCTTTATGCACCAGCCTCTCTAAATGGTGGAGTATAAAGTCATATGTATCCAGGGATGCGTCACAGGCTGAGCGAAAGAGACATTAGGCACGTTTCCATTACAGATTTGCGCAAAACTTTTGCGATGTTTTCTAAATGTCGATAAAAAACTATTGCGAAATGACGGCGTTTCCATTAACTGATGTTATGCGATACAACGTCCTTTTTTTCCTCTCACGATAAGTCATTTAAACATCATGACAACGGGACATTACACATCCACACTAGACATTATTATTATTATTAATGGAAGGAGACGTGCATAGCATTTATCCAAGCATTAATGGCAGGGAAAGACCCGTATACTGTGAACGGCATAAGGAGTTTCTGGGTGTTTCTCTCTCATTTCTGCTCCGAGGTCTTGATTGTGGCATTTCTTTGAGGTTTAGAATCCAGTATTGCTTTAGCCTAATTATTGTTTCTTTTATGAATTTAATAAAGAACTCTGTCCAAACTGTCAGTGTACATTTGTGTCCATTCGTTTTTCCTTATTTAACCCGTGTTCAAAACGAAAAATTAACGGTGGTTGTTTTTTTAAAAATGCAAAGTTGAACACCATTTTTTTTTTAACTGTAGGCTACACAAATGCTGCGCAAAAATAATAATATATCGACTAAATTTCAGATGTTTGTTTATGACTTTTTGCCCCTTTATTAAACATTTATAATATTCCCAAATAATAATTAATAGTATATATATATATAATAATTAATATATTAAAATAATTTAATACGAAAAAAAAGTCGATTGTAATGGTTTTCTAAGGCCAAATTAGAACCTGGAAATTATATTTTTCCCGCAGTATACTGAATGAGAAGAGCCATATTTATGTCTCTGGAACCACAGAATACAGAAAGGTGATTTAGGTAAGTTATAGGCTAATGATAATAAATGTCTCTGAAAAAATAACGAGGCATTTTAATTGTTTATTAATAAACTATTTTTTTCTAAATCAGTGTCGGCTAAAAACCATCTCTGCTGAGGCGCGCCGCGCGAATGCACCAGAGAGAAATAGGCCTACACCTTTCATACGGATTACATAAGCAGAAGGTATTAGCTTTCGATTCGAATTTGTTCGTTTTAAAGTGGACATTTCAAGCTTTAGCCCAGGCTATACTTTGTTTCAGTTCTCGCGCTCCAGTTCACGGAGATCATGAAAGCGCATGATTGTTTTATTTTACAAAAGCACAACGATTTCTTGTTATTATGAGTTTACACAAATAAAATCATAGTTGCGAATAATGTATTATTATTTTCTGTATGACCAGAAGAGTATGCCTATTTTAAGTTGTTTCTACTGTTGATAGGAAAAAGCAAGTATTCGCGGCCGCGCCTCCGTGCCATGCGAGCTCAGCAAACACTTGGATATGCATCAAAATCTTGTGTTTATTTGTGATAATCTTAGCCCTGTATTATTGTTGTCTAACCATTATGTATGACATTTGACGAATTGCTTTGTTCCTTTTTTGGATAAAAGCGTCTTCTAAATATGTAGCCTAATAACTGTTATAATAATGATGATATTTATTAGCCTAGGCCTATTATTATTTGCGTATATCACGGACCCCAAACACACAGCGTCTTCTAAGTCAGGTGACTGTTATTGCGCAAAAACTGTTTCCATTGCAGTTTTGCGAAATATCCCTTTTTCAAATTGCCTGAAAAACCTCCTCATGCGAGCGTAAAAACTTTTTTGCGATAAATGGGAGTTTTTGCGAAATTGACGTGTTTCCATTGAGTGTAATTTCAATTCGCAATTTCAATTTGCGCAATTTGAAGGGTAATGGAAACGCGGCTATTATCACACTCTGCAGCTTCTAGAGCGAGGGTCAGTTCCCTCTCACCAAATGAGGCCTATAGTGTCTCTTGAATTAGGTGCTTTACCTCTTTTAACTTCTGCTCACACTCTTTCTCTGTCTTCTCGAGGTTGGCTCTCTGCTGGTCGCTTAACTCAGGTGCGCTCTCTGCATCAGTCTCCTCACACTGTGCAATGTAAGCAGCCTCAATCTCCTCATTTGCATCCATCACTTTGGAGTCCTCAGCTGTGAGTCTTTTGAAGTTATCTTCTAGCTCCTCTACAGACATCTCCATGTGGGTCGTCATTATATTGTTGGTGAGTCGGGAAAAAAAAGTCTCTTTACTATTGTTCGCTCCATTTTCAGCTCTTCGAGTGACTTGGACTCAACCATGTTGCTTTGTTTGACGGATAGGTGGACGACAGGTAGTTGGTTTCCTCCAGGCCCCCAGGTGGAGTCTTCCCCTCTTTGTGGCGGGCTTTTGTGGAGTCTTCACTAGTCGAGGCGGTTTTCTAACTGTGAGGTGCCCACACTTGAAAAGGACCAGATGGAGAACACCCCACAAAAAGCAAATGAGCAAAAAAAAGCTACCAGACTGATTGACTAAAAGACCCCCCAAAACTGAGTGTCATAAATTGGAAGGCTGGCATGAACGGCAAGAAGCCTGGTCATTTGACCAGGAGGGCCCACACAACCTCCGCCCCACCAGCCAATGAACAAGGAGCAGTGTGATTTGGACCGCCCGACCGGAAAGGGTCCTCTTCCTGACGGGAGCAGTTCATGACGTAGGATGGCAGATAACAAGGTACAGAGTGTTTTTAACAGCCCAACCAGGAGGGCCCTACTGGTCAACGAACAGGGTGATCGTGATTGGAATCACCCGGCTGGGAGAGCTCTTGCAGCATCCTATAGGAATTCAATACTCATCTCGGCATCGGACAGGTAAGTCTTGCCAGTGATTAAAGGGAGAAATGCATGGTCGCTCGACCAGGAGGGCTCTTGGAACATCTAACAGGAGTTTAATACTCACAGCATGAGATGGGTAACCCTTGCTGGCAGTTGAACAGAGAAAAGCTTAGTCGCTCAACCAAGAGGGCTAAAATAAACATAGCGTTAATTGTGCAGGCAGTTTTAATGGAGTGGTAGCCTGTGTGGAGGGTATAGATACATTTCATGAAAATGTATAGCGTTTTGAGTTGTCTGACATTAGTGCCAGTGGGTTGGGATTATTGAATTACATCAGGAGGGAGGTTTGTGAATTATTTATCTTGGGGGAGGGAATGCCGAAGATCAGTTTGTGAAAAAAACAAATGCCGCTTAGGTACCTTTGAAAGGACCTGACTTGGAGGTCCTTAACCCTCTGGGGACCAAGGTGTTTTTGGGGCCCTTGGGATGTTTTGACATGCACTGACATTTGTGCTTTTTTCAGTTATTTATAAACATGTTAATGGCAAGGTGTAAATTCACTCTATATAGCACAAACGGGGCTACCATAATATGTGAGCAACATGTATGTGCATGTTTGTATTTAAGAGAATAATATTTATGCGTGGTTATTGAAAAAAATAAAAATGAAAGTTGCTGAAATAAGACCACAAAACACAGTAAATTTGTGTCCACAAGACTTTTGACTAATGGATGTTGTTGCTTTGAGTTTTGGCTTCAAAATGATGTGACCGGGAACACTTCCCTTAAATCCTGATGTACTTGTTACATCATAAGAAGAACGGCATCTACGCTAATTTAGTGTCTTTGTTTATCCCGAGGTTTTCCTGCAGCCTGCTGGATCCAGGCCGTTTCCAGATCTGATGAAGGACCTTCGCCTGGACCCGATGCCAACGCAGTGCTGAAGTGCCAACTAGCCTCTCCCTATGGAGGATCCCTATTCCACTCTACAGACAAAGCGCTGTTAAAATTCCGGTTTTCGCGTCCCTACCCGATATGATAAAATAAAATAAAATTCTGCATCAAATTTATAGGCAAGACAAGTAGTTTGTTTAGGCATGGTTTTTAGCGAATTTCAAACCTACGCACATATATTCAAACGCACATAACTATAGAATAAATTCTTAATGCGCATGTGAACTGTGACAGACACGAGAGAAGGATGCAAAAGCAAAACGCTTTATTAGAGTAGGGAAGTAGAAATATATACAAAGTCAGCTTGGCACACAACACGGGGGGACAACACAGCTGCAGGATGTTGGGTCGGGCAGAATCCAGCGTAGATGGTGGGTGACACAGGGACCTCAGTGGACAACCAGTGCGATGCTCCCAGTCCCGTGATGATCCTCCGTGAAGTGCTCAGTGATCCGTGAAAAGTGGTAACTCGAAGAAGACACGATGACGAACAGGGTAATCCACAGGAAGACGAACAACTCAGGAACAGGAACACACCAGGAAGAACACAACGATCTGACAACATGAGACACCAGTTACTGAACATATAAAGGGACAAACAATTGAATCCAGCTGGCGCTACTGATCACTGATGATCAGTGACCACGCCCACAATTACACACACACACACACACACACACAACAGCACGCAAGACGAGAGAGAGACAATGAATTCATCCACCGTGACAGTACCCCCTCCTCTAAGAACGCCTCCTGGCGTTCCCAGACAGACCTACCTGTCGATTGTAATCATCGATAAGGGAGTGATCCAGAATGTCTCTAGCAGGAACCCAACTTCTCTCCTCCGGACCGTAACCTTCCCAGTCCACCAGGTACTGAAATCCGCGTCCCCTCCGTCTCGAGTCCAGAATACGGTTAACCGAATAAGTTGGTTCCCCATCTACGAGACGCGGCGGGGGAGGAACCGGGACTGGCGGATTAATGCGTGCATGAAACACAGGTTTAATCTTAGACACATGGAAGGCGGGATGAATTCTCCTGTACGCAGGAGGAAGTTTGAGTCGGACTGCCACCGGACTAATGATCTTGGTGACAGGAAACGGGCCGATAAATTTGGGAGCAAGTTTATTAGATACGGATCGGAGAGGAATGTTCTTAGTAGAAAGCCACACTTTTTGACCCACGACGTATACGGGAGGCTTCGACCGGTGGCGATCGGCCTTAGCCTTAGTGCGCGCCCCCACTTGGAGAAGAGTCTCACGGGCTCTCATCCAAGTGTGGCGGCACCTCTGGACGAAGGCGTGGGCGGAGGGGACCGCGACCTCGGATTCCGTACTGGCAAAAACTGGTGGCTGGTAACCTAAACTACATTCAAACGGAGTGAGGCCCGTGGATGACACTGGTAACGAATTGTGGGCGTACTCCACCATTGACAGTTGTTGACACCAGGAGGAAGGATTCTTAGAAACCAAACATCGCAACACTCTCTCCAAATCTTGATTGGCTCTCTCAGTTTGGCCATTGCTTTGGGGATGGAACCCCGAAGAAAGACTGACAGTCGCCCCCAGTAACTTACAAAATTCTTGCCAAAATTTGGACACAAATTGGGGACCCCTGTCAGAAACCACGTCCATCGGGAGGCCATGTAAGCGAAAGACGTGATCTACGACAGTTACCGCTGTCTCCTTGGCGGAGGGTAATTTAGGCAAGGGAATAAAATGAGCCGCCTTCGAGAACCGGTCCACGACGGTCAAAACGACCGTCTTGCCCTGGGAGGGCGGGAGGGCGGTAATAAAATCTAGCGCGATGTGGGACCAGGGTCTCGAAGGGACAGACAGCGGCTGGAGTAACCCATCTGGGGGTCGATTGGAGGATTTACCAGTGGCACAAACTGAGCAAGCCAAGACAAAACTGTGGATGTCACGAGCCATACGTGGCCACCAGAATCGTTGCCTGACCAAATAACTGGTGCGATTAACTCCTGGATGACAAGCCACGCTAGAACAATGCCCCCACTGAATAACGTCGGACCGACAGTTCTCTGGCACAAACAACCGATTCGGTGGGCAATCGGGCGGGAGGCGTTACCCCTTCTAAGGCCTTCATGACCTTCGACTCGACCTCCCATCTGAGAGTGGAGACAACTAACGTCTCAGGTAAAATACACTCGGGAGTAGACGGGCGTTCGGATTGGTCAAAAATACGAGATAAAGAATCGGGTTTGATGTTTTTGGAACCCGGGCGGTACGAAAGAGAAAAGTCAAAACGTCCGAAAAAAAGTGCCCACCGAGCCTGCCTAGAGTTCAGTCTTTTAGCAGTTCTAATATATTCTAGATTCTTGTGATCGGTCCATACTATAAAAGGTACCCTGAGCCTTCTAACCAGTGACGCCATTCTTCCAGCGCTAATTTGACTGCCAACAACTCTCTGTTACCAATGTCATAATTACACTCGGCAGGTGATAAACGATGGGACAAAAACGCGCAAGGATGCATCCTGTCGTCTGTGGAAGAACGTTGGGAAAGAACTGCTCCTACCCCCACCTCTGACGCGTCGACCTCCACCACGAACTGACGTGATGGATCAGGGGTAACGAGGATGGGAGCCGAAACAAAGCGGCTCTTAAGTTTGGCGAACACAGCCTCGGCTGTATCGGACCACCTGAACGTCGTTCTGGGGGAGGTCAAAGCAGTCAGAGGTGCGGCTAGTTGGCTGAAGTTGCGAATAAAACGCCGATAGAAATTGGCAAACCCCAGAAACCTCTGTAGGGCCTTACGGGAGTCTGGACTAGGCCAATCAATCACAGCCTTAACCTTGTCAGGATCCATACGCATTCCCTCAGACGAGACGATGAACCCTAAGAAAGGAACCGACTGTGCATGAAAAACGCATTTCTCCGCCTTGACAAAAAGCCCATTCTCTAGCAACCTCTGAAGCACTCGTCTGACGTGCTGAACGTGTTCCTGGAGAGAAGATGAAAAAATCAATATGTCATCCAGGTAAACATATATGAACTGGTCAACCATATCTCTCAGCACGTCATTGACGAGTGCCTGGAAGACCGCTGGGGAGTTGGACAGCCCGAAAGGCATGACCAAGTATTCAAAGTGCCCCCTAGGGGTATTGAAAGCGGTCTTCCACTCATCACCCTTCCTTATGCGGACCAAATGATAAGCATTACGTAAATCCAATTTTGTGAAGATGGATGCTCCCTGTAATCGCTCGAAGGCTGAAGACATCAACGGCAAAGGATAAGTATTCTTTACCGTGATGTTGTTCAACCCCCGGTAATCAATACACGGTCGCAGAGATCCATCCTTCTTCCCCACAAAAAAGAACCCCGCCCCCGCTGGAGATGAGGAAGGGCGAATGAACTTGGATGCCAGAGAATCAGAAATATATTTCTCCATAGCCTCCCTCTCTGGAACAGAAAGTGAATATAACTTGCCCTTAGGCGGAGACTCACCTGGCACTAAGTCTATAGCACAGTCATAGGGACGATGAGGAGGGAGAGAAGCAGCACGAGACTTACTGAACACTTCTCTCAGGTCCTGGTACTCCTCGGGCACGTTAGACAAATTCACTGCCTCCTCCTGGAACACAGAAACAGGTACAGACGAACACGCAGATACAAGACAAGACTTATGACACTTATTACTCCAAGTGGACACTGAATTGTGGCCCCAATCGACTCTGGGATTGTGTAAAGTGAGCCAAGGATGACCGAGTACAACTGGTGCGAGTGGTGAGTCCATGAGGAGGAATTCTATAGTCTCTATGTGATTGCCGGATGTAATGAGAGTGATGGGTTCAGTCGTGTGAGAGATGTTGGGGAGAAGTTGACCATTTAAAGCATTAACGGAGATCTGGTGCTTGAGTGGAGAAATGGGAATAGATAGTTCTTTAGCCAGTCCAAAGTCCATAAAATTACCCTCAGCCCCAGAATCCAGTAATGCCGTGGTGTCGTGAGTGCGGGTTGCCCACTTTAGTCTTACCGGGAGGAGGGTAGATGATGATGGTGATGAGGTCTTCTCGGCGGAGATCCCACCCGATAGTAGCCTCACAGTTACTACCGGGCTTGGTCTTTTACTGGGCAGGCATGAATGAAGTGGCCCGCCTTCCCACAGTAGAGACATAGTCCCTGGGATCACCGCCTCTCCCGCTCCTCCCGGGAAAGCCGAGCTCTACCCACCTCTATGGGCTCGGGATCGGAGATGGGGCTGACCGTGTCCCTACTGCCGACGCGGGAATCCTCCATGCTGAGAAATTGATGACTCTGCTGAAACCGACCCGTCCTGCTCAGCCGAGCATCGACTCTCAGTGCTAACTCAATGAGTCCGTTCAAAGTCTGAGGAAGGTCCAACATGTATATCTCCTTCTGGACACGGTCAGCCAACCCATGCAGGAACCGATCCCACTGCGCCTCCTCGTTCCATCGGCACTCTGCGGCCAGGGTGCGGAACTGGATGGAATATTCCGACACCGAGCCATTACCCTGACGGAGATCGGCGAGTAGTCTGGCCGCCTCCCTACCCGCCACCGCACGATCGAAAACCCTTCTCATGGCTTCAGGGAGTGCCTGGAACGAGGTGCAGCATGGATCTCGATTCTCCCACACCGCCGTTCCCCAAAGAGCCGCCTTGCCAGACAGTAACGTCAGAACGAACGCTACTTTGGATTGTTCCTGGGAGAACGTTTGCGGCTGTAATGAGAAGTGCATAGAGCACCGGGTCAAAAATGCTCTGCAGTATTCAGGTTCACCTGAGTATCCTTCAGGGGTAGGTAGGCATGGCTCGCGCTGATGGTGCGGCTCTGGTGGTACGGGCTGAACAGGCGGTGTGGGTGGCGCAGTGGGAACTCTCAGATGTTGAAGTTGTTGGGTGAGCTCGGACACCTGTGTCACAAGCGCTTGGACCGCCCGACCTGTGTTGGCGATGCTCTCTTCCTGTTGAAGCGAACTCGTCCCAACCTCCTGCGCCTGCTGCATCCATAATGTGGTCAGATTGTTCTGTGACAGACACGAGAGAAGGATGCAAAAGCAAAACGCTTTATTAGAGTAGGGAAGTAGAAATATATACAAAGTCAGCTTGGCACACAACACGGGGGGACAACACTGCAGGATGTTGGGTCGGGCAGAATCCAGCGTAGATGGTGGGTGACACAGGGACCTCAGTGGACAACCAGTGCGATGCTCCCAGTCCCGTGATGATCCTCCGTGAAGTGCTCAGTGATCCGTGAAAAGTGGTAACTCGAAGAAGACACGATGACGAACAGGGTAATCCACAGGAAGACGAACAACTCAGGAACAGGAACACACCAGGAAGAACACAACGATCTGACAACATGAGACACCAGTTACTGAACATATAAAGGGACAAACAATTGAATCCAGCTGGCGCTACTGATCACTGATGATCAGTGACCACGCCCACAATTACACACACACACACACAACAGCACGCAAGACGAGAGAGAGACAATGAATTCATCCACCGTGACATGAACGCCATCAGCACTTATCACAGGTTTGCGTTTAGAGAGAACGGCGTCGTCTTAGCGGCCCCTAATTCAATAAAAAATGATCATTTCGACGGAAGAGAATCAATCAAAACTAACTTTAGCTGGAAACAACATTATTCAATAACCGCTATAAAACCACACCAATCTCTGTTACCTTAAATTGTATGTTTATCTCTGTAAAGCTGCTTTGAAACAATCTACGTTGTTAAAAGCGCTATATAAATGAGGATGATAAGGTGTCTAACGTTAGCTGTATATGGCCTTGATTATGACACAATATTTGTGAGACATGCATATAGCATTATTTTTTGTTAATTTATATTTTCTTTCTTCATCTTCAACCAGTTCTCATGGGTTGACCAGCATTAAAGCCCTGTATTCTAACCAAGACCTCTTGCCTCATGTCTGTCACTGGAGGAGCTACAGTGAGAACTCATCTGCTCTGCATGAGTAGACGAGGAAGACAGTACCAAAGAGCCGTGATCCATGGACAAGAAGGGACATCTCTACATCCAAGAGTGTGCATCTGCCCCTGACATTTACACATCCGCAGGATCCACAGAAGACTCCAGGTGCCTTACCACAAAGCTTAAATATTTCCCACAAGAGACTGTGACACATTCCTTTTGCCGTCATATTCATACGGTATAGTTGCGTGCATCTTTAAGTTTTAACTAAGCTGCAACTAAGAGACTTGAAATGAAAATGTTCTGCACAAAAGACTGAATTTTGCATTTTGTAGAATAACGAGATATAGATTTGTGTGAAGTAGATCTGAACATTTTCTAAAAACTAATACTAGTGGTAGAAAGTTTATAAATGTGAATAGCTAAAGAGAAGTGAATCACTTAGCTTCTTGCCAAATTACATTTAACCCAAAATTAAGTACACCAAGTAACAATGTCAGAGCCTAGTCATACATCTAGCAGAAAGCAGGTTAGTGCAGGAAAAAATATAGAGCAGCAGTGCATAGACATGCAGCCACAGGCCACTAAAGGCACAAGAGCTGATGACCACACTTCCTCACAAGAACCACGAAGAAGCCAAAGAGTCCGAAAATTAAAGGAAAAGGGCCAAGAACTGTACAGTGAGCAAATAAGAAGATTTGCTCACCGTTTCACTGTGAGCTATGAGGAGTGGAAGGCTATCGCTAAGGACGCCAAGCAAGCCCTGAGTGGACAATGCTCTAACAACCTGCTACATGAATACATCAGCAAAGTAAGCGTGGCCTCAAAGAATCTGAACATTGCTTATGAAGAGTTGAGGCACATAGACAACCCTGACCAGGACACACGTCACAGAATTGACACCTGTGATGCAGTAACCAGGAAGATCATCCAAAGTGCAAAAGATCTGTTTGGAGACAGCAGATAACGGTGGAGAAAATGAAGAACAAGGCCACAGGGCGACATCGTCTATATTCAAGTATGTAGCCTCAGACAAGATAAGTGTCAAATCCCAATTCACTAAGTCCTCTCATGCTCAAGGCAGCTCCAGACATTCAAGTCGGATATCTGCAAGCAGACAAGATGCTGCTGCTGAAGTTGCTGCCAATGAAGCTACTCAAGAAGTACTACTAGAACAAGAGTGTTGCATTGAGGAATTGGAAAAGCTTGAAGCTGAAGCTGCAGAGAGACAAAAGGTGCTAGATGCAAAGCGCAGACAACTGGAGCGACTAGAGACAGTTAAAAAGTTAAAAGCTGCTAAGGCACGTCAGCGAGTGTATGATCAGAGTGAGTGCTCAGATAAAGAAATAAGCAGTCTACTCCATCAAAGTGTCTGTATTAAGGAAAGGGAAGAAGTGAAACATGAAAATAATCTGTTGCAGCACCATTCCTCACCACAAGACTGGGCACACTCAAAGCAAGATGACAGTACAGCAGCTCTTGTGAGAGCACTTGCAGAGTCCATCAGTGCAGGTCGTCTTCCAATACCTGAACCAACAATATTCAGTGGTGACCCACTCAGATTCAATGACTGGAAGGTTTCGTTTCAGACACTCATTGATCGGAAAAACATTCCAACTGAAGAAAAGATATATTACTTGCGAAAGTATGTGGGTGGACCTGCTAAAAAGGCTATAGAGAGCTACTTCCTGCTAGGTTCAGAGTCAGCCTATCATGCAGCATGGAGGATCCTCGAGGAAAGATATGGGAATCCATTCCTCATAGCCAAAGCCTTCAGAGACAAGCTGGAGGGATGGCCCAAGATAAGCTCCAAATGCAGTATCGAACTTCAAGAGTTTGCTGATTTCCTTCGGAGCTGTGAGGCTGCTATGACTCAGATCAGAGGCCTCAGTGTACTTAATGACTGCAATGAGAACCAGAAGTTACTTGCAAAACTTCCAGACTGGCTGACCTCGAGATGGAACAGAAAGGTAATAGAAGTGGAGGAAGAAAGTCACACATTCCCAAGCTTCCAGCAGTTTATAGAGTTTCTCACACGTGAAGCTAAGATTGCAAATAACCCAATAACATCTTTCCATGCTCTGAAACCCGCTGAAGATAAGCAGATCAAGGTTTTACAGAACAGAGCTGTAGGAGCTAAAGTACTAGCAACTAACTCAGATGAAAAGGCTTCCTCCACAATCTGTTTCTTTTGTGGAGAAGTCAGGACACAGTCTACACAAGTGTTGGAAGTTTATGGATAAGACCATCTCTGAGCGAATCAAGTTTGTTCAAGGGATGAAGTTGTGCTTTGGCTGTCTGAAGCCTGGCCATCGCTCAAAAGAGTGTGAAAATAGGAAGATCTGCGATACTTGTGAGAAAGGACATCCAACCTGCTTACACGATAGCAAAGAAAGAGGAATTACTGGTAGGGAAATGGAGCGTGTCAAGTCAAGAGAAAGAACAACAGATCGTTCACAAGAAAAGATGACAAGAACACCACGCAAGGTAACATCTAACAGAGTTATCCAGAACGTTAAAAGCACCCATACATCCTCAGTCATTCCTGTGTGGTTGTCAACTACAAGTAAGCCAAATCATGAAGTTCTACCAGAAAGACTCGGGAGATAAACTGATGTAACAAAGTATCCATTTATTGGCAGCCCAGCAGGCCAATTATTTACAAAGTTCTTTGGCGTAGGCCCCGTCCGTAGATCGTAATCCGAGGGTAGCGGATCAGCATCTCCTGCCTGAAGACGAAGGCAGGGGCGCAGCCGACCCCCCGGGGAGTATAGACGGGACCATCCTGGTGGTGGTAGGGAGGGTGGAGGTTGTTGACGCGTCAGCATCTGCGAACTCAAACATGTGTAAGTACCGATCTTTTATATGATAAGAATAAGGGCGTGGGACTTCCGGTATGCCTCGTGGTGAATAGACGTGGTTGGAAGTCGCTCCGTGAACACTCATTCGTTTTCTTTTCAGCAGTGTTATTTATTCTGTCATATATCTAGCAAATAATCGATTTTACCATACATAAATAAGGAAGAATGCCAAAACCAGGAAAATCAGGGCGAAACATTGTAGAAATGCTGACTGATAAGGGGAGCGAGCAGGCTGCTAAGGCTAATGCTACCACTTCAGTACAGGCGGAGGAAGAGATCACGCCAGCTTCCTTAAAGGACTTAATCTCATCCACCATCCGATCAGAAATTTCTTCACTACGGTCTGAATTCTTGGCTGAAATTCGCTCTGCCGTTTCAACATTACAAACGACCCTGTCAACGCAAGCTCAAAAGATCGGGGACATTGAAGAGGCGCTTAACGACTCAGATGGCAGGTTGACAGCAGTGGAGAAGCTGTGCAACACGCTGCAAACAGAAAACACCAGCCTCAAACTCAAGCTGGACGACTTAGAGAACCGGTCGCGGAGGCAAAATTTAAGAATTATTGGAATACCAGAGGGCTCGGAGGGCCAAAGTCCGGTAGCTTTTATGGCCTCATTCTTTACTGAACTGTTTGGAGACGGCGCCTTTAAGAGACCTCTGGAAATTGATCGAGCTCATCGTGTCGGCCAAAAACCACAACAAAACGCTTTTCCTAGACATATGCTGGTCCGACTCCACCATTACCAAACCAAAGAACTCATACTGAAACTGAGTCGCGAGCTGGGCTCTTTGGAGTTTCATGGTGTGGTTGTTCGTATTTTCCCGGACATGTCTGCTGAGGTGGCGAGACGACGCGCTGAATTCAAAGACGTAAAATCAGCACTTCGCAATGCTGGCATCACCTACGGAATGTTGCACCCCGCCAGACTCCGCGTCGATTTCCAAGGTCAGCGTCATATATTCCAGACCCCGCAGGCAGCGATGGACTTTGTTAGTACGGTCATCAAGTCTGCACCCAGCGAGGTTTGAGTGACGGACATGTTTTAATTCTAAAAAGAGTTGGTCACCCTTGTCAAAGTGGGTAAGCGTGCTTTAAATTGGTGTTATGACACAGGAGGTAGAACACACATAATCCTGACCACTCTTTATATTAATAAAATCTTGTCCCGTTCCATAAGCTGAGTGAAACTAAGTTGGATGCCATGCATCATATACTGCTGAGAGAATAAACTCTAGGCCTATACTTTACTTCTGTTCACGGAGCACTGCCGAAAGGGCAGCTAAAGTTGCAAGAACTAGTCAACTTGTTTTTTTTCTTTTACCTGACTGTTACGTTCCTTTCAGTTAGGTTTGTTAATGCTACGTATGTTAGATCTCATGTTAGCTCTGGGCACCAGGGGGGAATAGGTTTATTTATTTATTTTTCTCTTTTTTTTCTTTTTTTTTTTTTTTTCTTTCTTTCTTCATTTTTCTGTTTACTTTGTGCACCTTCAGCCATATCTTATTTGGCAGCACCTTTTGTCATGCTCTACTTTTACAATCATCATTTTCCCCCTAATATTATTAAGCTAATGTTTGTGAACAATGCTTAATACACTTCAGGGGAGGATGGGGGGTAGGGTCAAATTAATTAGCTGGAATGTAAAGGGATTAAACAATCGAGTGAAAAGTATCAAAGTTTTTTCCAATTTAATAAAGTTGAAGGGCAATATATGTTTTCTGCAGGAAACTCACCTTAAGAACTCCAGTCATAAAAGCTTGATGAGGTCATGGGTTGGTCAGTTGTTCCACTCGGGATTTAATTGTAAAGCTAGAGGCACAGCCATTTTAATTAATAAGAATACTCCATTTAATCCTTCTAAAGTTATTTCAGACCCAAATGGTAGATATGTGATCGTTTCAGGCACTCTTTATGATAATCAAGTCACCTTAGCAAGTGTTTATGCCCCTAACTGGGATAATCCAGACTTTTTTATTAAACTTTTTTCTAAATTTCCTGACCTGAACTTCTACCAATTGATTATGGGAGGCGACTTTAACTGTGTCTTGAATACTGCCTTAGATAGGTCATCTCCCAAACCAGCTCCCTTGTCCCAATCTTCTAGAACAATTAACTCCTTTTTGGAGTGGTACGGTATAACTGATATATGGCGGCATCTTAATCCCACTTCCAAGACGTTTTCTTTTTTTTCTCCAGTTCACCATACTTACTCACGTATCGATTATTTTATCATTGACAGCAAACTCACTCCTTTAGTTAAGTCTTCCTCTTATGATAGCATAGTCATCTCTGACCATGCCCCAGTAATTCTTGAACTGGCCCTTCCTGGTGGTTCTATAATTTCTCGGTTTTGGAGAATGAACGTGTTACTCCTGTCAGATAGCCGTTTTGTTGAGTTTATCTCCGAAAAGATCAGTACTTTTCTCGAGATCAACTCTACGGAAGGGATTTCTGTGTCTCTTCTATGGGACACGCTCAAAGCTTATTTGCGTGGAGAAATAATTTCTCGTTCTGCTTTTATCAAAAAGATGCGTGATAAAAAGCTCTGTGAACTCTCTAAACAGATTGGCCAGTTGGACCAGAAATATGCACAACTTCCAACCCCATTACTACATAAAGAGAAGGCTTTTTTGATATCTGAATATAAAACTCTTTCCACTAGCCATGCTGAACACCTTCTACTTAAGTCCCGACACCGACTCTATGAGTTTGGTGATAAACCGAGTAAAGCACTTGCATTACAACTTAAACTCAAAACTGCAAAAAGCTTTATTGCTCAAATCCAAACCCCAACAGGGAATATTATATCAGACCCTCAAGAAATTAATAATCAATTTAAATTGTTTTATTCTTCTTTGTATCAGTCAAACTCCATCAAAGATTCTAATCTTATTGATAATTTTTTTGAAAATCTTGACATTCCTCAAATTAGTAACGAGTCAAAAAACAAATTAGAAGATCCTATCAGTCTAGCTGAAATTTTGCAAGCTATCACTCAGATGCAGAGTGGAAAATGTCCAGGTCCAGATGGCTTTCCCACAGAGTTTTTAAAAAAGTTCTCTCTCCAGCTCTCCCCACTATTACTTTCAGTTTTTGAAGAATCCCTAAATAATGGGCATCTTCCTCCCTCCATGCGTCAGGCGGCAATATCTCTGATCTTGAAACCTAATAAAAATCCACTAGATTGTGGGTCTTATCGTCCAATTTCACTTCTAAATGTAGATGTGAAAATCCTGGCCAAGATCATCTCTCTAAGGTTGGAAACTGTTATTCAAGACATCATTCATCCAGATCAAACTGGCTTTATAAAAAACAGACAAAGCTTCTTTAACCTTAGAAGGCTGATGAACATAATCTATACCTCATCAGACTCATACATGCCAGAAGCCCTAGTCTCTCTTGATGCAGAGAAAGCTTTCGACCGTGTTGAGTGGGACTATTTATTTTATACATTAAAAAAATTTGGGTTTGGGGATAAATTTGTGTCCTGGGTAAAACTCTTATATTCTTCCCCTTTGGCTTCGGTAAAAACAAATGGTATTAGTTCTGAATATTTTTCTCTTCACCGTGGGACAAGACAGGGCTGCCCCCTGTCCCCACTTTTGTTTGCTATAGCTATAGAACCTCTTGCAATCTCTTTTCGTACTAATTGCAAGATCACTGGCATCCATAGAGCAGGAAAAGAACAGAAAATTTCCCTTTATGCTGATGATGTAGTGTTATATATCTCAGATCCAGAAACTTGTCTTCCACAAGTTTTAAGTACTCTAGGACAATTTGGTAGTGTCTCAGGTTATAAATTAAACTTACATAAGAGTGAGTTTTTTCCAATTAACACACCCGCAAGAGCTCTTTTAGTATCAGCTCTTCCATTTAAAACAGCCTCAGATCATTTTCGCTATCTGGGAGTTACAGTAACACGGAAATATGTAGATCTCTTCAAACATAACTTTATTCCAATCTTGGAGAAAGCAAAAGAGGATCTTGCTAGGTGGAGAACTCTCCCACTCTCGCTCGTAGGTAGAATCAATGCCATAAAAATGAATATTCTTCCCAAATTTTTATTTCTATTTCAAAATATTCCGGTATTTATACCGAAAGCATTCTTTAAGTCACTAGATCGAGTGATTTCAGATTTTATTTGTAACGGAGGTCCAGTAAGAATCCAGAAGTTATTTCTTCAGCAACCCAAAAGATTAGGTGGTTTTGCACTTCCTTATTTCTTATTTTATTACTGGGCAGCAAACATTCATAGCATTTTATATTGGAGTCAGTCACATTATGGTCTTTGTCATTGGGTTCCGGCATGGGTTGAAATAGAATGCGACTCTTGTAGCCGAGTCTCTTTACATGCTTTGTTATGTTCTTCCATTCCTATAAAATTTTCCCACTATTCTTCAAACCCCTTAGTTCTGCACAGCCTAAGAATTTGGCAACAATTTAGAAAACACTTTGGCTTTCAGAAAATGTCGAGCCTGTCTCCCATATATAAAAATCCTTCTTTTTTATCTTCCATTTCAGACGGAGCCTTCGCATTATGGTTTAGACGGGGCATTGTAAATATTAATGACCTCTTCCAAGATAATACTTTTGTAACTTTTTCATATTTATCAGACAAATTTAATCTCCCGAAAACTCACTTCTTTAGATATCTTCAGACTCGTGAATTCATAAGAAATAGATTTTCTCACTTTCCTCATGCACCTCTGAAACAAGAGATTGATCAAATTTTAGAAATCAAAGTCTCTAAAGGTGCTGTATCCAATATTTACAAAACAATTTTTTCATTTACTGCACTCTCAGATTTTTCACCCATGTCTAAAATTAAGCAGAATTGGGAATCGGATCTTAATCATGTTTTTACGGATGAGGAATGGTCGAAGGCCCTTTGTCGTGTACACACCACTTCTATCTGTGCTCGTCACTCACTAATACAGTTTAAGCTTTTGCACAGAATATACTGGACTAAAGCTAAACTGTCTAAAATATACCCAGATCTCGATCCTACATGTGACCGTTGTCGACAAGCCCCGGCTACTCTTTACCATACTTTTTGGCTCTGCCCAGCGTTGACCTCTTTCTGGACATCAATCTTTAAGTCAATCTCTGACGTTTTTATATTAGATGTTGAACCGTGTCCTTAAGTGGCACTATTTGGTCTTAATCCGGCAAAGGTGTCCTTATCATCTTTACAGTCAAATGCTGTAGCTTTTTGCTTAATAATTGCCAAAAGGCTTATACTGTTGAACTGGAAAAATCCTCTTCCACCCAGCTACTTTCACTGGATGCATGACCTGTTACAGTGTATTCAAATAGAAAAAATTAGATTTACAATGATTGGCAGAACAGAACAATTTCACATGATTTGGCAACCTTTTCTTTCGTACTTCAAAAAATTATAACTTTCCTATAAACAACCCTTTGCGTAACCACTTCTTCGCTTTTGACCCTTGCTGATTCTGTCCTCTCTCTCGTACCTGTTTGATTAAGAAACAGAGTACATGAAAAAGGGAAATAAATTGTATTTGTTTTCTGAACGGCTGGCAGTGATTGTTTAAAAAGGTGCAAAGTTTGTTCTTTGTGGTTTTTTTTTCTTTTTTTTTTTTTTTTTTTCTATTTCTTTTTAGTAATATTTACAGTTTTTTGCTGTATTATATTTATACTGATACCACATTGTACATGCATAATACAATAATATTATTCTTTCT
The DNA here is from genome assembly GCA_036326025.1 of Chrosomus eos. Lineage (NCBI taxonomy): Eukaryota > Metazoa > Chordata > Actinopteri > Cypriniformes > Leuciscidae > Chrosomus > Chrosomus eos. The sequence continues at coordinate 31,984,841 of CM070834.1, read as the reverse complement.
TGTACTATTTTGTAATATACTAGCATGGTTGGAAGCACTATTTACAACCCTTTTTTTCGTTTGTTTGGTTTTTTTTTTTTCCTTCTCTTTTTTTTTTTTTTTTGAATCAGAGAGTAAGAAATACTTCTGCTTAATTTCATCTGCATTCCTTGATCTATATGTCAAAACAAACACTGTACTGTTGTCTTTTATTTTCTCTCTGATTGGAAAAACATCAATAAAAAGAGTTAAACTAGAATAAGGGCGTGATTGGATAAACTTGAAGGTAATGAGTGACGCAGTAATTAAGTCTTCCCGGCAGAACTTGTGCTAAAGCTTTCATTTCTACCAGAAAGACTCGGGAGATAAACTGATGTAACAAAGTATCCATTTATTGGCAGCCCAGCAGGCCAATTATTTACAAAGTTCTTTGGCGTAGGCCCCGTCCGTAGATCGTAATCCGAGGGTAGCGGATCAGCATCTCCTGCCTGAAGACGAAGGCAGGGGCGCAGCCGACCCCCCAAAAGTAGGTGGATTGTAGATCCGTCGAGACGGGGCCAGCCTCCCCCCAAAATTGATGAACGAAGTATACCCACCGGTCATAATTCCTGTGGTTCCTGAAATAAAAAGGGAGATACCGTAATTAGCATGATGGACGTTAGTCGTGTTTTTTTTTTTTTTTTTTTTTTAAATCAGCTACGCAGAAATAACCTTGATAGGCCAGACATAGACAGGTCTCGATAGACCACACAGATATAGCCACGATAGGCCAGACATAGACAGGTCTCGATAGACCACACAGATATAGCCACGATAGGCCAGACACAGACAGGTCTCAATAGACCACACTGATATAGCCACGATAGGCCAGACATAGACAGGTCTCGATAGACCACACAGATATAGCCACGATAGGCCAGACATAGACAGGTCTCGATAGACCGCACGGATACAGCCACGATAGGCCAGACACAGACAGGTCTCAATAGACCACACTGATATAGCCACGATAGGCCAGACATAGACAGGTCTCGATAGACCACACAGATATAGCCACGATAGGCCAGACATAGACAGGTCTCGATAGACCACACTGATATAGCCACGATAGGCCAGACATAGACAGGTCTCGATAGACCACACAGATATAGCCACGATAGGCCAGACATAGACAGGTCTCGATAGACCACACTGATATAGCCACGATAGGCCAGACATAGACAGGTCTCGATAGACCACACAGATATAGCCACGATAGGCCAGACATAGACAGGTCTCGATAGACCGCACGGATACAGCCACGATAGCCAGACAGAGACAGGTCTCGATGGACCACAGATACAGCCACGATAGGCTAGACATAGACAGGTCTCGATAGACCACACGGATATAGCCACGATAGGCCAGGCGTAGACGGGTCTCGATAGACCACACAGAAACAGCCACGATAGGCTAGACATAGACAGATCTCGATAGACCACACAGATATAGCCACGATAGGCCAGACATGGACAGGTCTCGATAGACCACACAGATATAGCCACGATAGGCCAGACATAGACAGGTCTCAATAGACCACACAGATATAGCCACGATAGGCCAGACATAGACAGGTCTCAATAGACCACACTGATATAGCCACGATAGGCCAGACGTAGACAGGTCTCATTAGACCACAGATACACCCACGATAGGCCAGACATAGACAGGTCTCGATAGACCACACAGATACAGCCTCGATAGACCACACAGATACAGCCACGATAGGCCAGACATAGACAGGTCTCGATAGACCACACAGATACAGCCTCGATAGACCACACAGATATAGCCACGATAGGCCAGACATAGACAGGTCTCGATAGACCGCACGGATACAGCCACGATAGCCAGACAGAGACAGGTCTCGATGGACCACAGATACAGCCACGATAGGCTAGACATAGACAGGTCTCGATAGACCACACGGATATAGCCACGATAGGCCAGGCGTAGACGGGTCTCGATAGACCACACAGAAACAGCCACGATAGGCTAGACATAGACAGATCTCGATAGACCACACAGATATAGCCACGATAGGCCAGACATGGACAGGTCTCGATAGACCACACAGATATAGCCACGATAGGCCAGACATAGACAGGTCTCAATAGACCACACAGATATAGCCACGATAGGCCAGACATAGACAGGTCTCAATAGACCACACTGATATAGCCACGATAGGCCAGACGTAGACAGGTCTCATTAGACCACAGATACACCCACGATAGGCCAGACATAGACAGGTCTCGATAGACCACACAGATATAGCCACGATAGACCAGACGTAGACAGGTCTCATTAGACCACAGATACAGCCACGATAGGCCAGACATAGACAGGTCTCGATAGACCACACAGATACAGCCTCGATAGACCACACAGATACAGCCACGATAGGCCAGACATAGACAGGTCTCGATAGACCACACAGATACAGCCTCGATAGACCACACAGATATAGCCACGATAGGCCAGACATAGACAGGTCTCGATAGACCACACAGATACAGCCTCGATAGACCACACAGATACAGCCACGATAGGCCAGACATAGACAGGTCTCGATAGACCACACAGATATAGCCACGATAGGCCAGACATAGACATAGTTTGAATTGTTTCACATGGACCACAGGCCATCTTTTGATTACTAACGTGCAGCCCACTGGCCATCTTAACTTTCATACAAGGTGCACCTTGGCCTAAACACCACCACCAGTAGTTGCATAGGTATTTACCTGAACCGTTACTGGAGAGTTTGCCGAGCTTTGAGGATGACTTTTGAATCGGGTCTTATATGACTCTAACGCAGAGGAAGACCATCTGCCCAGGATCTTAATAGCTGAAGTAGAAATGCCACGATCAGCTGCCCCGATCCTGAAGGAATGACCAGTATACTGGGAGGGAGATAGACTGCGACTTTTAAGGACAGAAACTGATAAGTCCTGAACCAGGCTTAGAGAGAAATGCTCCGTTAGTTAGGAAATAAGAATTTTAAATCATAGATGAAAAGGGACAGAATTTGTTATTTATAAATTGATAATGTGGAACAGAGCCTTGAGAATCATCCTTATAGTTCTTAACGAATAGAGTAAAGAACTTAGGTGAGAAACGCAAATCAGAAAAGACCATGGGGAAAATCTGGGTATTTAGCTCCTGGAGTTAATCCTCTGGATGCATGAGCCATGACCGCTGTAACAGAGACAGCTACGATGGATTTTGCTTTTCTAACTTAGTATGTAATGTTGCCATTTTAAGCATAACCGACATCTGCGAGGTTACAACACTCAAAGTTCAAGTAATGGGAGAAATTAATTTAAGAAATTGCTTTTTAAAGACTACGACAGCGCTGAGAGGAGTTAACGACATTCCTCCTGGGTTAGTGCATCACCGCCTACATTTACATGAATCCTGCCCACGGGACATGATTTATAGAATATCGAGACAGAATGAGCTAATCAGTGACTAGAGATAGCTACAAGGAGCTACATAATGCATCAACGACCATTCGAAATGTTGTCTATACGTTGACGCTTCTTGAGTCTCTCCATCTTGAAGGATTCCGGTTGAACAGCGAAAAGTTTAAAATTGTTGGTGAGAGGAGATCGAAGCTGCAAAACGAGCTGTTGAAACTCCGACCCCTGTGCCGGGAGCAGCAGCCCTACCACATCCAAAGAAATAGGCAAAAACGTTATGCTTACTCGCCTTCGAGTGATGACCATTTCAACATGCTATTCAAAGTTATCTGTGGGGCATTCCGAGCCAAACCCCGCATACGCGCCGGAGACCCACCACATATCGATTTTCATAACTGTAGACGAGGAAGGAACAATCGGCCGTGATCAGGATGTAGAAAGAGAAATCTGAAAAGTAAAGCAACACATTACTAATTTAACATAATCTCTGTTAGAGGAGGCAGGGTGATGGATCCGGGTTGCTGAAGGGCAAAGCCGTCTGAAAGCCTGGAACAAGATTGAAAGCGTGTAGCTATGGCTTTGCAGTGGGCAGGAATGAGTGGAACCTTAGTTATGAAATTGAAGACGACTGTCAGCCGAATTAACGTCTCAGGAATGGCATGATCGCCTAACAATAAGATCTGCCTTGAGACAACCATGCTTTGTTAGCAAAACGATATAATCTATTTTGCGACCACGTCAATCCCAAAGGACGCTAACAACCGCTATAGGATGATTTTTGACACACTAGACCTTTGTCTAGAGTGTGTGTGTGTTTTTTTTTTTTTTTTTTTTTAATATTAGAAATTCTTAAAGTAACACTAAGTAGTTTTTCAACCTTTATAATATATTTCCAAGACCCTTGTGATGGTACATCGACTTAAAATAAGTTAAATGACTCATCTGCCATAGCCTGACATGGTCTGTGTCGCTTTTACTGGCACTATTTAACTTCGGGTTTCGGGTAGCAACCCGACCACAAAAGAACTACAAAATTCGACTGCTTTACGTCAAGCGCTACAATAGTCATTTCATTTTTCTTCGTGTCTGATGTCGCAATACATCATCCTTTCATGAAATCATGTAACATACTCTACCTTGTCTGTGGACATCGTTCATTCCAAAGTCGGAGCTGGATAAACAGCGAGCATGCGTGCGACGGTAGGCTAGATTATTTATGACAGCGCAATGAACAATTTCTTTTCCAACCAGTAGGGCGACGGAAGAGGAAAATTTACTTGGTGTTACTTTAAACCGGCAAAATCTGACTTCTTAATATGGTACTTACCTGAAGTAAGGTGACGGCGTCCTGTCAAGAAGCTACTATCATTACCTAAATGATACTTGATCTGTTGTATTTTGAGCGTAGAATCCTTTTCTCAGATGCGCAGCATGTGCCTGACATGGCTCCCAAGTTGCTCTTGCAGGAATAGCATCATTCATGGCTGGGAGATCGCTGGCCACAACAAACAGTTGAGACTCTTGAATAGAAAGATACATGAACATGTAAATCATACAGTTGAGCAAAGACAATGTCACTCGAGTATCCTTTACGGATTAGTTCTGGTGATTGGTTTGACTTGATAAAACTAATATGACTGATAGTTCCGAGTTAGCAGTTTTTGACTAAGTATATGTGGCCTTTGACCGGGCATCCTTGGTCTGCATTTTTCTGTACATTAATGTGGAAATACCCATCACATAAAATATTTCGATCACGCATGTCAGTGGATTTAGTCACCAGGAAGGTTGGGTATTACAGCGATTGAACGCATTTTCCAATGTTGAAGATCTAATTTTAATTAGGGGACTACTAATATGAATTTAAAGTAGCCCTAAATGTGTTGAAAATAGTTGTTTGTGAATTACAACACTTAGGTAATTGACTGCCATAGAAGAGAGATCCACAGTATGCATAACAGCCAAATTACCAACTTGCTCTCTTTAGCTCAGGTTTTATTTATTTTTATTTATTTATTTTTAAATCAGTTACTCAGTTAGTGGGTATTTGCAAACTGCCCACGAGAGCGTGGTATCGACAACGCTGGTATTGTCAGATCACTGTAACCTACTGTGGAATATCGGTGACGCGAAACTTGCTTACACTTGCATTGAACATTTCCCCTTTAAGGAGATCCGGCCCCGTCTGCCGATCAGTAGTAATTACGCGCGGCGCCACGTCACCGTGGACACGAATTTGAACTCTGCCGCTGAGGTAAAACGGAGAATACTTACCTGGATGAAGTTTAAACATGATAGAGCGGACATATTAACAGCTGGTGGAAGCGCCTACCAAAACTTGAAAAACCGCGTTGAAAGTGGAGCTTGAACTTGAACCAACGAGAGATCGCCTCTCGTGACTTGCAGAGTTGTTGATTATGTCGGTGGATCGGTAATCTGCGGGATAATGCACCCGTGCAGACAGCGAGGTTCTTTTGCTGGACGAGTTGAGGATGACATAGTTCTCTTCCTGCCGGATTATCGTGGCTGGCTGAGCTTACGCTGTTGAGGCTTTAGGTGACGTGAAATGGAAACTGATTGGTTACCCAGGGTGTTTTAGGCCTAGAGGAGCAGAACTTCTCATGAGAGGCATTGGCTGATCAAAAACTCGACGAAGACCGCTGTGCCTACAGGAGACGCGGCATTGAACGCGGGAACCTCGACGTGTAGCAAAAGATATGGCGGGACATATCCATCGTCGGAACTCAATAATAGTAAACAATGCGCGTCCTGAAACATGTTGGCTGGCGACTGAACGAGAGCACGAGTGTTGACGCGTCAGCATCTGCGAACTCAAACATGTGTAAGTACCGATCTTTTATATGATAAGAATAAGGGCGTGATTGGATAAACTTGAAGGTAATGAGTGACACAGTAATTAAGTCTTCCCGGCAGAACTTGTGCTAAAGCTTTCATTTCTTGTGTACGCTCTCCTCGATACACAGAGTGACACGACCTTCATCCTTGAAGAGACAGTAAAGGTGCTTCACACTAAAATTGAACCAGTCCAGTTAAAGCTCTCCACAATGGCAAGGCAAGGCAAGGCAAGGCAAGTTTATTTATATAGCACATTTCATACACAATGGTAATTCAAAGTGCTTTACATAGGAGAAAATAAAATAATCAAAACAAATAAGAATAATTAAAACAGTTTAGAATAAAAAATAAAATAAAGTACAGTAAAAACAGTCGGACGAACAGTGGCACAGTGCTCATTCAGTAAAAGCATAGCTAAACAGAAGTGTTTTGAGTCTGGATTTGAATGTGACTACTGTAGGAGCACATCTGATCTCTTCTGGAAGGTGGTTCCAGCTGCGGCCGGCATAGTAGCTAAAAGCAGACTCACCATGCTTAGAGTGAACCCTTGGTATTTCTAACTGATGTGATCCTAATGATCTGAGTGATCTGTTGGGTTTATATTCAGTGAGCATATCTGCAATATATTGAGGTCCTAGCCCATTGAATGATTTATATACCAGTAATAATACTTTAAAATCAATCCTAAATGTAACTGGGAGCCAGTGTAAAGACCTGAGGACTGGTGTGATATGTTCATATTTTCTGGTTCTGCTCAGAATCCTGGCAGCAGCGTTCTGTATGAGCTGCAACTGTCTTATGGTCTTTTTAGGAAGGCCAGTGAGGAGTCCATTACAATAATCCACCCTGCTGGTGATGAAAGCATGCACAAGTTTCTCTAAGTCTTGACTGGAAACAAAGCATCTAATTCTTGCAATATTTCTCAGATGATAGTATGCTGATTTAGTAATTGCTTTGACATGACTACTGAAACTAAGGTCTGACTCTAGAGACACACCAAGATTCCTGACTTGATTTTTAGTTGTTAGACCCCTAGAGTGAAGGTATGCATTCACCTTGAGAACTTCATCTTTGTTTCCAAACGTAATGACTTCAGTTTTGTCTTTGTTTAACTGAAGAAAGTTTTGGCACATCCAACCATTTACTTCATCAATGCATTGGCACAGGGAGTCAATGGGGCTGTAATCGTTAGGCGATAGGGCTAAGTAGAGCTGTGTGTCGTCTGCATAGCTGTGGTAAGAGATTTGGTTCTTTCTCATTATTTGGCTCATTGGGAGCATATACAGGTTGAATAGGAGTGGCGCAAGAATTGAGCCTTGAGGGACTCCGCATGTCATGGATGTCCACTCAGACTTATGGTCTCCTATACTCACATAATAACCTCTCCCTTCTAAGTAAGACCTGAACCATTTTAGGACTATCCCAGAAAGCCCCACCCAGTTTTCCAGCCTGTCAAGAAGTATGTTGTGATCGACAGTGTCAAATGCAGCACTGAGGTCGAGTAGTACAAGCACTGATAATTTGCCTGTATCAGTATTTAAGCGAATATCGTTTATTATCTTTATGAGCGCTGTCTCTGTGCTGTGATGCGATCGGAAACCAGATTGAAAATTGTCAAAGTAACCAATTAGGCTTAAGAATTTGTTCAGCTGATTGAAGACAACTTTTTCAATGATCTTGCCTATAAAAGGAAGATTTGAGATCGGTCTATAATTTTTTAATATGGTCTTATCAAGATTGCTCTTTTTCAGGAGGGGCTTGACAACTGCAGTTTTCAGGGAGTTTGGAAAACTCCCAGAGAGAAGTGAGGCATTTACCACTTCTAGGAGATCTGCTTCTAAGCTGTTTAACACACTTTTGAAAAAAGATGTGGGAAGTGTGTCAAGGGCGCAGGTTGATGTTTTAAGGTGCTGTACGGTTTCTTCCAAAATTTTGCCATCAATTTCTTCGAAAACAGACATAGTAACTGGTAGTGGTCTGATCTGTTTGACCCCAGCGCAACTCAAGGATAAGCTGATCACCTTTCTAATATTATTGATTTTCTCAGAGAAGAAAGAGGCAAACTCACTGCACTTGCTGTCTGAGAGCATTTCACTGGGAATCTGGCTTGGTGGGTTTGTCAGTCTCTCTATAGTAGCAAAAAGAGTGCGTGTGTTGTTTAAGTTGCTGTTTATAATATTTGAGAAGAAAGTCTGTCTAGCTTTGCCTAGTTCCATATTAAAAGTATGGATGCTGTCTTTGTAGATGTTATAATGGACTACAAGTTTTGTCTTCCGCCACATGCGCTCTGCTCTTCTGCATTGTCTTTTCATGTTTTGCACTGCTGTTGAGTTTCTCCAAGGTGCTTTTTGTCTACCACTATTCTTCCTGACTTTCACAGGAGCAATATGATCAATTATACTTTTAATTTTTGAGTTAAAAGATTCAAGGAGAAAATCAACAGAGTCAGCAGATATGCTTGGTTTTAAAGATATAGCCTTCATAAATAGCACACTAGTGTTCTCATTTAAGCATCTCTTCTTGACAGACACAGATCTAGCTTCAATGGCAGGAGAGATCAAAATATCAAAGAAAATACAGAAATGATCAGACAGTGCTACATCCTTAATAACAATCGATGAGATGTTTAGACCCTTACTGATAAGTAGATCTAGAGTGTGTCCACGATTATGTGTGGGTCCATGTACATGCTGATCAGATCAAAAGTTTTTAAAACAGTTTTGATTTCTTTTGCCATATTGGTTTCTGCATTATCTATGTGAATGTTAAAATCTCCAGCAATGGCAAAACAGTCAAACTCAGAGGAAATTGTTGATAACAGTTCTGTAAAGTCCTCAGCGAAGGCTGGAGAGTATTTTGGAGGCCTGTAAACAATGATAAGTAAAATACGTGGAGCACCTTTTAACACAATACCCAGATATTCAAAAGATGGGTAATTCCCAAATGATATTTGCTTACATTGATAGACATCTTTAAAAAGAGCAGCTAAGCCCCCGCCTCTCTTACCCGCTCTGCAAACACTCATAAAAGTAAAATTAGGAGGGGATGTTTCATTGAGGACTGTTGCACTGCAGCTGTCTTCTAGCCAAGTTTCATTTAGAAGCATAAAGTCCAGGTTGTATGTGGTTATTAAGTCGTTGACTAGAAGTGATTTATTTTTAAGTGAGCGGATGTTTAAAAGTGCTAACTTAACAGTCTTACTTTTTGTCCCCACAGCGATCTTAGTTTGGCGTGTAATAGGCACATTAGATGGGTGCCAATGACTTCAAGAAATACAGTGGTGCCTAGCAGAAAGCTGACTGATCTACAAATAAGAGGATTCTACTCAGATAAGGTAATCTCTCTGCCAGTAACTTACTGTTACCTGCAAACAGAGATCATATTCCCACACCAGAGACTGCCAAGTCATGGTCTCACCTTGAGCACATTGCAGATGAAATTGCTCCTCTACAGAGCTGTGATGTCGGCCTACTAATTGGCTACAACTGTCCTCAAGCTCTTGTACCAAGACAAGTGGTTGCTGGAGAAGAAAGTGAGCCCTTTGCTCAGAGAACAGACCTGGATTGGAGTATAGTTGGTTATGGCAACCCATGTCTTGACTTTGGAGATGCTTTTGGAACAAGTCATCAGGTCATTGTGAAGCAAGTGATATCAGTTCTTCCAAATCTCCCAAGCGAAGTGCACTATGTGAACACAGATCAAGGAAGTAATCCTTCCTACAGACGTCATCAAGGTGTTGGAATCTGATTTTGTAGAAAGGGCTTCGGAAGACGAACACCTTTCTCAAGAGAATCTTCAGTTCATGTCAATTATGGAAAGCGGCATCAGACTCAAGGAGGACGGGCACTATGAAATGTCACTTCCCTTCAAGAAAGGAATGTCAAACTTACCAGATAACAAGATATGTGGCATCCACCGTCTCAGATGTCTGGAGAAAAGGTTAAAGGGAAATGAGCAGTACTATAAAGACTATAAGGCCTTCATGGACGAGACAATAGCTCGTGGAGATGCCGAGCTTGTCCCTGAAGAGGATATCAGAAAGACTCCAGCATGGTACATTCCCCACCATGGGGTGTATCATCCTCAAAAGCCTGGTAAGATCCGTGTCGTTTTTGACTGCTCCGTAAGGTTTCAAGGGACATCCCTGAATGACCATCTCCTGACTGGCCCAGAGTTAACAAACACCTTGGTAGGAGTTTTGTGTCGGTTTAGAAAGGGTCGTGTGGCAGTTATGTGTGACATAGAACGAATGTTCCACCAGTTCCATTTTAAGCAAGAGGACCGAGATTATCTCAGATTATTGTGGTGGTAGGATGGAGATCTTAAAACCCAGCCCTCCATTTATCGAATGAAGGTCCACTTGTTCGGTGCAGCTTCATCACCTGGATGTGCTAACTATGGCCTGAAGCATCTTGCCGCTCAAGGACAAGAACGTTTTAGAGAAGAAACCATCAGGTTCATCCAGAAGAACTTCTACGTCGATGATGGATTGACAAGTGTAGAATCTGAAGACCAAGCACTCCAACTAGTGATAGAAACAAGAGAGCTTTGTTGCACAGGCAAACTTCGACTGCACAAGTTCATCTCCAACAGCAAAGAAGTCTTAGACACAATTTTTGAGGAAGAGTGTGCTAAAGCTGTCAAGGATTTGAGCAAATAGAGTTGAGCACATTAGACTGTAATTACAGAGGCCGGATAATGGAGATATGTAGCTTCAGAAGACAACCCAGCTGATCACGCCTCAAGGGGTTTCACGGCAAAACAACTCACAGCTTCTAACTGGTTCACAGGTCCAGAGTTCTTTGGCAGAAAGAGTTACCAACTGGAGTTGTCATGGTGGGAGAGATCGAGAGTAGTGACCCAGAGGTCAAGAAAGCTCAGGTTCATGATACTCAGGCAAAAGAAGCAAAAACACTTCTAGAGCATCTACACAAGTTCTCAGACTGGGCAAGATTGGTCAAAGCTGTTGCCAGACTCAAGCGCCTTGCTAAGGAAATCAAAGGTCTCAAGCCAAGGTCCTCTGAGGCCTCGAGCTTGGAGGAAAGGAAAGAGGCGGAGCTGACCATAATCAAGATGGTGCAGGAAGCAACTCTCTGTCAAGAAATTCAACACCTTAGATATCATAAGGAGACAAAGCCCAAAGACAAAGTCAGCCAGCTGCACAAACTATGTCCGTTCCTGGATGATCAAGGTGTAATCAGAGTAGGAGGCCGCTTAGCTCATGCTGCCCTACATCTACATGTGAGGCATCCAGCAATCCTTCCTAGAGACAGTCATGTTTCTGCATTGCTCATCAACTACTATCATGAAAGAGTGTACCATCAAGGTCGAGGAATGACTATTAATGAATTCCGAGCCAATGGCATATGGATCCTGGGTTGCAGCAAGCTTGTTTCATCCCATTCTTACATCTACTGTTCAGAAGATGCACAGAGCAACAAAGGATGGCAGACCTTCCAGAAGATCGGATGTGATGAAACAACTGTGCCATTCACTTACTGTGGAATGGACTGCTTCGGACCGTTTCACATTAAGGAAGGAAGAAAGGAGCTAAAGCGTTATGGGCTGTTGCTCACCTGCATGTGTTCCAGAGGAGTTCACATTGAAGCACTTGATGACTTGACCCGCCTTTATCAATTCTTTGCATTCATTCATCGCCATTCGGGGATCAGTAAGGCAGATAAGGCGTGATCAAGGGACAAACTTTGTCGGAGCAAGGCGTGAGTTCATTGAAGCATTGAAACAAATGGATCAAGAGGAGCTCAAAGATTTGGCTTGCTAGTTCATCATGAACACCCCGGCCTCAAGTCATATGGGTGGGGTCTGGGAAAGACAGATACGCACTATCAGAAGTGTCCTGGCGTCCATTCTACAACAGTCGTCCAGACAACTTGACTCCTCTTCCCAACGAACATTTCTATATGAGGCCATGGTGGTTGTGAATAGCAGACCTCTAACCACTGATGATCTGAACGATTCTACTAGTCCAGAGCCCTTGACACCAAACCACATCTTGACCATGAAGTCCACAATCATTCTCCCTCCTCCTGGAAAGTTTGTCAAGGAGGATCTCTACCTCCGCAAAAGATGGCGCAGAGTTCAACTCTTAACCAACAACTTTTGGGTACAGTGGTAAAAGGAGTACCTCTTAAATCTCCAACACAGACAGAAGTGGACCAAAGATCGCAGAAATGCAAAGGTCGGTGACATTGTTCTGTTGCAAGATGCTGCTACACCGCAAAACCAATGGAAGCTAGCAAGAGTCATCGAGGTGTATCCTGGAAGTGATGAAAGAGTGAGAAGACTCAAGTTACTTATTAGTGACTCCTCCCTGGATGAAAGAGGAAAGCGTACTTCCAAACCTGTTTACCTGGAGAGACCCATTCAGAAAACAGTTACATTGATAGAAGCAGACTGATGGTTCAATCATACACACAGACACAGTTTATTAGTTGTTTATTAGGATTTACATTTATTCATTTAGCTGACGCTTTTATCCAAAGCGACTTACAATTGCTATATTTCAGAGGTCGCACGCCTCTGGAGCAATTAGGGGTTAAGTGTCTTGCTCAGGGACACATTGGTGTCTCACAGTGGATTCGAACCCGGGTCTCTCACACCAAGGGCACGTGTCTTATCCACTGCGCCATCACAGGAGTTCAATTTAATTTATCCATGCAATATGTTTGTCTCCAAGTTTAAGAAATGACTTGTGATTTGGTGGGAGTGTAACTGCCTCTGTCGCCAGTTTATTTCTGTATTAGCACTTTTACTATTTTTTTTCTTCTGAATTTAATGTTAACAGCAAGACGGAACTAATTATTGGTTCCGACCGGAGGTTTCCGGCCGGGTGCTTTTGAGCGACGCACTGAGAAAAAACTTTACGGCGAAAGAGACTGATTTATCTGCTGTTGTCGTGTTTAAGTGCATAAGTTATGCAACAGGTAAAGGCTTTGCGTGGAAAATAAAAGGGTGGGTTAATGAACATGGTATAGACTCAAAACCATTTGCGCCAATAGAAATAATATCCCCAATTCCACCTTGGATGCTAGCTCAACCTGATATTGATATAAATCTACACAAGAATAGAAGGGAAATGGACAAAGTGGTTAGTATAAATAAATATGTTAATGAGTATATTAAAAACTCACACTACTCATTTCTTCAAATATATACAGATGGTTCGAAGAGTATAGAGACTGGAAGGACAGGGACTGCTTTCTATGTTCCAGAGTTTAAGGTGAGGAAGCCTGGAAGGATAACAGACAGCACATCAGTATATACAGCTGAGATGACAGCTATTTTAATGGCACTAGAGTGGGTTTATGAAGTTAGACCTGATAAGGTAATAATAAGCTCTGACTCAATGGCAGTTATTGGGAGTTTACAATCATTGGAAACAAAGAGAACTGATATTTTAACAGAAATCCTGATCAGGTTATACAGTTTACGACAGGTGGGAATAATAATTGATTTATGTGGGTTCCAGCACACGTGGGTATTCAAGGTAATGAAGAAGCAGACAAAATAGCCAAAGAATCATTGAAAATGAAAGAACCAAATATAAACATTTCACTCAGTAGAGCAGAAGGAAAACATTTTATTTTAGAAGCATGCAATAAGAAATGGCAGACAGTTTGGGACTCATGTCATACAGGTCGACATTATTATAAGGTACAAAAAAACATAAAGCGCGGCAATATAATCCACAATTTAAGCAGAAGAGAACAAGTTATTTTCACACATTTAAGAACAGGACATTCAAATCTAAATCATACTTTACACATTATAGGGAAACATAACACAGGTTTATGTGAAGTATGTTCAATAGAGGAGACAGTAGAACATGTATTGAAGAAATGTAAGGCGTATAATAAAGAAAGGAGGATTCTTAAGGAAGAATTGCAAGCAGTAGGATGCCAGGAATTCACTATAACCAAATTATTAAATGATGGTCCAAATTCAGGAAAACAAATAAAGGCAATCATGAGGTTTATTAAGAATAGTGGGTTATATAATAGGATTTAGGAGAATTTAGTTCCCTTTATCGAAAAAGGGAACTTCGAGATGCGTCGAACGACACGGTGGGAACGCCTCTTGCGTGATTGCGTCTGAAGCATCTATGCCAACTAGTCCAATGGAAATGAGAGAATGAGCGTCACGGGCGGGTGACGTCGTGAACCAGGAAAGGATAAGAGCACTTGCGCTGCTCGCCGGCATTTAGCTTCTGTTGCCTCAGCAAGCGATCTGTGTCAAACTGTCTCTGTCTATTTATTGTTGTCTGTTGCAATATTTTCGGAAACGTTATGGCGAAACAAGTTTACAAGCAGTGTGTTCCTCCCTGCCCGCGTTATTTAACGGGTGGGGACACACACGAGCTTTGTGTGATTTGTTTGGGTGCGGAGCATGCGGCCTCAGCCTTCGAGGGGGCTGAGTGCCAACACTGTAAGAAGCTACCGCTTCGCATGCTTCGCTCCCGCCTGTCACTCTTTGATAGTGTGAGTGGACAGGCTCGCGATCCACAAGGATCAGGACCCGCGTCTGCCGAGGCAACGCGGAGAATGCATTCTTGGGGATCGCAGTTAGATCTCTCGGAGGGGTTGGAGACGGGTCCTCTGACCTTTTCTCCTTCCCTACCTGGGAGATCTAGCTCTCCTCTCCCGGTGTCGGAAGCACGCTCTGTGGTTTCTCCCGCCCGGGAAGAGAGCTCTCCCTTTCTGCATTGTTCTTCTTCCGAGGAAGTTGATGTTATGAGTGTCGAAAGTGAGAATGCACACACGGGGGAAAGGGATACACAGTTTATTTCCCCGGCGTATGATGAGCTGGTGGATGTCATGTCACGAGCTGTAGAGAAGTTAAATATTGTATGGCCATCTGAGAATAAAAACACTCGCCCTAAAAGCAAGTTAGATGAGCGATTTCTCTCTTCAGCCACATTATGTCCACCACGAGGGCTTCCATTTTTCCCTGATTTACATAGTGAAATATCTAGATCTTGGAATAAACCGTATTCTTCTCGTGTTTTTAGCCCTCAAACCACTACTTATTCAAGAATTAGAGGGCTAAAAGAATATGGTTATGAGTCGATGCCCCAGGCTGAGCAAAATTTAGCGAGTTATCTCGCGCCTGGTCCAGCATCTGCTTTGAGAGCCCCAGTTTTGCCCACTAGACCACTCAAAACTACATCTACTTTAGTGGGCAAAGCTTATGCGGCGGCAGGTCAAGCTGGAGCGTGTTTACACACCATGGCACTGCTTCAGGCTTATCAGGCTGACCTGCTGGGGGATTTGGATAATAGTGAGGGTGTTAGTCATGACGATGTTCGAGAACTTCGTAGGGCGACCGATCTTTCTCTCAGGGCTACTAAAGAGACCGCTAGAGCTATTGGGCGGTCTATGGCAGCTTTGGTAGCCACTGAGAGGCACTTATGGTTGAATCTTTCTGAGATTAAAGATAAAGATCGAACTTTTTTATTAGACGCTCCTCTTGAACCCTCTGGTCTCTTCGGTGACGCAGTCCACGCTGCAGTGGAAAGGTTCCAGGAGACTAAAAAACAGTCTGATGCGTTTAAAAAGTTTATCCCTCGCCGTGTCCAGCCCCTGGGGCTGCTGGGCGTGAGCAGCCCCAGCCGCCTAGCTCATCATATCGTGTGCAACAAAAAGAGAGTGTTGCGTCTCGTGCACCTCCACGTAGATACTGGAGACAGACGCAATCCTCTCAACCGAAGAAGGCTTCGGCTCAAAAAAAAAAAAGGTCCTGATGCTTAGGCACCAGGCCTGTGAGGACAGCCCCGGTCCTCACGAGGCCCCCCTGCCAACCCTGCCACCTCCGGTGCTTCAGGGCGCAGTGGTCTCCAGCGAGTCGCTGATGCTGTGTTGCGGCACAGCATCGGTTTCGCGCCCTCTGAGGGGGGCTTTAGAGCAGTCAGGTCAGGTAGTTCCTGCCATTATGTTTCAGGCTCCAGATTTGGCTCTCTCAGTAACACCAGAGACCAGCCTCGAGAGGCTGGTTCCCTTAGTAAATTTTCTGGCAGCGTGGAAGCTTCTGCCGAATATTTCTCCTTGGGTCCTGCAGATTGTAGAGAAAGGATACAGAATCCAGTTCGGCTCTCGTCCTCCTCGTTACAGCGGGATGCTGCCCACAGTGGTGCGTCCCGAGCAGGCTCTGGTAATGGAGCAAGAAGTAAAGGCCCTTTTAGCAAAAGAAGCTATAGAACAGGTGTACTCACCCGACAGAGAATCGGGTTTTTACAGCCGTTATTTCATTGTTCCAAAGAAGGATGGGGGGTTGCGTCCCATTTTAGATCTTCGCCTGTTGAATCGGTCAGTTCAGAAACTCAAGTTCAAGATGTTGACCATCAAACAGATCGTGACCCAAATCAGATCCGAGGACTGGTTCGTCACGATAGATCTAAAGGATGCATACTTCCATATCTCCATCCTCCCTCAGCATAGGAAGTTCCTAAGGTTTTCTTTCAGGGGCAAAGAATACCAATATCGGGTTCTTCCTTTCGGCCTAGCTCTGTCACCCCGCACATTCACGAAATGCATGGATGCAGCTTTAGCCCCTCTCAGGCTTCAGGGCATACGCATTTTGAATTATATCGACGACTGGCTGATTCTAGCGGAATCAGAGCAGTTGGCGGTTCGACACCGAGGTGTCGTTCTCGCTCATATACGGATGTTGGGGTTGAGGCTCAATGCCAAGAAGAGTGTACTTTCTCCAGTACAGAGAACCACTTTCCTTGGTGTGGTATGGGATTCAGTGACGATGAGGGCCAGCCTATCGCCCGTTCGTGTAGCTGCTATCCTGTCAGCCATCAAAGAGCTAAAGCTAGGTCAGTCACGCACTGTAAAACAGTTCGAGAAACTGTTGGGTCTACGTGATACCTTTTGGCCTGCTGTACATGAGGCCTTTACAGTGGTGGCTCAGAACCAGGGGGTTCTCCCCGAGGGGAAACCCGTTTCGTATGATCAAGGTTACGCGGCGATGCCTTCGTGCCTTAGAGATATGGAAAAAACACTGGTTCTTAACCCAGGGTCCGGTGTTGGGAGCTCTTTGCCATCGAGTAGTGATCTCGACAGATGCTTCTCTCACCGGCTGGGGAGCGGTAATGGAAGGCCGCTCGGTTCAGGGTCTGTGGAAAAGCCATCATCTTTCGTGGCACATAAATTGCCTGGAGATGATGGCCGTCTTCAATGCGTTGAGACATTTCCTTCCGGACCTAAGAGGCCATCATGTGCTCGTTCGAACAGACAACACATCAGTGGTCTCTTATCTGAACCGCCAGGGGGGTCTGCGCTCGCGTCCGCTTTGCAAACTGGCGCACCAGATCCTCCTGTGGTCTCTGGGGAAAGTACTCTCTCTGAGGGCAGTGTATATTCCTGGGGACCAGAATATAGGAGCAGACATCCTGTCGAGGCAGGAGCTGAGGCCAGGGGATTGGAGACTCCACCCCGAGGCGGTGGAGAAAATCTGGGAGGCATATGGTCAGGCAGAGGTGGATCTGTTCGCGTCTCAGAACACGACGCACTGTCCTCTCTGGTATTCTCTGGACGCCATGGTGCAGACGTGGCCGAGGCTACGTCTGTACGCCTTTCCCCCTGTTGCTCTGCTCCCAGGAGTTCTGGAGAGGGTCCGTCGGTATGGAATAAGCCTACTGCTAGTAGCACCACGCTGGCCAAGTCGGATCTGGTTTTCGGACCTGATCCATCTCCTAGACGGGCCTCCATTGGAGATCCCGGTCAGGAGGGACCTTCTGTCTCAGGCCGGGGGCACAATATTTCACCCTCGACCAGACATTTGGAATCTTTGGGTTTGGCCTCTGAGGGGCCCAACTTATAGATAGTGGTCTTTCAGCTGAGGCTGCTGAGACCATCCTAAGCTCCAGAGCTCCGGCTACGAGGAAACTTTCTCCTTGTGGTGTCACCGACATCAGTGGGATCCAGTTAACTGTTCTGTCAACACAGTACTCGAGTTCCTGCAGGAGCGCTTTGTGTCAGGTCTATGTCCTTCCACACTAAAAGTTTACGTGGCAGCCATTGCGGCTTACCATACCATTGTGGGAGGTATATCTTTGGGTCGAGACCCCCTGATTACACGTTTCCTTCGTGGCACTTTGAGGCTGAGGCCTGCAACTCGCACTAAGGTGCCAGCTTGGGATTTGACTATAGTTCTAGAAGGCCTGTCTAGGGCCCCATTCGAGCCCTTAGATTCGGTCTCAGAAAAGTTCCTTACTTTCAAGACTATCTTTCTGCTAGCTATTTCGTCCCTAAAGAGAGTTGTTGACCTTCAGGCTCTTTCGGTCTCCCCCACCTGCCTTGAATTTGCACCGGGATGGTCAAGGCGTTCCTATATCCAAAACAGGGATACGTCCCTAAGGTTCCAACCTTGACTCCGAGGCCTATTGTGCTGCAGGCTTTCTGTCCTCCTCCTTTTGCAACTGCGGACCAGGAAAGACTGCACCTGTTGTGTCCAGTGCGAGCACTGGACACTTATGTACGGCGGACTTCCTCAATCAGAAAGTCCGACCAATTACTGATTTGCTTTGGATCACCTAAGAAAGGTCTTCCTGCTTCAAAACAGACAGTCAGTAAGTGGATAGTCGAGGCTATTTCACTGGCATACGAGTACTCGGGCCAGCCTTGTCCTTTGGTGGTCCGAGCTCACTCGACCAGGAGTATGGCGGCTTCTAAAGCCATAATGCAGGGGGTATCTCTTCAAGATGTTTGTGATGCGGCGGGCTGGTCCTCTCCGCTCACATTCGTGAGATTTTACAGTTTGGACCTGGATGCTGCCCCAGGTTCTCAGGTGCTGAGTGCTTAGATCAACAGACTGACACTCAGGTACTTGTAATTATGGCGGGTTGGGTATTCTCGTTCCCACCGTGTCGTTCGACGCATCTTGAAGTTCCCTTTTTCGATAAAGGGAACGTCTCAGGTTACTATTGTAACCATAGTTCCCTGAGAAACAGGGAACGAGACGATGCGTCCCCCTGCCATACTTCCTGCGTCCCTGCGATCGGCTTGCTTCGGCAACTGTCGAAGCTAAATGCCGGCGAGCAGCGGAAGTGCTCTTATCCTTTCCTGGTTCATGACGTCACCCGCCCGTGACGCTCATTCTCTCATTCCATTGGACTAGTTGGCATAGATGCTTCAGACGCAATCACGCAAGAGGCGTTCCCACCGTGTCGTTCGACGCATCGTCTCGTTCCCTGTTTCTCAGGGAACTATGGTTACAATAGTAACCTGAGACGTTCATTCTTTTCACACTCCATCACAGTAGGTGGCGGTATGCACCTTTAAAGTTGGTTCACAACCCACCATAAAATCAAAAAGAAGAAGAAGAAGTGCATAAGTTTACAAGAAAATAGGCAGAAGAAGATACGGAAGATTTGAAAGAATGTTTAGCACCTCTATGTGATAAGCAGCAATGAGGTTTGTTGACCGTTTATTTTGCTGTGAGAGTGTTTGTGTTTACATATTTTTTCATGTGTAATTGTTGTGATGTATAACATATAAGGTGTCTAACGTTAGCTGTATATGGCCTTGATTATGACACAATATTTGTGAGACATGCATATAACATTATTTTTTGTTAATTTATATTTTCTTTCTTCGTCTTCAACCAGTTCTCACGGGTTGACCAGCATTAAAGCCCTGTATTCTAACCAAGACCTCTTGCCTCATGTCTGTCACTGGAGGAGCTACACAAAGAATGAGAGGAGATTCAAAGGTTTTTCAATCTGTTTTATTGTAATTCCTCTATGTGGAGAAACTAAATGTTCTAAATTTGCTCTAAGCAAATCAAATGTGAGTAAAATAAATAAATAATCAGTCGGCTATAAACAAAGCAATTGTGAGCGATAAATAAACAAAAGTAAAGGCAGGTATCTCACAGTGAATGCTTATGCCCCGTTGATGCGGGCCAAGTTTACGGGCAAGCAGGAATCTCAGACACTGTGGAACCATATCAATGTCAGTTTCTGTTTTCCATGACAGAGTGGACTCCTTGTTGCTCATCTGAATGTTTGTCTTGGCCCTCTTTGCCACATTCCTATACAAATAATAATATTAATAAAGGTTAATAAAGGTTGATCAAAGTACATTCAGCATGTCAGGGCTATCAGGGCAATCAGCATGTTGATAAAAACAAAAAAAATATAAGCTCTTTTATATTAACATTACCAATCAATAATTGTAATATTGTGCATGCATAACACATTTTTTGCAAAGCCACAGTAGTAGGTAAAAAATAGTGGATAAATATGTACTTACTCTTTTTGATTTCCGTTGCTGCGTGTCCTGCGAGTTGCAGTGGAAGGCGAGAGTGAACAAGCTATATTCCTTTTAAAAAAAAGTTGAAAACTATTATTATCATATATTTTACAGAGTACTATTCCAGATGGACATAACTGATGGACATAACTGATGGACATTTAGCAATGCTGATAAAGCAACACAATATAAGCTATTTTATATTAACATTACCAATCAATAAATGTTATATTGTGCATGCATAACAACACATTTTTTGCAAAGCCACACAGGCACATATACATTTGTATCATCACTAAGTATATAAACAAAATTTAACTAACATCTGTAAAATAGTAGGTAAATATGTACTTACTCTTTTTGATTTTTGTTACTGCGTGTCCTCGTTGCAGTGGAAGGCGAGAGTGAACAAGCTACATTCCTTTTAAAAAAAAGTTAAAAACTATTATTATCATATATTTTACAGAGTACTATTCCAGCACATGCATTTAGCAATGCTGATAACACAAAACATATGTAACATCATCAACCAATCTCCGAAAATAAATAAAGTCATACAGGCTCATATTGTATTAACACTAAGTATAAACAAAATTGAACTAACATCTGTAAAATTGTAGGCAAATATGTACTTACTCTTTCTGATTTCTGACTGTGTTGCTAAGCGCACTCCGAGTTGCAGGCGGAGGTAGTGATGAAGCTACATTCCTTTTAAAAAAGTTGATTTAATTGAATATTATTACATAAATATAACCATAGTAGCATTAGTCTATAATGAATAACTGATGTAAATAATTTTAGACGTGTGCAATAAGCCTATATGCGTGTCAATGGGCCATTACTGGAGAGGCACACCGCAAAAAAAACACATTTGCGCAATTCATTAACTGGGTATATTTACACATTTCAGCACATTTACACACATTTAGAACTGATATATGCGAGCAAGCATCGTCAATGATAATGAGGTAGCATTTAAACTAGTCAAAATATAATCTAAACATCTAGGTGGCCTATTTTCTTAACTTTTAAATTCTAGCTTTGATACATAATGATCTAAACATATCATTTACACATACAAATTTCCTAACTGGGGTTTACAGTGCATATGCACTAAAAAAAAAAAAAAAAATGACGTTGAAATGGTACGAGATATTAAATTAATGGTATAGATATGCACTTTCATTAGATCGTGTTGAATATATCAAATTTCAATACTCTGGATGGCAAGTGGAAAATAGTCCACCCAGTATAATATGTAGGCTACATGTTTATATTGAATAGCTTGTCAACTAATGGAAGTAAGACTAAATACTTACTCATCCGAAATTCTATCCACAGCTGGATCAAGTCGCTCTAAAAAAAATACAAACGGTCGTCATCAGAGTCGCGCTCTTCTTCTGATGAAAATGTACATTCCTTCTACACCGGTGTATCGTGCCATGATCTTCCCAACGCGCAGGTGACTAAACTTGAAGCCTTTAATGCATTTGCTTGGGGACGTTTACCTGTTTTACATAGATGGCTTAACACATTATCTTGTGAATACCACGCTCATGAGTAGGCGTGAATGAATTAAAGTAAATGAGCTCGTAATGAGCTCGACTGGAATCACTCTATTTTCATACAGATTACAGAAACTGAGAATATTTGTTTTTAATATGAATTAATTCATTTAAAAGATGTGATCTCAAGCTTTATGCCCGTGGGTATTTTTGCCTGTTTGACTGAATTTTCGTGGAGTTTCAGATCATTTCCGAACGCGTTTCAAATTGGAGTTCGCTGACAGAGAGAGTGCAGCACTCTCTGCTTTGAAACACCTCCATACTGTCACGTATGATTGGAGGGTTATGGGAGAAGCGACATGGAGGGTGATATTGAGCGATGCGTCGAGGAGGGGTTTTAAAGGGCAGGTTACGGGAATATTAGCTCTGGATAATTAGGTACTAGAGTTGGGTGTTGATCCACCTCCAGAGACAGAAGGCTGAAGGAGCAGGGGAAGAAGTGTGGTAGATTTTTTTTTTACGTCCCTGACTCCTAATTAGCTGGTGCATCTCCAATAAACATCCAAGCGCCTACAGTCGACACTTAATAATATCTTTATACTCTAGCTCTGCCTCTGCAGTCGACAACTGGCTTCGAGTTAGCAATCCCTAACTTGTTCCCGTAACTAACTTGCTGGGGGGGGCAGTTCTCCTCGGGCCAACAAACAAACAGTGTATGATTATGATTCAGGCAGCATTATAGGTTAGAAGTCAGATTAGATCAGAACATTCAGAATATTATCTAGTTCCATCTAAAGATCGGAGTCATCACGCGGGTATGGAGACGGTTTGTTTAGGATCAGTGTCGAAGAACGTGAAGTCGATGAGGCCTTCACAGTGTCTATGTGACACAATCTCTGCTGACACTTCAGGGATGTGTTGTGGTCATGTATAGGTCCTCCATCTTATCTGGATACAGCCCGGATATGGCTGACTACTACATAAGTTGTGCCTAGGCCCAGGTCCACCATCTGATCTGGATTCTGCCCGTATCCGGCTGATTACAGTAAACCTCGGAATAAACAAAAAGACTAACATTAGCGTTGATGGCATTCTTCTTATGATGTAACGAGTAAATAATGGGTGTCATAGGAAGTATTCCCGGAGCCAGCTGACATAGTTTATGCAGCCTAATAATCATTTAACTGATTTGAATAATAGGAATTTATCATTTTCTATGTGTATACCAGGTTAAAGAGATATGTTTTTAGTCTAGATTTAAACTGACAGAGTGAGTCTGCTTCTCGGACAATGTTAGGAAGACTGTTCCAGAGTTTAGTTGATAAATAGGAAAATGATCTACCGCCTGCAGTTGATTTTGATATTCTAGGTATTATCAACTGGCCAGCATTTTGAGATCGCAATAGACATGAAAGACTACAATGCTTTAAGAGCTTGCTCAAGTACTGTTTAACAAGGTTAGATGTTATGGGAAGGAGGAGGCGGGAACTGGCGAACAATAAAAGACTTTAATAAATAAAGTAGTAGTAGTAGTAGCCTTTATTGTCACTAGTCACAAGTACTAGCGAAATTAGCCATCAACCTGTCCATACAAACATACATACAATATGACAAGGGGGTAGACAGGACAGGAAGACAGAGCATTGAGGAAGAAAATACAGCATAACATGAGGAGAGGTGAGGAGAAAAAAAAGGCAACCCCCAGACTATGCTCCTGTGAGGAGTACAGTTTGGGAACAGTAAAAAACACCTCAGCAACATTAGCACATATCAGTACAACATGAACACATAAGACTTGCAACAGGGTAGGGGAGTGGGGGATGGAGGTGACCCAGCACAGGCAGGCAGCCATCCGGCCTGCAGCCATTTTCGGCGCTGGTCACAGACCCGCCTGTCAGACTGGTGGTACAAAGCGTTGAAGGCGAGGGATGGGGGGTGGGGGGTGATTGCATATCTGTATATATGTAAGAGTTCGTGTATGTGTAGGCCTGCAGAGAGTCGCTAAGCCAGCACCATAATCTAGTTGCCTCAAGTCCGCAGGATTGTCAAAGCGATACACAGCAAGTTGCCATGGAGACGACCCTGATCAGGTCCCAGACAGAGTGGGGGAAGGAACGCAAGAGCGTCTCGCTGCAGTGCTCTTCCGGAGGAGTTGTTGTTCCAACAGCGGCCTTGGCCAAGGCCAGTGCTGGATGAGGGGGGCCGAAAGCAGATAAGATTGGGGTTGTTTGGTCTTGGGACGGTAGCCGCATTCCGATTTACACAGCTCCTGGTCCATTTTGGTCTCCGAAACGATCCATTTGCCTTTGCAAAGCTGTGAGCTTCTCCATGATGTTATCCATATAGTGGTTCATAGTCACAGTCTGAGTGCTGACAGCTCTGCCCACCGCTTCAATCATGACGGGCAGCCTTGTGGGGCTTTGGACAGCTGTCACCGTCTTCTTAATTCCTCGATAAACCAGGGCAATGCCCGATCCAATCAGCAGAAAACCTGTTATCATGGTTCCGAATAGGTAGATATCTTCAATGTCCTCCACGGAAAGAACGGCCAAACACACGACCCGCCACCTCTCCCACGCGTCCATCGTGTAGCCAGCTGCGAACGTTCCGGCAGGGCAGTCAGGTTCCCCCGAACCCAAGCTTCTCGTCGAGAAGATGGTGTCAATTGCGTTGAGAGACCAGTTGATCAAATCCATAATTTCTTAGTTTGGAGAGCAGTGCGGAGAGAGTCTCTCAAAGTACAAGACAGTAGACGAGACGAGAGGAGCAAAGCAGGGGAAGTAAGGGAGAGGAGGGGAAGAAAATGCGACCGCCTTCGTTGAGAGCCAAAGCAAGAGAAATAAAGAAATAAAGAAACAAATACAAAATGAACGTAAAAGACAGCACTCACGGATGACTGCTGTCACATAATAAAACAACACAAAACAGGTTCAGGCCTGTTCCTCTTTCGATCTCCACTGTCGTCGCTCCTTCTTTTATGCTTCCGCTCCTCCGTAAGAGATAAAAGACCGTTGCGTTGCGCAGTTGGCGCTCATCATTAATCACGCCAGCGACCTTGTGCCGCTCTCTGCATTTTGGACCAGCTGTAGTTTGTTTATTATGCGTGCAGGGCAACCACCCATTAGAGCATTACAATAATCTAGCCTTAAGTTCATGAACGCATTTTTCTTTGAAAGCATATGCCGCAATTTAGATATATTTTTAAGATAGAAGAATGCGGTTTTACAGATGCTAGAAATGGCTTTCAAATTAAAGAGTGGTATCAAAGAGCACACCCAGGTTCCTAACTGATTAAGAAGACTTGACAGAACATCCAACAATTGTTAGACAGTATTCTAGGTTAGTACGTGCAGAGGTTTTTGGTCCAATCATTAGAAAATTCATTTTCAGAATTTAGTAGGAAATCACTTGTCATCCAAATTTTTATGTCAGCTAATGCATTCCATTAATTTTGTGAATTGCTAACTTTTGTCTGGGCGCGAAGAAATATAGAGCTCAGTATCATCAACATAATGATATCTCACAAGGGTAGCATGTACAGGGTGAACACCAACAGTCCTAGTACTGAGCCTTGTACTCCATACTTTACTAATGATCGATATGACATCTCATCATTTACTGCTACAAACTGATAACGGTTTGCTAATGCAATTCCACTAATGCTAACATAATTTGAGTCTATTCAGAAGAATGTTGTGGTCGATAGTGTCAAATCCAGCACTAAGATCGAGTAACACTAATAGAGAGATACAACCACGATCGGATGATAAAAGTAAATAATTTATAACTCTAATGAGAGCAGTCTCAGTACTATGATACTGTATGGTCTAAATCCTGACTGGAAATCCTTGCAGATACCATTTCTTTCTAAAAAAAGAACATAGTTGTGAAGATACTGCCTTTTGTAGTATTTTTGACAAAAAGGGTAGATTTGAGATAGATAGGCTTGTAATTCACTAAAGCCCCTTTCACACAGAGATTCCGGAAAATACACGGATAATGTGACCCGGCATTTGTCCCGGGATTGTTTGATTTCGGTTCATTCACACTGCCAGTGATTGGCCGGGATCTGTGAGTGCGTTCACACACAACCCGTTAATGTCCCGGAAAGCCGCCGGACGTCAGGATGAGACGTGTAACGTACGCGACGAAAACATGTGCACCCGCGCACCTTTCCACAGAGCTGGCGAACGATTGCAGCTTCAGCGCGGATTGTGAGGAGCTCCTGTCTCTGCTTCATTCCAGTTTGCAGACATTTTTTCGTTCTTTCTTTGCTGATGACGAACACAAACTTTCTTCTAAGAGCAACAGAGTCGCGCGATGGCACATGCGTCATCACTATGAGACACCCTTTACGGCATTGGTTCTGGCTTTTGTTCACACAGCACGCGTTCCGGGTCTGAACACGGCAATGTTACTAGGTCCCCAACCCGGGATCGATCCCGGCATCAATCCCGGGTCGTGTTTGCGTTCACACAGAAGGCACTCTGGCAATTTGCCGGCAATTTGCCGGGTTCAAAGTGTTGTGTGAAAGGGGCTTAATTCTCTAGAATCAAGTTCCGTTTTTTTTAATAAGAGGTTCAATAATAGCCAGCTTAAAGGTTTTCAGTACATATCCTAGTGACAAAGATGAATTAATGATATTAAAAAGAGGATATATGACCTCTGGAAGCATCTATTTCAGTAGCTTAGTCAGTATAGGGTATAACATACATGTTGATTTATATCAGGGGTCGGCATCGGGCAAAAAAAAAAAAAAAAAAAAAAAGAATTGCCACTAGATGGTGGGCTGGAACATAATCAAAGGATAATTTAAGAAATTAATTGATGAAAAATGCAACTACAATTGCCTGTGACAGACTGTTACAGTGTATTTTGATGATCAGTCTGTGTTACTCTGTAAAAGCTGTTACTCTGTAGTAGGACAGTCATTAACAAAAAGCCAAATTTTTGTGGCGGTGTCCGGATTTTACACGGGATAAATTAATAAAGCAGTTGTGACACGTAACCTGGCAAGTATCTTCATTCACCAACTTGCAACACAGACCGCCTTGCTAAAACACACATGTGTCCATGTGTCATGGTTATAGAGAGAAGTAGACAGGCAAGTAGTAGCAGTAGTAGTAGTAGTAGTAATCTAAACAGTGTTTATTGAACAGAGGCACGGATGTGAATTGCAGTGATGATCGGTGAGTAGATTGGATGTGGAACTTAGCTTGATGGTTAACTTGATATCTCTGTTATATTTGCAGGCTGGATACACCATGCAGACGACAGATAAAGAACCAGCAGGAGATGTAAGGATGGCTGACGCGAAACAGACGTTCCCGAAGCTTTGCGAGTTCCCGAAGCGCAGATGTTTCGAAACACTGATCCGAAGCGTGATTCAAAACACCCATGTCACGTGACTTCGGCTAAATGAAGCTTCTGAGTGTTTCGACAGGTGGCAAGCTCCGCCGTGGCAAGCTCCGCCGATTCAGCGTTTGATTGACAGGGTCGGGAACGGAACACACAATCGCACATCTGTATAAAAGTGAAGTCAATGCATCTTGACCTCGTGGGTTTTTTTGTGAGAGGATTTTTTCAAAGACTGGAGAAATTATCTGTTAAAAAGAAGTAGGCTAAGTCATTCGACAGCAGAGAAATTAATATTTTTGAATAAAAATCTATTAAAAATTGAGATATTGTGGCTTGATTTCTTTTATTAATATTCATTTTTCAGGACCAAAATAACATTATGCACATTGAGGAGCCTACAGGTTACAAGCTTCACATATTAGGAAAATAGCTACAATAATAAAAAATAAAAAAATAAAAATTTTAAATGACTTGTTGTCAAGGTTGTTTCAGATCAACACCTGCAAGTGACCACTAGGTGTCACCGTGGAGACAGGTGTCGGATTGATTCGAAGCCTCGACACAATATGGCACATTTGGTTCAACTGTTTCATTGCTTCACGAAGCCTCGATCTGCCCACCACTAAGGAGATGACAGTCGGCGAAGAGGAACGGGATCTTCTTGGTAAGCATTAAGGTAAGGATTGTTGAGAGTCTGTGTGGTAACGTAACGATAAGACCAGACAAGGAAGTGAAGGGGAAGTGTCTCTTTATATTGAGGGTGATTGATGATGTGCAGGTGTGGTGAATCAGAATAGCAGGTGCGGTGAATCAGAAGTCCAGGGAGAGTGAATGAGAGGGCGAAGCGTGCTGATCTGGGGCCTCATTTAAAAAGCTGTGCATAGGATCATTACTAAAAGTGTACGTGCGCCCGAAAGCCAAAAATGGCGTACGCAAAAAAATATTCAGACTTATAAAACCGTTCGTACGCCAGAACCTGCGCAGAATTCACTTTATAAATCCCAGTCAGCGGAAGATTATGCGCACATGCGTCTCCACCCCGAAATAACCATATATGGAGCTTACAACGCCTAGTTTTTACTATGCATATCCTCATCTGCATATCATTTGCATATGATTATTCATCCACGTGATGACATGTTTAACGGTACAAGACATTAGGAAAATATGAAATACGGATGTGCCGTCACATTACATTAATAAAAATCATTTAGTAGCCTATCCTTGATTCGTTTTTGAATAAATAAATCAAATAGTGTAAAATACATTTCAGAGAAAGTTTTTCTCAATCTTTTCCACTGGCCAAATAGTATTTTTATATTTTTTAATTGCAATAGATAGACCTTGTTTTGCATTATTTGCACGAAAATATTTTCTCAGACAATCTGCTATTATCATGATAAGCAATTATCTCTGTAGTTAAAACATTAAAACACAGCACGCCAGCTGAAAAGTGTTGAAAAGCATTGCATCCACAACAAATATTTATATTTATTAAATATAATTTTTTTTGTGACTTCTCAGTAATGATGTAGGCTAGTTTAAGTGTTTAACTCCATTAATGAGAATGGCATATTTAATCTAATGTTTATATCAAAACTAAAACATAGTTTAAATCATTCTTTTATTTATTTTAACTGTTATTGTGAACATGCACTGTATTTATGATTAGGACTCATAGTGAAAATGTACAGTTGTCCTTCATCATGCCGTTAGATAGGCTATACATGCGTCAGTTTCACTAACGGCCAAACGCGCTTGCTGGCGCGGACATTTAAGAAGGGATGGATATTTGCTTTGAGTAAAATTTCTTGGTGAGTAAAATTATATTTGTATTATCTTTCTGTATATGTATAATTTTCTTTAGATTTTCTGTCTAAAAAAGACCAAAAAGACATTTAACCAACTAACCATTGGTGTCGCCAAACTGCTCCGTCTCCAAAACGTTCGTACGCATGGGTCAGAGTTTGCGTGCAGGTGCGCACATTTTCCCATCAAGTTTGTTTTTATAAATCACAACTTATGCGTCGGAAGTAGCGTACGCATCTTTCAGGGCCTGTTTTGTGCGTATGCAACGTTTATAAATGAGGCCCCTGGTAACTCCGTTACAATATGTGGAATGGATAAAAATAAATCAAACTTGAATAAGCCCATTAATGGCATGTTTGAGTCATGCTCTTAACGAATTATGTTTTATTTCCTCTTTCCATATTGTGAATGATAAATGTGTATCATTTTGATTGGCTTGTTACACAATGGAGCCTATTTTTACACTCTTCCTTAGCATACTCGCGTACTAAACTGCAAAAAATGTTATTGTTTGTGTGCTGGAGGTACGCTATTATGCCGTGTGCAGTGTGATGTTAACATTTAAGCTAACTGGTGAGAGAAAATGGCACTATCAAAGAGTCTAAAGAGGAAAGTTGACAGAAAAAATCGGTCATACAAAGAAGAATGGAAAGACAACTATGCGTTCATCCTACCTTGTTTTGTCTGCAACAAAGCGACCCACAGACTCTTTTGACAGTCTTTGAGAACTGTTTTAAATGAAAAGCTCTCAGTTCATCTAAAAATAAAACATTGCAGCAAAAACTTTCTCATACTTTTATTTTGAAGGCACAATCAATAAAGAGGAAGTTATTGTAAGTAATGCTGGGTACACACCACAAGATTTTTTACATCTTACAAGATTTTCAAAATGTCATAGACCACAAACATGAGGACAAAAAATCCTAGATTGAACCGTTTTGCTCCTATAGTGTGTGGTGTGCCATGATGTGACAAAGACAGCACACCTCACACTAACAGATTTTCAACCCGAGTCTCGACTGTGAACACAGGAAATCTCGTAAAATCTCGCGAGACTTCAGAATATGTATGGTGGACAATATGCAGGAAGAAATTGCGATGATAGTGTTTGGAATGATTTTCACAGAAAATTTACAGGGGGAAAAAAAGAAAAGGGTTTAGGTAAAGTTGTGGAGACAGCGGGAATTTAGTGAACTTCTCAGATAAAGTTTGTGGTAATGCACACACGCTGGCCCTGTCTCTGAACCATGGTTTCACTATACAAATAAAAAATGGATATTGTAGATAAACCATGATAACCACAAATTAACCATTATTTTTGCTAAGAAAAATTCTAACTATAGTATTTATTTGTTTATACAAATGTTCAATACGCCTAATAAAACCATGGTTAATTCTCTCTCTCTCTCTCTCTCTCTCTCTCTCTCTCTCTCTCTCTCTCTCTCTCTCTCTCTCTCACACACACACAACTGCGTTTGTTATGCTTCTGTCTTCCATCATCTCGCTTTCTATTGGATATTGTTTAGTTTCACGTGATAATCTCCAGAGCGTGCGCGCGTTTGTCCTCGGGGTTCCCCCCACACATCAGGATTTCTGATCGTAAATATTCAACATGTTGGATATTTGCGATTTGCGATCGGGGCGCCTCCGATGTTCTTCCGAGCAGGTTCGGACACTCTTAACACACCTCACACCACAGGAAAATCTGATAAGATAATCTTTAAAACCATCAAGATAATCGGGACATAGCTAGGATTGTCGGAAGGGGGAAAATCGGCCCAAAATCAGCCCGATTATCTTTAGGTGTGTACCCAGCATTACTGTTGCTGTCATGACAGATTTATTTCAGAACCAGCTGCTATCAAAATAATCTGGTTGCGGGCGCAGGCCAGATATTATTGCTGGCGGGCCAGTTTTGGCTGGTTGCCGACCCCAATGCCCGTTGCCGACCCCTGATTTAGATGATTTAACAAGTTTAGACAATTATTCCTCTCCTATTGCAACGAATTAATGGATTTTTTTTTTTCTCAGGGACACTACAATGCACTGTCTGAATTTTCTCTCTAATATTATCAATCTTGTAAGTAAAGAAGTTCATTAAGTCATAACTGCATAACTGCTTCTGAAGTTTCTTTGGAAACTTCAGAAGTAGAAGCTTTATTTCTTGTTCATTTAGCCACTGTATCAAATAAATACCTAGGGTTGTGTTTGTTTTATTCTAAGAGAGTCGAAACATAAGCAGATCTTGCTGTTTTTAAGTACTTTTTGTACGCAATCTTGCCCTCTCTCCACAAAATGCTAAAAATGACTTTTTAGAAATAATCGTTTTCTGTGATAAAAACGGGGTTTTCGTGTAAATGAGAGGCCAAACCATAGGGAAATATCTGCATCTTCCCTTCGTGTAAACGGGGCATTAATGCACGGTGAAGAGGAAAGTTTGAGTGGCCAAACACTCTCCAAGGATCACAGATGGAGAATTGCAGAGATTACTTGAGTTTTGTAGCCTGGGTTTTCTCATGCTGCGATTTTATTCACGCTGCTAGGCAGCCTGGATTCCATGGACCAGATTTTCGCCTCAACGAAGGGATCAATCACAGAACGGGGAGGGAGCAGCAAGACGATGACGAAGTCTATGCAACACACCAAAGCAGTTTGTTTATACCTATGAATCCAACATGGCTGCAGACGCAAAGTTACCTTTCGATGCAGCCTTAGATACACGCCATTGTGTACACATAAATCTCTGACCCATCGTCTTCTTCCTCGTCAAATTTCTGTCGCTCTACATATGTCATCTGGTATAATTGACGATTGGCTATGAGCTACGTACACGCGCACTTGATCGACATTTGTAGCACCCAATTAACGGCTCAGGGCATTTGTGAACCACGCCTCAAATACAAGAAAATTAACATGTTAGGTCTGACGTTAGACAACCCCTACATCACCACATGTTCTTTGGGAGGGTTTCAAAAAAATCCTCCTCGCTCCTCCAAAAACAAACTCCAGCATATTCAGTTGTCAGACATGACTGGAACTTCAAAAGTAACTGGATTCTATGGTCAGATGAAACAAAAAAGGGCTTTTGGCAGCAAACCCACCAGATGTGTTTGGTGCCATCAGGGATAAAAAGTACCTCATGCCTACGGTTAAATATACTGCTTGATCTTATATGTTGTGGGCCTATTTTTCTGCTGGAGGTCCTGGACATCTTGTTCAGATACATGGTATTATGGATTCTAGCAAATACCAGATAACAGATAAAAAATCAAAACCTGACTGCCTCTGTTAGAAATCTTACAATGGGCCATGGTTGGTTCTTCCATAAGGACAACGGTCCAAAACAAACATCAAAATCAATACAAAAATGGGTAACTGAACACAAAATGAAGCTTCTGCCATGACCATCCCAGTTCCCTGACCTGAGCCCTGTAAAAAATGAGTGGGGTGAATTGAAGAGAAGAAGCACCAACATAAATGTGTGAATCTGAAGGATCTGGAGAGATATTCTATGGAGGAATGGTCTCTGATCTCTTGTCAGTTGTTCTCCAAACTCATCAGGCATTATAAAAGAAAACTCAAAGCTGTTATCTTGGAAAAGGAGGTTGCGAAAAGTATTTAATAACAGGGAGCCAATAATTATGGCATGCGTGTTTTGGAGAAAAGCATTTATTTCATAATGTGATTTACATCCCACTTTCAATTCTTTTACTTCAATGAAAGGTTAGATTTTTGCGATTTTTTTTAAATGAAAGATCAAAGGGATAAACAATCCAGATTTTTACAGCCATTTTTGATCATATTTACCTGGGGTGCCATTAATTCTGAGCACCACTGTACCTTGACAGTTCAGTTTGAGCTAGACTAAAAGTATGCTCTTAGTTTGAAAGACCTGCAATTTAAAAATGGTGCAACCGGAAATGCTTCAGGGCCAGACATGCACAGTTGCATTCCAACACATTTGTTATTGTTTACGTCCTTGAAATGGTCTATAATGAATGGTAACCAGCCATTTAAAAGTTAATTGGCTGCAGATGCGACATGAACCAATCAGATTGAGCAAAGTAGTTAACGCTGTAAATATCATCAGCTTGCGTTTTGGACCCATAAGTCTGCGCCATCTAGAGTTTCATGACAAAACTGTGCATTAGTGAGATAGCGATTGCATGAGTTAATTATTTCTACCTGTCTGAGCATCTCTAATAGTGAAGCTGTGAGTTTAGGTTACTTATAAATAGAAAGAAATGTGTCATAGCTTTGCAGTTTGCAAGTTATTTTATTGATAGATCTCAGGACAGCATTGACAATAAGCTTGTATACTCCTTAATGTTTCTGTGCTCAAGCGATCTGTATGTGATGTGCGGGCTGATGACTGTTTGTGTGTGTGCAGCGCATTAGTTTAGAATGGCGATTTACTTACCTGTACAATAACTGTTTAAAATGTGCATTCACCTAATTGATATTGATGGCATATTTGTGCTTGTGATGGAGCGGTAGGAGAGCGCTCTCGGGGTATGCATTTATTTGTCATTTTATCAGATTTTTTTAGATTTTGGGTTTAAATAGTATACTAGTATTTTGGTTTCTCAAGCCCACGTGATCATCGTTTAATTCACGGCAACTATGAGGGAACGCTGAGCAAACTATTTCGCTGTAGCGACCAAAAGCTATGCAAAATTCAGCCCAGGACAGAACACGAGAAGGATTTTGAGTTATGTTCTTGAGAATGACTGACAAATCACCGTTGTCAATTTAGTGATTTGACTTGCTGGGTGGGAGCAGAAATAACCTCATTTCTCATGTCAAAAAGTAAGAAGTACTTTCATCAAGTATTTGCACTGTGATTTTCACGAGTTCACACTTACAAACAAGTCGGATAGAGTAAATGGTATGCGTATTTGACATGCTGTCCAAAGAGAGGGCTATGGGCTATGAACCCAAAGTATGTGAGGGTTAGACGTGCTAATTGCTGATGACGTGTTGATTGGATAGATCATTTGAACGTGCTCCTCCCGAGCTTTGTTAATGAAACATTATATATTAGCCACTGGTGGCAGTTTCCAAAGTGGCATTCTGCATGACAGGCAGGGAAATTGCGCAGAAGAATGGTGTGTATGGAAATCGAGCCTGAAGCAGAAAGGTAGGAGCTGTCCGGGATAGAATCTGAGCCATGGAATTGGCTTGGGCCTGGTTATGCAGCCTGAAACTGGAGGTTCTTCAGGTTGCCCTGAGATTCGAGCATGGGGTTCGACGGATCTCACTCATTTTGTTGATTTTAGGAGAAGAATTGACAAACTGCAGAAGAATGTCTTAGTTGTATTTTTCCACTTTATTCTATCCACGTTACAATTTAGTGTCTAAATTTGTCAGGCTTGTCATAACTCTTTAAAATGTCCATTTCTCTATGGTGGAGTTAGTGGAGAAAGACGCAGAGGAAGATGGAAGATGTCTCGCCGGAGGGGGTGAGGGTAGGAATCGGTGTTTTGCGTGCAGTGAACCGATTTGAAAGGCTGAGCTCGGCGGCGGTTTAGGAAAGTAGCTCCTCAAGCTTTGTTAATATTTCGCCTGGCTCTGCACTACGAGCCTCCGCTCAATGCCTCCCCAAATGGACAAGGCGTTTATATTTTACGTGTTCGTAAAGACAGGGGTGTCTCAGAGTGAATTGAGTAATTAAGCTCAAATACAGGCATGTTGGGCCCTTGGGGCAGGGCCGAAATGCTGGAAAACTATCATGGGACGGTAAACCTGCTGCATATATACCTCTGTAACATAGTTAGTTGTTGTGGGAAGAAGGAGGCTGGAACCGGCGAACATTCACAGACTTTAATAATTAAATAAACAAATACAAAATGAAAGTAAAGGCAGCAGTCACTCACGGACGATTACATAAAATAGAAACAAAACACAACATAAAACAGACAAGGCCTGGGGCCTGATGTATAAACGTTGCTTACGCACAAAATGGGTATAGAAGTATGCGTACGCATTTTTCCACGCACATATCGGGATTTATGAAAAATAAACTTGGCGTAAATAAGTGCGCACCGTAAGGATGCTCTTGACCGTGCGTACGCACTCTTTTAGAAGAGTATGTGACACCAACTGGCCCAAATAGCAATAACTATTTAAAATGAAAAACTTCTAAATTATCCTATTACATCACCCAATAAATCAAATTGCATCAACCTGAATTATCATTATCAGCATTCTTAACCAGGTGCAAATACTATATAAAAAAAGATAATACAAACATTATTTCACTCACCAAGCCTATCACACGAAGCAAACATCCATCCCTTCTTAAATGTCTGCGCCAGCGAGCGCGTTGGGCCGTTTAGTGAAACTGACGCAGCCTTTCTAAAACCATACATCTTCATTATACGTCCTAATCATAAATACCGTGCATGTTCACAATAATAATTTAAATAAATAAAATAATGATTTAAACTATGTTTTATTTCTGATATAAACATTTATATTAAATATGCCATTCTCATTAATGGTGTTAAACACTTAAACTATCATTACTGAGAAGTTACAACATTTTTATATTCAATAAATAGAAATATTTGTTGTGGATGCAATGCAACACTTTTCCTCTGGCATGCTGTGTTTTAATGTTTTAACTACAGAGATTAACTGCTTATCATGATAATAGCAGATTGTCTGAGAAAATAGTTTTGTGCAAATAATGCACAACAAAGTCTATCTTTTTCCATAAAAAATATAAATCAATTAAAAATACTATTTGGCCAGTGGAAAAGATTGAGAAAAACTTTCTCTGAAATGCATTTTACACTATTTTATTTATTTATTTATTTAATCAAAAACATGGCAAGGATAGGCTATTAAATAATTTTTATTAATGACATCTGTATTTCATATTTTCCTAATGTATGGTACCATTCACGTGGATGAATAATCATATGCAAATGATATGCAGATGAGGATATGCATAGTAAAACTAGGCGTTGTAAGCTCCATATATGTTTTTTTTCGGGGTGGAGACGCATGTGCGCACAATCTTCCGCTGACTGGGATTTATAAAGTGAATTCTGCACAGATTCTGGCGTACGCACGGTTTTATAAGTCTGAATATTTTTTGCGTACAACATTTTTTGCTTTCGGGCGCACGTACACTTTTAGTAAGGATCCTACGCAGAGTTTTATAAATGAGGCCCCTGGTCTTTTCTCGTCATTCACTGTCATCGCTCCTCCTTTTATCCTTTTATCCTCCTCCCCTGCTAATTTGGTTGATTATCTAAACGTGCTCCTTTAGTATTTTAATAAAACATCATAAAGTGTTCACTTCCTCATAGAACTTGTAAGGGTCAGACAGGTCAATTTAGCTCAATTGGAATTATTAATTTATTTATAGGGAATCTTAAAAGAATCACTTACGGCCGAACAAATGACTCGTCCAGTGTTCATTTGAACCGGCTGTAACTATCAGCTCTGCAGCGGATATAAATATCCAAACTATAGTGAAACACTATTTATTAGCAAGGTAACTTAGATCAGCAGTTTAAGACATTAAATGCATAAGCACATCACAAGAACAATTATTTTTCAAATACAAACAAGACTTTATTGATTATTCTAACACATAAAACTAATATCTAATGCAAACACACACACATACACATTCATACGAGTTGCAGAAAGAAAGATTGAGGAAAGAATGATTTTTAAAAATGAGATAATGAAATCCCAAGTTTCTAAATGGCATTGTAGGCCATGACCTGAACGAACCATCAATCATTAATTTAACCCTTCTATCGTTTCTTAGGCGGGGTTATTACATTTTATATCAAAGCACCTCTGCCGGAACCTCTGCCGTTCTCTTGGTCGGGCCCCGAGCTGTGCCATCTCTGAACCAATCAGTCTTTTCCGAACTTTCTAACATTGACAACGTTTTTTCTTTAGTTGGACTCATCTCTTTGAAGCTTATATGGCTGTAAAGTTCCTAGCTGGGGGTTTTCATTGGTTAGTGTAGACTGGCTGGAGCTTGGATTTTATGGTTCTGGATTGGTGATTTGGGGTCTGAGATGTTGAGTTTTGTGTGAATTATGCTTGAACGAATCATCTGGAAGATTCATTTGTGTTTGGTTCGCCCTCAAATCCTACAAACTAATAATCACAACTTGTAAACTGGGAATTTTCTCAAAGCTCTGACTTGTAGGCCTACCACATGACCGCAGTACCTCCTGAGTGCTGCATATTCATTTAGTCGTTTATAATGTTGCCATAAAAGTGCATAATTACGGGTCTAAGGCTCATAGTAGAACATCATCATGTGTTGTCATCTCAAAATTATGGTAATTATGACATGTTAACCATGTTATCTTATGTTTTCCATGTTGGTGTGTATTGTTTATGTAACCCGCAGTTAGTGGTTGACTTATTACACAGGAAAACATGGACCTAATAGCTGACCTTATTTACAGTACTTTCTTTAATGCAGGTTCCTGATCTTATTATGAACGATTCATCATTACTTGTTAGTCCAAAGGAAAAACTAATTAGGAAACACTGTCACAATATCATTGCAAAAGTAAAATAGGTTGTAAATGGCAAATCACACTTAATTTAAATAATATCAGTGTGATTGGTTAAACTGTATGAATGGTGATTATGGCTGGGTTATGTGAAAATATATGGCTTTTTTTCCAGAGGAACTATTAACCATTCGTCTAGTAGTTTAAAAACATTTCATTTTCTTTGGGGCTATTCACACTTCAGCAACAACTGTTGAAAGCAGCTTTTATAGAAATAAATCACTGGACCAAGGGTACCTTGTAGAGATGTGGAGGAACCTCTGTTTTGGCACACATCAGGAACATTTGAGTCCAGTATTTAATTACAATATCCCTATAAGGCATGCAGGAGCATCCAAATGACATTTTGTACCCTTTAAAAACACTGTGAGAAGTGGACTCTTTCTTAAAGGGGTCATATAATGGTACATGCACTTTTACAAGTTGATTGTACTGAAATGTGTGTTGGCAGTGTCTGTGCACAGCCATCATATAATGATAAAAATCCATCCAGTGGTTTTGTTTTAATCTCCTTATATGTTTTCCCCTGCCTCAAATCGAGCCGTTCGAGCCTGTGACGTCACAAGCTCGCACGCCCCTCCTACTTTTGTTGATTGACAGCAGCGTTTCAACACAGACCCGCCCTCGCTCGTGAGTGAGATCATAGTTCGTCATTGTTGATACAATGGAGCAGAATGGCGCCTAAGCGATTGTGGTGTTCTGTTCTTGGGTGTAATAAGGAACACAGCAGTCATTTTAATGTTCCTAAATCCGAACCGCTGAAGACGCAGTGGCTGAGTTTTGTTTATGAAGGGAATCCGACGAGCAACGTCAATGCGCTCATGTTTGTGCAAATCATTTCTCACCAGACTGCTTTTTAAACGAGGCGAGGGTCAATATAAATCAGGTTTAGCTAAGAAGCTGCTACTGAAAAAGGAATCGGTACCAACTATTCGTGTTCCTGCTGGACCTCCAGAAGTGAGTGTAACGTATTAACCGTATATTAATCTTTTCAAATCCCTTGCACGCTTCACGATGATTGTGGCTAATGTTTACACTCAGGGTGGATTACGGCATGTATTCTATGTAACGTTACGACGTTCTCAATATAGTTCATAATCCCACGTTTATAATGAAAAATGCGTTATAGTTATTGTGTTATTAAAAACTGTGTACGCAGGTGTTACAGTTAACGTAACAGGAATATTAACAGGAATATCAATGCAGTTACAATACTATAGATGTACTTAAAAGTTTTCTTAAAACATAAAACATTTTCGTACTGCACTAAACATAAACATACAACCAATTCGGTAACACTTTATTTGAAGGGGTGTGCATAAGACTGACATGACACTGTCATAAACATGACATAACACCTGTCATGAACATGAAGGAGTCTTTATGAATGTTTATGACTGTTGTCATTAAGTGTCATTCGGTAAATTATGACACTTTTAATGCAAAGTTGACATTGTTTAAAATGTCTTTGTTATGACAACTTGACATTAACAAAGACAAAAAATGTCTTTGTTATGACAACTTGACATTACCCAAGACAAAAATGTCTTGATTATGACAACTTGACATTAACAAAGACGGAAATGTCTTTGTTATGACAACTTAATATTAACCAAGAAATCATAACCTGTCAACCTGTCACAAATATGTCATAACAGGTCTAATTATCAAACTTCAAGCATTTTGCAGTGTAATAACCCTTAATGACATCTTTATAACTAGTACAATGTGTTCCACTTTACTTGAGGACAAGTAAAATATTCATGACATAGTTATAATGGTGTCATGACGGCCAAAGTTGTCACAGGTTGACAGGTTATGATTTCTCGGTTAATGTCAAGTTGTCATAACAAAGACATTTCCGTCTTTGTTAATTTCAAGTTGTCATAATCAAGACATTTTTGTCTTGGGTAATGTCAAGTTGTCATAACAAAGACATTTTAAACAATGTCAACTTTGCATTGAAAGTGTCATAATTTACCGAATGACACTTAATGACAACAGTCATAAACATTCATAAAGACTCCTTCATGTTTATGACAGGTGTTATGTCATGTTTATGACAGTGTCATGTCAGTCTTATGCACACCCCTTCAAATAAAGTGTTACCACAAATGCTTAGGTATCCTT
Source organism: Chrosomus eos (assembly GCA_036326025.1). Lineage (NCBI taxonomy): Eukaryota > Metazoa > Chordata > Actinopteri > Cypriniformes > Leuciscidae > Chrosomus > Chrosomus eos. Next base: position 31,944,906 of record CM070834.1, on the reverse strand, counting down.
CAACTACTGCTAGAATCATTACTGACATGACCTCATGTCAGTTTCAGTCACGATAGTTGTACCTAACACTGAGATAACGTCAAGCATCACTGACAAGCCTTCATTTCAAAAAAAAAAAAAAAAACGTTTCTCTTACGAGAGTATCTCTCGTACTGCGTAATATCTTACGCTATGGGGAAACACTCTTTCCTCGAGATTTTGAAGCCAAAAATTATCCTTAATTTTTAATCATGCAAAACGCTTTTGCAGCAGCAAGCAGACAAGGGCGAGACAGCTCGCGCGCCCATTGGCTGCCTTGCTGGAAAAGCTGCAGCCTATCGAGTGAGGCACTGCGTGACGTAATGACGAATGGGGGCGCTTCGCGCCCATTTCGTCATGTCCCGCCAGTAAAGGCGTGGTCTCGCCCTATAATACCCTCGATAGCTGTATTTCCTCTGATTTTTCATTCTTCACGCGAACTCACGCATCGCGGGATCCAGAGTGAGAAGCCGCGCCGTTGACTTGTAGCCTTCTCAGCGGGACGTGCCATCTTCTGAAGTCGCTGGCCCAGCCGCCTTCAACTGCCGTACCTGCTGCGCTTTCCGGCGTACTATATCCTTTTACTCTGCTAAGTGTGTGTGTGTTTGCTTACGTGACGCAACACCCATTTCTACTGTTCTAAAAGAGCTGCGTCTTTTTAAAGATGCCTTCCTGTGGTTCTTGCCGAGCCCCACTCAGCGACGAGGACCGCCACGTCATCTGCGTGTCCTGCCTGGGTGAGGATCACGCGGCCACCGCGCTCGCTGACGGCGGATGCCATCATTGTGAAAGCTTGCCTATGGTGACTCTGCGGACTCGCCTAGCTTCGTTCTCCGAGCCCGCATCCCAGCCCGCCGTGATGCCGCGCCGCAAGAAGCGCCGCGCCCTGCGCGCGCCCGAGCTATTTCCAGCCCGCCAAAGCTCGCCGGTTCGCCCGCCAGCTTCGCCGGCTTCGCTCGAGTCGCTCCCAGACGGACAGCGGCCGCCGTCTGCCGCCGCGTCCGCACTTGAGCTCGACAAACTTACCGGAGACGGCATTGAAACTGAGCCGATGCGTCCGCTCTCTCAAGCCGTGGATTACATCGGCCTGAATGGTGAGATACATTTGTGGCTAACGCTATCCGAGATGACGGAAGCTGAGCGCTCCGTGTTCCTCGACGTTCTCGCTCTGCTGGACGCCGCCCCCCTCAGCGCGGGCCCCGGCCGAGGATTGAGATAAAGCCCGAGGTCTCAAGGCCTTCCTAGTCTCTCTAGGAAAGCGACGGTGTTCAGTTCCCGCTGCGGCCGGATTTTCACCAAAACTTCTCGCTCGTTCAGTTCCAAGCAATGTGACTGTTCCAGTGTATTTCGCAGTGAGCAAGCTGGTTCCACAGCCCGCTTGCCTGCGCACAAAGGCCGTCGTTTCGGCTAACTAGCAGCGCCGCCAGGCCCGAGATCAAACACCGCGCTCTCGCTCTGCTGGACGCCGCCCCCCTCAGCGCGGGCCCCGGCCGAGGATTGAGGTAAAGCCCGAGGTCTCAAGGCCTTCCTAGTCTCTCTAGGAAAGTGACGGTGTTCAGATCCCGCTGCGGCCGGATTTCCACCAAAACTTCTCGCTCGTTCAGTTCCATGCGTTGTGACTGTCCCAGTGTATTTCGCAGTGAAGCAGCCGGTGTCTCAGCCCGCTTGCCTGCGCACAAAAGCCGTTTCTATGGCTACCCAGATAAATCCAATAAAGAGTGCATTTTCTGGTGTTCCGGCCACGGCCGATGGTGTTACGAGTGTTGTAAGAATGCCCACGTCCCAGTGCCCATTCCCACACCCAGACACAGCCCTCCACGGTGCAGGGCTAGCACAAATAAAACCAACTCATGTTGGTTGTGCAGAAAATGTAGTGAACGCGCCCATACAATGCCCGCTTACACTACACGATGCGTGTCCCTTGGTTTCTGTAAAAACGAAACTAACACACATTTAGTCGGCGCGAGCCGACAGTGTTCTCAGTGCAGTAAATGTGTCCGCTGTTTTCGCATTTCCTCACTGACACGCCGAATCCCACGGGATTCACCCCCGCTCGCTTTCTATGCACAACCCGTCACAGAGAAGCTGAGCGCGGCCAGGCTGCCCGCTGTGATTAGCGCGCACCTCGCACGCTGTGAACACAGCGTTGATTCAGTCGGCGCGAGCCGAGTGTTCTCCGTGCAGAAAATGTGCCCGCTGTCTCGCGCCCGCATTTCTCACAGACACTCCGAATCTCACGGGATTCGCCCCCGCTCGTCTTCTCTGCACAACCCGTCACAGAGAGGCTGAGCGCGGCCAGGCTGCCGGCTGTGATCAGCGCGCGCCTCGCACGCTGTAAACACAGCAGTGATTTAGTCGCGCGAGCTGACAGTATTCTCAGTGTAGTAAATGTGCCGCATTTAGTAAATGTGCCCACATTCCCTCACACGCGCCGAATCCCACAGGATTCGCCCCGCTCGCTTTCTCTGCGCGTCCCGCCATAGAGAAGCTGAGCGCGGCCAGGCTGCCCGCTGTGATCAGCGCGCCCCCCGCCTCGAACGCTGTAAACACGGTGCTGTGTTCCCAGTACACAGGGGCTCTCGAGCCGCCGTCCTGCCGCGGCCAGAGCCCAGATTTCATTCTACCCCTAGCTATTCACGCAGATGCGTGGTCAAGGCTTCCCGGGGTATCAGAATGGGTGTTGAACACTATAACGAGAGGCTGTTCGCTACAGTTCGCTCGACGCCCCCGCCGTTATACGGCGCGAGTCGAAACTACGGTGTATAGCGAAGTGTTTCATCTACTTCGAGCCGAGATAGCGAAACTACTGAGAAAAGAGGCTATATAACCTCTATCTCAGGGCGAAGGGGGCTTATACAGCAGATATTTTCTGGTGGGCTCAGACCCATTCTAGATCTGCGACTGCTGAACAGAACGCTCGGGAAGCGCCAGTTCAGAATGCTTACGACCAGGAAAATCCTCGCGCAAGTGCGCCAAGGAGACTGGTTCATGTCAATAGATCTGAAAGACGCCTATTTTCAAATACAAATAGCGTCCCATCACAGGCGATTCTTGAGATTCGCCTTCGAGGGCCAGGCATATCAATACACAGTCCTGCCGTTCGGCCTGTCCATAGCACCCCGTACGTTCACGTAGTGCATGGACGCGGCCCTCGCCCCCCCTGAGACTTCGGGGCATGCGAGTTTTGAACTACTTGGACGATTGGCTGATTCTATCTCGTTCACGAACGGAGCTCATAGAACACAGGGCCGCATTACTCGAGCACCTCGAGGAGCTGGGCCTTACAGTCAATTGGGCGAAAAGCTCACTGCTCCCCAGTCGGAGAATTTCCTTTCTGGGAACAGTGTTAGACTCGCTATCCATGACAGCACGCCTGTCACTGGAGCGCGGATTGAATATTCAGCACGTCGCGAGATCCTTCCGCCACGGCTCTATAGTCCCGCTCAGAAGGTTTCAGAAAATGCTGGGTCTGATGGCCTCAGCAGCCTCCGTACTCCAGTTGGGCCTGCTCCGCATGCGCCCACTGCAGCTATGGCTAAAAGCACGAGTTCCCCCAGGGCGTGGACCGCGGGTCTATTTCGCCTCAGGGTCGACCTTCAGTGCGTTTCAGCTCTGAAACCGTGGAAAGTGACCGACTGGTATCAGTCAGGTGTGAGTCTGGGGATCGCCTCGGGTGTGAAGGTGGTGTCTACGGACGCCTCCACATCGGGGCGGGGAGCGCTGCTCGAGGGCAGACCGCTAGCTGGCCTATGGTCAGTACGGGAGAAGCTCCTTCACATAAACTGCTTGGAATTAATAGCAGTCGACAAAGCGCTAAGGCGCTTCTGTCCCCAGATAATAGGCCACCACGTATTGGTCCGGTCGGACAACATGTCAGTGGTGGCGTACATAAATCACCAGGGCGGCGTCAGGTCCCGAAACCTTTACAGGCTGACGGAACGCCTCCTGGTCTGGGCTCAGCACAACCTGCTCTCGCTGAGAGCGGCGCATGTGCCTGGTCACCTAAATGTGGGGCCAGACAGGCTGTCCAGAAACAACGTCCCAGCAGGAGAATGGTCTCTGCACCCGCAGACGATCCAGCTGCTGTGGGAAACGTTTGGCAAAGCGCAGGTGGACCTGTTCGCGTCCCAAGAAAACGCTCACTGCCTGAGATTCTTCTCGAAAAGCCGTGACGCGCTGGCCCATGTTTGGCCCCGCCGCCCCCCCTATATGCTTTTCCCCCTGTCTCACTCCTGCCTCAGGTGTTGGAGCGAATCAGGAGGGAGGGATGCCCAGTGCTACTCATAGCTCCGCTCTGGACAAACCAGTCGTGGTTCCCTGTCCTGATGCAGCTGACCAGCGCTGCCCCATGGCCTTTACCGTTGAGGAGAGACCTCCTCTCTCAGGCGGGAGGCTCGATTTGGCATCCTCGCCCGGATTTGTGGTCCCGGCACGCATGGGCCATCAACGGGTACCCGCTGACCTCCCAGAGGGAGTGTTAAACACGATCGCGTAGGCTAGAGCCCCGTCTACCAGACGGCTCTACACCTCGAAGTGGTCTGTGTTCTCTGCTTGGTGTCAAGCGTAGAGCTTTTCACCTGTAGACTGCGGGGTTACGGAAGTGCTTTCCTTCCTTCAGGAGCTACTGGATAAGGGCAGGACCCCTTCCACGCTCAAAGTATACGTGGCGGCCATAGCAACGTTTGTAAAACCGGTGTCTGGCCAGTCACTAGGAAAGAACGACTTAGTCGTGCGTTTCCTTAGAGGAGCTCGGAGGCTAAACCCTCCCAGGCCCCTTCAGTTCCGACATGGGACCTTTCCACGGTCTTGGAGGCCATGAAAGGTGCCCCATTCGAGCCAATCCAGTCGTCAGACATCAAACACTTGTCTTTCAAGACAGCGTTTCTTATGGCTCTCGCTTCAGTGAAGCGCGTAGGGGACTTGCAAGCGCTCTCAGTGAGCGCGTCATGCATGGAGTTTGGACCTAATGACTCAAAGGTCATACTCAAACCGAAGCACGGCTACGTGCCAAAATCCCTCAACACACCGTTCAGGGCACAGGTGATTTCCCTGTCTGCCCTTCCGGTTCTCAATGGGGAGAAGGACGCGAGTCTCCTTTGCCCTGTCAGGGCACTAAGGGCTTATGTGTCCCGCTCGTCTGGTTTCAGACAGACTGAGCAGCTTTTCGTTTCGTTTGGCGGCCGTGCTAAGGGACTTGCCGCTTCGAAACAGAGCCTATCCAGATGGATAGTCGGTGCCATAGTGCTGGCTTACACTTCTAAGGGCCTACAGTGCCCTTTGGGTGTTAGAGCGCACTCCACAAGAGGCATGGCCTCCTCGTGGGCATGGTCTAGCGGGGTTACCCTGCAAGATATTTGTATGGCCGCGGGCTGGGCCTCGCTGTCTACATTTATAAAATACTATAACCTGGAGGTTCCCGCCTTGCAAGCTAAGCTTTTGGCGGTATAAAGTTCAGTGCTATCTGCCCGCTGTGCGGCTCAGATACTGAGTTTGACCTGCGTATTGCTCACTGACCGGTACAGCAGCTCATTAAATTGTCGACACACATGTGGCCACCCAGTTCAGGCTGAATGTTCACCCTGACGGTATGGTCTATTTGTCACATGATCAGCTCCTTCGGAGGCTATTTACAGGGAATGATGCTTCTAGCCTCTCTTCCCCCACTCTCTGTGAGTTTATGGTGATTATGCACTATATGCGCCCCGGGCTTCGGCCCCTGGGACTTTGGTGTTGGATCCCTACCAGCACGGCGTGTTGCATGGTGTTCCCCATAGCGTAAGATATTACGCAGTACGAGAGATACTCTCGTAAGAGAACGTACTCGGTTACTAACGTAACCTCGGTTCTCTCTAGAGAGGGAACGAGTACTGCGTATCTTGCCGTGCTTGGAATACGCTCTGGTTCGCTTCGGCGTTGAAAAATCAGAGGAAATACATCTATCGAGGGTATTATAGGGCGAGACCACGCCTTTACTGGCGGGACATGACGAAATGGGCGCGAAGCGCCCCCATTCGTCATTACGTCACGCAGTGCCTCACTCGATAGGCTGCAGCTTTTCCAGCAAGGCAGCCAATGGGCGCGCGAGCTGTCTCGCCCTTGTCTGCTTGCTGCTGCAAAAGCGTTTTGCATGATTAAAAATTAAGGATAATTTTTGGCTTCAATATCTCGAGGAAAGAGTGTTTCCCCATAGCGTAAGATATTACGCAGTACTCGTTCCCTCTCTAGAGAGAACCGAGGTTACGTTAGTAACCGAGTACGTTTTCAACAAATCTGTCAACGAACTAACCTATAACTTACATTAGTAACGTTAAACACATAGCGTTTGTATCTCACAACTCTAACGTTACCCTGCCAATACAAAAATAGTTCAAAGTGACATTGTTAACCGACCATTCAGAAACGTCCTGTTCGAGCCTTAATTGTCGAACTTTTTCGGGGCCGTCATCTTGTTTCGGGTCCGACTCCGGTTCAAACTGATAAGTTGCACAGATGTGTCCTCAGAGAGAATCCCGCTGCCATAATAAACCCTCAACTGTTGTCAAGTCAACACTCCACATGCGTTGTGTCAAAGCGCCCACAGAACAGAGGGGCGGAGTCAGCGAAGCTCATTATCATTTAAAGTCATATGCACTTAAACGGCGTGCTGAAAACAGAGCTGTTTTTGAGCAGGTAAAATGAGTGTTTTCTTACAATACTAATGAGAATTTTTAATAAAAGTATATTACAAAGTTTTCATTTAGACCCTAAAGATTCATATTAACTTGTACAAAAATGGCATTATATGACCCCTTTAAGGGCTGGTCGAAACAAAAGTGAGCATATAATATGTTGACGAAGGGCCTTTCTACAAGACTGTCAGTGAAGTGTATAGCCGATGGTCACTTCACGGTAGTAGTAATTTTAACCTTGTGTAACGGGGACAACGAATGCAAAATTCTATGTATGTTACTCTACAGAGATTAAATTCAGCGTAGGTTCGGCTCTGGGAGGATTTAAAAGCAAAAGGTTGGACCAAATCAATTAAGTAATTATCAGCCGGCAATTTTATTTACAATAATTCACATTCAATATTTAAACAATATTCTCACAGTTTGACTCTTTGTCTGGTCTCCACTCAACTCTATGAACCAACAACAAAATGATTCATATCAAACCAGAAGTTGAATGTAAGTACCAAAAATGAAATAAAATGAAACAAAATAAAACACAGTCTCAATAATTAGGGGCCAAGCACCGAAGGTGCGGAGGCACCTATTGTATCTGTTCCGGTTCTTATTAGGGGCCAAGCACCGAAGGTGCGGAGGCACCTATTGTATCTGTTCCCGTTCTTATAGGGGCCAAGCACCGAAGGTGCGGGCACCTATTGTATCTGTTCCGGTTCTTATTATTATTCTTTCTTCTTCTTCTTCTTCTTCTTCTTCTTCTTCTTCTTCTTCTTCTTCTTCTTCTTCTTCTTCTTCTTCTTCTTCTTCTTCTTCTTCCGACTGGGCGTCTATGGCAGCCAGGGGCGTAATTTGCGGGTGGGACATGTCCCAACCACTTTTTGCCAGGGTCGATATTGTCCCCACCACTTTTTAAAACCTATGGCACGGATAGCTACCAGTAGAAATAAATAAAACATCTCCAACTGGCAGACCATTCATTTCGTTCGTTTGTAAAATAAAAGAAGCGATCTAGCCCTGAAATACGTTGTTTTTTAAATCAAGTGATCAAAGTGCTCCTTGCCGCCTGCGATCGGTGGCGCGGTTACAGTGTATCTCGTGGCTCACGCACAGTCTTCACATCACATGCATGCGCGCTTGCGGTGCTTCAATCCGTTTCGGAGACTATTTGTTCGTTCCGGTGCAGAGCATGTGAGCGGAGTGGAGCGGGAGCGAGCGGGGAGTGCGAGCAGGCGGATCTTGGACAGAGCGCAGAGCGGCATTTTTAAAAGGACGGAGCGTCGCCCTATTTCCCGCTCCAATTTCGCTCCACTCACACCACGAGTCTCCACGTCTATGGAGGGATTATTGGGTCAGATTGAAAACTAAAAGTCTAAAACTAAAAGTCTTAATCGAAAACCAAAAGTCTAAGTTTGAAACTAAAAGTCTAAGTCGAAAACTAAAAGTCTAAGTCGAAAACGAATTTGGTATTTAGGATAGGGCATTTGGTATTTAGGATTGGGCATTTGGTATTTAGGATAGGGCATTTGGTCATTTAGCCATTTAGGATTTAGGATTGGGCATTTAGGGATTTAGGATTGGGCATTTAATCATTTAGCCATTTAGTATTGAGCATTTGAGGATTGAGGATTGAGGAGTGTATGCAAATAAGGAGGCGTGGCCCAAATACTGGAGGCTGGGTTTGAAATGGCTGGTGCACAGATGCACCTTATGGACAGCAGAGGGAGCTCCAGTGCCAAGGAGCACACTGTAAACCAAACACAGCGAGTGAGCAGGTCTGGAGCGAGGACTGTACTTTATAATGTGATAACTTCAACTTAATGACAGCGTTGTATAGGGTTACTAGAACGGTACATGTATTCCTATTGAACCGAAATGGTAGCCTACGGGCGTCACGGTTCGGTGCACGAATTTACACGGAGAATACACGGTATAAAAATAAATAAAACTCTAAATAGCGATACATTTCGCTCTCGCGTCTGGTGTGAACGCAGCATAATAAACAGCACAAAGTTCAAACTGCAAAGTGTGTATATTTGTGTACACTCGCAATAAAATACATGTGCTTTTGTCACACTCTAAAATCTTGTCAAACTGTAACCCCTGAGTAAAACATGACAGGTGTTTGTACATAACTTTCTATATTTATTGCACGTCGACAGACAACAAGAGGTTTATCCTGCACTTCACTTCACTGCACTTATTAACCCAGCTCCTCACTAGCTGTGTGAGCCAGGGGTGCGTTCGGATTACACAGTTTATTCAATCAATACATAGGCTAGTAACACATAGGCGTCATTTTGTACTCACCACTTTTTGAAACAAATAAATAAAACATCTCCAGTTAACTCGCAGAGCATTAATTTAGTTCGCTATTAAATAAGAGATCTAGCGTTAAATTGTTTGTGCCGTTGTGGAGACTTTCTATTCATTCCGGTGAAATCACAAAATAAAAAGCACACAAACGTTTCCCTGCTTGATATGGACTGTAAACACTGATGAACATATTCGGTTTTGATACGGGAGAAAAAAAAACTATACTAGCGTGGATTAGAACCCATAACCTCTGACATGCTTGGCAAACAATCTACCACTAGACCACTACGGATCGATGGATTTATTTACGGGTTGAGCAGAGAGGCTGCACAGTTTGACAAGTTTGTACCCAGCACTTCTGAAAATGCACTTCCGAATGCGTCCCCAGCACATTGCAAACCAAACTGACACCCGTGGTAACGGATCGCATTTAACGTCCAGTAACGTTAACGGCGTTGTAACGACGGGAAAAGTAATTAATTAGATTACTCCCTCTGCTGTCCATAAGGTGCATCTGTGCACCAGCTATTTCAAACCCAGCCTCCAGTATTTGGGCCACGCCTCCTTATTTGCATACACTCCTCAATCCTCAATCCTCAAATGCTCAATACTAAATGGCTAAATGATTAAATGCCCAATCCTAAATCCCTAAATGCCCAATCCTAAATCCTAAATGGCTAAATGACCAAATGCCCTATCCTAAATACCAAATGCCCAATCCTAAATACCAAATGCCCAATCCTAAATACCAAATGCCCTATCCTAAATACCAAATTCGTTTTCGACTTAGACTTTTAGTTTTCGACTTAGACTTTTAGTTTTAAACTTAGACTTTTGGTTTTCGTTTAAGACTTTTAGTTTTAGACTTTGTTTTCAATCTGACCCAATAATCCCTCCATACACGTCTTTTCCCCGCCTGGCTAAAGAAGCTCGCATTGTGTTCAGCATCCCAAGCGGGTCTGCGAGGGCAGAGAGGGTTTTCTCCGCAACCACCGCATGAGTCTGAAGCCTCAGACATTGTCCAAACTTGTGTTCTTGAAGGTGAACTCAAAAGAACGTAGATAAGGAAAGCAATTCATTTTCTTTCTTTTTTTTTTTTAAGTTTGACAACATAAGCCATTTAAATTGTAATCCATGTGCACTCTGCGCAAAAGTTCAGTTATACGAATTTTGGCCTAATAGTTCATTTAGCATACTTTTAAACGTTGATATAGCCTACAGTAGGCCTATAGCCTGTATATTTTTATTTATATAATTAGGCCCATTGATTCGTTTAATTTTACAGCATTTTTTTGTACAATTGATATAAGCATATTTTTATTTTTATTGTGCACGCTGTGTAAAAGTTTATATCAAAATGTTGGCCTAATAGTTAATTTACTTTTAAAATGTTTATGTAGGCCTATATTTTTTTACATTTTTGTTTATATACTTATATATTTATTTTTATCTTAATTTATATTATTAGGCCCATTTATTCGTTTAATTGTACAGCAGTTTGTGTGTACAATAGATAGGCTATATGCCAATTTAAATTTTAATCGTGTGCGTTGCGCAAAAAATCAGTTATCAAAATTCTGGCCTAATAGTTAATTTACTTTTAAAACTTTTATGTATATTTTTGTTTATATAATTTGTATTCATATTATTAGGTCAATTTATTCGTTTAATTTTACAGGACTTTTTGAATAGGCTATATTCCTTTTTACATAGGCTAGGCCTAATTTCTAATATGAAATAAAACATTTCTATTTGGAAAATGTTGTTGTTGCTCTTTAGTTCTTTGGGAGGTAAGCCTGTGGTCTAAGCTAAAAGTGAAGTACATGTAGATTTGTTTCCTTTTTTGGGCGATTAGAGTGGAGAGCGAAGAAAACTGTGTTGAGCGCTGAGCGATAATGGGCCTGATGTGGCTCTGAGCGGCGGAGCGGAGCGGAGGGGTGAACAGTTCCGTGAGCGAGGAGCTGAGATTCTGATAATTCATATGCTCTGTTCCGGTGAATAGCCTACAGTAGGCCTATAGCCTGTATATTTTTATTTATATAATTAGGCCCATTGATTCGTTTAATTTTACAGCATTTTTTTGTACAATTGATATAAGCATATTTTTATTTTTATTGTGCACGCTGTGTAAAAGTTTATATCAAAATGTTGGCCTAATAGTTAATTTACTTTTAAAATGTTTATGTAGGCCTATATTTTTTTACATTTTTGTTTATATACTTATATATTTATTTTTATCTTAATTTATATTATTAGGCCCATTTATTCGTTTAATTGTACAGCAGTTTGTGTGTACAATAGATAGGCTATATGCCAATTTAAATTTTAATCGTGTGCGTTGCGCAAAAAATCAGTTATCAAAATTCTGGCCTAATAGTTAATTTACTTTTAAAACTTTTATGTATATTTTTGTTTATATAATTTGTATTCATATTATTAGGTCAATTTATTCGTTTAATTTTACAGGACTTTTTGAATAGGCTATATTCCTTTTTACATAGGCTAGGCCTAATTTCTAATATGAAATAAAACATTTCTATTTGGAAAATGTTGTTGTTGCTCTTTAGTTCTTTGGGAGGTAAGCCTGTGGTCTAAGCTAAAAGTGAAGTACATGTAGATTTGTTTCCTTTTTTGGGCGATTAGAGTGGAGAGCGAAGAAAACTGTGTTGAGCGCTGAGCGATAATGGGCCTGATGTGGCTCTGAGCGGCGGAGCGGAGCGGAGGGGTGAACAGTTCCGTGAGCGAGGAGCTGAGATTCTGATAATTCATATGCTCTGTTCCGGTGAAATCACAAAACAAAAATGCACACAAACGTTTCCCTGCTTGATATAATACAACCACTGATAAACATATTCGGTTTTGATGAGAAAAAAAAAAAAACTATATGAATGCGGATTAGAACCCATGGACATCTGACATGCTCGGCAAAAGTTCTACCATTGGACCATTAAAGGACACATTTTGTAATGTTGGATCTATGTTTTATTCACGTGTCACGTGATTCATTTATACACACATGTCCCACCCACTTTTTAAAACAAACACAACAGTTACGACACTGATGGCAGCCCATAGAACCGTGTCCGGGAAAGTTGTTCCAGTTTGACATTCTGATAGAGGACAGTCCCAACATTAAGTACACCAATTTTGGTGTCTCTAACTCATTCCCTCTAGCGCCACCACCTGTCCAAAGTTTCACTCATATTTATGCTAATAACTTTTCGTCATGCAAATTTGTCCGCCATTTTGAATTTTCAGAAAAACCTACTTTTTCGAACTCCTCCTAGGCCGATGCTCCGATTCTCACCAAAATTGCACCAGATCATCTTCAGGCAGTGTGGACAAAAAACTATGGAATTCAAGTTGATTCGCTTAATAGTTTTTGAATAACGTGCAAAATAATTTTACGTAGCTCTTGCGAAAACAAACGGCTGTATCTCCGCAACGCTTAATCGTATACAGACCAATCTTGGTACATGTCATCACAAGCATGACCTGAGGCTACATGCTGCGTTTCGGCGCAGCGCCACCTACTGGTCCGGAGATACAGAAAATGGCTATTTTTTAACTGTCCAAAAATCATAAAGGTGGTCTCGATAGATTCAGGGCGTCATGTCGAGTTGACTGATATCCAATTTTCCCAGATCGGCCATTTTGACTGTCAGCCATTTTGAATTACGGGCTAAAATGCTGTATTTTTTGAATGCATGAACGAATTGTTACGAAACTCGGGATAGGCTACAAGCCAATGCCCAAATGCGAAAATATTGATAGTAAGGGGTAGTAAAATTCAAACAAAGTCATGTGTCAGTCATTTTTTACGTGTTTTTTCATATAAATGTCTATAACTCTGAAGCGAATTGAGATATTTTTACCAAAATTGTCACACACATGTATGGGCTCACTCTGAGGACACATAAAAAAAATTGTGGGACTGAGCCTCTTGGTGGCGCTATAATAGAACAAAACATGAAATTCCCATTGACTTCAATACAGTTTTGTGAAAACAAATGCTATACTAAACAAATGCATTGGTGTAATATTACGAAACTCAGAATGTGCCAACAACACCATCCCCTGAAGGTACTCAAAATATTTCGAAACGAACAAAAGTTATAACAACATTTCCAAAAAGGCTAATAACATTTGAATATGTTTGCCTATTGTAATTACACTGGCCTTAATAGATTCCTTGGGTCACTACGAGAACATAGATTCCAAGTTTGCCGTATTTGGCTGAACTTCCTGTCCGCCATCTTGATTTTCATTCAATACTTACTTTTTCGAACTCCTCCTAGACCGTTTGTCCGATTTTCACCAAAATCGAATCGTATCATCTCCAGAACGTGCCGACTAAAAGTTATGGATTTTGTGTCGATTGACGAACCGTTTTCGTATACCGCAGCAGCAAAGTTGAGCATTCTGACAAAATGACTATTAAGTCTTTATCTCTGCAATGCCTTGACATTTTGACACCAAACTTTGTATGTGTCATTATCACCTCACTCTGACCACATCATATCGATTTCGTAGCTGCGCCACCGATTTGTCAAAAGTGATAAACCATTAAATCATCTTAAAAGTTACTGTATATATGATTTTTTAGCCATTTATCCAAAGTTCTCTTAAAATGTCTTTAATTGCTCCTTGCTGCAGTTGGTCTGCCACTCCCACCTATGATGGCATCTGTTGCCGCTTCTTGCGCTTGGCCCCGGTAATGGCTGCTTGCAGCTATATTTTCTTCTGGATCCTTTGTAGTATATGAAGTGCTCAAATGTCCATATGAAAAAAAAATAGATGCACTTTTATGACGGACAGGTGCACTTTTATGATGGATAGATGCACTTTTATGATGGACAGATGCACTTTTATGATGGATAGATGCACTTTTATGATGAATAGATGTACTTTTATGATGGATAGATACACTTTTATGATGGACAGATGCACTTTAATGATGGACAGATGCACTTTTATGATGGATAGATGCACTTTTATGATGGACAGATGCACTTTTATGATGGAGAGATGCACTTTTATGACGGACAGATGCACTTTTATGATAGACAGATGCACTTTTATGATGGATAATGCAGTTTTATGATGGACAGATGCACTTTTATGACGGACAGATGCACTTTTATGACGGATATGCACTTTTATGATGGACAGATGCACTTTTATGATGGATAGATGCACTTTTATGATGGATAGATGCACTTTTATGATGGACAGATGCACTTTTATGACGGACAGATGCACTTTTATGACGGATATGCACTTTTATGATGGATAGATGCACTTTTATGATGGACAGATGAACTTTTATGATGGATAGATGCACTTTTATGATGGATAGATGCACTTTAATGATGGGTCGATGCACTTTTATGATGGATAGATGCACTTTTATGATGGACAGATGCACTATAATGATGATAGATGCACTTTTATGATGGACAGATGCACTTTTATGATGGACAGATGAACTTTTATGATGGATAGATGCACTTTTATGATGGATAGATGCACTTTAATGATGGGTAGATGCACTTTTATGATGGGTAGATGTACTTTTATGATGGACAGATGCACTTTAATGATGATAGATGCACTTTTATGATGGACAGATGCACTTTTATGATGGATAGATGCACTTTAATGATGGACAGATGCACTTTTATGATGGACAGATGCACTTTTATGATGGATAGATGCACTTTCAAGGGAATAATGGGTCTAGATCTAGATTAAGGAGTCATTTTTACTCAAAACTAATGGCTGGGATAGATTCAGCACCCCTAAAAACCCCTAGTTTGACATCTCAAAAGCTAATTTTGGTAAAAAAAAAAAATCATTATTTTTACCCAGGCCCTCTGGGCACCCCAACTTTGAAAGCCTCTCCAGGCGTTTCCCCGAGGATTTGGCCGTGGATAAATTGGGAGGTGTTACTAGACACCTAAAGGAACACATGGTAAAAAAAGTTATTGGTAAGAAAATTTTTTGCAGATCGGCAAAAAAATGCCTAACTTTCCCTAACTAATTCCGAAAACAAAATAACAAATCAGAAAAACGACAAATCTGAAAACAAATTAACAAGTCAGAAAACACAACGAAAAGTCAGACAAAAAAGAAAAGGCAGGTATATGTGGCGAAAGGATTACTGACCGCTGATTGGACGAGACATCTGTCAATCAAGACATGCAGAAAGTACAGCAGACTGCGGCAGAAGAAAGTCGATTCGCGTGTGTATGTGTACAAATTAGCTGTATCGTCTACGATAATATTTTTTTAAATTATGTGCGAGGCTGCGAGCTGACATTATTAAGTATGTCACTCACTTTGCAAAAAACAAACATAAACACTATAAGAATGCAGTTATAATTCCCCCTAAAATTCCAGATATATGGGCAATGCCCCTGAATGAGCTTTTGTCTTATATAA
The DNA here is from genome assembly GCA_036326025.1 of Chrosomus eos. Taxonomy (NCBI): domain Eukaryota; kingdom Metazoa; phylum Chordata; class Actinopteri; order Cypriniformes; family Leuciscidae; genus Chrosomus; species Chrosomus eos. The sequence goes on along the minus strand of CM070834.1, from coordinate 31,929,466 downwards.
TATGGTAGCCTAAAGTTAAGCACACAAGCAAGAGTGCTGTTTTTTCCACATGTTATATACATTTTATACAGATCAATAAAAGTTGATATTGTGAATTACAATTTGTCACTCCAGGGAGACTCAAACTCAGGTTGTTCGTCCAATCAGCTGTCAGTATTCCATACCAACCTTTTCTGTTTTGTCTGACTTTTCGTTGTGTTTACTGACTTGTTAAAGGTGCTCTAAGCGATGTCACGCGTTTTTAAGGCCAAAACATTTTTTGTCACATACAGCAAACATCTCCTCACTATCCACTAGTTGCCTGTCCCCTGAACACACTGTAAAAAAAATGCGGTCTCTGCGAACACACCAGGCTCCACAAACGGCTACAAAAACAAACTGTAGCGACCCGCGCTACGAAACATAACATACTGTTCCAGCCAATAACCGACAAAAAGGGTTTGGGGGTGGGTTTGATGGGTTAGTGCGCGGATGAGGAGGAGGGAGGGTCTAGCTAGCCTCCGTTTTGTTTGACAATAGTTAAATAGGATCGCTTAGAGAACCTTTAATTCGTTTTCAGATTTGTCGTTTTTCTGATGTGTTAGGGTTAGGGTTAGGGTTAGGGTATAGTTATGAACTGTAGCCACTGTCTTCAAATGCTCCTCACTGGGCAGATGAAAAAAGTTTGCTTTTGCGTCGCACTTCAAAACACAGCAGCGTCTCGTCGACATGATGTTTTCCCTGGTGTCTCCTAATGCAATGAGTGGGCGTATCTTATTCAAATAACTTGTACAAGTGACGTACGAAAGTGCATCGTTCGTCTATCGATTCATATCAACGACTCAGAGTCGACTCTTACTTTTGAGAGATAATAACTTTGTATACGGTGAACTTTCATATTTAAAACTTTGCAGGATGTTTTCGTTCACTTAGATCTATGTTACACACTACATGAAAGGTAATTTTCAAAATTCCATGATAGGTACCCTTTAACACTTGAGTAAAAATTGGCTTTGGCAAGAAAATATAATTTTTCTCCAGTTGGCATACAACTTTAATTTAGCATATATTTAAATACAATTGTTAGAATGATTTTCTTACAATTAGCTGATGTACAATGAATGACATGAGTAATACAAATAAAACTGTCTCCTTGAGAAAACATTGTCACCACTTTGGAGTGGTGTTTTTTTAGAACTCCATGTGTTGATGCATATGTTAAACATTCTTTGCATTAAGCCACCAAAGTGAACATATGAGGAACAAAATCAAAACATGTCTTCATGTTTTTGTAACAGCTGCAGTTTTACTGAGAGGAAGAATGACTCATTATGCAAGTGACATACTAAACTGAGCAAAAATGCTAAATAATCCTAACCCTAGTCTTTGTGTAGGAAAAATATTCATATTTAAAATGTAAAACAACTAGCTTTTGACCAAACGAACATACAGATTCGACTTAATCTAAAGCGCAATTTATGCGAATAATGTGACGTACTGCTAATATTTACGCTACGCCGTGACACTTTGACGTAAGTAGACTGCGAATGGCCGTTTGGCCGGAAGATAGATTTTACTTTGTAATGTGTTAAATATGAATATTTTCCTTACACATACTCATTGCTTTGCCTCAGAAGGCCTTTATTAAACCCTCTAGCTCAAAAACGCTCGGTTTTTATGGGCGTCTCACATTGAATACTTGGAAGTAAACGCCCACTGCTGTGAGTGGATAACAGTTTTGCATATTATGAGTTTCAACTCACTCGTCAGTAAAGATTAGACTGATACGCACGTACACATAACTATTAGATATCAAACGATCTGTAACAATGCATGCAATACTAGCCTATCAGATTATTATAATTATTTAAATCAAAATTTTACTCACATAAGTGTGTTGCACCATTCCTGTCGGATCCAATATAGAAGGCACAGCACGTTTTTTAATCTTAATCGGTCTGCAAATCCAGTCTCGACCGGTGTCTTGTTTACAAAACAATCCTTGGTGAAATGAAGCGAACAAAGGGACAATGTTTTACCCACATCAGCTGGAACGTCATTAAAAATAAAGTTTAACCATGCATTCCTATTGGACTCCAGAGGAAGCTTATGCAGCGACTGTCTTCTTACACAACCAGGCACTCCACTGCCCGTTTTGAAGTAGGCGTTGATCTTCTTCTGCGGGGGTGGTGTTTTATCCTCTTTGACGTCATAGTTCCCCACTTCGTTTGCTGAGCCTGGTGTCAATAAAAGCTTTTATTGGACTAACAAGGATGTTTACATGTCTGAAACTTACAGGATATACTTATAATATGATGACCTCTTAGATATCAAAAGCTCAAGGAAAATTTGATTTCTCAGTTCATCACCCCTTTAAGTGAACTACTCCTTGAACAATCTAATTATCAATTAAAATTTTTCATTTGAAATACAAAACATGAATTTCCCATGCCCTAAAAACATTTTCCTCATAAAACATGAAAAGAAAAACTAGTTTGTTTGAACAAATTAGCGTATTGTTACGTATATGAACAATCTATCTCAGAATCACAACAAATTGCATCAAAACTATATGGTTTGTTTACACTCATGATTTAACAATATTGTCAGTATTTAATTTTAGGTGCCAGCTTACCTTTTCCCAGGCTAAAAACCTGCTGAATAAAATTTTAATTATTTTTCATATAGGGTACTTCAGGGCAGGGCGTAAATCAGTCCAAAAAGGACACTGAAGGCCTGAGGGTGGTCAGTTTATCCCCAAACATCCTTTCAAATCGATCCTCACTCTAGATGGGTTTAGCTGAGGACTTAGCTGAGGACAGTTTTTCTGTATGAGTCCTTGTCAGCTGCATCCTAACAGAGGAAGAAAAAGATAGAAGAAAAAGATAGACAAATACATTATCATGTCATATGATTCTTTTGTCAAATACTCAAAGCCATGCTGCATTCACGCCATGTCGTATTACTGTAATTCCGAGATGACCAAATGTGACGTTGTACTCCGAGCCATTCATGTTCTTTGACTGGGAATTATACATTTTAAAGGCAACACTATCCACGGCTAAATAAATCAGCAGCAGTAAGGGTGGTACACTGGCCATGTGGTAAAAATAGGTGCTCTCATAAAATTCCCAGTTTACAGGTTGCAATTACGAGTTCTACGAGAACAGGAGTGCTTTTTTACAAGCTGGAATCTCATAATTATGGCAATTACAACATGGCGTGAATGGCACCTTAACATACCTGGTTTACTGTAGAAAGAGCTGGCCACTGAACCATCAGGCAGATGTCAAAGCTTGTCGTTGACAACTTTTCTATGAGGAGCAAACATTAAAGTTATAGTCTTTCTAATGGCACCTGACTAGTTTGCATGTAATTGTGCACTTTGCAGTATGCAAATGACTACACTACTCAGTCTCAGAACAGGTCTCAGTAAACCCACTCCATAATCTGGAGTTTTGGTGTGAATGGCAGGTTAAGTTAAACATTGTGCATAAAGTGATTTAAATGTACATACATTTCAGATGTAAACAAGGAAGTTGTTCTGTTCATAAATAACTTACATGTTTGAGCCTGTAATGTTAAATAGATGTGCTCTCTTTTCACAGTTATGAGGGCAAAATTTGCTGTCCAAAGCATCTCTTGACCTGCAACACAAAACAAGATAGTCTGTTGTTAAGAGGACTATGAACTTAGATAAAACAGTAGTACATACATACGTTTTTGTATTCAACCCATTCATTAACTCCTGCGCAAAGTTACCTCCAGATGACGTAGTTTCAACGGTGTGCTTTTGCCTATGTCGGTATCAGGAGGGTGCAGACTGTGACGCCAATCAACGTATTTTTCCGCCGTCTACCGAACTTCCTGTATCGACTTCCACAGGACTTCTGTTTAAGGGCTAAATGTAGTCCAGATACTGTCTCATTTTGGTCCCCTATGGGTGCAGACTGTAACGCCAGACGACGTCTTTTTTTGTCGTCTAATGATCGTCCTGTACTAACGACCAGATGACCTCTGTGTAAGGGCTAATTGTACTCCAAATGTGGTCATCCCACTGCGCAATGTGACGTTAGAGTGACGTCTTTTCTTTAATATTGACGTCGTGGGACCAAATGTGGTCGTTTGTGGACGTCTTTTCAACATCAAATTTAGTATCTTATATAACTGTAGTCCCATGTTTCAAAAAGGTAGAGGACATTTTTTTATCATTTTTTATCTGTACCATGTATTTACATTTATGCATTTGGCAGACGCTTTTAACCACAGTGACTTACATTGCATTACATTCCTGCTTTCCCTGGGAATCGAACCCATGATCTAGGCATTGCACTAGGTGGCCGTTGCACAAGCGCTAACACTCTACTGTTTGAGCTACAGAATTACACCTTTGTAATTACACCCTTGAGATAGTCAAATGCAGTTTTTGGAAAACTATCTTAAATAATTATAAATAATCTGTAGCCTATTCATATGTATTAATCATGTTGATAACAACAATGTTGATATTTGTAAATAAAAAAAATATTGCATATTAATCATGTTAATTTCCTGCACCTGTAATAGACGTCCAAATGAGGTCCAAAAACATGACCCAGTTCAACGGTCAAATGTTGAACGATAGTATGACGTCCAAGTTGGGTCATGGTTGGACGTCCAAATAGTGGACCTAGTTTGGACATCGAATAGATGTCCAGAATTGGTCATGGACTGACGGACCCAATATAGACATGATCTGCACGTCTATCCGACGTCCAATGTTTAGTGGGATTGTGGACATCCCATTTTGATACCTTAAAGGTGCAGACTGTGACGCCAAATTACATCTTATTAGTCGTCCAACAAACATCCTGTATTAACATCCATAGAATTTCTGCATAAGGGCTAATTATACTTCAAATGTGGTCATTGTGGACGTCCCATTTTGATACCTTGAAGGTGACGCCAAATTACGTCTTATTTAGTCGTCCAACAAACGTCCTGTATTAACGTCCAGAGGACCTCAGGAGGTGCAGACAGTGCTTTTATACTGCACTGTTCATAACCTTTGTCTCATTTCAACTGTTCCAGTTCATTTTTCTGTTGCTTCATTTGATTGCCTTTCCACCACATAAACAAAGCCAAACAAAGCTACAGGAAAATTAACTGGTACAGAAAACAGGCCCTCCACCTTCTGGAAAGGGATAGGCATACAGTTATGCACAGAGGTTTAAGAAATTAATTCAATCCCCACTCATTTGTATTTTTTATTTTTTGTAAATCACTGTATGATCTGTACAATTTCAGTCAAACAGAACTATCACACACGTGCTAAACTGAATCTGTGCAAAACAAGACATAATGTTGAGTGACTGAGTAACTGACTGCTGTGTGTGTGTGTGTGTGTGTGTGTGTGTGTGTGTGTGTGTGTGTGTGTGTGTGTGTGTGTGTGTGTGTGTGTGTGTGTGTGTGTGTGTGTGTGTGTGTGTGTGTGTGTGTGTGTGTGTGTGTGTGTGTGTGTGTGTGTGTGTGTGTGTGTGTGTGTGTGTGTACATGAGTCAAAGTCTGCACCTTCAGGGAACCAAAATCTGACTTCCAAACATGACGTAGAAAATACTTCATATGGAGGTAACTTTGCAAACCTAGATCTTGTCAATTTCCTGCACCTGTCTTAGACGTCCACATAACATCCAGAAAATTACCTATTCCGGCATTCAAATATTGAACATTATATTGACGTCCAGGTGGGGTCATAGTTAGATGTCCAAATAGCGGACCTAGATTGCACGTTGCATAAAGGTCAGAAATTGGTCTTGGACCGACTGACGCAATATAGACACGATCTGCCTGTCCAATAGACGTCTGATGTTTAGTGGGAGGGGTCATGAACTGGCTTTTTAAATCTTATTATATTGTTGTCTGAGGTAAACTTATGACGTTCGCTTGGTTTTTGCATTCAAAAACATCAAAATAAATAAGTAATAATCTATTTTGTACCCTAGTTTTGAGCCTAGCTGAAAAACGCTCGGTTTTTATGGGCGTCTCGCACTGAAGACTTGGAAGTAAACGCCCACTGCTATGAGTGGATAACCGTTTTGCATTATAATGAGTTTCAACTCACCCGTCGATGCACTTGGGAGAAATTGTTTTGAAAACGTCCAATGTTGTTGGCAACCGGAATGATTCGCCCATACATGTTCGACCCAGAGTCCAGGTGTTGCATAATTCCTGTCAGATCCAATATAGACGGCACAGCACCGTTCTTTACTCTTAATCGGTCTGCAAATCCAGTCTTGTTTACAAAACAATCCTCAGTATAATGAAGCGAACAGACGGACAATGTTTTACCTCATCAGCTGGAGTGGAACATCATGAAAAATAAAGTTTATCCATGCACTCCTATTGGAATCAAGTCCAGAGGATGCTTATGCAGCGACTGTCTTCTTCCACAACCAGGCACTGCACAATATTTTGTAAATTGTATGTTTATTGTTTATTGTAGCTCGATCCGGTTTGTCATCACGAGGTAGGCCTATGTTATTTAGCTATGCGTGTAATGCGTGAATCGGTGGGCGGGGCTAAACCGGCCGTGTTGAAGTAGGCGTTGATCTTCTTCTGCGGGGATGGTGTTTTATCCGCTTTGACGTCATATTTCCCCACTTTGAAAAACGAGGCGTTTGCTGAGGCTGGTGTCAATAAAAGCATTTATTGGACTAACAAGTACGTTTTCAGTTCTGAAACTTACAAGGATATTCTTATCTATAATATGATGACCTCTCAGATGTCAAAAGCTCAAGGAAAATTTGATTTCTCAGTTCATCACCCCTTTAACTTACTCTTTCGATCAATAGCCGTGTCGAAATAAAATGTGGTCCTTAAATTATTGCACTCACCACCATTTTTGCGCCGCGATCCTCACGGTGTTCGGCGCCGACCGGAGATTCAAACAGTTACACTCTCAGTCTCAACAACAGCTCATCCTGTGAAAAAGAAACAATAAGGAAAAGACAAAAAAAAACTTACGTTGTACTCGCCTGTAAGGGGTTCAATCCATAGACTGTAAAAAAAGATGGACGACACCCCGTCGCTCTATTCCATTGGCGAAAAGTGAAGCCGCCAGTGTCCCGATATGGTGCTGACATCTTGGTACTTGAGTCTGCGCAGTTGCAATCTCGGGACCAGACATGCGCAGTAGTGAGCAGGAAGTAAAGCTGCGAAATCAAGGCCCTCATTTTTGCTGAATCAATCGCAAACATGACGTAGCAGCACCGTTTTTATAGCATCAAATAACTAACTAAAACAAACTTATTTTAAAAACAAACACTTTAAGTTACATCAGCCTGATAAAAACTACAGTAAATGACAGAAACTATCTTTGGAAAAAAGATATTAGAAGTGTAATTTAATTGTTTAGTTGGTCTCACGTCCCTTTGAATAACATGGGGAGGCGGGGTTTATGACCTATACTAGTACCAATCACCGGGGTGGGGGGGATGCACGCTTTGGCTCCACTTTTCAGGGCTTGTGCAGCACGCTTGGTTCAATTGCGATGATGTCCGCTACACGCGAGTGAGAAATCTAGCTAGCTAACAAAGAAACACTGATTTCACTGCTCACAAACGGACTCTAGAGGAAAAAAACAGAAAACGATAAAAATGTAAATGTTGGGAAAAATGTCCATAGAACTTGCTAAAGCAAATGTTCCAAGTTCTCATCAACAGCTCCTTGAATTAACACACATCACGATTAAATGGCGTTACCTGACTCGCAGCATCAAACCACTGTGTGGAAGGCGTGGTCAGGAGAAAAACTTCATAATTTGAGTCCATCTAACTTACATTTATTCACACATTCAAATTACGTTCACAAATTAGCAGAATCTAATTAGATTTTATTAGTAATGCAATCAAACTTAAATAATTTAATTAAATTGTAATTAACTTCGGGCTAACAGTATATGATATTGTGCTGTACCCACATTGGAAAAGCAATTTGAAAAATGGATGGATGGAGGATTCCCCTGTGGGCGCCATCTTCTGACAAGATGCAGGAATTCATTTGGTGCGACCATCACAGTGAATTATAGGTATTCTCTAGCCGTTAAGTGCACATCAGCTGTACACTCGTTATTGCTGTGCCTTATAGGATTGAATGAGTGCACTTGATAACATCCACTATGGTTTCGGACACCACTACAAATGGCTGTGACTGTCCGGTTTTTGGTGTTCTGTTCCTGACTGGAGGTGTCCCTGGTAATGTCCCCTTTTTACAGCTGGTTCAAAACAACCCACAAATACATTGCAAAAAAGCCAGACCAACATACAGCAGCCTGCTGGTTATAGGAGTAAGCATGTAGTGATTATTTTCACCAACAGATGGCGCTGCGAGCTATGCTCACTCTACTTGGTTGGGCGACACTACTTCATGAAGAGTGTAACCTGGACAAAAGCAGAGCACCAGTATCGTCAAATATTATCTGTATTTATGTTGTTCTATTTTTGCAATGTGTTATTGCAAAGTCACTATAAATATACTTCACTTGACTTAACTTGACTGTGCTTCTGCCTCATATTTTCGTGGAAACAGTGATATAGTATTTTCAGGATTCTTTAATAAATAAAAACTTAAATCAAACAGATATAGAAATGTGAAATAGAAATCTTTTGTAACATTATAAATGGATTTACTGTCACTTTTAAACAAATTCAATGTGTCTTTGCTGAATAAAAATATGACCTTCTTTTTTTATCTTTACTGACCGAATTAATGAAGTTTATTTTTTTATTCCGGACTATTTAACTATATAGGAAGTTTATTTTTATACCGGATTAATGAAGTTTTTTTTTATTCCTAGTTAAGCCAATGCTGCCATTGCTAGATGGGTTGTATCAATTTGCACATGCTATATGTTCTTACTTAATTGCAAAATAGAATATTTTAATAAGACTCGTGTGACAATAAAATGTTAAATAATTTATCAATTACAAATTATAAGCAATATCTGATAGCTTGTGTTGGTGCGATAGAACAATTCGTAGTGTAATGTTTGCCACTTCACTTTAATGCCTCTATGAGGCGCCAACGTACAAAAATCACGGCAAATGCACGTACGCCAGACATGAAGTTTACGTGGAGGAACGCACATTCTTACGTTAATTTCACTGTTAGTACATCTGGCCGTGAACGTGAAAGCTGGCGTACGCCGTGTTCTCTTACGGGAGGTTCTCTCGTATTGTGTAAGTTTAGCTTACGCTACGGGAAAGATTCATCTTCTCGAGATATTGAAGCCAAAAATTATCCTTAATTTTGTAATGATTGTCAACGCAGTGCAGCAGCAGGCAGACCTAGAGCAGGCTGTCTAGCGTGCTCATTGGCTGCCCTGCGGCAACTGCAGCAGCCTACCAGTGAGCCCTGGCGTAACGTCACGCCCAATGAAGGGCGCTCGCGCCCTTTACGCGTCCTAGCCCACCAGAATGGGCATGGCTTAGCGTATATAAGCAGGGCTCGCAGGCTGATACTCTGATTTTCATCACTTCAGCGAAGCTCCTCACATCGCTGGAACTTGAGAAGCCGACGCCGCCGTTGAAACGCGACTAGCCAGCTTAGGACAGTGCCTGAAGAAGCCGGCCGTCTTCACCACCTTCAGCCTGCCGTGCCAGCTACGCCATCCGGCAACATATCCTTTTTCACTAAAAGCCTTTTCATCTAAGAGAGCAGCGAACGTCTTTTTAGCCCTCTGGGGTCGGCCGTCACGCCGGCGCGACGAGCTCAATTTTTTCCTTATCAGTGCAAAAGATAATCAAATTACTCTGTTGATTTTGATCTTACATATAAGTGTTGTACATCATTAGATCCTGTTAAGTGTCTATTTTTTTGTGGGTACTCACAATAAAAACAAAGTGTTGTGCTTTTCGTCAAATAAAGAAAAATAAACATGATGTGCGTTTTGCCTTCTCTCTGTCAGTGAGGTCCATTCTGAAACGCGTCCGAAAAATTAACTGTAACTAAGTCAATACTTGTCACAGAGATACGAGAGATTTCTCTTTATGAAGCTGAAATTCTCTTCTTTAAATGAAGTAATTTTTTTTTTTTTTTTAAATCCAGTTTATGTAATCCGTTTGAAACCAAGGAGAGGTACATTTTTTTCATTCTCCCTACATTATCTTTAATTAGCCGAGACCACCACGCCCCCAGAGCTTTTCACATGGTAAATAGGTGATCTAACGTTAAGCATCGCACACGCCTCCCGATCAATGCCATAACAACACAAAGTTTCTTCATCAGATCCACTGATAGTTCATCGCATTTTGAGGATAGCACACTACTCCTTCGGATGATTCTGGACAGCGAGGAAGAATTCACCTTTTCATCAGAGGAATTTAAAACTTGGATGACGAACGGCTGGATTTTGAAGAACGAAATGACCCCGCAGAGGATACAAGCTCGGAGTAAGTTGTTTAGTGTTATATAATTCCTTTTCTGATCATAGAGCTCAAATGAATTGTCAGACTATATTTTGCCTAGTTTTGGCTAGCTTTTAACATAGGAAAGATTACCTCACAATATCCCTAACATTCGTGTAGGCCTATACGCTTGTGTAAACTTTTTAAATGTGATATTAGCCTACTAACTTACATATATTTCACTCAGTTTTGAGATTAGTCTATGACACTACTTATGCATAAATACTGACTTATGTGTAATGCATTTTGTTTGTGAATAACTGCTTAGGTTATAATGATTTAATGAAATATATTTTAGACTCCGGTAAAATATGTGATACTGTCTAAATACAATATATTTTTTATATATAAATGTTCAGTTTTGGTTAGCCTATGACACTACTTATCATGCGTAAATACTTCCTTATGCACAGATGTTTGTGAATAGATGTGTAAATGTTTGAAATGTAGTGATGTGTCGTTCACGTTCATTGAGTGTATCAGTAAATGCGTTCGGTCTATATGGGCCATAAACAGATCTTCGCAGTGATGTGGTCTATACGGCCCATCAATAGATGTTTCTCCGTCCATCAACAGATATATACATTGTGCATACATACCCATTAATTGTCCATCAGTTAACTTTGGATAATGTGCTAACAGTTTTTTTGTTTTGTTTTTTAGGAATGTGGCTGCATCATGCTCTCCTTCTCCAGCAGGAGTCGTTCAGTTCTCAGTGCGATCGAGAATCATACTGAGTAAGTGCATAGATGTAATATTTTACAGATGTAATGTAGCCTAATTGTGTTTACATCGTCATAATGTAAAAGTTCCTATTCTTGTGTGAAATTACAAGAAAAAATATTTTTTTTTATCCATGGCAATTAGTGATTGATAATGATAATAATAGAGTTTCTTTGATTGTGTTATCAGCATGCTCACACTTTTTCTTTCTTCTTTTTTATAACAGATGTGACAATGAACATGTCCAAGCACCAGTTCCGAAGAGAGCCAAGGCAAACAAGCAGGCGAGCAACAGGCAGTCACTCTGTCATGGAAAACAGAGACCGATGTTGACATGGTTCCACAGACACTGCGATTCATTCCTGCACGGGAAACTGGACCGCAACTGAGCTCTGTAGACTTGCATTCGCCCATGAGTCTATTCAAACAATTTTTTTCAGAAAGTGCTGTGTCAACTCTGTGCCACAACACCAATGCCCAGGCTGCCAAGGCAACTGCAAAAGGCTGCAAATATAAATGGACAGATGTCAGCATCAGTGAGATGTAGCGCTACCTAACTAACCATCAGCCTTCAGAAATAATTCTGATATGATTTTTTTAAATCAATGTTGGAAACAGTTGTGCTGCTTAATTTTTTTTTAACCTGTGATAGTTTTTATTAGGATTCTTTGCATAAAAAAAAAAAAATTATATTAAAAAAAAACAAGTTTGGTCTTTTTATGTTTGTTTTTTTGAAAGTATGTGTTAAGTGATAGGAATGACTTTAAGTCTTTACGTTCTTAGGAAAGATTTCTATTTTGAATAAATGCTGTTCTTTCATTCATCAGTGAATAATTCTTAGTTCAGGCTGCATTCAGCACCTTGATGGGGCCATTAGCCATTGGGGGGGTGTCTTTAGTCTCCCCAGGTGTAAATTAATATTCATGGAAATTAATATTCATGGCCATTCACACTCCCACTCATACAGCAGTGCTGACCCAAAAACTGACGTAAGAATTTTAAATTGTTTTATTGTTGTTTATGAAAGAGTGCTCAGAATGATTTTCACTTCATTTTGAAGTAAAAAGTCTAGCCTACAAGAATAGTAACTCAAAAGTCTTGTGGACAACTATTCAGTATGTGTTAAATGGCCTTATTGCGGTGACATTTTTTTCCCCAAAACATACTAACCACGCATAATTTTTTTTTTTTAATAAAATGCAAACATGTACATCCATTTTGCTCACATATTATTGTAGCAGAGTTTGTGCTGAATACAGCAAATTTATATGTTGGCAAATGGTATTTTTTAACCCTTTATGACCTGCCATAGAACAATTCCACCAGAGTATATCTTTGTATTTTTACATGCTGTGCTGTCATTCTTTTGAGCATTTTCATATGCCATACATCAAAATAATCCTTACACTCCCAATTTGAAGGCTATGTTTGTAATAGATCAATAGTAACTATATAAATATCTCAAAAGTGCAATAAACAAAAAAAACCAACAAAAAAAATGTAACATATTTTATTCAATGCAAAAAATGGATAAATGCCAACCTCAAACTTGTCAATGAGAAAAACATGCATAAAACAATTTAAAACTATACAGAATTTATTTGAACTGTTTACATAAATTAGTTTTTAAGATACACTCATTTTTACACTCATTCAAAAAAAAGACATGTACTTTCGTTTAGACCTAACGCCGCGTGCGTGCGCGCGCCCGCGCTCGCGTGTGTGTGTGTGTGTGTGAATGTCCTTGTATTTGTGAATGTCTAAAGGAGAAAGAAATGATAAAATAAAGCAATGGTAAAAAGACAATAACGATATAAGGAATATATAGCAAATGGGAGTCAAACGGGAGTCAAGCGCATGGTCAAATGACGCAATGTGTGACGTCACAACATGCGACACACCCGGGGGTCATAGTGCACAGAACGTGATACGTCAATGAGCCATAGGAAGACGTAACTATTAATAACAACGCAACATGGGCATGTTGGAGGCTTGATCTGAACATGTTACATCTCTGGTTTTGTATGCAAAAAGAATGATTGAGCTAGCCATTTGGTTTCAGTTTCTATAGGCTTTTAAACAGACACAGTCGGTCTTAGAGGGTTAAGTAGCTGAAATAAGCACAAATGTCAGGGCATGTCAAAAACATCTCAAGGACCCCAAAAACACCTCAGACCCCAGAGGGTTTAAGATGTTTCGCACTTCCTGTGGCTCGTGCAGAGCCCAGCTCAGCGCCGGAGACTGCCACATTATCTGCGCTCTCTGCCTGGGCTAGGAACACGCAGCCTTTGCCCTCTCGTCTGGAGGATGTGAGCACTGCGAAGAGCTTTTGATGTCGACCCTGCGGGCTCGACTCAAAGCTTTCTCTGAGGAAACTGTCTCTCCGCCCTTTGCAGCACAGCGCAGCAAGAAGCGCTGTTCTCAAAGGCCGCCGGAGCCCGTGGCCGTCACAAAGCACTCGACGGAGGCCTATGGCTGACGCTGGCGGACATGAGAGAGTCTGAGCACTCTGCCTTCCTCGATGCGCCCCTCTCTCACACTGGTCTCTTTGGCCCTGCGGTGGAAGGGATCGTCGACCGTTTCTCGGAGGTACAGAAAACGTACTCGGTTACTAACGTAACCTCGGTTCTCTCTAGAGAGGGAACGAGTACTGCGTAATAGCTTACGCTATGGGGAAAACTCTTTTCATCGAGATATTGAAGCCAAAAAATTATCCTTAATTTTTAATCAATGTAAAACGCTTTGCAGCAGCAAGCAGACATAGGCGAGACAGCTTGCGCGCCTATTGGCTGTCTTGCGGCAAAAGCAGCAGCCTATCGAGAGAGGCTCTGCGTGACGTCATGACGAATGGGGGCACTTCGCGCCCATATCGTCACGTCCCGCCAGAAAGGGCGTGGTCTCGCCCTATAAACAAACTCGATAAGCTGCCATACACTGATTTTTCATCGCTGAAGCGAACCAGAGCGTATTCCAAGCACGGCAAGATACGCAGTACTCGTTCCCTCTCTAGAGATAACCGAGGTTACGTTAGTAACCGAGTACGTTCTCTTACGAGAGTATCTCTCGTACTGCGTAATAGCTTACGCTATGGGGAACACAGTGTAACACGCCGTGTGGATAGGGATCCAACACCAAAGTCCCAGGGGCAAAGGCCCAGGGCTCATGTAGTGCATAATCACCATACACTCACAGAGAGTAAAAAAGGAGAGGCTGGAAGCATTTCTCCTTATAGATAGACCCACAGGGGCTAACCATATGACCATTAAACCACGCAGCCAGGGTGAAAGCTTTCAGCCTAAACTGGGTGGCCCTACTTGTGCCAGTACTCATGGAGCTGCTGCATCGGTCTGAACGATGCGCATGCCAAACACTCAGCATCCGAGCCGCACAGCGGGCAGATAGCACTGAAGTCTAGATAGCCAAAAGCTTAGCTTGTAAGGCAGGCACCTCCAGGTTATAGTATTTTATAAATGTAGACGGCGAGGCCCAGCCCGCGGCCGTACAGATATCTTGCAGGGTGACACCCTCTCGTGGAGTGCGCTCTGACACCCAAGGGGCACTGCAAGCCCTTGGAAGTGTAAGCCAGCGCTATGGCATCGACTATCCATCTGGATAGGCTCTGTTTCGAAGCGGCAAGACCCTTGGAACGCCCGCTATACGAAACGAAAAGCTGGTCGGTCTGTCTGAACCCAGACGAGCGGGACACATAAGCTCTTAATGCCCTGACTGGGCAAAGAAGAGTCGCGTCGTCCTCCTCATTGAGAACCGGAAGGGCAGACCGGCAAATCACCTGGGCCCTGAACGGTGTGTTGAGGGATTTCGGCACGTAGCCGTGCTTAGGTTTGAGTATGACCTTTGAGTCATTAGGCCCAAACTCCATGCATGACACGCTTACTGAAAGCGCTTGTAAGTCCCCTACGCGCTTCACTGAAGCAAGAGCCGTAAGAAACGCTGTCTTGAAAGACAAGTGTTTCATGTCTGACGACTGGATTGGCTCGAATGGGGCACCTTTCATGGCCTCCAAGACCGTGGAAAGGTCCCATGTCGGGACTGAAGGGGGCCTGGGAGGGTTTAGCCTCCGAGTTCCTCTAAGGAAACGCACGACTAAGTCGTTCTTTCCCAGTGACTGGCCAGACACCGGTTTTGCAAACGTTGCTATGGCCGCCACGTATACTTTGAGCGTGGATGGGGTCCTGCCCTTATCCAGAAGCTCCTGAAGGAAGGAAAGCACTTCCGTAACCCCGCAGTCTACAGGTGAAAAAGCCCTGCGCTTGACACCAAGCAGAGAACACAGACCATTTCGAGGAGTAGAGCCGTCTGGTAGACGGGGCTCTAGCCTGCGCGATCGTGTTTAACACTCCCTCTGGGAGGTCAGCGGGTACCCGTTGATGGCCCATGCGTGCAGGGACCACAAATCCGGGCGAGGATGCCAAATCGAGCCTTCCGCCTGAGAGAGGAGGTCTCTCCTCAACGGTAAAGGCCATGGGGCAGCGCTGGTCAGCTGCATCAGGATAGGGAACCAAGACTGGTTTGTCCAGAGTGGAGCTATGAGTAGCACTGGGCATCCCTCCCTCCTGATTCGCTCCAACACCTGAGGCAGGAGTGAGACAGGGGGAAAAGCATATGGGGGGCGGCGGGGCCAAACATGGGCCAGCGCGTCCCGGCTTTTCGAGAAGAATCTCGGGCAATGAGCGTTTTCTTGGGACGCGAACAGGTCCACCTGCGCTTTGCCAAACGTTTCCCACAGCAGCTGGATCGTCTGCGGGTACAGCGACCATTCTCCTGCTGGGACGTTGTTTCTGGACAGCCTGTCTGGCCCCACATTTAGGTGACCAGGCACATGCGCCGCTCTCAGCGAGAGCAGGTTGTGCTGAGCCCAGACCAGGATACGTTCCTTCAGCCTGTAAAGGTTTCGGGACCTGACGCCGCCCTGGCGATTTATGTACGCCACCACTGACATGTTGTCTGATCGGACCAAGACGTGGTGGCCTTTTATCTGGGGACAGAAGCGCCGTAGCGCTCTGTCGACTGCTATTAATTCCAAGCAGTTTATGTGAAGGAGCTTCTCCCGTACTGACCACAGGCCAGCGAGCGGTCTGCCCTCGAGCAGCGCTCCCCACCCCGATGTGGAGGCGTCCGTAGACACCACCTTCACACCCGAGGCGATCCCCAGACTCACACCTGACTGATACCAGTCGGTCACTTTCCACGGTTTCAGAGCTGAAACGCACTGAAGGTCGACCCTGAGGCGAAATAGACCCGCGGTCCACGCCCTGGGGGAACTCGTGCTTTTAGCCATAGCTGCAGTGGGCGCATGCGGAGCAGGCCCAACTGGAGTACGGAGGCTGCTGAGGCCATCAGACCCAGCATTTTCTGAAACCTTCTGAGCGGGACTATAGAGTCGTGGCGGAAGGATTTCGCGACGTGCTGAATATTTAATCCGTGCTTCGGTAACAGGCGTGCCGTCATGGATAGCGAGTCCAACACTGTTCCCAGAAAGGGAATTTTCCGACTGGGGAGCAGTGAGCTTTTCGCCCAATTGACTGTAAGGCCCAGCTCCTCGAGGTGCTCGAGTAATGCGGCCCTGTGTTCTATGAGCTCTGTTCGTGAACGAGCTAGAATCAGCCAATCGTCCAAGTAGTTCAAAACTCGCATGCCCCGAAGTCTCAGGGGGGCGAGTGCCGCGTCCATGCACTTCGTGAACGTACGGGGTGCTAGGGACAGGCCAAACGGCAGGACTGTGTATTGATATGCCTGGCCCTCGAAGGCGAATCTCAAGAATCGCCTGTGATGGGACGCCATTTATATTTGGAAATAGGCGTCTTTCAGATCTATTGACATGAACCAGTCTCCTTGGCGCACTTGCGCGAGGATTTTCCTGGTCGTAAGCATTTTGAACTGTCGCTTCACAAGCGTTCTGTTCAGCAGTCGCAGATCTAGAATGGGTCTGAGCCCTCCATCTTTTTCGGTACCAGAAAATATCTGCTGTATAAGCCCCCTTCGCCCTGAGATAGAGGTTCTATAGCCCCTTTTCTCAGTAGTTTCGCTATCTCGGCTCAAAGTAGATGAAACACTTCGCTTTTCACCGTAGTTTCGACGCGCGCCGTATAACGGCGGGGGCGTCGAGCGAACTGTAGCGAATAGCCTCTCGTTATAGTGTTCAACACCCATTCTGATACCCGGGAAGCCTTGGCCACGCATCTGCGTGAATAGCTAGGGGTAGAATGAAATCTGGGCTCTGGCCGCGGCAGGACGGCCGCTCGAGAGCCCTGTGTACTGGGAACACAACACCGTGTTTACAGCGTTCGAGGCGGGGGGGCGCGCTGATCACAGCGGGCAGCCTGGCCGCGCTCAGCTTCTCTATGGCGGGACGCGCAGAGAAAGCGAGCGGGGCGAATCCCGTGGGATTCGGCGTGTGTGAGAGAATGTGGGCACATTTACTAAATGCGGGCACATTTACTACACTGAGAATACTGTCAGCTCGCGCGACTGAATCACTGTTGTTTACAGCGTGCGAGGCGCGCGCTGATCACAGCTGGCAGCCTGGCCGCGCTCAGCTTCTCTGTGACGGGTTGTGCAGAGAAAACGAGCGGGGGCGAATCCCGTGAGATTCGGCGTGTCTGTGAGAAATGCGGGGCGCGAGACAGCGGGCACATTTTCTGCACTGAGAACACTCGGCTCGCGCCGACTGAATCAACGCTGTGTATACAGCGTGCGAGGCGGGGTGCGCGCTAATCACAGCGGGCAGCCTGCCCGCGCTCAGCTTCTCTGTGACGGGTTGTGCAGAGAAAGCGAGCGGGGGTGAATCCCGTGGGATTCGGCGTGTCAGTGAGGAAATGCGGGCGCGGGACAGCGGGCACATTTACTGCACTGAGAACACTGTCGGCTCGCGCCGACTGAATGTGTGTTAGTTTCGTTTTTACAGAAACCAAGGGACACGCATCGTGTAGTGTAAGCGGGCATTGTATGGGCGCGTTCACTACATTTTCTGCACAACCGACCTGAGTCGGTTTTATTTGTGCTAGCCCTGCACCGTGGCGGGCTGTGTCTGGGTGTGGGAATGGGCACTGGGACGTGGGCATTCTTACAACACTCGTAACACCATCGGCCGTGGCCGGAACACCAGAAAATGCACACTTTATTGGATTTATCTGGGTAGCCATAGAAACGGCTTTTGTGCGCAGGCAAGCGGGCTGAGACACCGGCTGCTTCACTGCGAAATACACTGGGACAGTCACAACGCATGGAACTGAACGAGCGAGAAGTTTTGGTGGAAATCCGGCCGCAGCGGGCTTTACCTCAATCCTCGGCCGGGGCCCGCGCTGAGGGGGCGGCGTCCAGCAGAGCGAGAGCGCGGTGTTTGATCTCGGGCCTGGCGGCGCTGTTGGTTAGCCGAAACGATGGCCTTTGTGCGCAGGCAAGCGGGCTGTGGAACCAGCGTGCTCACTGCGAAATACACTGGAACAGTCACATTGCTTGGAACTGAACGAGCGAGAAGTTTTGGTGGAAATCCGGCCTCAGCGGGAACTGAACACCGTCGCTTTCCTAGAGAGACCTCGGGCTTTATCTCAATCCTCGGCCGGGGCCCGCGCTGAGGGGGGCGGCGTCCAGCAGAGCGAGAGCGTCGAGGAACACGGAGCGCTCAGCTTCCGTCATCTCGGATAGCGTTAGCCACAAATGTTTCTCACCTTTCAGGGAGGAAGGGTCTCGACTGTGACGGAGCTTCGTCTTTCCCGAGAAAGCGTCCGTCCAGCCTGTTGCGCGTTAGTTGCGCGGGCGCCTTTCAGTCGAGGCCGATGTAATCCATGGCTTGAGAGAGCGGACGCATCGGCTCAGTTTCAATGCCGGCTCCGGTAGGTTCGTCGAGCTCAAGTGCGGACGCGGCGGCAGACGGCGGCCGTTGTCCGTTTGGAGCGACTCGAGCGAAACCGGCGAAGCTGGCGGGCGAACCGGCGAGCTTTGGCGGGCAGAAGATAGCTCGGGAGCGCGCTGGGCGCGGCGCTTCTTGCGGCGCGGCATCACGGTGGGCTGGAATGCGAGCTCGGAGAACGACGCCAGGCGAGTCCGCAGAGTCACCATAGGCAGCCGCTCACAATGATGGCATCCGCCGTCAGCGAGCGCGATGGCTGCGTGATCCTCACCCAGGCAGGACACGCAGATGACGTGGCGGTCCTCATCGCTGAGTGGGGCTCGGCAAGAGCCACAGGAAGGCATCTTTAAAAAGACGCAGCTCTTTTAGAGGTAGTGGGAGAAAAATGCAAATATAGCAAACACACACACTCTAAGGCAGACGAAAGGATATGTACGCCGGAAAGCGCAGCAGGTACGGCGGCTGAAGGCGGCGAGGCCAGCGACTCCAGGCTCAAAGGCACGTCCCGCTGAAGGCTACAGGTCGACGGCGCGGCTTCTCATCCGGATCCAGCGATGCGTGAGCTTCGCTGAAGAGTTGAAAAATCAGTGTATGGCAGCTTATCGAGTTTGTTTATAGGGCGAGACCACGCCCTTTCTGGCGGGACGTGACGATATGGGCGCGAAGTGCCCCCATTCGTCATGACGTCACGCAGAGCCTCTCTCGATAGGCTGCTGCTTTTGCCGCAAGACAGCCAATAGGCGCGCAAGCTGTCTCGCCTATGTCTGCTTGCTGCTGCAAAGCGTTTTACATTGATTAAAAATTAAGGATAATTTTTTGGCTTCAATATCTCGATGAAAAGAGTTTTCCCCATAGCGTAAGCTATTACGCAGTACGAGAGATACTCTCGTAAGAGAACCTCCCAGGTAGGGATGGGCGATATGGCCTAAAATCCATATTGCGATATACATTGCAGCCTCTTGCGATAACGATATATATTGCGATATATAAATTATAATAGAACAATTTCAAAACAGGTTAGATAGACCATAAGGAAAGTCAAACTGCTATGTAGGCTATTTGTTTTAAAAGAAACGTATGTAGTTTTGAGAACATTTATTATGCAAAACTGTAATTATACAACATAATGTTGCAGATGAATAAAATCCAAGTACACTAGCTGCAGAGACTTTAACAAAGAAAAAGCTTAAAGTATTGGGTTTCATTCCTTTAGTGCATGCCTGTTTCACACATAGGCCTACTCCGTGTGCAGTGCATATGGAGTGCATGTTGCGGTGGTATGCGGTGCAGGAGCAGCACGCATTATTGTGCTTTCACATATGGTGCGTTTGCAGTGCGCAACTGATCTACGACAAACACAATATTTATCCTCTATTTTTTATTTCAAATCACTATTTATATTATTAGTGTCTTTTATAAAATAATATAAAAGAGTTTCAGCATTGCGATTCTATTTGTACAGACAGTAGGCTAGTAATACACACTATTCACTTTTAAACTTAATACACTTAAAAACGTATTACTTATATAGATGTAGTATATATTAAGTTGCTCAAGCAACTACATTTACTACATTTATGTTAACATTGCAAACATTTTAAATTAAAGCATACACAATTGACAAAAACAGCTTACCATACCTTTTCTTTTGCATTTAAATCTTTTTTACAAGAAATATTGCGGTCACAAAGAACTTGTTTTTCCACCTCCACAAGAGACAAACATCCATTATTGTTGCGTTGTTGAGGTAACTTAACTGTGTAGTTTTCCTTGCATTAATTTCCCGAGCTTAAAGTTAACAAGAAAATGATTGAAAATAAATGCATTTAAGGAGAGATTACTATATTTTCATATCAATTCGTGTTCATTTTGACCATGAGCCATGCGCTGTCACTTTAATTCAGCACGTGCAGCACAGACTCTGTGCGGAAACGATCTCAACGCATTGCCGCACCGCATCCGCGTGCAGGCCTGTTAACATGGGTACGGAAAAAATACACATCGCATATATGCCATATGAACTACAAACGGAGTATGTGTGAAACAGGTGTTAGCCAGAACTGTTGTCCCTAGAGTATAGTTTGCTGCTGTTCGTCGGACGGCTTAAATCCGAACCTAATCCAAATAATGGATGTTGCACCGGTCTTTTTCACCAGCTCCTCCGTTTCGCTTTCAGACGCATGTTTACTCAAGATGACGAATACGATGATGCGTTGCAGCCGGTTGCAGCTCGTGGCTCTAAATTTTTGCGGGAAAATTGCATCAACATGCATTATCGCGATAGTGCAATAGAATTAAAATCTCTATCGTAGACCAATTTTATATCGTTTATATCGCATATCGTTTATATCGCGCATTACTACTCCCAGGCGATAAACCTGTTCCTGCCTCGTCGCGCTAGCTCCGCTGCAGGTCGCCCACGTGACCGGCCGCCTGCACGAGCCACTACACAGCGCCCGGCTCAGCCCAGACAGTCCAGCCAGTCCGCGCAGTGACGGGGCGGCCGCCCCAGATCGCGCTCGTCCAACCGCCAGGGACCGCACCCCCCACGTGGGCCGCGGACCAAGATCATTTTGAAGCCCGAGCACGCGAAGCCCTCCTAGCAACAGCAAGAGGGAAAAGACGGTTGAGTCTCGCCACGGCCGGACCACCGTCAAAGCTTCTCTCCCTGTCAGTCCCCTTAACACAGGCTACTGCAGTGGTTTATTCAGCAGCCATCGAGCCGGTAACACAACCCGCTCGCCTTTCTTGACATTCGCACATTTAGGGACCGTCTCTAAAGTAACATTGGTAGTCCTATTAGGCCTAAAACGTTTCTAACTTCAATAGCAAACTTCAATTTATTTGAATAAATTGCATATTATGTCTGACACCCACATGAACACTTTACAGTTGGTTTTATGACTGTAAGTCGTTCTCTTCAAAGACGGTCCCTAAATGTGCAAATGTCAAGCCAACTTTATGCCAGTATCACTGGGAAACGCTGAGCATTAAACTTTGCGCGTTAAGTTCATATTCTGAGTCCTTCTGCTTGCCTGCGAGTTTGGTCTTTTATATCACTGTATTAGTCCATTAAGCTACGTTAAGCATTTTATATGTCCAGCAGGGGAATCCTGACGTATTAAGGGAAACCCTAGTAATGCATGCAGCACATCGCCGCAACTAAACAACCAATAGAAATATATGTCAAACTCAAATGTAACATTGGACCTGTACATCCGCATCGGGGGAAAAACATTATAATCTCGTTCACGGTAGAGAAATATGCATGTAGGCTACACAGGAAAAGTAATCGTGAAGACACTGAATTTTACATAAAACAGACGTCATAATAATCACAGATACACTTACATTGTTGTAAATTAGTTTTTATGAATGAATGGCTTGCTCTAACTGCTCTATCTTCATCAACAACACGCGCTTGCACCCCCTGCTGGTGAGGTCGACTAACAGCAGATGGAGATTATGCTCAGTAATCTACTGCTTTTCCTGCAGTTCCTGGATGTCAACGTTGAATTTACTGTCAAATTTGAACCACTGAATTTGTGGAAGCGAATTTGCAAAGCGAAATAAAATGGACCGAAACCCGCCTGTTGAATATTATAGGTTGTATTTTTAATCAGTTTGAATATTTTGGAAGTGAAATATGAAAGGTGAATATAGATTATTGAAAATGTACTAATGAAAATGTGTTTGAAATGTTTTGAATTGAAATATTCACAGCTTAAATATTCAACCATGCTAAATTTCAGCCCATAAAAATGCAAGCCCTAAAAATACAATGCATTAAAATACAAGCAGGGTGTCAGGGTTGGGTGCGCAGGTGACCGAAGACGAGGACACGGAAGCTTCAATGTAAGAGTTTTAATAACAAAATGAAACTTTTCCAAAATGAAACAAGAACAAAACTCCAGGGCTTCAGGGTTTACACACAACCACACATGGACGACGATCGACAAACACTCAGGGAAAACACAGGGCTTAAATACACTGAACCAAACAAGATAATTAACTGAACACAGGTGATAAAACTGAACACAAACGAGGAGCGGGAAAACTTAACAGGACTAAACCAAAAACCACAAAGACAGGGGGAAACAAGATCTTAAAACAGAACTCAAACACACAGAAACGTGACAGTACCTCCCCCTCCCCGAAGGCGCGTCCTCGCGCCGTATAACATCCAAAGGGGTGGGAGGGTGGGCGCCCTGGAGGCTGACGAGGGTATGGTGCAGGTCCAGGAAGCCTCCAGGGCGGAGCAGGCTGTGGGCGTGGCCACGGCGGAGCAGGCTGTGGGCGTGGCCACGACGGTGCAGGCTGTGGGCGTGGCCACGACGGTGCAGGCTGTGGGTGTGGCCAGGGCGGTGCAGGCTGTGGGCGTGGCCAGGGCGGTGCAGGCTGTGGGCGTGGCCACGACGGTGCAGGCTGTGGGCGTGGCCATGGTGGAGCTGCGGGACCCTCGGGCGTCCAGGGCGGAGCAGGCTGTGGGCGTGGCCACGGCGGAGCAGGCTGTGGGCGTGGCCAGGGCGGAGCAGGCTGTGGGCGTGGCCAGGGCGGAGCAGGCTGTGGGCGTGGCCACGGCGGTGAAGACCCTTCAGGTGGCCACGGCGGTGAAGACCCTTCAGGTGACCACGGCGGTGAAGACCCTTCAGGTGGCCACGGCGGTGAAGACCCTTCAGGTGGCCACGGCGGTGAAGACCCTTCAGGTGGCCACGGCAGTGAAGACCCTTCGGGTGGCCGTGGCGGTGAAGACCCTTCGGGTGGCCATGGCGGTGCAGGCTCTTCAGGTGGCCACGGCGGTGAAGACCCTTCGGGTGGCCACGGCGGTGAAGACCCTTCGGGCGGCCGTGGTGGTGAAGACCCTTCGGGTGGCCATGGCGGTGAGGACCCTTCGGGTGGCCATGGCAGTGTTATTTTTTCAGGCCTCCAAGGATCTTTGGCCGGCCACGGCGAAGGCGTATAGCGCCCCCCCAAAATTTTCTTGGGGAGGACAGGCTCAGGATCGGGAACTGACTTGACATCAACGGGCGCTGGGTCAACGGGGTCTGGGTCAACGGGCTCTGGGTCTGGGTCAACGGGCTCTGGCTCTGGGTCTGGGTCAACGGGCTCTGGCTCTGGCGCTGGGTCAACGGGCTCTGGCTCTGGCGCTGGGTCAACGGGCTCTGGCTCTGGCGCTGGGTCAACGGGCTCTGGCTCTGGCGCTGGGTCAACGGGCTCTGGCTCTGGCGCTGGGTCAACGGGCTCTGGCTCTGGCGCGGGGTCAACGGGCTCTGGCTCTGGCGCTGGGTCAACGGGCTCTGGGGCATCATGAGACTCGGAACTGGACGGGACCAGCACATCAAGGGACTCGGAACTGGACGGGGCCAGCACATCATGGGACTCGGAACTGGACGGGGCCAGAAAATCAAGGGACTCGGAACTGGACGGGGCCAGCACATCAGGGAACTCGGAACTGGACGGGGCCAGCACATCAGGGGACTTGGGGCTGGATTCGTGCTCTGGCGGGCAGGTGACGGTCTCTGGCTGGACGGTCTCTGGCTGGACCGGTCTGGCTGGACGGTCTCTGGCTGGACGGTCTCTGGCTGGACGGTCTCTGGCTGGACGGTCTCTGGCTGGACGGTCTCTGGCTGGACGGTCTCTGGCTGGACGGTCTCCGGGGGAAGAAGCTCAGGAAGGTCATCATAAGGGTCAGACTCTGGCGGGCATGCAATGGGCTCAGGCTTTGGCGGGCAGGCGACGGGCTCCTCGTCCACCAAACCCTCAGTAAAATTTGAGCCGCTTAATAAAAGGGCATAGTCAATATACTCGGCCAGGGAAAAGTGAATCTTCCCACCTGGCATACATGACCGTATAGGCTCCTTTAAACCTACCCTAAAAATGTCCTCAAGTGCCACATCATTGAAGTCCAGATGGTGAGAGAGTTCGCAAAACTCTCCTACATATTCCTTTATGGTGAGGTCTCCTTGACGCAGGTTTAGGAGAACAACTGCTGGGTTCATGGTGTGGGTCAAGTATTCTTTTAAAGGTCGATCGTTCTGTCAGGGTTGGGTGCGCAGGTGACCGAAGACGAGGACACGGAAGCTTCAATGTAAGAGTTTTAATAAAAAAATGAAACTTTTCCAAAATGAAACAAGAACAAAACTCCAGGGCTTCAGGGTTTACACACAACCAC
The DNA here is from genome assembly GCA_036326025.1 of Chrosomus eos. NCBI lineage: Eukaryota > Metazoa > Chordata > Actinopteri > Cypriniformes > Leuciscidae > Chrosomus > Chrosomus eos. Next base: position 31,904,280 of record CM070834.1, on the reverse strand, counting down.
ACATGGACGACGATCGACAAACACTCAGGGAAAACACAGGGCTTAAATACACTGAACCAAACAAGATAATTAACTGAACACAGGTGATAAAACTGAACACAAACGAGGAGCGGGAAAACTTAACAGGACTAAACCAAAAACCACAAAGACAGGGGAAACAAGATCTTAAAACAGAACTCAAACACACAGAAACGTGACACAGGGTTAATGCAATGCATATTTTTTTCAAGTAGTACAATTCAACAGGCTTTTTGTTTCAAAAACATTTGTCATTATTTTACTTCCATACCGCTGTCAGCGAGCCGCCGCTTTCAAGCACACAGAGTGCGCGCGCCGCACCCATTCCTCCAGTTCAGTGTCTCGAACCCGCTCAACGTGGCGATCAGACCCCGGAGACCATTCTGCCCCTGGTCGCACACATAAAAGCGTGGGAAGCGATTCCGGGTATATCAGAATGGGTACTAAGCACAATAAGACAGGGCTATGCGCTACAGTTCGCTCCCCGTCCCCCTCGCTTTCGAGCACGGACCGCGACAACAGTGAGTACGGAAGTAGCATATCTACTTCGGTCAGAAATAGCACAGCTGTTGTGCAAAGGGGTCATAGAACCGGTGCCGCCTTCTCTGAGCGAATCAGGCTTCTACAGCCGTTACTTTCTCTTGCCCAAGAAGGACGGGGCTCTCAGACCTATTTTGGATCTGAGGCATCTGAACAAAGCTCTTTTGAAAAGACCGTTCAAAATGCTTACAACCAGACAACTCCTCGCGCACGTTCGCCCGAGGGACTGGTTTATCTCTCTCGATCTGAAAGATGCCTATTTTCAGATTCAGATAATACCCCGTCACCGGCCATTCTTGAGATTCGCCTTCTACGGTCAGGCTTATCAGTACACCGTCCTGCCGTTCGGCCTGTCTTTAGCACCCCGTACATTCACGAAGTGCATCGCTATATATATATATATATATATATATATATATATATATATATATATATATATATATATATATAGTGGCTTTAGCTCATCTATATCAGCTGCAGTGTGGTACAGCCTACTATAGTAGTGGACTGTTTAGCATATGTTTACATAATTGTCTTTTAGTTAGTAGATATTTGTGTAAAACTTCTACAATAGTTGTGTGACTAATTAAAAAATAATTTGTATAAAATATTTTACTTCCAGGAAACAAACCAGAAATATTGATGACACATCTTGCAATTATAGGGGTGAAAAGAATTGTGCAATAAATTCCTATAATAACTAAAAGCATGACAAAAGTAGTCCATACAATTTGTAATAGGATTTGTCTTAATTATACAAAGCTCTGAGGAAATTTAACTGAACCTAATAATGAACCTACGTGAAATAAAATTTAAAAAATCTGTTGGATTCCAACGAAAATTCAGATTTGGAACAACATGAGTTGTGAAATAGTAACATAATTTTGGCTGAACTATTACTTTAATTGGTTTGCGGGGCACTGCCAATGGGTCACCGTAGCCTTCATCTAACTGCTTCGTAACGATCCACGGCGATGTATTTATACCCCCCTCCGAGCGGGAAATTTGTCGCCATCCAGCACCAATCTGTGCGCGTGAGAAGGAGGGGGCGGGAAGGTTCGTTTGAGGAGGGCAGGCTTACCAACGTTACCAGCGCTCCCCCACTACCATTTTTTTCAGCATCTGAGGCAAATACTTAAAAAAATCACCTATTGGACATGAAAGAATTTACTGGAAAATAAGTGGAAAGACAGAGGTGGAAATCAACTGCCAGAGCTCAGAAAGTGTCTGAAGTCCGTCGGAGGAAAAAAAAGGATTTATCTCTGCCTGGTGAGGTGCATTTCATATTTTTTGAGTGAATGGTGCGTAAAACGTGTGTCATATGGATTTGAAGATCGGAAAACGTCGTTAAAGGCACGTCTTTGTAAAATCCCGCAGTGTTTTATTCACGAGTAAGTGGTTTTGAGAGGAACACGTCATTTGTTTGAAGGTTTAACAGGTCTCCTCTCGCCACCGCAGACCGATACACTGACGTGAACCTTACCAAAAGCACGAGCTTATCACGGGCAAGACTGACGAATGTTACTTTGAGAGAATATCACTCAAATATAAGATGCGTTTTTTAAAAGATGAATCACTCTAGTGATTTAGTCGATCTATTGATCGGCATTTTATCCACACTGTTGTACTAGCTAATGATGCAACATAAAGCTTTTGTTTTACTGAGGTAAAAGTGAACGTGTAACTGAGTTGTGCGTTTATAGTGGACATTTTTATAATAGGAAATGTGGAAGAAATTTTGATTACTCTTGTAACAACGTTACCTTGAATGCAAACTTGTAGTAACATTTCATGGTGTTATCCGGTAGAAATGTGATATTGTCGTCATATTCGGAACTTATATATTGTAATATGACTACGAATTAATTCAGTTAAAAAACAACTACATTTTAGTGTTGGAAATTCGATCGGTCAGATCGCAGGTTGTAAGAGATAACACTTGGGTTACGCGTGCGTATTGTGTAGTTTGTTCTGTCTGTATGGTTTTCATAACGTGACAAATCGTTTCAGTCAACAAATAGCCTATTCTGGTTCCTATGGAGTTAATGCGCCCAACAGTAAAGCGCTTATGCAGCCAGTTCCTAATGCAAGCGACCTTGCTTTCCAAGCAGGAATGAATGGAAGACGTTTGAATATTTATTTAAAGAGAGAGAGAGAGAGAGAGAGAGAGAGAGAGAGAGAGAGAGAGAGAGAGAGAGAGAGAGAGAGAGAGAGAAATGTGTCTTTAGTGCGCAAACATGAAGCGCCTTGGAAATGTATGAAAACACTTTATCATGTAGGCTACTGTACGTCCTGCGATTACACGTTGCTCATCAAAATTGTTGCAGTTTTCATTATAGGCTAATGTAAAATAATATTTACCCCAAAATAAGAAATGATTTAATCATCATCATGTTGTTACCAATTGGCCATCCGTCTTCCCGTACACAAGCGGTTTGGAAAATGGATGAATGGATGTCGTTTCAATGATTTTCTTTCTGTGCATCATATTTCATGTATCCTCCTGATGACATTTCATAGGTCTGTATGAGGAACAGAAGGAAAGTGTTAGATTCTTCCTATTTGCTGTAGCATTTAAATCTCATTAATGTTTGCATTGCAAGTTTATTGAGTTTCATTGTGAATTAGACACGAGATCCAATGATGTTTGAAATATCAGCCCTTGTATGATGACAAAAGCGAAACTCATTTAATTATATCTGTATATGTCTTTTGGCTTTAATTTGATAGGAAAGTGTAAAAAAAATAAAAATTTAGAAGCGATCTATAGACTACTTCAGTGGTATTCAAAGGTCATTTTTAGAGCTCAACAGGCCTTGTTCATTTTTAGTCCTGTGTCTCATGGAAGCAGCTCTGCTTTTAATATGTGCTCTTATTTAGACACACTTCTTCATTATTGATCCTTACACTTGGTCAGATAAATGTGTCTAAATTGAATACAAATCCAACCCAGCGCTATATACAAACTCAACAGAGTTCAAGTCAATTAAAGCAACAGATGTGCTGCATTTTATTTATCATCAGCTGATTTCAAGATAAAAGACTGTAATAGAGAGAGAGAGAGAGAGAGAGAGAGAGAGAGAGAGAGAGAGAGAGAGAGAGAGAGAGAGAGAGACTCTTCCTCAACAGAAGAAAGAATGTATTCCACTGTTAATAAAGATGCCTGTGTGTTGAGCTTCAGGATGTAATGCAGAACATTGAGTTTCATTTTCAGCAGTTCTGCTCATCTCTGGTGGGCCATATCTGTGGAGATGCTTGTTGCAAGTAGTGCTGTGATATCTGGCTACTGGGAGCCAGTATAACGTGCTCACACATTTATTTTTTACCTTTTAGTCAGCTGTGGCAAATTTGCATTTACATTTGTCCAGTTGCATATGGAATGTGTCTCAAATCACCTCATAAAATAAAAGCGTCTTGAAAGTGTTTCAGATCACATTTAGCCTTTTCACTATAGCTATTTGATCAGAGAAAACGAATGATGTGGCCAAGTGTAAATCGTCACTAGGACATAATATGAACGGTCATTGCTAATTGGATCTTAGGAATCTTAAGAATCTATACACTATTGTTACAAAAAGTAGAGTGATTATTTTTAGATATTTAATTGTATAAACAATGCCCTATATAATAAACAGTTAAATGTTTGATTCCAGAGTGTAATAGGCTTATTTTTTTCAGCCAAAAATTCAGTGATATTTTATGTTGTGTGTAACTCAGCATTTAGGATACATGCCTCATGACAAATAGGCCTATAGAAGCTTAAAATATGTCTACTTTTAAAGGGTACCTATCATGGAATTTTGAAAATTACCTTTCATGTAGTGTGTAACATAGATCTAAGTGAATAAAAACATCCTGCAAAGTTTTAAATATGAAAGTTCACCGTATACAAAGCTATTGTCTCTCAAAAGTAAGAGTCGACTCTTGAGTCGCTGATATGAATCGATAGACAAACGATGCTTTCTCTCTAGCTTTCGTACGTTTCGTAAGTTATTTGAATTCGACACGCCCACTCAGTGCGCGCGCCGAGCAGACAGAGAAACCTGACAACATCATGTCGACGAGACTCTGTTCTGAAGTGCGAATCAAAAGCAAACTTTTTTTTTCACTGCCCAGGGACAAGCATGTGAAGACTCAGTGGCTAGAGTTTATATTTACAACTATACCACCAGGGTTCTAAATTAACACCCGCCAACCCGCCAAATGCGGGTAAAAATTCGTTTTGGCGGGTGTTAATAAAAACTTACTAGCCAGTTTGGCCGGTGATGCATAAGGTTCTGTTCTCGGTCATTTATCCCCCTGGCAGTACTTCCTACATTTCCCATGAACACTGTGCCGTAATGCTACGTGATGACGTTTCATACGCCCATTGGCTGCGCGCAGTTTGCAGTGAAACCAGCGCGAAAAATGATCATGGAAACGAACGGAGCATTCCACCAGAAAACACAAGGAAGACGAAGAACGAACGGAGCCAGAGCAGGGAGCATAGACTGAAAGAGGAGGGACCAAGTTAAGTAAAGTAAAAAGTTGAGATTAAACTAAATGCGGCTGTGGTTGGGAGTGGGACAGACTTCTGGGTTTAAATTTAAATGTTGTTTAACAAGAGATAGGATACGTTATTTTTTTAAGTTTAAGGTTTTTGTCATTATTTCTGAACAAGCTTATACATTAGGCAATATACACAACAAGCTTACTATATATCTTAAGGTTTTCTTTTAGTTGAAAGCATTAAACAATATGTGTAAACAAAAAATATAAACAAAAGCATTTAAGCTCAAGCAGCGTGGACGGGGAAAAAACGCAACAAAAAAAAGCAGACGCGCAATTATCGTACAGAACGTACATACTCGAGTCAGTATATGATTATCGTGTTTATATTGTTTCACGTTCAAGTTGAGAAAAAAATATATCATGCTTGAGTGAGAAAACGCGCTGCGCTGACAGACGTTGCAGAGACGCACGCGCGTGTGTTTGTGTGCAAAGTGACAGCACTTTGTGTTTTCTGTGCTTAAACCTGTCTCCCTCAAAATCATTTTGCTACCAGAAGGTATCATCTCGTATCACGATTCCATCGGGTTACAGCTGCTTACCTGCAGTCGTTAATGCAGTGATGGATAGCTGCTTAATCAATCGACTGCTGTTTCTTTGGATTTCATGTGATTTCTCATTGTGGTGGTGATATTATGATAACTCAGTTGAATTAATAATTGATTAAAAGTAATTCCATTTTTTAATAGGCTATCATTTTCATCTAAGCAAACTTCGCGAGGCAGACAACAACATTATGTGATCAAATACAAATAATACACTTGTTAAACACAGCTCCACCAAGTGCACTTAATTATAACTGTGAAAATTTTTTTTTTAAAATTCTAATAGTATTTTATTTTTTTGAATAATAATTACAGATCGAAAATTTTAATATTCGTGCACATCCCTAATAGATAGATAGATAGATCCCAAACTTGAAATGAAATGTTTGCACTTTCTGTGTTGTATTGTATTTTATATGTGTTTTCCATGCCAACAATGTTAATAAAATGATCAAATGCATTTAGTGAGTGCCTAACATAATTTCTCTTTTTTTCACCGGAAAAAAATTTGGCTAGGGAAATTCTGATTGGCTGGTAACTTTAGAAAGTTACACGTGCGTGTGTGTGTGTGTGTGTGTGTGTGAGAGAGAGAGAGTGAGAATTATGCTCAGCAGCTTCTAGGTCTCCAATGTTATTTTTTTTGTTTTTTGAAATATGTGAAATTATGTGAAGCGTATTGTAGCACTGCAGTGCTTTATCAATATGTTTAAGCTTTGGGTTAACGCAAAATATAACTGACTGCGTCATCTGACCAATCACCGCCGATTAGCGTCATGCAAAGGAGGGGTTTGGACAAATGAGTCGTCAAACGAATCATTAGGGAGTCGGTGAGCAAATCAGGTAAAAATAAATGCATATTATAAGACAACAAAAGTGTTTTTTGTCATTGCATGCATGTAAAACTGTTGTTGGGGACTCCCAGAACAACATTAGGAACATTTTAAATGCCATAATAGGTACCCTTTAAACAAACCAAAACCGCGATTGCGATTTATCTTCTGTATTATTCGTCAAAGACAAGCAATAAATCATTGTATAGTAGGGATGGGAATCTTGAAGCACCTCATGATCTACTTTTTTTCGTAATTAATATTATTAAAGGGGTCATATAATGCCATTTTTGTACAAGCTAATATGATTCTTTATGGTCTAAATGAAAAGTTTGTAATATTATTTGTAAGAAAACACCTATTTTACCTGGTCAAAACCAGCTCTGTTTTCAGCACGCCGTTTAAGTGTATGTGTCTTTAAATGATAATGAGCTTTGCTGACTCCGCCCCTCTGTTCTGTGCGTACACCGTTTGTAACACAATAACACAATAACCATAGTGCGTTGTTCATTATAAATGTGGGATTATGAATTATATTGAGAACTTCGTACATAGAAAACATGCCGTAATGTACCCTGAGTGTAAACCTTAGCCACATTCATCGTAAAGCGATTTGCAAAGATTAATATAAATATTAATATAAAGGTTAATAAAACGTTACACTCATTTCAGTTCTTCTGGAGGTGCAGCAGGAACACGAATAGCTGGTACCGATCCTTTTTTCAGGGGCAGCTCCTTAGCAAAAACAGCTTTAATACTGACCCTCCTCGTTTATAAAGCAGTCTGGTGAGAAATGATTCGCGTTGAAAGCATTGACGTTGATCGTGGTGAATATTCCCTTCGAAAACAAACTCAGCCACTGCGTCTTCAGCGGTTCGGATTTAGGAACATTAAAGTGACTGCTGTGTTCCTTATTGCACCCAAGAACAGAACACCACAATCGCTTAGACTCCATTCTGCTCTTAGACAAGTGCTCCAGTATCAACAATGACCGCGCTGGACCGGTTTGCACTTCGCACGCACTATGATTGACGAGCGAGGGCGGGTCTGTGTTGAAACGCTGCTGTCAATCAACAATCATGGGAGGGGCGTCCGTTTTATCTACGTCACAAAAACGAACGGCTCAATTTGAGGCAGGGGAAAACATATAAGGAGATTAAAACAAAAACACTGGATGGATTTTTATCATTATATGATGGTTGTGTACAGGCTCTGTCAACACACATTTCAGTACAATCAACTTGTAAAAGTGCATGTACCATTATAGACCCCTTTAGTAAGTTAAAATCTTTATTTGTGTAATTATACATATTTTTATAAAAAATATTAAAAAAACATGTTAAGAAAGAAACATGTTAAAAAAACATGTTTATAATATAAACGAAACGAATATAGCTTCAAAATATAAAAGCTAGTAAATAACAAAGTGGAACAAAAAAAACATATTACAAGCAATAAACAAAGAGTGCTTTCATATATTTCAGCTGCATTCACACTAATGCACAGATCCCTTTTGAAATATAAGATGTGATTTGTCCTGTTGGTTTAAGATATGACTGACCTTGTTTACATTAATTTCGCGTCATAAAAGCATTTTGAGATGCCAGTACATTTAACCAATGAGTCGCTCACAGCCGCATGCGCTCTTCACAAAGCGTGTGTGAGTATTTTAAATTGAAAGCAGCCTTCTCTGTGATTTTCATATTTTTAATACATATTTTTGTGTGTGAGAGAGAGAGAGAGAGAGAGAGAGAGAGAGAGAGAGAGAGAGAGAGAGAGAGAGAGAGAGAGGAGAGAGAGAGAGAGAGAGAGAGAGAGAGAGAGAGAGAGAGAGAGAGAGAGAGAGAGAGAGAGAGAGAGAGAGAGAGATTATAACATAATATCACATAAATTAAACATAAACTGTTCTTTCCTGTATGCCAGGCCTATATGCGTAGCGTGCCAAGTAGTGTTGTCACGGTACCAAAATTTCAGTATTCGGTACCAATATCAGTGAAAATTCACAGTTCTCTGTACCAATTTCGGTACCAAAGCTTAATTTTGATTATATTTACATATATTAAAGTGTATATCACGGTTACAAAGATGGAAACTGTATTATTAAAAACACCAATAAGAAGATTCTATTTGATAGATAACATTAGATAAAATTACCTAACAATAAACAATAGTTCTATGTAGCAATTATTCTCCTTGGGGTTCATTTAAAAATGTACTAATACAAAGTTTTATCTGTTAACATTATTTAATGCACAATGAATGAAGTGAAAAAACATGAACAATCAAATATTTGTATTAAATAACATTCACAAACACTAATTAATGTTGTAAAAATATATTGTTCACTCAATGTGTTGATGTTAGATAATGCATTAATGTTAATGAATGGTATCTTATTGTAGTGTTACCAAACTATAGGAGATAAAGCATGTTTTATTTGACTTAACTGTACTTTTATTTAATCCAAAACTGCCAAACATGTCACTCTTGCCTGTCTTCAAAACTTGAGAACCCTGTTGCTGATTTCTAATGCAAGGGCAATTAATTCTTTGCTGATACTTTCTCGTCATCATGGAGAGCGCAATTCGCACCGGTTTCTCCTTCTCTCCTCAAGCGCTTGCTCTCGCGTGTCTCCGCTATGCAACCATGAACGGTGACGCGCCTGGAAGAACAAGCTTGCACGTCGCTTCTATTATGAGCGCGCTTGCTGCGCGCCTACATTTGAAATTTGCACGCGCAAAAAACGCGCCATGTGTACGTGTGAACGGCCCTTTATGGCAACGTGACATTAGCCTAATTCAAAATATTTCCATATGTGGCTCTTTCCTCCTCTCGTGTCAACAAGTGGATTCAGAGCCGCCGCATTAGCAGCGCCGCCGCCCGCCGGTCGCCATGTCTCAGTGTTTTTATGAAGAGGACGCAACTGTGACAGCGCATCAAGAACCGGATTAACCGGTTGAAAGCTGGTACCGTAACCGTTTATTTTTTTTAGTACCGACTTCGTACCGAAGTACCGAGTTTTTTGACAACACTAGTGCCAAGTAGTTTAAGTGTTAATTTTTTGAAAAAAGTTTGGTCTTCTTAGTTTATTACTTGATGCTATAAAAACGGGAATGTGACGCTGTGATTGACAGCTTCTCTAAACGAAGTAGTCACTGATGCACCAATGTAGCCTGGCATGCCAGACCTACATCAAGATGTTAGGTCTGGGAACTCTCCATTGACATACCTCAATCCGAGGGGCGGGATAAACGGTTGTCTTTCAAAATCCCTCTGAACGCAATAGGATAACGCTACAACCAACCAGAGCAACGAACGGTTGTGGATAAGTGAGGCCCATACGTTTTTCCACCAGCGGAGCTAATTGATATAATAAAATTTTGCTGTATCAGGTCGGCAAAACTCCGAACACATCTTCCTTTTTTAAGAATGACTTAAGTGACGTTCTCTTAACTCCAAGTCCTCCAGAGTCGCGGCCAAAGCCGATTCGAAAGACCGCTGCATCTTCATTGTTTTCAAGTAGCAGGGAAATCACCTATGGAAATCACGCGGAACGTCATGAACTGTGCCGTCATTGTGTTAAGCCCGCCCGCCGACTCTATACGCGATGTGATTGGCCTGACCAGTTTTTGGTTTTTCCAGCTCAAAAGCCTATTGAGAGTTGCTAGACCACACTGGGTGCGTCTAGATTTCTAGGCTAGAACCAATGGACGTATGGAGGGATTTTCGGGAGGAGATTGGAGCTTCAACTTTAATTTCTACATGTCCATAACTGTTTATTTTACACTGACATAATGAGTTGCTCTGCAGTAAACTTTGTACTAACCGTTTCCGCGCGTTCACTACTGTGCAGAATCAGGTCCCAAATCAGCACAAGATGTCAGAGCCATATTTGGACTTTGGCGGTTTCACTCTTCACCAATTGAGAGTGAAGGGAGGTCTTCCATCTTTTTTTTACAGTCTATCTGTTATAACCTTTATTTTATATAAATATTCCACACTGAAGGTTGCTTAATACAGCTCAACACTAATGCCTGGTTGAGATTACACGATTTTTTTTGTCTGTTACGATAGTTACTGTGTCAGATTACGCATTTTTAGACTACACGTTGCTTTCTGACCAGTCATCGCGTACCGTCTCTCTCACACACACACACACACACACACACACACACACACACACACACACACACACACACACACACACACACACACACACACACACACACACACACACACACACACACACGTTGGTGCAACAGCATTATGAGGACTCTCCATATGCGTAATGGTTTTTATACCGTACAAACTATATATTCTATCCCCCTACACTACCCCTATCCCTAAACCTACCCATCACAGGAGACATGCTGAATTTTTAATTTTTTAATAAAACATTGTTTTTTATGTTTTTTAAGCAATTTGATTTATGAGGACTTTTGAAATGTCCTCATAAACCACCCATAAGTTGTAATACCAATGTAATACACATGTCATTATACAAATTTGTGTCCTCATAAATCACATAAACCAACTCACACACACACACACACACACACACACACACACACACACACACACACACACACACACACACACACACACACACACACACACACACTAGGGTTGTGCGATGTCTACCAATTTGGCATCAGACAATGTGTACAGTGAAACATCGCGATGGACGATGATATCGGGAGGAAGGGCGGGGCTAACATTCAAATTTTTCACTTCAGCAATAAGCCCCACAAAGTCGTGTTTTTCAGTGGATTTAGAACAGCTAAAGCCTTGTTCACACTACATGATTTTAAAACGTTGGGCTGAACTGTGCTGTTCACACTACATGACTTGCTCTCTGTGAAATCAGGAGTGTTCAAGTTGTTGAGCTGTTCACACCCACACAACACAACGTGATTGATCCGCAACTGGAGCTGACGCACTACAGGAGTTGACAACAACTCTGTCACCCAACGATTTTATCTCGTCTACAAACCACGTTTTGTCACGAAAAATCACGCGATAAAACGAACCGGAAATGACAATAAACAGAATTACAGTAAGATTTAATGTACATTTCAACCTATAACATTTTGCTTACCTGGGTGTTTGGGGGCGTTTGTAATTTCCGTCCACCTTTTCTCTTTCTCACATCTCATGTCCAACATCATAAAGGCATTCATGCTCCTGCCACAGTTCGATTAAACTTTGCTCCTAAAATTTGCTGTTGAGTCCATTGCTTTCTTGACGACATGTTGCTCATCTTTCTGTAAACTCGTCTTGGTCGTGTTTGTTTGAAAATCGCGCATTTCGCGTATTTACCGGTATTTACCATGGTATTTACCCGGTGACCTCAACCCATGCCTTGCTCTGATTGGCTCTAGCTCATGACATCACTGAGATTGAGTCGCGCGACAGCTCTGGATATCTAGCACGCTAGATATTTTTCTGGGCTCGGCGACGCGTCTGCGAGGCGTCTGCGAGCGTCTTTGATGCGTTGTTGCCTCTTTCATACTAACAGATTGGCGAGCGTTCATCGTCCGCTAATCCCCCGCGATTTGCACGCGATAACACCCTGACCTGTCGGCGAGCTCAACGATTTGCAAATCGGGCTTAAATCGGGCTTAAAATCATGTAGTGTGAACTTGGCTTAAGGGGCGCGCAGGCACAACGCGGAGATATTTTCCTCTACATCTCATCAGCAATTTTGATTTCGGCACGCTCTGCATCAGCTGACCACTAAGGAGCGAATGTACAGTGACGTGACAGAAGAAGAACTGCCAGATTCAGACTGTGCTTTCGCGCTGTGGCTGGCGCTGAGCCAGAGAAGGACGCACTCAGCGCTTGTCATATTATATCACAACTATTCAGTGTTTTTAACCACATAATGTTTATTTTAGGTTTCAGACATTTAAATACATAGAATTTATAGCAAAACAATACATTTATAGTTTGTAAAATACACAATGGTGTCTATGGAAGCAGCAATAACAACCCATTCAAATATATTTGCCGACGGATTTTATTCATATCAGACACACAGTTTAAGTACCTATAAAGTTAACTCTATTCTTCTCCCAGTTCACCGGCCATGTATTTCAGGAGAAACTTATGAATTCACGTGCTATAATAAACCCAACAGACAGGAATCTCTGAACTGCGGCCCAAACAAACATGACGGCGCCCATCTCACGTTACAGATCAAAATCATTTATAACATTTTTTTAAACGGCAAAACAAACTCACTTACACGTATTTGAGAATCGGAATAGAAGATAGTTGATGACATGGTAACCAGGTTTGTTAATATTTATAAATAAAAGCGCTAACGTTACATGTCATACAGCGCTATTTTGGCTGTGGTGAATCACGTGCCAAGCATGACGCGTCACAATGGAAACATGGGGGGGGGGGGGTCGTGATGCTGGCTTAACATTGTGATGTCTGTCAGCCATCACGATGGACGATGATATTGTCTATCGGCACAACCCTAACACACGCACGCACGCACGCACGCACACACACACACACACACACACACACACACTCTCTCTCTCTCTCTCTCTGGCTCGTGCACACATACGCTCACTCAATCACTCACTCAACTCACACACACACACACACACTATACGAGATGAAATGATCGAATCTTGTCGTTTACGAATCCCCACGACACCCTACGTCAAACGGGTCGTCCCAATATCGGGTTTAAATCTTGTAATCTGAACCAGGCATAAGAAAAATGAACTCATATAGCATTGCTGTTGGTGTGTATGCAAATCGGTGGGAGAGAAGGCATATAGAAATATAGCTGTGAAATGGCCTGGAACAGATTGAAAACCACGTTAAAGATGTGAAGACCACAGCCCATATCTCTTGGCAAGGTCATGATAATGAGGTCTGTGGCAGATAAGAAATATGGCAGGTTAAATTCTGAAAGCTGAAGGCCTGTGAGCTCCTTAAAAAGAGGGAAGACTCCTTCCTCAAGGGAGCCATATTAAACTAGCTTGTGAGCTTGGCTCAGGCCAAAGTTAGAATTATAGCTCCAAATGCAGTGCTTAAAGCAAGAAAATGAACCCGCTTTCAGTTTTTCTGCAAAACTGAAGTGAGCAACAGTTTATGTCTGCTCTCTCTCTCTCTGGTGGTGCCAAAGTGATTAAAGTTACTAGGAGAAATTATTAGTTTGTGCTGTTGTTTGGTCCAACCATCCATTATTCCTAACTTTTAAAACTTGTTTCTGTCCTCAAGATATAAAAACTGCTTGTCCTTTTTCAGGCATTATTTCAGAATTTTAGACCCAACTTCAACTCTCTGACATTTGACCACCTGTTTTAATCTAAATGAGCTATGACTCATCTACCATGGCGTTGCAGGTTTTTGCATTAACCTTGCCCTACCCTTTACACCTTGTTTACAGTATCACATAGGCAGAGCGAGGCAAATAACAAGATGACTTCTTAACTGTGACTGTCTCTAAACAGACTTTTCACTGTTACTTCAACCTCTCAAGTGCTTGGAGCTCAGAGCCTCTTTTTGAGTGGAAAGAAGTGAAAAATCCAGATTTACACATCAAACTGGGATGGCTGAAAAAAAGCACTGCTTTTTTCTAACGTAGAAAAATGTGTCTGAGCTCTCCAAATCCTTAGTGTTTGGTATTCCTAGATGACTCAGCAGTTTTGACGCCTCTGAAGTAGGATTATTTGACAATCCCCACTGAAATTTGCATGTGGTCAGCATGCAGGAGGAAAATACAGATGAGAGTGTGCCAGACAGCCACATTTTTGTATCTGGTTGTCTCAGGTCAGACATGGCCACATTGAAGCCATTCTGACCAAAGCTAATATTGCAGTCTGACACAGTGTCCTTTAAGAGGTCATATACATTTTTATTACGTTTTCTTTTTATGATTATATTTGGCAGACTTCCCCCCCATAGCTTAATTTTATGTAGAGCAATTGTTACTTCATTAGAACTGTGTAAGGTAAGATGGAGAACACTGGATAGGTGCTGTTGATGTGTAATTGTAAATACTTTTATATTAAAAGATTAAAAATTAAAAAAAAATCACATTTCATAAATTCAAGACTTTTCCTTTTCAAAACCAAGACCAATCTTAGCCTTACTGTTAGTATACAGTAAAATAGATTGGTTTACTTTGATGCAATTGTGTTAGAGATGTCATCTTGAGTTTAAATCACTGTCCCCTGAGCCACATAAACAGAAAGAACAGTAGAGTTGTGGGTTAATCAATTCTGACAGGAGGTAAACTTGGTGAGCCTTTTTAATGGCAAGAAGACATTACTGTGGTCAGTGAAGGGCTTGTCACTCACTAGCTCAAGCAGTGAGTGGACATAGATGTGAAAGGTGGAAGAGAGGAGAGTCAGTCAATAGCACTCATGACTCAATGATTCAGCTCATGTACCTGAGCCGTATGTAAGATCACTGATTTTGTGTAGCAAATGAAAAACTTGTGTGCATCTATTTAATGCATATGCAATTTAGAAATGTATCTAGTAGGATTAGCCTACTTCACTTTACATGTAAACATGTTATATGTACTATGCAAGAAAAACTTGTAATTAGTGTAATTGCAGTGTTTCCCCTACCATTGTTTTGGGGGGGGCGGCCGGAAACATTCCTTTATTTGAGGAATAAAAAGCAGTTCTGTACACTTGAAATCAAATCGCGATGTAGACGAGTGTGTGTGAAAGACCATTTAAATACGAATCCTGCATGTTTGTGTGAATGAATGGTGCAGCCGACGCGCAGTTTCATTTACCACACACACACACACACACACACACACACACACACACACACACACACACACACACACACACACACACTGAAGCACGTGTGACGCTTGCGCTGTTTTTTGCTTATATGAAGACACAAATGCATGAACTTTCTCTCCAGGCTCTAGAGATCCACTCCGAAAGTCACTTCGTGATCATTTAACCGCTTCATTTGAGAAAAACTATCATCATGACATAAACACACAGAAACTCACGGCAACCCGTCAAAATAAAAGTTCGGTTTAACTTGACAGAAATATATTACTGATGTACAGTAGAATTTAGATATGTCCCAATGTAAAAATAATACTAACACTAATCCAAATAAATTATCATGAAAACTGATTTTTTTAAGGAATAATCAATTTTTCTTCCATGTTTTAATGTTAACAGTAACGCTCATTGTGCAGCACGTTATTTGACAAAGTTTATTTAATTTCATATGATTAAAATTGATGATAAATGATACAATTTTTGTTTTATGTCTTCATTTTATTACCAGAAAAAACACAACACAGAATTAGTGTGAACTTTTGTTTTCATATATTTTTGTTTAAATTTTTAAAGTTTAATGATTCATAATACATGATTTCAATTAATTAGACATGCTTTTTGATTGCTAAAAAATTTACACCACGTATCCCCCCCCCCCCCCTTTAAAAAAAATCCTAGGGGAAACACTGAATTGTAATTTGTTCTCTGCCAGTACATAGAATTTACACTTCAGTGACCAACACGTCTCATCTTATAAAGGTATAGTTGTCGCACATTTTAGCATGTAAATAATATAATGTTCAAGGGACTGTTTTGACATAATTTTATTCTTGGCTACAACTGTCTAGAATAACTATCGATCCAGTTTGAAGGGGATATGCTCTCATTAAACAAGCCCTTTTTTGTCTTTGTTTACTTTTCTTGGGATTCTTTTCAAAAGCGGGGGTAAAGACCAGCAGGTTAAAGCAAAAAAAAGTATCCCGCTTTCAGCACCTCTGCAAAACTGAAGTGAGCATTTCACTTTTAAAGGAATTGTCCCAAAGTGATGAAAGTTACTAGGAGGAATTAGGGCTGGGCGATATGGCCTAAAAAAAAATCTCCGATTTTATTTTTTTTAATTCGATTTACGATTTTTTTACGATTTTCCCCCCTACTTATTAAGGAAAGCAATAACTTCAAACGGCAGACAACTTAAGCAAATTTTGCTTTTATTTAATCAAAAGCAAGACAAATGTAACCCCCATTTCTGGAATGAATAATAAATAAATGAACACCCTCTTGGAATCAAAGCCCCAACTGTGTTTGTCTAGACTAAAAAGAGACAAACATTCACCTTGAGAGTATAGCACCATTTTCTAAAGCATTACCAATACATTCAAATCTGAGGAAAATTGTTATAATTCAAGGATTTGCCAGCATACAGAATTCAGCACTGAACAAAAAGTATGTTTTGAGCGGTGGGGAGTCTGTTTTAAATGCTTAAATTGGCCATTGCGTTCAAGAAATCAACACTGGTATGTCTGAGATTGGCTACATCGCTCAATGCTGCAAACATATTAGAAATAGAAACTCTGGCCTGTAAATCGTTTCTATTTTGTTTTAGTTGTTCTTGTTGCTTTTCTGCAACAGATTAATAAAAATGTATAAGTTTTTATGTTTTAATCATAGATATTTCTAGTTTGCGGGAGTCCCGCGAATCGTTTTATTCTCCCGCAAACCGCACACACAGAGTGAGTGCATTACCGCCCACGCTCGGCCATCAAATCTAGTCCCGCGCCGCACTCTATTGCGCTGTCAGTGCATGTCTCTCAAAGGCCCGACCCGAGGATAGGAACGGGAAATATCGGCCCGACCCGCTCGAGCAGAATACGCTTGAGTTCACTCCTATGCTAAGGAACAAACTTCCCACTCTCACCGGTAGCCATGTCGCTTGCTGTATGCTGTTGCAGTTTCGTGTGTGCTATGATGTTGTTTTCGTCGCTTGCCATACTGCTACGTGAGTGAAACTAACGCTACGGAAACTCCGAGGGGCCAAAAATGCGCCATTATTAAAAAACTTGATTTATTTATTTTTAAAATCGCCCGCAACAAAAAATTCGAATTAATTCATTTAATCGATTTTTCGCCCAGGCCTAGGAGGAATTATTAGTTTGTGCTGTTGATTGGTCCAACCATCCATTATTCCTAAACTTGCTTCTGTCCTCAATATATCAAAACTGCTTGTCCTTTTTCAGGGAACTAAATTGAAACTGAATTCATTTTTATATTTTTTTTATTCATGGGGTGGAGAGAGGCAATGTTATTCCAGAATTGTAGAGACTCTTCAACTCTCCCTGCCAGTACATATAACTTTGACCAGCACGTCTCATCTTCTAAAGGTAGTTGTCACACATTTTATAATGTTATTTTTTAGTAGCTTCAAGGGACTTAATTTTTTTCTGTCTAAAATAAATATCTTTAAACTTTCTTTGATAAGACCAGTTTGAAGGGGACATGCTCTCATTAAGCAAGCCCTTTTTTTCTTTGTTAAATTTTTTATTGACAGCTGAACTTGGAAGTTGAAGAGACAAAAGGGAAAACAGAAGACGTGCAAAGTTAAAGATGAGGACATAATTCATTTTAGGTTAAAACATTTTTTTTAGGTCACAGCCTCACATTCTCCCCACAGTTTAACTACTTATCATCTACCCAGACTTTTCGATGGCTGCCTGCTCACAAGCATATAATGACCTGGACTCGTCCATAAAAATTCAACCCACTAACCATAGTGGTCTTCAGGCACAGATAGGGACAATTACTCAGACCTTGGTCATTTCTCTTCCTTTCACTCGTCTGGTCCTGTGGCTGCACTGGGCTCGTTAACTACGTGTTAACTGCACCACACTAATTTTCTCCTGCCTGCCAGGGCCCAGTCAACATTTTACTTTCCATTTCTACCCTATTAATCATTTCCAGATTCATTATTTCATATAGAGTCAGTTGGGATTGGAGGTGAGCCAGATTGAGAACAATAATGGTATTATGATTTAAATTGGCATTAATCAGTATGAGGGATAGAGTTTTAGATTGCATTAGCTATTGATCAAACCTGAGGCATCAAATGCGGTCGGTCAATGGAAGGGCAGCAGGTTATCAAATTGAGGCATCTTAAAATGACATGATGTCACTAAACTGTTAGCTAACAGATAAGTTGTTTACACAGTGGAAGCAAGTGTGTAGATATGATGGCAGAGAGCTTGAAACCTGTCACATCTGAAGGGCTGGAAAGATAATGCACAGTGACACACATGGCACTTGACTGATGGTATTGATAAGTCATGAGACCCACCAGAGTGCAGGCATCTTGTGTTTTGTTTACCCTTTAGGTGACAGTCATCTGTGAAGCAAAACCTTAGAACGGCTTTCTTCCTCAGTTGCAATTACACCTAACAGATTCCACAAAATCTTCCTCCTCCAGGATGATTTACAAGAGGGAACACTAAAGTCTTGGAAATCTCAGAGGAGACAGCCAAGCTCCAAATTTACTAGGGATGTGCAAAACGACATGTTCTCGAAATAAACTAGACCAGGGATACTCAATTTTTATTGCCCGGGCCACTTTTAGAAAATGCAGTTTGACTAGTGGCCCGTAAATAAAGTGACTGTGTGAAACTTAACTTTCACTTGGTTTTAAAATGTACAGTAATTGGAAAGATGGAAAGAAGAAATTTTCACTCCATTGTGTGTTTTTTTCACAGATATTCGCTGATAAATAAATGCATATTAGGGCTGGGCGATATAATATTGTTATAATAGTACAATATAAAATTACAGAATATTGAATATTGTCAAAAATTCAGATTAATGTGTCAAAGATGGCACCAATAGGTAATTGAACTCCTCCTTGTCTCCTCCTGTACGTCCAAAAGCAAGTGCAGAGGATCCACCTGAGCTTCTTTAAAGAGTCATCCTCCTCTTCCTCTAGAGCTTTATGCCAAAGGGAGGTGATTGAGACGGAACTGGAAAGCTACTTACAATCTGCAAGTGCTGACAGTGATACAAATCAACTTCAGTGGTGGAGAATACATGAGGACAATTTGTAAAACTAACTAAGTACTTATGTGTTCCAGCAACTTGTTCCCCATCTGAAAGTGTTTTTATTGCCATTGGGAACATTGTGTCATGCCACAGAGCATCTCTTAAACCAGAAACCATTGATAGACTTCTTAGCTAAAAAAATTGTAAAACACAATTTACCCCACATTCATTGCTCTAAAGAACCTGTCAGAAAGGAGATTTTGTACCTATTTTGCAATCCTTTTGATAAAAATAAGTGGTCGCTAGGTCTAATTTTTTTTACTGCATGTTTTACAAAAAATTTAGAATGTGCTTTTTAAATATACATACTGTATATTACCTTATTCTGGAGCAAATGCAAAAATATCGAGACATACAGTATATCGAATAAAATTTGGAAAGATATTGGAAAATCAAATTTTTGTCAAAGGCTCTACCACCATCACACCCTCAAATCCAGATAATTAGCTCCCAATCATCGGAATACTAACACAGTAACCATGAAGTATCGTTATACCCTTCCTCTGGTATACCCTTCTTGCCCAGCCCTAAAGCATACAGTTAACATTTTGAATATGAGTGTAGCATGTCACTGTGTAGAAGTCAATAATGATGGAATTTGTATATCTTTCAAATTCAAGCTAATTTGACACTGCTTCTTTCTGTATTCTGAATGCACTTGGCAGAAAACCAAAACCGAAAATTACTTTTTTTAAATTATTAATTTCTGTTTTTTTTTTTTTTTTTTTTTTTTATAATTGTATTATTATTAGACTTAATTAAATGCAATAATTTTACTGAATCTGAATAAATAAATCAGTGAATGAGAGGGTAGCGTAATTTTACCAGCGTTGCCCAGCACGGCTTTACGAGCGTGGCACATACACGGAGCAGGAAAGAGGAGCTGCTTGCAAAGTTAAAAAAAATGCTTCACGAGATTGAAAACTGATTGCTGAACACGGAGGGGCGGCATATTTTGGGTTTATATTTTGGGCTTTTTTTCTCTTTCGGCCAAAAAATGAAATACCATTTTCGACGGCCCAAATTTCGGTGCATCCCTACTTAAAAATACAATAAGCATGGTATGCAAGGAAGAAAAAACAGTAAAATGCTCCACACCACTTAAACGCCAATCTAGTGCATGTGTTTACAGGCCAACAATTAAAAAAATGGAGCCAAAGAAATGCAAAAATGTGGCCTGTACATATGGCTCCTCATATGGCATTATAATCAACAAGCCTGCAGTGTAGATTTTTTTTCTTTTATTATAATGGTATTCATTAAATGCATGATTATATGCTCAATTGCTATGCATACAAATAATCTTAATTATAATTCTCAAATCCAGATAATGTTGGTGGACCACTGATAACCTTGTGACATATCTGCATTTGACCCAGAGGATTGGTGGGCTGTCTGAAAACTAGTCGCCCTTGAAGAATAGAATAATTCTGTATAATTCTATATCGACCTGTATAATTAGGCTGGTTTAGGATTGTGTTCAACAGCTAGATGGAACACAACAGAATAGAGACATGTAGGACTCTGCTAAAATATTGCAAAAAGAAATATAGATTTTTAACGAGTTCACTTCACTAAATTGTATGAACCATGTGTGGACAACCCATCTCCAAACATGGATCATCAAGAATACATTTCACTAGGTGTATTTGGATTAATTAAAAGCATAAAAAAATTATGCATTGCTGCTATCACATCTGATCATTGTTTGACAGAGCCATTCTTTGGCAGTGTGCCATGCATTTATAAACAAGTTGAGATGTGCAGGTGTGACTGAAACATTTACTAGAATCCTCAGGACTGGAGTGAATGAGTATATTTACCCTATTTAGAGGGTCTACACAGGGCTCCAGACTGCGACAAAATGGTCGCATTTTGCGCGAAACTTGCTGCTGCTGCGACTAAATTTTGTTTGAGGTTGTACTGGTGCAACCACCACGTTGCCCAACGGATAAGAGCTGCCATTTCTGTTACATACAAGAAACATCAAACTGAAACCGAAAGCGGAACGGAACCGCGCTACTGTTTATCAGCTCGGAGCAATAATAGACAATGGAGCACAAGCTCATACATGGGTCTAGATCACGTGATATTGTTACTACACAGCGCTTGGAGATCCAGTTAGAAACTGTTTGAATTTGCTGCAGAATTAATAAACACTGCTACTGCGAGATCTAGTGGTAAGCATTCATGGCAGAATTCTCTGTTATAAACCACAGGCACAAATATCAAATCAAACAGCGCAGATGTGGATACCAGAAGAAACATTGTGTCATGAACAAAGTTAAGTGGTTTCAGTCCACAAATCACCAACATTCACCATGGATTTAACCCTCTGGGGTCTGAGCTGTTTTCGGGCTCTTTCTGTGTTTTGGTATGCCCTGACATTTGTGCTTATTTCAGCTACTTAAAACATACCATTTGCCAACATATAAATTTGCTGTATTCAGCACAAACTCTGCTACAATAATATGTGAGCAAAATGGATGTACATGTTTGCATTTTATAGAAAAAAAATAATATGCGTGGTTAGTACGTTTTGGGAAAAAAAATGTCACCGCAATAAGGCCATTTAACACATACTGAATAGTTGAAAACAATACTTTTGAGTTACTATTCTTGTAGGCTAGAACTTTTACTTCAAAATGAAGTGAAAATCATTCTGACCACTCTTTCAGAAAGATCAATATAACGATTTGAATTTCTTACATCAGTTTTTGGGTCATTACTGCTGTATGCGTGGGAGTGTTAATGCCGATGAATATTAATGTGATTTACACCTGGGGAGACTAAAGACACTCCCCCAATGTGCTAATGCCCCATCAAGGTGCTGTGAGGCAGCCTGAACTAAGAATGATTCGATGTAATAAAAAGTTAAAAAGAACAGCATTTATTCAAAATGGAAATCTTTCCTAAGAACATAAAGACTTAAAGTCATTCATATCACTTAACACTTCCTTTCAAAAAAAAAAAAAACATAAAAAGACCAAACTTGTTTTTTTTTATATAAAAAATATATATAAAATATTGCTTATATAGTGCTTATATAAATAAAAAAAGTGCATTCAAAGAATCCTAAAAAAACTATCACAGGTTAAAAAAAATTAAGTAGCGTTAACTGTTTACAACATTGATTTTAAAAAAAAATTATATCAGAATGATTTCTGAAGGCTGATGGTGACGATGTAAACACAACAAAACAAAAGCAAAAAACTGTTAGCACATTATCCAAAGTAAACTGATGGACTATTATGATTATAGATGCACAATGTATATGTTGATGGACAGAGAAACATCTATTGATTGGTAGACTGCGTAACCGCGAGTATCTGTTTATGGCTCATCGACCGCACGCATTTAGTGATACACTCAATGAACGGCTGTACCTAATACAAATAAAACATCTCTAGGTAACTAGTAGATCATTCATTTAGTCCGCTCTTAAATAAGAGATCTAGAGCTAAAATGTTTTGTTTTTGAACTCAAGCTGAGCGCTCGTGTCCTGCTATCAGTGTCATGGATACAGTGAGTCTCTTGTGGCGGCGCGCGCACAGAACGTGCTTTTCAATCTATTGCCATTGTGGACACTATTCATTCCGGTGAAATCACAAAATAAAATCTAGTTAACTAGTAGATCATTCATTTAGTCCGCTCTTAAATAAGAGATCTAGAGCTAAAATGTTTTGTTTTTGAACTCAAGCTGAGCGCTCGTGTCCTGCTATCAGTGTCATGGATACAGTGAGTCTCTTGTGGCGGCGCGCGCACAGAACGTGCTTTTCAATCTATTGCCATTGCGGACACTATTCATTCCGGTGAAATCACAAAATAAAATGCACACAAACGTGTGTCCTATATACGTGTGTGTTTGATATAGACTGTAACCACTGATGAACATATTCGGTTTTGATGAGAGAAAAAAAATATGCTAGTGGTGGATTCGAACCTGTAACCTCTAACACGCTTGGCAATTGATCTAACCACTAGACCACAGGAGAACTCAAACAAAACTTGCAGATCAATATATTTCACTAAATCATTACAAACTAAGCAGTTATTTAAAAAGTTTACACGAGCGTATAGGCCTACATGAACGTTGTGAGTTAATATTTACTATAGTCTGAAAATGCATTTGAGCTCTATGATCAGAAAAGGAATTATAAAACACTAAACTTACTCCGAACTTGTATCCTCGGGGTCAATCCGTTCTTCAAAATGCAACCGCTCGTCTGAGTTTCAAATTCCACTGAGGAAAAGGTTAATTATTCCCAGCTGTCCATAATCCTCTGAAGGAGTAACGTTAGCGTGCTTCCATCCCTAAAACGCGATGAACTATCAGTGAATCTCTGATGAAGAATCTTCATGTTGTTATGCAGTGATCGGGGGCGTGCCGCGTGTGGGATGCATATCGCCTATTTACCATGTCAAAAGCGCTGGGGGTGTGGCGGGCTCACCTAATTATCTTTAATGAAGGGAGAGCGAAAAAACTGTAACTCTCCTTGGTTTCAAACGGATTACATAAACTGGAAATATTTAAAAAAAAAAAAAAAATTACTTCATTTGAAAGAAGAGAATCTCAGCTTCATAAAGAGACATCTCTCGTATCTCTGTGACAAGTATTGACAGAGTTAAAGTGAATGTTTCGGACGCATTTCAGAACGGACCTCAAAGACAGAGAGAAGGGAAAACGCGCATCATGTTTATTTTTC
The DNA here is from genome assembly GCA_036326025.1 of Chrosomus eos. Classification (NCBI taxonomy): domain Eukaryota; kingdom Metazoa; phylum Chordata; class Actinopteri; order Cypriniformes; family Leuciscidae; genus Chrosomus; species Chrosomus eos. The sequence goes on along the minus strand of CM070834.1, from coordinate 31,880,230 downwards.
TTTGTTTCTTTGTTTGTGAAAAGCACAACACTTTGTTTTTATTGTGAGTATCCACAAAAAAAATAGAAACTTAACAGGATCTAATGATGTACAACACTTATATTTAAGATCAAAATTAACAGAGTAATTTGATTCTCTTTTGCACTGATAAGGAAAAAATCCAGCAAAACGCGGGCACGCGGTTTTCGACCCCAGAGGGTTAATGTAGTAACACCACATGGTATTGTTGTCACGGGTTATGGTGCAGGATGAAGTAGAGGCTGACACAAAGACTCCAATTCAAACATTTACTTATATAATCAAAACTCAGGTACAGAATGACGGTCAGCATCACACCATGTAACATAGACGAGAACCAACAAAGACTGACTGAACAGAGAGAACTAAATACAAATACAAACGAACACTAACGAGGTGAGGACAAGTGACACAGATGATGATAACGATGAACAGGTGGATGATTGAGGGAGTGAGTACAGGTGTGGAGACAAGAAGATCCTGGGAAGTGTAGTGAGGACAAAGACAGACAGGTGCAGACGAGGACTGTGACATTACACCCCCCTCCCGGTAGGCATGTTCTCACGCCGTAGAAGAGGGGTGGGCATCCTGGAGTCCGTGACGGGATGGCGGACCGGGTGCAGGAGGACGGACTCCAGGATGGACCAGGCGGCAATGGCGGAGCAGGACAAGGGGGTGGCCAGGGCGGAGCAGGACATGGGCGTGGCCAGGGCAGAGCAGGATGTGGGCGTGGCCAGGGTGGAGCAGACGACCCCTCGGGCATCCAGGACGGAGCTGTTGGACCCTCGGGTGTCCAGGACGGAGCTGTTGGACCCACGGGCGTCCAGGGCGGAGCAGGCTGTGGGCGTGGCCATGGCGGAGCAGTCATACCCTCGGGCGGCCACGGCAGAGAGGACCCTTCGGGCGGCCACGGTGGAGAGGACCCTTCGGGCGGCCGTGGACCTTTGGACGGCCGGGGCGAAGACATATGCCCCCCCCCCAAAAAAAATACTTGGGGTGAGTAACCGGATTAGGGACAGGCTCTGGGACTACGACAGGCTGGGCAGATGTGACGCAAAACGTCTCCGGCTGGGCAGACGGGACGCGAACAGTCTCTGGCTGAGCAGACATGACATGCATAGTCTCTGGCTGGGCAGTCTCTGTGTGCCTGACGTACACCAGCGGTGAAGAGGGCTTGGTGCTGGATGGAACCAGCGGCGAAGAGGGCTTGGTGCTGAACGGAACCAACGGCGAAGAGTGCTTGGTGCTGGACGAAACAAGCGGCGAAGAGGGCTTGGAACACACAGTCTCGGGCTGGGCGGTCTCGGGCTGGGCGGTCTCGGGCTCAGGAAACTCAGGATCGGCTGGTTTTACAGTGAGGGAGAAACCACACACAAAAAGAGCTCGGTCCAAAAACTCAAGAAAAGGTCGGTCTAACGGCCGTTTCACACCGCAAGCGTGAGTGGCGCTTGAGCAGCGCGTCAGCGTAACTGCATCGTCACTGCAGCTGCGCGAGAGTATTCACACTGGAAGTGTTTGTACAGTGTCACAGCAGCGGCTCCAAAGCTACATATACAAGCGAGCAATTCCTTACAAAGACAACTATAAATTTGTTTTTAGAAGTTGGTCATTTATAAAATTGATAGTCTTGAAAGTTTGTTATGGGGAGGTGTACAACATTCGCATATTTAAATGGTAAACAACAAAACAACACAGAAAACAGCCCCAATCTTGCAGTCATACTTTCGATATGTTTACAAAGACTGCATACTCCGCGGTAGCCTGGTAATACCAGACTCTGCTACTTCACTTTGCTTCGTAGACAGAGTCTGGCATAGCATAATAGAGAAGTGTTTTCTCTCTCGCTAGAGGGCGATTTCTGAAGTTTAAAATCATTGGTTAACCGTAAGCCAATCAGGGGTGCGTTTCCCAAAACCATCGTTGCTAACCTGTTAGCAACTTGGATGGTTGGCAATGGGAAATTGCATTGCAACCATCAAAGTTGCTAACTTAGTTAGCAACTATGGTTTTGGGAAACGCACCCCAGATAAGTTTATTTATGACGTATGTTATGCGCTGACTCAGCCGCATCGAACCACAGACATCATGCATCGAACTCAAATCTATGATCGAACTTCCATTGTAAACCTGCTGTAAACACTTAATGATGCGAGCGAAATACCGGAGTGAACATGGCTGTGAACGACTTTTTTGATCGGTGAGTGATGTAATAGAATGATTGCTGCGTTGACAGGGCGCGAACTAGCAGAGAGAGAGAGAGAGCCGCGCGCGCGCGCACTCTCAGGTCTTCAAACAACACGAGCACTATTTTACTCTCTCTCCCTCGCAAATATTAATCAAAATCAATCGACAATATAGTAAAAGGTCGGAAGACCGCAGTTTCACGTGGAGCATTTGGAGATTTTTAGAGATTAGAGACTCTAGGAACAACATCTCAACACTATAAAGGCCTGTCTCATATAGACGCCTGTCTCAAATACAAGCCGGTGCAGTTCGACGATTTGGGCAAATAAAAGCCTGGGCTATTATTTAAAGTTTTACAGTATTTAAGACCTGGAAAAGAAAGGAGACACTGACCTGTCAAAAGGCTCCCCAGTTTCTCGCTGACGATCGACAATAGTTGATAAATTAAACTTTTCCCAAAGGGAGTAGGGCCACAACATCACCTCCATTCAAAATGTTTAATACACACTCTTCTTGTTCGGGCTTCAGTTTGCTAATGCCGGGAATATTATCCACAACAGAGCGAATTGCATCAGCGTCTCCCTATCCGCGGTCGTTTTCGATTTCTCTGACCTAACTCTTAAACTCGGCGCTTAGCGACTACGTCACGGCTCTCAGCCCGCCTTCTGTTCGTTGATTGGCCCGGCTGTTTTCAGGTGGAAAACAGAAAGATAGGCTGCTATCTCAGACTGACTACAGGAGCGAAACGAAATTAGCGGAAGTAGGAAGTCTGACGTAGTCAGGCTAACTCCGCGGTTAAAAACAAGCAAATAAAACGCACACTCTTGTTTGATTTGGGTTGTGCCAGTCTATGTAGCTGTCTGTGTATAAACTAAAATAAAGTTTATATATAATATTTTCTGGCTAGTTTACTTTAGTTTAGTTTTTTATAATTCACCATACTTTCACACAAACGGAATAATGCAAAACAAATTTAAATGGGTAGCCTAATCTTCTATATGTGGCCAGTGGCATCAGTTAGTGGAGGTAAATGTATGAAACAATATAATTATCGACTACGCCACCCGGTATATTCACCGGGAACTCAGCCCCAGGACAGGGGGCACACAGGTTCGTAACCAAAAGAAATGGGTGAGCAGAAAGACATAGGCCAGGGAGTATCAAATAGGAAACAGCTTTATTCAAATACAAAAGTTAAAACCATCAAATAAGTGAACATCAAGGGCTCAGTATTCACACATCAAAAAGGAAAAAAAAGAACAACCAATACTGTACAAAACTTCAAAATAAAGAAATAAACAGACAAATACACAAGAAAGCTCAATTGGAGGGGAAATAGCCTGCTGTGACCCTCAATTCACACAACACACTTAATATCTACACAGTGCACACACCCACTCTGGTGAAGTCAGGTCACTCAATGCACAGCACTCAGTGTAAACCCCGTTAAACAGCAGCTAAACCCCTCTATATAAACTTTCTTCGTCCCGCTGTTTATAAAAAGAAGACTCAAACAATAGACATTGAATAACTGGCAAAAGCCAGCACCAAAAGGAAGTTCTCAGTTCACAAACCAAAAATAAAAATGAGAAACAAAACAATATTAATTTCAGTCTCGTTTTGTAACTCAACCAAACTTAAGCCTAAACAGAAGGAAAATAAATGATATTACAAAATACGCAAAATGAACAAAACAAATAACAAAAGAAGCTTTAAATTACAATTCGGAGCAAAACAAGAAACAAATCAAAATGAAACAAACAGGGCACGATCGGCCGTACACTCAAAGAGCAGAGCAAACCAGCGAGAGAACAAGCTTCCACATTAGTGCTCACGCCTCAGCGAGCAATCGTTCTGGCTCGCTGTTATGAGAGCTTAAGTTCACTCCAACAAAAACACAAATAAGCCCAGGCAAGACAGCAGTGCGTTAGATCAACAGACGCGCATCTCGTCCCACAATAGAGGTGAAACCCTTGATTCTGTCGCTCAATCAGATGATGTTCCTAAGGCGATACTATGCATAGTCGCAGACCACAACATGCAGTGGGTTTTCGTTGACGAGCTCCATGCCATGGGCAGCCTATGCACAGCAACAGAACGAAGAGACGGCACTCCAGACACTCTCCCATTCATAAATTGTGACTTCCGTAAAGGGGCGGTACGGATGACAACGCATTCCAGGTGACAGAAATGTCCTCATTTTATACCCGAACAGCAAACTGCTGATAGGTTCAACGCTCTTACATGACAATGGCCAATCATCCACATGAGTAACCTTCACCCTGCTACATTCAAATATTTCTGAGTCATTTTCTTTTTTTGCCTACTCCAGTTCTTGTTTAAACTCACTAAACATTATTCTGTGTATTTCGGGCACTTTTTGTGTGAAATCATATTTATTTTGTCCATCAAAAGTGAACTTTCACTTTAATTGAATTTAATCAGCAGCGCAGCAAAAATAGACTCGGCACCGAAACCCGCGCTTCACTGCTGCTCACGCGCTGCTCCTGGTGTGAATGCACTCATTGATTAACATGCACGCCGGAAAAAATACTTGCTGCTCACGCGCCGCTCACGCGCCGCTCACGCATGCGGTTTGAAACGGCCGAGAGTCTTTTAGCAGCAGTATCTGGGTTAGTGGATCATCAAGTCCTCCCCAAACCCGTTGCTTTAAAAACTCCTCCTCCCAGTAATCATCCTGATACAGATGCAGGTAAACCTCCACTAATTCCTCCAAAGAACTTCCATTCTCAGAAACGCATCCATTGCGTCCTCCTCCATTACCTTCTTGGTCGGTTCTTCTGTCACGGGTTATGGTGCAGGATGATGGAGAGGCTGACACAAAGACTCCAATTCAAACATTTACTTGTATAATCAAAACTCAGGTACAGAATGACGGTCATAGGGAAACACTCAAGCATCACACTATGTAACATAGACGAGAACCAACAAAGACAGACTGAACAGAGGCTGCGTTTACACTTGGCATTAACATGCGATCACCGTGATCCGATCAAGCATATCGGATCATTAGCCAATCAGGACACGGTGTGTTTACATTTGTTCATATTAAGTAGCGATCTGTATCTGGATAACCGATCGGATTTCTGTTTTTGCATAATATTTAAATTAGGTCAGTAGCCAAATTAAGAGTAAAGATGATAAAAATTAAGCAATGTCCTAATGTACACTACTTTTCTATGCAATCTCCAGTCTTATATTAAATTACGTTTTTTGAATGAAGGAATATTTCAGTGCTGATCAAACAAAAATAACTGGTTGATCATGTTAAACAAGTCACATCATCGACCATCGGGTAAGGTTATAGCATGCAATGGCTATATAAACATGCTGAAACAACAAAAACATTCAACATTTAAAACATTAAAAAATAAAAAGTGTATTCCCATTATTCCAATGGCAAAGCAGCACACGCTCTTCATTAAGATCTCATGACTCACAGCTGTGATTGTACAGGCGATCGCCTCGTTCAGATAATGTTGCAGAATTAAAAAGAAAAGAATAAAAAATGACACACACAGTGTTTTAAATATTGACGTTTATTTGTAAGGTTCACATGTGTTTAATTTATTGAACTGCGTCTGGCCATTATTTTCTGACAGCACGCGGGGAGACTGGTGGGTGGGGATTTAAATTACGTCCACCTGTGAATGCAGACATGACGGCTGGATTGCGTTTACATTACACTGAGATCCTATCACAATGCGTCCTCGACTACCTCTGAACCGGGACACGCTGATCGGATAACATTCCGATCAGAAACGCGTTTATACTTGTCTTTTCAATGTGTATGTGGACAACATCCAGATACAGGTCGCATGTTAATGCCAAGTGTAAACGCAGCCAGAGAGAACTAAATACAGATACAAACGAACACTGACGAGGTGAGGACAGGTGACACGGATGATGATAACGATGAACATGTGGATGATTGAGGGAGTGAGTACAGGTGTGGAGACAAGAGGATCCTGGGAAGTGTAGTGAGGACAAAGACAGACAGGTGCAGACGAGGACTGTGACAATTGTAGCATAAATAGTTGAATTTTTTTTTTTTTTTTTTTACATTATTCATCTTAGACTTAGTACTTAGTACAACCTTTTGAGGTTGAAATTTAAGCTCTTTTTAAGGGCTTTCTAGTGCTTCATACTTTTACCAGCACCTCAAAGCTCTAAATATTATCCAATGTTGATGTTATTTATTTTTAATGTGGTGATTTGCCCCTCCTTGAACTGCCACCTTATCGTGGTGGAGGGGTTTGAGTAGGGGTGGGCGATATCTCGATATTTAAAATATATCGAGATATTTTTTAAAAATAATATGGATTTTGACATATCGTATATATCAATATATTGTTTATATTTAATTCTGATTTCGCCACATTGTTTGTTTGCCTTCTCTGTGCTGTGCTCGCCCCCGCCTTCTTGCTTTTGTTCCCCCTCCCCTTGCGTGATGTCTCATTCAACATGGCGGTGCCCGCAACCAGCCCGGAGGCTACAGAACTCGTCTAAAAAAAATCGTCTTAAATCCGGTCTTACATGCACTTCTTGAGGCACACTAGCAAAAACATGCAAGGCTAGTTCGCTCTCTGTCCCTCTCTGCCGTGCGTGGGCTACACGGTTTGAACATACATATTCACGCAGCCTTCCGAAAACTGCGACATTCTGTGTCCCGGGAGAGTGGATAAATTTCCCGGGACAGGTTATTAAAAAGAAGGACAATCCCGGTAAAACCGGGACAAGTGGCAACCCTGCCGTCGTTGAATTATTTTTGTATACAGGGATTTTCTTTTTAAATGTTACAGAAGCTTAATGTTACAGCTTTGTTCCTACATGAACTCCCTACCTCTTTACACTTCAATAAAAAAAAGACTGTGGTATTTGGCATATTTGTTTTTGCAGTAGTTTTTGGGGGGTTACTTTTCCTGTAGATATATTTTTTGCTCCATATCGCCCAGCCCTAGGTTTGAGTACCCGAACGATCCTAGGAGCTATGTTGTCCGGGCTATATGCCCCTGGTAGGGTCTCCCAAGGCAAACAGGTCCAAGGTGACAGGTCAGACTAAGAGCGGTTCATAAGCCCATTATGAAGCAGATACAACCAAGGACCGAGTTGTAACCCGGCATGGCGCAGCCGGGGCCCCACCCTGGAGCCAGGCCCGGGGTTGGGGCTCGCATACGAGCGCTTTTTGGCCGGGCCTCCCCCCATGGGGCCGGGCCGGGCTCAGCCCGAAGGAGTGATGTGGGGCCGCCGTTCCGTGGGCTCACCACCTGCAGGAGGGACCGTAAGGGGCCGGTGCATAGTGGATCGGGCGGCAGTTGAAGGTGGGGGCCCCCAACGACCTGATCTCTGGACACGGAAACTAGCTTTAGGGACGTGGAATGTCACCTCGCTGGTGGGGAAGGAGCCTGAGCTTGTGCGGGAGGTTGAGAGGTACTGACTAGAGATAGTCGGGATCACCTCCATGCACGGCTTGGGCTCTGGAACCACAATCTTTGAGAGAGGCTGGATTCTCTACCACTCTGGAGTTGCGGTGAGAGGTGGCGGGCTGGTGTGGGTTTGCTTTTAGCCCCCCAGCTCAGCCGCCATGTGTTGGACAAGTTGGATCCAATGGTGGGGGAGGAAACTGGACAGACGCGGCAGACCCAAATATACTGAGAGGGTCTGTTGAGAATGTTTGGCCGTGTCCCCTGTCAGAGAGATCTTCAACTCCCACCTCCGGCGGAGCTTCGACCGGACCTCAAGGGAGTCTGGAGAAATTGACTCTGAGTGGACCATATTCTCCACCTCCGTTGTCAACGCGGCCGCTCAGAGCTGTGAGGTCTGTAAGGTATACGGTGCAGTGCGTCGAGGCGGCAATCCCCGAACCCGGTGGTGGACACCGGAAGTAAGGGATACGTCAAGCTGAAGAAGGAGTCCTATCAGGCCTGGCTGGCTTGTGGGACTTCTGAGGCAGCTGATGGGTACCGGCAGGCCAAGTAAACTGCAGTCTGGGTGGTTGTGGAGGCAAAAAATCGGGCCTAGGAGGAGTTCAGTGAGGCCATGGAGAAGGACGGTTGGCCTCAAAGAGATTATGACAAACCGTTCGGTGCCTCAGGAGGGGGAAGCAGTGCCCTACCAACACTGTTTACAGTGAAGGTGGGCAGCTGTTGACCTCAACTGGGGATATCGTCGGACAGTGGAAGTAATACTTCGAGAATCTCCTCAATCCCACCGACACGTCTTTCTTTGAGGAAGCAGAGGACGAGGGCTCAGAGATGGACTCTGAGATCCGCCTTACGTACCTCATGTCTCTGGAAAAGTCCCTCTTTTTAAAAAGGGGGACTGAAGGGTGTGTTCCAACTACAGGAGGATGAACCTCCCCAGGAAAGTCTTTGCCCAACCAATCCAAATGTGCTTTGTGGATTTGGAGAAGGCATTTGACTGTATTCCTCACGGCGTCCTGTGGAGGGTGCTCTGGGAGTATGGGGTACGGGGCCCTTTGCTAAGGGCTGTCCGGTCCCTGTACGACCGGAGCAGGAGCTTGGTTCGAATAGGCTACGCGCACAAGCGTAGTAACGAACTTCCGCTATTGTCAGAAGTCGGCATGTCAGTTTCCTGTTTACGACTGTTCATCCGCATCGGCTAATAAACAAACAAGATGAGTGCTGCTGTTGTACGAAAACAAGAGTTCTTAATCACATCTAAGTTTCTAAGAACTGTAGGTGGATCTAACGCCCGTTGCACACATACCTCGTTTGTAGTGCGTGTTGTGGTGCAGGAGCAACGCGTGCTATAGTGCTTTCACATATGATGCGTTTACAGTGAATAACTGATCCGCGGCTGCAACACAAACACATAATTGCTATTTTTATTTAAAATCCAGAAGTTATGCTGCAAATTTTATTTAAAAAAAAGTTGTGTCAGCATTAATATTCTCTTTGTACAAACATATACACTCTTTAATGGACGTATGCACGTTTAAACACAATTTAAACAATGTAAGTTAGGGCTATTATTCCATGCATTACTTATATTAAGTTGCTCAAGCAAGTGGTCAAATATTTACTATATTAAAATCGCAAATATTTTAAATTAAAACTTAAAATTGACAAAAACAGCCGACTCACATGCCTTTTCTTTTGCATTTAAATTTTAATACAATAGATCTTGCATGTCACAAAAAACTTGTTTTTCCATCTCCACGAATGAGACGACTGTTGTTCATTATGTCACCTTGTTGAAGTTTTCCTTGATTTACCCCGGTCTTCACAGTCTTCAGATGACTGTGAAAAATATTAGTACATAATTAAATGCATTTATGGTGAGATTACTACATTTTATTTAATTAAACGCATTTATGGTGAAATTACTACATTTTATGTGAGTTGGCTGTTTTTTTTTTTCAATTTTAAGTTTTAATTTAAAATACTTGCGATTTTAATATAGTAAATATTTGCCACTGCTCCTCCACATCGAGAGGAGCCAGCTGAGGTGGCTTGGGCATCCGTTCTGGGTGCCTCCTGGACGCCTTCCCCTGGAGGTGTTCCGGGCGCGTCCCACTGGGAGGAGATCCCGGGGCTGATTAGTTTATGTAATGGGCAAAGAACCGACCCACAAAATGGATTATGAGGACTATGTTTCACAAAATGGCCGGTTGATGGAGGATTATGTAGAGTATTACCTGGAACTCTATCATGAGGCGCGCTGGGACGATAAAACTCTGAAACAGCATTTCTGGAGCAGGATGGACGATATATTTGGCCAGATGCTGCTGTTGGAGGAGCATCCCAGTCCTTTCATCAAGTTAATCGACTACGCCTTGTGAGATCCTGTGATGACACCCTTGGCCCCCACAGAGTTTGAACCCAAGCCAGCGCAAGCCGCGGATCACGAGCTTGAGCCCCCTCCATACCTGGAGTTAGAGCAAGCCACAGAGTCCACCCCGAAGCATGAGCAGGTTGCCGCACCCATACCCAAGCTGGAGCCGATCGCCAGATCCTGCGAGAAGTCAGGTCCTGTGAAACAGATTTCAGATGAGCCAGGCTCATCAATTTCACCATGGAGCTTGTTCCTCTCCAGCCAACTACACTCTCTATCATGGATGGTGCAATCCCACCCAATATCCTGCCCACCCCATTGTCACTATCATCTCTTCTGATTCCATCATATTCCCTGGACATATCTGAACCACTAGTGTCCACTTAGCTACACCTCAGGCATCCAGGCCCAGTTCTCCACTTCGACCTGTCAGCCCTTCAAATCCGCCTTGGCTCTGGGTCCCCTCAGCTCCGCCGTGGTCTCTTTTCACCCTGGTTTTGCTGCAGACTTTCGGGCCTCCGGCTGCGCCTCAAACCTCCACCCCTCCAGCTTCACAGAGATCCCACGCTCCCTCCAGTGTTGCCAGATACAATCAATCTGGGATAAATATAGTTCTATCTAATCTAATCTAATGTCATCTAAATTCATTTGTGAGACCACAACACGTGTCATGTGTAGCCTGGTCTATGTATTTACATATTGATCAATAATATAAAAATATGTGATCATAATTAATAATTGAATATTAATTAAATTAATTGAATTGAATAATTGAAAAAAATATATTTTTTAAATGATCTGTTTAACCCTTATGTCCTGTTATGGGGTCTCAGAGACCCCAGCTATAAAACATGATTAAATGCAATAGAGGTGCATTTAATAAGGATACTTAATGTATCAGTATAATGAGACAAAGTTTGATACTTGGGTGGTTGACGTGAACTCAAATCCAAAGTGGAAAAATATATATTTCTAAAATGTATGTCAAATGACATATAATTATATTGCTTGATATGTGAACAACTGAAAACTGAATGTGTCCCGTTCTAATTCTTTATTTATTTAGCATTTTATTAACTTTTTATGTGTGATAGTCCCACATATTGTCCACCGGTGTGACAACATTTTTAATGTTAATATTTAATTTAGAGATTGTGTGACAGATAAGACAAATATGCACAATCCTTATCAATTTGTCCTAACTATATTCCCACATCAAAAGTAACCAATAAAAATTCACAATCATGTTATTATCCTACTATAAGATGTACACATAGGGACTTTACCCAAACGTCTGGATTATATTCATTATAATTAGTATAAAACCTAATGAAGCTTCATTTCATCCTTATATGTGCATAGTGATGATATCATTATTATACTATTCAACACTTTTTATAGTAATTTGTGCATTAAAATGCCTTTTACACGTATAATTCAGTTTGTCACACCACAGGACATTCCGTCACACCATTGGACAACAAGAATTGTTTCTTTTTTTAAAAAATGTATATACATAAAAAGGCAGGAAAAATGGTCTGTGCTACCTTTATAGTCTTTATTCTAAAATATTAAAACCACTTTACAGTCTAAAAAACATTAAATTATAAGATTAAATGGCTCTGAAGGAAAGTAATGTCGGATACGTTTTGAAGTAACACCACAGATGTAATATTGCATAAAAGGTTTAACAATTAAAAGTTTATTGAGCAAAAAAATGAAGTTCATCATGAGTAGGATTACAAGAAGGAATTGCTCTGATAAAATAACATTTAGAAAAAAAACTGCATTAACAAATATAATTAAAACAACCTACAACTAGTTTCTCAGTTTCTCAAAAATTGTCAGCACAATGGATTGTGTTGCAATCAAAATGTTTGAATCTGTTTCAATAAAGAATACAAAAATTTTAAAATCTTCAGTGAATAAAACATGTATCCACAGACCTATTTAACAAAACATTCAACAACAAAAAATTCAGAACATCTTCAGTGAATAAATAATGTATCCACAAACTTATTTAATACAAAAAATATAGTAAAAAAAAAAAATCTGTTTATCTTCAGTGAATACATCTCTCTCTGCTTTCTTGCCCTGTATTCTGCCTTATACACTCACCTAAAGGATTATTAGGAACACCCCCTTTCGCCTTCAGAACTGCCTTAATTCTACGTGGCATTGATTCAACAAGGTGCTGAAAGCATTCTTTAGAAATGTTGGCCCATATTGATAGGATAGCATCTTGCAGTTGATGGAGATTTGTGGGATGCACATCCAGGGCACGAAGCTCCCGTTCCACCACATCCCAAATACGCTCTATTGGGTTGAGATCTGGTGACTGTGGGGGCCATTTTAGTACAGTGAACTCATTGTCATGTTCAAGAAACCAATTTGACATGATTCGAGCTTTGTGACATGGTGCATTATCCTGATGGAAGTAGCCATCAGAGGATGGGTATATGGTGGCAATAAAGGGATGGACATGGTTAAAAACAATTCTCAGGTAGGCCGTGGCATTTAAACGATGCCCAATTGGCACTAAGGGGCCTAAAGTGTGCCAAGAAAACATCCCCCACACCATTACACCACCACCACCAGCCTGCACAGTGGTAACAAGGCATGATGGATCCATGTTCTCATTCTGTTTATGCCAAATTCTGACTCAACAGAAATCGAGACTCATCAGACCAGGCAACATTTTTCCAGTCTTCAACTGGCCAATTTTCATGAGCTCTTGCAAATTGTAGCCTCTTTTTCCTATTTGTAGTGGAGATGAGTGGTACCTGGTGGGGTCTTCTGCTGTTGTAGCCCATCCGCCTCAAGGTTGTGCGTGTTGTGGCTTCACAAATGCTTTGCTGCATACCTGGGTTGTAACGAGTGGTTATTTCAGTCAAAGTTGCTCTTCTATCAGCTTGAATCAGTCGGCCCATTCTCCTCTGACCTCTAGCATCAACAAGGCATTTTCGCCCACAGGACTGCCGCATACTGGATGTTTTTCCCTTTTCACACCATTCTTTGTAAACCCTAGAAATGGTTGTGCGTGAAAATCCCAGTAACTGAGCAGATTGTGAAATACTCAGACCGGCCCGTCTGGCACCAACAACCATGCCACACTCAAAATTGCTGAAATCACCTTTCTTTCCCATTCTGACATTCAGTTTGGAGTTCAGGAGATTGTCTTGACCAGGACCACACCCCTAAATGCATTGAAGCAACTGCCATGTGATTGGTTGATTAGATGGGTTGATTCCTAATAATCCTTTAGGTGAGTGTATATTCTCCAGTTCTTCCTTGCTAGTCTCTTTCCCCTTTCTGGAAGATCTCCTAATCTCAGTCTTGTTTTCCACTGAATGTTTTTTAAATAGGTCTGCTGTTTCTTTTGAAGGAACTCTGCTTTTCGAACTGGGTCTGCATCTCTGCGCTGTCTATAAAGACGCTGCTTTTCAGCAGCAGTTAATCTGGCCATACCTGACAAGAGAGATACAATTATATAATTGATTACTGATGTCCTATGTGTTTTATTAAAAATACAACATTACTGGTATATTGTCTTCGGAGTTACTATAGAGTCTGTGGTGTTACCAGGAAAGACAGTAACACCACAGACAAATTAGCCTAAATCCAGACTTTTCTAAAATGGAGGCTGCCATCATGATGATTTCAAGATCAGGGGATATTCTGGAAATATTAATAATTATGTTGTAAAGTAGAGGGACACCACTTGCCATCACAAATGAAGAATAACCCACCCCGTGATAGAGCCTACATCCACTGGTGTGACAGCCATTTCCACCAGTGTGACGCTGATTTCATGTCACACTATAGGACAGTGCTGTCACACCAGTGGACGTATTCAAGATGAAGGCCAGTTTGCGGCCTAGCTATATGAGAGACAGTCTTCAATCCTGACTAACAGCGTTAAGGTTTACATTATTTTCAATAGTCAATCTATATAAATTGATGAAAATTTTCAGATCAATACTTAAATTACGTCACACCAAAGGACTGCATAATGGATCCCATTTCCAGCAGTGCACAGAAATAGCAATATTATCAAAATATTTGAGACAGAACTCACCTTGTGTGCAGTCCATGTGCTCCAGTGAGGTCTACTGTACTTCCTGGATGAAGAATGGCCCCTCTCAGTAATAGGGTGCCCAAATTAATGCCGGTTTTATATCTACAGAATGGCGTCACACCAGGTGGACACCAGTTTTGCGGACAAAATGTAATGTGTCATAATTATTCTAAATGGGGACCTTAAGACTTATAACCTTAAGTTCCATTAAGTTAACACTACTATAATATCTATTCAAGTATTTTAATGTATATTAGACTTATTTTTCATTTAATTATAGTAGTTTTAAGATAAGGAACGCTACCCCGGACAGTCACGCCAGTGGACAAATGTCATGTTTAAAACAAAATATTTACATATTTGAATTATAATGCTCATTAATTACAGATGTATTAGTTCTGGAAGATTAAACTGTATATAAAAACAGATATTTTAATGAAATATTATACATTTTTATTTATATTTGTCACTATGAACACAAAAATTGAGCGTCACGTCAACCACCCACTTGCATGTCCCATTTGAATTAAACTGTCCTGATGCAATTTGTTGAGGCTCCAGTTGATCTTTGATGATGTTGTCTTGATGAGAGAGAACCAGTGGGAGTCAGAGGATCTTTGGTGAATGGAAAGACAAGGCCGTAGCCTGGCGCACGCTTGGGAGTCCTTGTGGGCCTTCTAGTTCAGCATCATCTTCATTGGGACTTCTCAGGAAGGACCAAGAGAGTAAGAGAGCACGAGGCTCAGAGAGCTAAGAGAGGGCTAAGAGGACCAGAAAGCAAGAGGACAAGAGCAAGAGAGGAGGGAGTGCTGGTGTGGATGCAATTTATAATCGGAGAAAAGTCCAACCTCTCAGGGTTGGCTCGGCTAATAAGAAAGGTGAAATGTCCAAGCGGGAAAGTTGCTCTGTCGTTGATTTACGAGTCTTTGACCTAAACGTGGATTGGTTTCTGATGAAGAAGACTAGGGAAGATTCTTGTAATACTAATATGTTGTATCATATTTAATATACATCAACATATCATATACACACTCTTGTCAATCTTCAAAGAACCAGTTGATTAAGACCAAACATGGTATAGGTGAGTTTGGTTAACCATAGTTTGCAAAGTTTGAAACATTAAGTATTAGAGTTTACTAGGCTTGCTACAGTAGTCGGTGTTACCGGTGTTACACGTGTTCAGGCGCAACACCGGTTTCATCACTTGTCCACCGCAAAAAAAAAAAAATATATATATATATAGGCATATATTTATATATTTAACGCAATTACGCAGTATCCGTTTTTTTCTGTCACCCATTGACTACCGTTGTATGATCACACTTTTATTAATGTGTATGATATTAAGCGTGACAAGACTAAAGACACCGCGCTGTCCTGCCTACACACACACACACACACACACACGCACCTCTTAAGAGCAGTCTTAAATGATTTAAATAAAGTCTTAAATTAACATAGAGATTTGTGAGAAAATGGGACGCGTGTCAATCGTGTCTCTGTCAGCAGCTGGTCTTAAAGTGTCATTAAAGTTAATCAAAGAACAAAGGTAAGAGAGTAAATGACTCACTCAGACCCGGAGCCAGGAGGATTATTATACTGCCTAATAATCATGAATGCACTGTGCTATCTTTAACACATCTCCGGTGAACGGCTTCTTCACGCAAAAAAAAAAAAAAAACTCTTCATGAAGCGCAGTGATATTCAGCGACCTATGCGTTTCCTGATGGATCGAGGTTGTTTGTTAACTTAATTTTATACGTGCAACTCACGTAGCCCATAAGGACACTGACAACGTGCTGACAGACAGGACCGAGCAGGTAATATTTAATATGAAACAAAGTCTCAACTTTCAAATTTGGTCAGTCAAAGAATTCAGTCAAAAGATTTAAACAATAAATAGGCCTACCGTTTTGTGGCTCTAATGTGTCGTGAGAGATTGCCTCAGTTAAAGACAAGTTCAAATCCACCGACGTTAATCTACTAACTCTCCTGACTACTTTATCGGACAAAAATGGTGGATTTTGATTTGTCAGATCGCATCAAATTCCCTGCGAAGGATGAATTGACGATAATGTATAAGTGAAAGTGAAGTGCACACTGCTGCACCAGCTTTTTATAAGCGGTGTACAAAAAAAATTAGTTTCGTTTTCTAATTAGCGCTAATTCAGCGCACTATAACAAAACAGTGTTGCTCCGCACCACCTTATGCATGCCCGTGCAAAAGCGCGCATTTTACATTTGCCTTTAAATTAGCGATATAAAAGCCCCCACAGGTGATACCGGTATTACCGGTGTTGTCAGACGTCGATTAACCAGTGTGAAAAAATCCTCACCGTCACATCCCTAGAGTTTACATGAAAACAAACCACATAAAAGGAAAATCATGAGATGGAACATTAGATACATGTTAATACATTTATCACATGATTATATATAGATATTTAATATATAGGATTAAAAGGGTTCATTTCTCCTTCTCAGCAAGTATTAAGTCCATGCACATTCTTTTGGGTCGTAAAACTTGTAACAGGACACTGAAGTTCTGCCAGTGTGTTAGCTTGATTTGGGGGAAGTTTCACAGACTTTGTTGGGATAGTGAGTTTGCTGGATTATTCATTAAATATAATAACTCATTCGTGTGTGTCTGATTGGTTCAGACCCTACAACAGAGATGGCAGTATCAGACTCAGATAAAAAATGGAAAACAGTATCAGACTCAAATATATTATGGAAAGAACCAGTAGTGGCAGAAACAGTATTAGACTCAATGGAAAATAGTAAAACCAACCAACCTTAATTATAGGCCATGGAAAACAAGTGCGTTTTAAGAAGTGGCTTAAAAAAGATCACGGAAGGGGCTATCCTAATATCTAATAGCAAATTGTTTCACAACCGTGGCATGACCACAGACAACGATACTGCATGACGTTCGAAACTTCAAGCGTCATCATCACAAGGTATCATTTCGATACAAGCATCAGTACAGTGTGTGATACAATAGGGCTTTGAAAACTGTGTCAGAGCATCGGAGGACCAGTATCACCATCACTAGTAATATTAGTAACTGCACTTGATAACAAAACAATGCAGAACAATAGTACTTTTATGATTCACTTATAATATGTATTTGTCTCTGAAAATAGCCCTTGTTTTTAGAGATTGAACATGGTTTACGATGTCTCCACCACACATAAGTACATCTTCATTTAGGTTCCCCTTCCAATTCTGTGGAGAACCAAGGTCTCTTACTTGCCTCATTACCTACCTACCTAGATGTTTTTAGGTAATTATCGGTACCCTCAAGCCTTCACTTCATTCACAGCTGTCACATGGATGGAAGGACTATTTTGTGTTCCATGGGCCTTGCAGGAGCACTGATATCGCTCCCCGGCGTTCTTTGGAAAGAGCTTTACTGGAGCTAGTGTATCATAAATGTGCTTTTTGACATTTGAGGCGAGGAGCCATAAAACACTTTTCGCCCCCAATCCGTCCGCCTGTCAACCCTCGCATGTGACTCACATGAAGCAGTGCTGATGTGGCAGGGTCGATAGGTCATTTCATGCAGGCATGTTCAGGCGAGTGTAAATGCATCTTGACATTGTACAAGTTTGGGTTTGTATCAAAATTAAAGCGCTGCCCTCTTGAGAACTTTGGCAATGCTGTTCTTTCCTGTTTATAATGGAATTGCTTTTACCGTTTTTGCCATCTCCATTTATTAGACTGTCTTTGTACCCTAGGAGAAGAATTGCGTATGTGTCAGTGCTTGTGTGAATGGGTTAGTAAGAACGAAGGATTTTGACAGTATGTCAACTGAAACTGTTCAGTCGTAAAAACTGCAAGCAAAGTGGTGACATACTTGATGTTACAGTACAGAATTGTGTACTGTTGCAGGATACTAGCATAGTGTCATGATTTAGGAGACTTCGCTCGAGTCCTTTTCTGGCCATGTAATTAAAAGCTTGACCACTGGTATCTGATTTAGTTGAACAAACAAGATTACCTGATAATATTTATTACATATATATTTGTGTGTCGTCACAGCCAGTATATTTGTGTGTCCTTAACCATCTCTTGAAGTGTTTTTTTTTGTAAGTTACATAAACTTAAGACATTGAAAGTCACATCAGAGTTTGGAATAATCAGTTTCCCCTGATCATTTTAGATTCTGCAATACCTTAATGGTGTTCCATAATTAATCAGTTTTAATGAGCTAATGTGCATGTAAACGTTCTTGTCCTACTTAATAGCTCATTGCCAGAGTGTTCCATGTTACCAGGAAGCATTTCTCAAAACCTCAACATGATGTATGATAAAACATTGTATTAACTTTTAAGGTGTTCTTAATGACTAAGCCTATCCCAGCTTTCATTGTTTATATTTCACATAAAGATGGAAAGACTGCATGAGTGTTCTCTTGTTTACAAAAAAAGAAGAGCTATAAATGTAAACACAATAACAATTTGGCTATACAATCTGTTGCGTGTAAAATGAGCATAGACAAACATTCTACAAGAAACTTAGCTGTTCATGTTGTTTCAGACTTGCATGAATAGACTTTTAAAATTATTTATTCCTAAACATTAGTGAATTGCACACAACAAGGTCTGGATTTCCTAGTGTTATTCCCTGTTACTTCCTAGTGTTATTCCCTGTTACTGATAAAGAATGTGCTCAGAGTAAACAGCATTTGCATCAGCCGGTAGTTGTGTTCATGTATAGAGAAGGAGTATTGAAGTGTGAACCATTCTGAACTAACGCACAGAAAACACAATTTATAATGAGATTCTTCCCCTCCTCTTCTTGTCTGTAGCGATAAGTCAAAATGCTGTGTTTCTGTTCAGCTCCAGTAGGCACTTCTTAGGTTTTTCAGTCTAGGGACTAAAAACAAAACATAATAGTGTGTTGAGTGTTGTTTTCTTCAAAGAACAGAAAATGGCAAAGTGAATTTGAGGTGTGTTGGTGGCCAGTTCATAGTTTTATTTTTGTTGCTTTTCTTTAATCTAAGGATATTCTTAATATAATACTATATCAAACATTATCTTCACTATAGAAAATTTGAAGAAGAAAAAAACTTGAGGAAAAAACTCACTCTTCAATATGTTCTGAAGGTGCCCTTTTATACAAAACATTTTATCATTTAGTCACCATGATGAAAATCTGTACGACCACAAAATGTCTAAGTAACACCTTAAAGCACAGCTAAAGAGAATGGTGACCTGTGTGCTACATTTCATGCATAATTTAGTTTGTTCCCCATAAACCTATCAAACAGCTTTCATATTTTAAAGACAACGCTATAGACTGATTTAATAATTATCTAGCCTATAGCAATACGTCACACAATATGCCACACAAAATTGAATGAATTGTTTTTTATGTTGCTTTTATTGTATTATGTATTCATTTTTGAAACTTGAAACATTTTTGACAGTATTAATGGCCATCCACTTTTACTAGAGCTTCTTTTGCAAATTATATTCCATATATATAAATCCATATAATCCATTTGAAATTACATTAGAGAGAGTAAATAACAAAATATGCATTTTTGAGAGAACCTTTACTTTTTCTGTTGGGACTGCCATAATTGGTGGTCTATATCCAGTTATCTCCATTCAGCCGAGCATCCTTTATTGACAGAAAGTAATCACTTCTCTCCCAATGTGGATTTGCTACCTAGACAACCACTTCTAGATATGTAGGCACCCATGACAGCCTATTGATAATTCTCATTATTAGTACCTTTAGAGAGCTCTCATGTGCAACTGAAATTAGCTGTATGCTTTCAGTGGACCACAGCCTATACAAAAAACATCACTGTTGTGTGTGGGGGGTACTCACAAATGTGTGGTAACATAGTATATAACCAGATAGATTAGTGGCAAGTACAGGTGGCAGTGGTGTAGAGCAGCATTTTATCTTCAGAACGGAGCTGTAATGCATTAGGACAGGTTTCACCCACTAGGCACGCTGGCATTGCACTTGCAGCTGGTCCCAGTTGTAATGATGAATGTTATCATCATTATCATCTATGTGTGACCAGTCACAGCATGCTACAGGTCTCTAGTGATCCTAATTGCCAAATACTTTTGCATAATTGGTGGTGCTTGCATGCTTTCTGAGGCAGGCATCACTGTTAATATTGCTCATACTGATAGTAAAATGGGCTATAGTTGCATATGGCCACAATGTTGGATTTCCGATCTAGTGAGTGTGTGCATAGGCACTTCCGGTTGCGCCTGACGCCAGTACAGAGAGCCGATGAAAGCCGACAATTATCTTTTAGAGTTCTATAAATCTGTATTACTATTATAGATCTATATTCCTATTACATAAGCCAATTGCATTTAAAACGGACGCATGTATGTGTACATGCGTCCGTTTCAAATGCCTGACCAATTATGCTTACTGTAAATATAAAAATATGTAAATATAAATTAATTTAAGAATAAAAAATAGCCAAACAATGTGTAAAAACAAGAAAATACATTATACAGACGCATTATATTTACATACCACACATCCACACCTATCTAAAATATTCGTATTACACATACTTGTTGTGCAACATTTTAACTGAAATATCTTTAAATAATTATACATATATAAACTGAAACTTGGTAGCCTACCTGGATCAGAAAAAAATGTTTTGTGCTTTCCTGAGAACTCAAATGAAAGCTTACATCTACAGGAATAACCATGATTAGAGAGTTGTTTGCATAAAATATCCCGTAAACATTCCACACGTCTGCCCTGTGAGACAGGCTACAATTTATCTCCAATAAAATCAGGATGTGTATATTACACACTTGAGTGTCTTGAATGAATGAAGAGATCCCTGTGGATTTCACTAACCTCTGAGACTGAACCACAGAAACACCAGGAGAAAGAATGAAAGATAATCTCAGTGTATCTCGATGAATTAGGCCATCCTTAAAAATATGTTGGTTTGCAGTAACAGCAAAAAAAAAAAAAAAAAGGGGGTCGGTAGGTAGGCCTATATTTTTTTTTTCAAGATTCAATGTAAAAAAAAATGTATAATTTTGGTAATGGTATGAATTTAAACAAATTTGCATATCGTGACATCACTGACTGTCTTCAAACCGTGCCTTCTGGCGCACCTTTGCAAACCTTTTTCTGATGCAGGTTATATAGACATGTAAAACTATTTTTTATTACATTAATTACATTTTTTTTGTGGCAAAATCAAGAAAAATAGAAGCCACTAGAGTTCAATGAAAGTGGATTTTCAGAGGTAAACCAATAAATTAAAATGACTTTAGAATAACAGTTAAATAACACAAAATAACAGTTAATTAGATTAACATGCAATGTAATACCTATGAGAAAACATGTTAATGTGTTACATCCATAAAACATAATTTCAATTGTATTACTGGTTACTAGTTTACTAGGTTATACTGTTTTACATGCATCCACCGCTAGGTGTCAATGCAACCTACAAATCAGAGACCAGTTACGTTGCTTTCGGTTGTCACTTTTGTGAAAAAAATCCTGTTTGTTTTTTGAGACAAAAGAGTCCATTTAAATCGATTGTAAAATCAAGTTTTCATGAAAAGACGTTTCCGTTTTCATGTGGCATGTTTCATGTTTACATATGGCAAATCCACGGACAACTAACAGGCATTAGGACGAACGTAAAGAGACGCGCACAAGTCAGCAATATTTCTGATGATTTATTGGCGTGAAGTTTCGTGCACAATGACAAACAGGACTACAAAATTCTCGAAAAACAACACCCGCAGCCATCATTACCAAGCGCGAACCATTGACAGTGAATGAAACGAAGCGAACGTGTCTAGGCCATATGTGACATGCGTATACCATGGTGTAAACATAATCATAGACGCCGCAGGTTTATATCTAAAAGAAAGAACGTAGCCTATGTAGGCTTTTTATATTCACAATACTTACTAAAATATGATTAATATTATATTATTGCATTTGTATTAGTTGTTTGAAGAGTAAAAAAAAAAAATTGGTCGGTCTTAACCTAAGTTTACAACCGGCAAGTCGGTCGGACTAAAAGGGAAAAAAATAAATAATTGGGTCGGTCCTAAATTGACAGGGTCGGTCGGGTTACGGCAAACAAGAATAACTTTAAGGATGGCCTTACCGTACAGAGGTAAACAATAATATACAGTAAGAATGATGTTTTCTTTTGTCTCTGATAAGACTACCATCTTCTCTGTAATTGTAATATAATAAAATAAAACAATACAGCAAAGCACAGAGTAGTGCTAACACTTTTCTAAATGATTGGGTTTAGTGCCTGACACATGATAAAATGGGTAAAAAAAAGACATGTTAATGGTGGGACTGAAACATATCTAGGGACCAGAATATCATGAAGACTTGGAGATGGGGTCTTTTGACAATCTCTTATAAAAGCAACCACCCAGAACACCCTAACATATCCATAACAACATGTTAAAAACCTCTCATAACACCTTAGCAATGCTCTGATAACCACCCACAGCGCCCTAGCATCATGGCAGAGAGATTTGATCCTTTTCTGTATAGAAAAGTATCTAGATGCAAAATGTACTAATGAACATTTCTGGCAGTTTTCTACACGGTGAAACTTTTGTTGTTTAACCATAGATAAGTTCCTGGTACATCTACAAAGAAAAGTGCATGCATTTGTTTAAAACTTAGCTATAGTATAATGCAAATTTGGATAAATTATGCACACACCGTTATCTTTCTCGCTGAACCACTGCTTTGGGATCAGGAAATCTTTTAACACTGAATGTTATCTATAGAACTGCTTCTGTTTGTGTCAGGCTTTTTTTCAGAAGAAATGATTAATGGATCCCATGTTTCAGTGTAATGGAAAAAGAGCCTATAATGCAGATTGTTTACTGTACAGATTTTTTTCCATTCTTGGAAAAGAACAAATTAGGAAGAAAAAGAGATGCTGGAGAAAAAAAAAAAAAAACATTGCCACAATCATATAATCCTGCCTATTTAAATCATAATCCTGCCTTTCTTATAGCTCCTCTTATTACACCTCTGGCATATGTCTGACATACTCCACATGATTAATGGGCTGCAGCAATGGTGGAAAATGTCCATTTACCATTCAGTATGCCAAAAAACCCTGTCATTGGTATGACTCTACATTCTCCATCCTCCACACTACTTCTGGCTGTTGATGTGATTTTGCCAGAGGAAGGGCAAGTGCTGCTTTGAAGTGCTTTGTATTACCTCAAGAACATAGGTGGTCCACCCTGAAACCCACTTCACGCCCCAACATGCAAATCAGTTCTTAAGGGAACCAAGGTCGCCTACAGGCTCATTATTTGTTGTCAGCTGCCTGCACCTGTTTGGCCGGAGTGTGTGTATGTGTGTGTTTGTGGCTTTTTTTCTCTCCCTTTATTTAAAATGCCAGTGATGACAGTACTGTGTGTGCTGCCTGATCCCGGAACCTGTCGGGGTGAATAGGAGCAGACACCATTGCAAAGGACACCTACAGCATGCTGCTACTCTAACCGAGGTGTTGGCTGTGCCAAAATGGTGACTTGGCACTGATGCCAGCTTGAGTTACAGTAGCAGGTGTTTTTTGCTGACTAGGGATGTTCAAAAATTACGGGGTTGCCCGCACAACAAATTGACAAATTGAGGATGGTTTTACCTGTCCCTGATCAAACGTATTGTCTGATTGATTGATTCAGACTTGATTTGGACAGGATTAGTTTTACATGGAGAGGTGGGGTAAAGTAATTATTACCAGAGCTTTTAGTCCTGTTCGAATGTGCCATCTCATTACTCATTACGGACAATGTCAGTAAAGATTAAAATGACATACCTTCTGTAAAAAGTTCTGAAAAAAATTACCTTCGGTAATGATAATCCCGGCTGTGAATACTTATTATTCCATCATTTCCTGTTTAAAAGTTAAAAAGTTTTCCGTGTTTTAAGTATGGAGGCGATTGACGAAGAATTAATTTGCGTTCTAGGTGGTGAGTCAAGTCTGTGGCAAACCTCAAGTGTTTTCCTCATACTATTCAGATCAAAAAGAAGGTGAAAAGCACTTGTTAGAGGCACAAAACATTTTAGCTTTAGGGAAGTGCCTATTACCAACAGAATCCAATCAGAATTTAATGAATAATTGTTTCATTTAATTATTTCATTAATAAACTGTTAATAAAAGGCGGTGCATAAATCGAGTTACCCCTCCCATTTCTACTAATTTTACTGTGATTTCTTATCCCATGTGAATTACAGACATCCTGTGTTAAATTACACTATTCCATCTACTCTTGAAAAACCAATCCCATCCGAATAAGACTTCACTTTAGACATTTTTCTTGTGTTCAAAATAAGCTAGACAGACTGCAGTGGAATGAAATAATACAGGGATGGCAAAAGTTGGACTATTTTTAATTGAATTGACATTTGATTGATTGGTAGATACCCAGCTAAGATAGATACCCAGCTAACAAAAATATGTTAAGAGAAGTAACGTTAAGCGATGTGCTCGGCTTTATGGAAGTCATGGGCTGTGATTGTTTTATAAACAAGGCCCAGTTCGATCGTCTAATGCTTAAGGATGGAGCAGTCCCAACGATAAAGGTTGGCGTTGGAACTGCAGGCGGTGAGTAAAACTGCTTCAAATGTCTGTGAGTTCTCTATCGGCGTGTAAGCACAGCAAGTAAACAACATGATCAAGTATAGCTAATGTAAAACTACACTTCCCACATGTACACCTTTAAAAAAAATACGACGACATAAAGTGAAAATTAGTCACTTACAAAAACCGCTAAGCAAATATAAGTTATACAGTTCCAGTACACACCGCATAGAGACGTCCTGCTGTAGTCGTTGCTGCTGCTGCTCGTCTTCAATTTCAGCCTCGGGATCTGATTCGGGATCAAAAATGTATGGCTGAATCTGATGGTTTGTTTTGGGATGTCACATCTTCCAGACGCTCTCAACGTAAGCTTCGCGCGCTCGTGATTATTTAGCTCCGCCCCCACGGCACGCCTTCACC
Source organism: Chrosomus eos (assembly GCA_036326025.1). Classification (NCBI taxonomy): domain Eukaryota; kingdom Metazoa; phylum Chordata; class Actinopteri; order Cypriniformes; family Leuciscidae; genus Chrosomus; species Chrosomus eos. The sequence continues at coordinate 31,855,112 of CM070834.1, read as the reverse complement.
CGCTCGTTTTTTTCCGGAAAGACTCGGTACAGCCTATCTTTCTTTTAGAAATATAATAAAATTAAAGACTTTTTGGAGATATGAATGATGCAATACTACTCTATAGGTGCTCAAGATTAACATGAGATTGAGTGAAACTGAGTGTTTCACCCCCCCTTTAAGTACGTTTTTGGATCAGGGTCGGATATGAACTCTGCAGATAGGTAGATCTCTAGGAACATGGTTGATGTTGTTTCAAAATCCAGTTATAATCACTATTGTTCTGTGTTCATGTAGCAAAATAAATATCTGCATGCATGTAGCAGTAATATAGTGACCAGTTTGACCTTTGTTGGTGAAATGCAACTGGCTATATTGACTGCATTCCTAATGCCCGCTTCAAATGTTAACATCTCCATAGTGATCCACATGGTCTCACAGATAATAACTTGAAAACCCAGAAGAAAGATCACTGTTAATAACCTTAAAATGTGCAAGATATTCAGAGCCAAAATAAAATGATGCCAGAAATCAATCATTCATGATGGCCATGTTAGACCAGCAAATGTCTATAGTGTCATTAGGCACATGCACTCTTATCTTATGTCTAAATGTCTTGTTTTGTTACTTAATTATTGCACATCCATTACATCTGTGAGGATTCCATCTCTGTGATGCTTCATCACTGATGTTTAGGACTGTTAAGTGTTAATCATTTGATATAACAATCGGCATACTAGCTAGCCCTTATTAAAAATTAACATTACCATTGAATGTGGAGGAAGACATTAATCTGTCAATGTCCATGGAAATGTTAGTTCTGGCTCTTGAAAAAGGCAGGTGTCCCACAGCTTTTATAGCTCACAAAACGCCTCTACGAATGATGCAGAATTAGTTGTAATGTTGGCTCATTAATAATAACATTATAAATGTTATTCAGACTGTACTATATTTGTCACTAAAGCAAGGTATAAACTCAGATTTTATTAATAAATCACAGTCTTCTTTGGATCTGCATCAGCTGATAGAAAACAAGTGGAAAGTTAATCACTCAACTTTCACTGTTTGCTTAATGTTAAATAACTTTTAATTTGATATCATGTAGCCTATTAAGTGATAGAAATTAATAATTTTCATTATTTTGAATTCAACTGAATTCAAAAGTTTTATTTTTCATAATATAATTATTTTGTTTCGTTTAGGTTTCTTCCGTTTTGCTTGACATATTGTAATAATGAATGCCTGACTTCGGGGTACAAGTTTCTCAGGTGCACTTGGCAGCATTGCATCTCCTGCACCCGTCACAGTGAACAGAACATTTTTTTACAGAGAACTTTCTGGTACTACATTAAGCTGCAAGATTTTGCTTATCTTGTTCACAAAAACAAACAAAAAAAACACCACTGAACTGTTTAGAAATTACTAGGGCCGGTACTCGATTAAAAAAATTAATCTAATTAATTAGAGGCTTTGTAATTAATTAATCGAAATTAATCGCATTTTAATCGCATAAATATTTGACCTGAGAACAGTGAAAAAGTCATTTTTTTTCACATGGATTTTTAGTATACCATTGAATAATGACTGAAACATAAGCTTTTACAGTTTTTCTCAGTTGTTTACACACAAATTCTGGTACTTGAGACACAATGGCCACAACATGTAACTCATTCACCAACCCCCTGAACCAATTCTGCTAAACTACAAGCACAATTCCTGCTTTACACTCAAATTGCAGTTCTAAAACACACGTTTTTTCAAAACACTACACACAATTCTCTGCATTTGGCACAATTTTCATGCACAAAATCTCTTGTTTTCACAAGGAACACACTGCCATTCAGATCTGCACACTGACTCGTCACATGAGCAAACACATGTCACACAGTTTTACAATTAGCAATCAGAGTTTTAACATTTTAACAAGACTGAAGCAGAAGAGAAGATGCAGCATAGTTATTATTATTTTTTTTTTTACTGTAACTGCATACAGGACATTTATTGTTGTGTTGTATAGACCACTGTATGTGCAACTTTGTGTTGGTTGGGATGTACGAAATGTGCGATCGATCTCCCATTGTTTTTGTGGGAAAAATACAATATATTTGTTGCTGTGTATTTGTGTGTTCTGGGTATAAAAATAATATTCTCAAATATTTTACGACACACTTATGTATGTACTGTCTAGTGTAACACTGTAGTAAGTGTAACACTGAACAAAAAAGGCCTGAGTCATTATGATGAATGGAGAAGAAGTGTTTTCCATTCATCACAGTGTTTTACATTGAGTAAATCAGTGTTCAACTGGTTCTTATAAATGTCTATTCATATGATGGTTTGTGTGTGTCATTTGAAAACAAAATACCATTTTGAGAAGAAATGACATTGTTTTGAATGTAAAGTTTCATTTTGCAGGAGAATTGAGGGGTTTTGCCCATTGTGTGTGTGTGTTTTGATTTGTGTGTAGAGTTCTGAGAATATGAGGCATTCTTTCAGAAAATGTGTGTAAACAATCGAGAAAAACTGTAAAAGCAACAACATATTGTTTATTTTTGTTCAACCAACAACTTATTGTTTACTTTTGTTCAACCAAGTCCAGCAGACCAGTGCAATTTTTGCCATTAAGTTTTAGCAATAGCATATTGCTACACTACACTAATAGCAATAGCGAATTCCTTGTTGCATAGCTTGCACACAACCATGCTCTTATCGACGCTTTCATCCGTTCGTTTTTTATAACAAAATGACGGGGCCAACCAAAGCGATCAAGGCGATCCATAGAGGCGATCTATGAACATGTCTATGAAGCGCGATCTCGTCAGCTTCTTGGGCTTCTGACGCTAGTTGGTGCTCCAGTATAATCGGTCCGCCGAAACTCATCCAGTGAGAAACGTTCAAAAATAAGTGCGATTAAAATATTTTTTTGCGTTAATTAACGCGTTAAAATCTGTAATTAATTAATCTTAATTAACGCGTTAAAGTCCCGGCCCCAGAAATTACCATATTTTAAGCTGCAGTCCGTAACGTTTTTGGGTTAAAAATTATCCAAAATAAATTTGAGCAAGGACATAACCAGCCAGAATTCAAAACTATTTGCTTGCCTTAGCTCGAATCAAAATGGTAAGCTTGTAAAATGTTTTTAATTCCAGTGGTATTGGTGGATTTCCGCGCGACATTTGAGCATGTCTTTGCGTCATTTTGTCACATCTGTACACATAAAGTAGATGTCCCGGCAAGTAGGCTATATTGCGTGTAAGGATGTTGGAGGTGGAGATTTATAGCCTTTTCTCACAGCACTTGATAGAATTAATAAGTCCCTCCAGAAAAACGCGATAATGCAATCGCATAATCAGCCAAAGTCTGCATATTTATGAACATTAGGAACAGACACCGGCTCAGGAAAACTTGAGGAACAGGAACAGACACCGGCTCAATAAATTGCCGATTTCCGTGCAAAACATGCGGGGCTTGCATGATTTCTTAATTTCTTGGCAAAAAAGTCACATATATCTTAGCAGAAAGTTGAAAAATGTAGCCTTTACTTCACACAAGAGCAGCCATTTTTACCCTGTTGCCATGGGAACGTTATGAAGTGACGTAATTACGCGACGTGAACATCATCGAAAAGCTGTAAAACAGGAAGCACACATTTTATTTTTTTTATTTTTTAATTATTCATTTTTACAGAAGTCGTAACATATTCCTTTTGTAAAGCTACAGAACTTGTTTGACTCATCAATGTTTTGTAAGTTTGAGCCATGTGTTTATTAAGGTCTGAAATAAAACAATATGAGAACTTAAATATTCCCAGGACTTTCTGTGATGTAGTATGCGTGCTTATCATAGGAAGTAATACAAAATTATTCTTTACATTAAGGTAGTAGCCTTGTGAGAACAGGGTGTTGGGGGAATCACTTTTTTTCTCTTTTTCATCAAACAGCAGTTTTTGCAAGTTCCCGCAATTTCATCGCATAAATATCCCGCATATTCCATTGCATTTTATAATAAAACGTGCCTCATAATCAAGGATTTTTGCCGGCAACAATCACAAAAAAAAAAAAAAAAATTGAGTAGTTGTTTATGCAGTTTTAAATATGGTCCAAGCTAATAAGGATGCAAACACTAACATGACATTGTTGATTATGTTATAAGAACAACAGCCTTCAAAATCTCCCATTTAGATGAACTGCTTTTAAATTATTCAATATCCACCATGCTAGCAATACTCCTGAGGCCATGTGTATTTAATGGTCTCCAATTAGCCTAGGCATACAACAGACAATTGTGTGTTTGTGTATGTGTATGACTTTTTGGAGGACAGTCACAGACGGGCAAGCTAACAGCACAGAATTACTGACACAGCTTGGCATGTACGAAAAGATGGTCAAGGTCTTTGACCTTCCGCTGATGCTTTGACAGTTTCAGCAGCTACATACATCTCTCTTTTGTCTGCTTGTTTTTCTCAGACTAGTGTGTAGCTGCATCAGCCAATCTTTGGTTTATGAACTTTTTTACTGACTTTGTCAGTAGTGTCATTAACCACTGTAGTCATTGAATTATGTATCTTCTTTAGACAAGACCAAAACAGGAAGGAAGTTCACAGTTAATAACTCACAAAAAATGAAAATCATAATGCCATCATCTACTCACCCTTATCTTGTTACAAACCCTGTATTTTTTGTTTGTCTTCGTCGAGTCTTTTAGCAAAATGTCCTGGCTATTCTTTTCCTGCCTGGAAAAAGTTGGATTAAATTCCTAATTTATTAGAAACTATTAGAATAAATTCAGTCTTTCATCCAGACCATGTTACCTTGTGTGGTTGAGCTTTGGCTGCATGCAGGCACATCTGTCTCCTGCTCGTATCGGTTCGGTTCTCACAGCCGTAAAAAAGATAAAGCTAGGCCAGTCACCCATTAGCCACGTTTCCATTACCCTTCAAATTGCACAAAATTGAATTGAAAATACGTTTAATGGAAACACGTTAATTTTGCTTTAATTTTGGGAGATTAAAACTCCCATTTAATCGCAAAAAAGTTTGCGCTCGCATGAGGGGGTTTTTCAGGCGATTCGAAAAAGAAATATTTTGCAAAACTGCAATGGAAAAAGTCTTTGCACATTTACAGGTCACCTGACGTAGATGATGCGGTATGTTTGGACAGAATACGAGACAGTTCTTTAATTAAATTCATAAAAGACAAAATAATTAAAGGAATACTGGATTCTAAACCTCGAAGAAATGCCACAATCAAGACTTCGAAGCAGATATGAGGGACAAACACCAGCCACTCCAAGTATAAGGGTCTTACCTTACTATTAATGCTTGGATAACACGCATACGATTAATACATTTGATTAATAATAATGGCCAGTGCAGTGGCTGGGATATACGTAAACCTACCAACATCCGTCGCCATGATTTTTGGAAGGACTTTTCGCGAGAGGAAAAAAAACAACGTTTTAGTCGCATAACAGCGGTTAATGAAAACGTCGTCATTTCATCACAATAGTTTTTTGTCAAATCTGTAATGGAAACGCGCCTACTGTCAAACATTTCAGAGACTGTTGGGTCTGATGGCAACTAGGGCTACACAATTAATCGAATTTTAAATTACAATCACAATTTTGGCTTCCCAAGATCAAATTCGCGTGATCGAGCGGTATTTAAAATGCGTCATTCCGTTCATAGAACGCTGACAGAGAGTGACAGTGCGCGAGAGACCGAGTGTGTCTGAGCATTTGTAAATTGCATTAGTAAATTGGTACATACTGTTATGGAATGACACAGACAGATGATTAAAATATGTTGATTTATTGGAAACTGCTGGCAAATGGAGAGAAGGATGAAGATGGAAGAGTAATTCCTTAACAGACGTGAAGCAGCAGATGATAGATGGAGTGGAAGTGGTGAGCACACACTTTGGGTTGATTGTAATAGCGTTGACAGACACAGAAGAACCAGGAAATACTCCGGGAGATGACTGGGGAGACGCAGGAGACCGGGAACATAAGTAAGCTATATCCAATGATCTGTAACACAGTATAGAAGTCTTTACTCAAACGAGACCAGCCCGGAGGCTACAGAACTCATCTTAAATGCATGCACTTCTTGAGGCACACACGCACAATAGCAAACACAACGCAAAGTCTCTCGCTTTCTGTCCCTCTCTGCCGTGCGCGTGCTACACGGTGCTCTCTCATACACTGTAAAAAAAGTTCACGGTATTCACGCAGCCTTTCGAAAACCGGGACATTCTGCGTCCCGGGAGAGTGGATAAATTTCCCAGCACAGGTTATTAAAAAGGACAATCCCGGTAAAACCGGGACAGGTGGCAACCATTGCCGTCGTTGAATTATTATTTTTGTATACAGTGCATTTTTTAATGTCGCAGAAGCACTTTGTTCCTACATGAACTGCCTACCTCTTTGCACTTCAATAAAAAAAAAAGACTGTGGTATTTGGCATATTTGTTTTTGCAGTAGTTTTTGGGGGGTTATTTTTCCTGTAAAGATTTCGAGATATATATCGTACGTATTTTTTTTTATCGTATTTTTTGCTCCACACTCAAAAAAATGACTCTTTAAACTTACTTACTTTAATTATGGACAGTGGTTCCACACAAGCAAATTGTGTTTTATTAACATTAATGGGATTTTTTAAATCTATGTAAGCTACTTGTGTTGTGACAACACAACTGAATGAGTCCAAACAAATCAATGGAATTGCTTCCCTGTAACTTAAACCAGTTAAGTTTAGTGAACATGCTTTAGTTTATTTAAATCTTCACTGACAAATAAAGGTACGTCGGATTTACATAACTTCTCAACTGAAATTCTATACTATAGCTTGCTATTAGCTTATAATAGCACTTATAAACATAATAAATGCTAAGATGTATATGCTCTTTCAGCAACAAGAGTTATATTTTATTAATCAGTCCACATCCTAACCAAATGCTCCACTCTTCTCCACAATGGTAACCCACTGTAATTTAAATGGTTCTAATAATTGCAATGTAATTGAACATTAAACACAATTACACACTACAAGGTCTTCCCCTTTCCTCATTTTCTCAAAAACACATAAAATAACACTTAATTTCTACATTTATTCTCTCTTAATTCAGCTACATGCAAAGCATGCTGGGAACTAACAAACACCACCCAGTTTAAGTTAATGCAACACATTAGTGTTGTCACGATACCAAAATTATTGTTTCGATACCGATACCAAGTCAAGTATTGCGATTTCGATACTTTTTCGATACTTTTCCTGAAAAGGGAGAAACACTCAAATACCATTGCTGTGCTTTATTTTAAAACCGGGACAACATTCTAATCATACAACACACTAATAAATGAACATATGAACAGCAGATATGTTATTTGAACATTTGAACAAAATATAAAAAATAAATTAGAGCAATGACATTCGATCATGGGGTGTGATCGATCATTCGATCACACCCCAACGATCCGATTCTTTAACGATTCTCTTATCGATTCCTGATAGTGTGTGGAAAAAAGTAGTCTCATGCTAACAAGTGGTTTTATTTGTTTTAAAGCTTACACTTGAGTAAGCAAACTGTATTTTTATGTAATTTATGTAATAAATGAAACCTTATTGTAAAGTGTTACCAATTAGTTATAAACCGACTCGGATGTCTCGTGAGTTCAGTGTTGGACAGATCAGTTGTTTAAACCATTCATTAAAACGAATCGGTTCAAATGAGTCATTAGTTCGCGAATTGGATGTGTCATTATCGGACGTGTGCGCGTTGTGTGATTATCCCCGCAGTTTAGAACACCGACATCCCACAAGATTTGTGTCATCACAGAAAACATCATCACTGGATAGTTTTTTTTTCGTTTATTTAAAGTGTGGTTTATATCAGCTGAAATGTGCGGAGCGCTTTTCAGAGAAGATAAGGCAACATATTTTAGCACAATTCACACCCAGCGCCTTCAGGGGAAAATCTCCAAATGCTCCACATGAAACTTTAGTTTTCAGACCATACCATCGTGTCGATTTATTGTGGGATTAATATGTGGGAGGGAGAGAGAGCAAGTGACCTCGGTGTTCGGCGAAATATAGTAGGTAATTTGCGGGGGAATTTTTACTTTACAAATTACAGACATGGTCGATTCGCACGGGATTAAGATCTCAGACAAACTCCGCAATTATTACAAATTACTAGAGGTCACCAGGTAATACTAATCCCGTGCGAATAGGGCTTAAGTTACATTACTCACCGATCAAATAAGACTTTGGCGGGACAAAAATTCGCTGTAGTGTTTGTCACATGAGAGCTGCAGCTTCTTTTGCTGCGTGCGTGAGGAGAAAAAGTATCGATACTAATAAATTTAGGTATCGTGACGTTTTTAATTTCCGAGTATCGCGATACTTTTGAAGTATCGGTACACCGTGCAACACTACAACACATATTATTTTACATTTAATTTTACATATTTAAGCAGATTGAACACAATCAAATTAAGTTTGGACAAAATGTAGCAATTGTGTTGCTTAAGCTCTTTTAAAGCAATTTGAACAAGCAGCCAAAATACTTTTTTTCATTGCAATATATTTAAAGCATTCCAGGACAGACTTTCCGAAATACTCACAGAAATGAAAGACTTTGCCTTTAGATTATCTTTATATTTTCTCTGAGGTCATGCACCTTTCCACTTTCTTCACACGGCATCTTCATCCAATACGTTGGAAATAGTCACATCCAGGTTTTTTTGAATCGCGAAATTAAACTCTTTACATTAGTTTAACGAATGATTATTAAGTATAGTTGAAAATTATACAGGTTAAGTTAATTAAACGCAATACAATAGTGTTTTGGTGGTAAAAGAAATATATGTGTGTTACTTTAACAAAACATATTTGGGTAAAAAGAACAGTGCCACAAAACCATTTTTTTGAGTGCATATCGCCCAGCCCTAACACATACTACATAGATTTATATATTATATATATATGTATATACTCACCTAAAGGATTATTAGGAACACCATAGTACCCTTTCGCCTTCAGAACTGCCTTAATTCTACGTGGCATTGATTCAACAAGGTGCTGAAAGCATTCTTTATAAATGTTGGCCCATATTGATAGGATAGCATCTTGCAGTTGTTGGAGATTTGTGGGATGCACATCCAGGGCACGAAGCTCCCGTTCCACCACATCCCAAAGATGCTCTATTGGGTTGAGATCTGGTGACTGTGGGGGCCATTTTAGTACAGTGAACTCACGTTCACCGTGCTCTCACTTTCATTACTGCCGTGACCAGTATTGATCCGGAGACTGTAAGCTGGATTACAAACATTTTGTACTGATCCATCCTTGAGTCAAAACTTTTTAGCTAAACCTGTTTTGTATTGTCCCTTTGTATTTACCCTTGTTCACAAAGCAGTCTGGTGTAAAATGATTTGCGCAAACATAAATGCATTTAGGTATATGAGGGTGCATTCCCTTCAAAAATAAAATGAATCCACTGAATCTTTTGTGACTTTGATGTCAGGAGTACATGAAGACTGCTATGTTCACTCTTACATCCAACAACAAAACACCTGAGTTGCTTACGAGACATTCTTGTCTCTACAGCTACTCCGGCATTGAAACAATTCAGCTCATTCATGGCGGGTCTATGCTAAAACGGCAGTGTCCGTCAACAGTCGTGGGAGGGGCCAGTGCAAAGTGACGTCACTTTGCCCAGTATCTGCGAAAGGCTTGTTCTGAGACAGTGCTTATGATTTATAGGGATTTTTAAAAAAGCACTTGGTGTTTTTTTTTCCATTATAGGGTGGTTGTGTACACTGCCTGACTAGAAATCCTCACAGATACCATTTTCCTCTAAAAAAGAACATAGTTGTGGGGGTACTACCTTTTCTAGTATTTTTTGACAGAAAGGGTAGATTCGAGATAGGTCTATAATTGACTAATTCCCTATTATCAAGTTGTATTTTTTTAATAAGAGGTTTAAATAACCTTCTGTGATCTGATTAAAATAACATAAAGAAAAATATTATTTTATAGTATTCTGCACAATGATAAAGGCTGTGTAAATTAGCATTGCATTAGGCATAAAAAATGCCTAATGTCCAGTTGTCCTTCTCTCCAGTTGGTTGTCAGTTGAGGTCATGGGTTGGTAGGGAATTTTTTTTTTTTTTTTTTTTTTTTTCAGTGGCAGCAATGGATAGGTAGGAAATTATTCAGGGCTCGACATTAAGCCTTTTCATGTGCTTGTCCTCCGGACAAGTAAATCTGTCATTCACTTGTCTGAGTAAAAAAGTTGCTTGTCCGGATATTGTATATTGTAATATCTGCACCTTAGAGCATCCCCTCCCCCAATCTTATTAAATGCCCTAAAGTGTCTTATTATTCTAAATGATTGAATTTATTGATCAAATTTAGGAATTTAAAATGAAAGATGAAGCATACTGTTACCCTAGGTAGGGCTGATCAAATTAAATCATTTACACTGAAAAATTACAATTTCATAAAATATTAAATGTACAAATAAGAAACATTGGAAAGAATAATACTAGGCTACTTAGAAACATAACACTAAACCGCCAATAGGTGGCGGCAGGCGGCCGTATTAATGAGTGAGTCATTGATTCATTCATTCAAACGATTTGTTCAAACGGTTGATTCATTCAAGAATGAGACATATGTTTATGAATGGGTCATTGAATCGTTGACTCAACCAATTTGTTCAAAATGCTGAATCATTCAGTAATGAAAACAGGTTGAGTGTTCCTGTGAGATGCGCCGTGGTTCTGCTGTGATTTTTGTTTGGAACTATTTTCGCTGCTGAAACGGAACAAAAACAGCCAATATTGCATCTAAAATATAAGTGACTTAATTTTAATTGAACTGTTGTAGGAAATCAATGTCACATTTTCAATCGTGATGGTATTCAGGAAAAATAATTGAGGCTGCTTAACATATGTTAAAATATAAAAACTCAACTTTAAGATTTTTTATAGGCAGTATGTTGTTAACTGAGTGTGTGTGTGTGAGATGCGCTCGTGTGTGTAGATTTCTCTGCGCGAGCGTCAACAGCGCAACCTTACCGCCAGTAATACATTTGTTATCCACAATCGATCGCAACTTACAATAAATGTAATAAAATCAGAATCATTCTCTCGGTTTAGTAATTCCCTAGTTATTTTGTTTGTTTGTTATTGATGTTCTAATCAGGCTACTTGTCCGTTCGGACAAGTACAATTCTCTGTTACTTGTCCCTTCAAAAATCCATTTGTCCCGGACTTCCGGACAAGTTAGACGGGCTCTGGAGATACGAAGCGCGGCAGGTTAGAGTGTTTTGGATTGCATACAATAATAAAAGAAACAAACAAATACATGGTTAAAGAAGTGGGAGACAACAGAAGAGGGGATTGGGATTTTGATTGGGATTTGGGATGATTTTTAATTAAACTTGGTAGGCGGATGGAGGTATCAGTATGTGGTTTGTGCATGTGTGCGTGCCTATGAATGCATATATTTGTATGTGTGCGTTTCTAGGATTTTCATTTTAGGGGGGCTAAGCCCCCAATGAGGGTATAAAAAAATAACGCTTTAGTTTTTAGGGTCTAATGCTCACTTTCATTACCATGCAATGGCAGGGTTTTATAATCACTGTAGTCCAGAACTTGAGGCAGGTTAGTTAGGGGGGTTCAGAGTTTCACCGAGAAAATTTTGATTTCTCTGAACTATTATGCATTTTAAGATGTTTTGAAGGCAAAAAAATTGGATAACAACAGCTTTAAAACCATGTTAATGGGCAGCTGATTATTTATCTCTCCTCATCAGCATCACACTCTTTTTCTCTTTGTTTTTCTCTCTTGCCCTGTCTCTTTCCCTCCTAAAGCTGAGCTTTGACTGATATAGGCTTTTCATTTTTGTCGGTCAGTGAAGAGAAAGTAAACATAGGGTCAACTGATATGCCTATGAATCAATTTCTCAGACATGTTAATTTACTGAAAACTACTAGGTAACTAAGTTTATTAAATTAATTCACATTAAAGGCTACACATTCATTATTGATCTTATGCCTAATACAGGGCTTTATAATCAAAGATGTCCAAAATTTGAGGTTTGCAGGGGGTTCAAATGTTTTATTTCTCTGATATGTGCATTTCAAGACATTTGAAGACCAAAAAAAAAGGATAAGAAATAGCTTTAAAACCATGTCAGTAGACTTTGTCAATACCTGCTCTCTCCTCATCTCCGTCATCCTTTCTTTTTTCTCAGTCTCCTCGTCTCCATCATCCTTTCTTTCTCTCAGTCTCCTCATCTCCATCATCCTTTCTTTTTTTCAGTCTCCTCATCTTGCCCCGTCTCTTCCCCTTCTAAAGCTGAGCTTTTTTTATTTACTAAAGGCTACAATTTGTATTATATTCTCAATATGTACACATTCATTATTAATCCTGTGCCTAACATGATGAAAACGCATTGTTAATGTTTCTTGTCCCCTCACAATGACAGTAAACAAATTATTACATTAGGCTGTATGATTCACGTTACATGCCTATTTTCAGTTCAAAATGGCGAAATTAGACAAAACTATATTAGTTTGCCTGATTAGTTCTTGCCATTCGTTTAACATTTATGACCTAAAAAACTGTCAAATATGAAACGTTAAGTTTAGCTACTTGCATCTTATCTCACACTTGCCCGTACACTGAAGCGTCGAGTCGCAAAATTAAAAAGTTAAAATTCGCGCTCAGCAGCTTCTGTGAACGTAAAGCCCGCCTATTTTGATTTGATTGGTCATCTCAAATATTCTGACATTGACGAGCATTGACAGACCAATGAGGCTCAGATGAACACACACACACACACACACACACACACACACACACACACACACACACACACACACACACACACACACACACACACACACACACACACACACACCCTGTCCTCTGTTTTTAATGCGCTCTCTGCTTGGTGCCGCTGCGGATTTAACATGAAGAACGCGCTGAATCTGATTATTAAAAGACTGAAGCGAACACGAATTTGTGTAGCATATTAATCACACATTTTTAGGGGGGCTAGGCAGAAATTTAGGGGGGCTGAAGCCCCCCTAAAAAGAGCCTAGTGATGTCCCTGAATAAAAGTGTCCTAAATGACAAAAAAACAAAAAAGACTTGTATAATATGTATTATAGTTCAGTTTGACGAACGATGTGTGAACGATATCTGCCTCGTTTGTTAATAGCATTGCTGGAGGACAACAGGCATCTTGCATCGCGTGCTATAAAAATACGGTGCTGTACAAAAACGTAAATTATAGTTTGCCTCAAAGTTTTTTATTTGTGTATTTATTTAATTTTTATTATTTCTTCCCCAAGCTCATAAAATAAATTTGGGTCGCACATAAATTGACAGGGTCGGTCGGAAACCGGAACCAAACTAAAAAAATGTTTATGCCTTATAAATATAATCTATTATAAAAATAGTCGACATGGTATGAAGAACATAGATAAACCATGCATCGTCACAATCGTGTGTTTATTGTCTTCAAAAGTGTCTATCTGCATGTTATAGACCTTATTCAGAGCAGCGCCATGACAGTTATGAACGTGAGACTGTGAGGGATAAGCTTACCGTGTTTCCAATGGCATCCGCTGTAAAAAGCTGAATAAAGCTCCTAGATTACTTTCAATTTTCCACAGCTTATATTGTCGGGAGTTTTTTGTCAACTGAAATTTCTTGGAAAGATATTTTTCCAGTGTTTCATGAGCAGAACAATCCGAAAACACATTAAATAACAGTACAGCCCATTGAAGAGATGCATGTCTATCCCTCACAGCCTCGCTTTCATTCTCATTAAAAATCAAAGATGGCGCTGCCGTGAATAAGGCGTATAGCTCTGGAAGCATTGCTTATGTCAGGCAGTTCCTGGAATGTCACATGATAGGCCTCATCCTCACGTGTGCCATTTGTGGACTAAATGTGCATAGGGTGCCCTCAGACTGCCAGTATGAATTGAAAACACAGTACATCAGAGTATCCAGTCTCATAATGATTACATTGGCACATTTTGGGTAAAAATTAATACATATTACTCATCTGTATAGAATAGGGGTGTCACAATTCTCCAAATCCTCGATTCGATTACATTTTCGATTCTAAGGTCACGGTTCGATTCGATTCTCGATTTTTACATTTATTTTTTTTAATCACAGTTTGCGATGCCATTTTTAGACTAGACTTTTATGTAATATAATATATGACCTTTGTTCGCAATGTACCACACTACATTGTCAAATTTAAAACATTTATTAACAAAATAATGTTACAATAACTTATATCTTCAGTCAATTAGAAACTTAAGCAAAATAACCTGCCATGTAGTTTCTCTTTTGTAACTGCAGTCTTATTCACAGAAGATGACATTCAAGTTCACACCAAAATAAACAAGGTTTAACAGATACATCTATGTTTTCCTTGCTTTACCTCGGTCTTAAAGTACAAACATGACTGTGAAAAATATTAGTATTTAATGTAGAATTTAATTAAATGCATTTATGATGAAATTACAACATTTTCGTGTCATGTTCATTTTGACCACGAACTGTGCGCTGTCGCTTTAACTCGGCGTGTGCAGCAAAAATAGACTAGGTGCGGAAATGAACGACACTTGTATCATTCGTGGAGGTGGAGAATCAAGTTATTTGTGACATGCTAGATTTATTGTATAAAGATTTATACTGTTCTGAGTCTGCTGTTTTTGTCAATTTAAAGTTTTAATTAAAAAAGTGGAAGAATGGTACATGCACTGACGCACATACAGTAGCAGAGCTTGCAAAGTGTGGCTTTTTTTAAGCCGACTTTGAACCGAATGTGAACTTGTCACATAACTTCACTGGAAATCAGAAATACTCCCACTGTCCCACCCGCGACTTTAGTGAAAGAGGAGGTCAAAGTCCTGTCGATGGGCTCCTGCACTGCAGCCATGCTACTTTGAATGGCTGTACTTGGTAGAGGACTGCAGCACTTCAACGCTGTTTTTCGCTTTGCAAACCGATGACGTGTCATGGGGGCGTGCGTATCGAGATTCCATTTTTGAATTCGATATCGAGATTGTGACTTAATTTCATCGATTTCGATTAAATCGAAATCGTGACACCCTATAAAAATATGACATAAGAAATATGAGAATCTATCAATTCTCCAAGTTCATGCTATTTGATCTAAAAGCTCCGAGGACGTTGTTTTGTCAAGCATTTTCATGACGACCTATAGAGGTTTTTTCTGAATGAGCGGCTGACGTCATATTTCAACAAAGGTATCAACTCCGTTTTATATTCATAATCCTAACCATATTACAAATTACGGTCACTATAGATTTTGAGAGTAAGACAGTGGTAACAAATGTAAGCTTAAATCTTAGATTTTTTTTTAATATGTATAGTTTGTCAGGAAATTACATTACATTAACAGTAACTTGAGCTAAATAACAGAGTGCCTCATAGGGCTGACGATTTTTGAAAATAATCTAATGCGATTTTTTTAACCAATATCAATTGCGATTTAATATGCATACTTTTTAAGTTCATTTAGACTTCTGTATATTCGACAAACAAGCAATAAATCATTGTATATAGAGATGGGAATCTTTTGGCACCTCATAATTTACTTGTTTTTCGTAATTAATATTATTATAACATTAAAAAACTTTATTTGTGTAATTATACATTTTTAAAAAATATTATTAAAAAAACATGTTAAGAATTTTAAATAGCTAATAAACAATATAGCTTCAAATATAAAGCTAGTAAATAAAGAGGAACATATTACAACAATAAACAAAGAGTGCTTTCAGTATTTAAAAGTAGCTGTCTGAACGTTTTCCATCAGGAGCTGTTGATGATTTTCCCCCCTCAGTTTAGATACGATAGTCATTCACACAAGCCAGTCTCTTTTGCAAATTGTAATGGGTTTGTCCATGTTGGTTTAGATATACTGACCATGTTTTAGTGTTGCACGATACCAAATTATTGTTCGATACCGATACCAAGTCAAGAATTGCGATTTCGATACTTTTCGGACTACTTTTCCTGAAAGGGAAAACACTTCAATACATGTAGGATGCACCGATACACTTTTTCAGCCGAGTGATACTTTCATTTTTGGTACTCGCCGAACCGTAACATACATGTATTTTTAATTTTCAATAATTTTCAATTCTGCATTTGGGAACTTAAAGGGTACCTATTATGGTATTTAAACGTTCCTAATATTGTTCTGGAGTCCCCAACAACAGTTTTACAGCATGCAATGACAAAAAACACTTTGTTGTCTTTATTGCATTATTTTTACCTGATTGCTCACCGACTCCAAATGATCGTTTCGAGTCATTTTTCCACCTGCTTTGCGTGACGGGATCTGTGTGATATGTTGACACCCAGCGACTGGTGTCATTAGGTTGTTCGCTAGATCTACCAGATACACAGTGCTATTTCTGATTGCTAACACACCAGACAACACACCGAGGAGACCAGGGTTGCCAGTCTGCACAACAAAACCCCCAATTGCTCATTCAAACTAACCCAATCACGGCCAAAATATTCAAATACGTTCCCGGGGTTTCCTCAATAACAATCATGTTCCAGTGGATAAAACAATCGCGTCAACACGTGCATACACAAAAACCCAAACAGTTGCACATACGGACCTGCAACACTGGAGAGAGCCTTGAATCACTGCCGTTCCACATGATGAGTTTGCCACTGCTGCATATTAAATACTTACAATAGTTTTTCAGCGTGAAAATACAATGTGTGCCGGATGAGGTGACAAAGTACCGAAATGAGTGACTGTCACCTCAACGTGATGCGTGCACTCGAGATGCCTGTGACAACCCATTAACAACGACAAACACTTCACATATTTTAATACAATTGACATTGAGACCAAGTTAGCTGCTAGAACGCGCTGTGCCTGTGCGTACACAACCACAAAATGATTATAGAACATTGATACAACATAAGAACAGCTACTTACAGATTTATTCGGAGAAGGAACTGATCCAAATAAACTCGTTACATGAACCTCCTCCTTCAGTATCAGCCGCTCGCAAATTCATACTTTATAGCATTTAGGTTTGTGAAGCAATCATCTTCAAAATGACGCGAACACAGAACAAGTTCGGGCTATAATACTTCTGTGGTATAGTTATGAACTGTAGCCACTGTCTTCAAATGCTCCTCACTGGGCAGATGAAAAAAGTTTGCTTTTGCGTCACACTTCAAAACACAGCAGCGTCTCGTCGACATGATGTTTTCCCTGGTGTCTCCTAATGCAATGAGTGGGCGTATCTTATTCAAATAACTTGGACAAGTGACGTACGAAAGTGCATCGTTCGTCTATCGATTCATATCAACGACTCAGAGTCGACTCTTACTTTTGAGAGATAATAACTTTGTATACGGTGAACTTTCATATTTAAAACTTTGCAGGATGTTTTCGTTCACTTAGATCTATGTTACACACTACATGAAAGGTAATTTTCAAAATTCCATGATAGGTACCCTTTAACTTAATTAGTTCAACAAATATATATTTCATGCACTGCATATTCATTACTGTATAAACTAAATATATATGGATCTTTTTGTAAATAGAGGTAGCCTATTTAGCCGAGAGCAGAGAGTAATTTATTTGTCCTTTGTTTGATTAACATTAAAACACAGCAGCAGATTTATTAAAGTGCCGCCCCTTTAAGGCCGAACGCACAAACGCACTGACGCCATTTGAATTATACTGTCTACGTTCACTTGAGATATATAACAGACTTTTACTAGGATACTCGCCAAGACAGGTGTTTTCTACATAGTTTTGTGTGAATTCGTCCGTACAAGCGCAATGCGTAAAAGACTTCAGTATTCGCGCACTGTCTGGTGGTTTTCGGGGCGCGCGCTGTGGATGTTTGAAGTTCATGGAAATTCTTGACCTGCAAATGTCCTGTAATAATGTAGGCAACCACTCGTTAAACATAAGTAAGGTAACAGTTCATGTTTTACTTACATATACGATTTAGTTTTAATCCAAATAACACGTGCTGAGTGAACGATCCGCAATCAACAGCATTCAACAGAAGTGCTCTCTCTCTCTGTCTCTCTCTCTCTCTCTCTCTCTCTCTCTCTCTCTCTCTCTCTCTCTCTCTCGTCAGTTAACGTTATTAATAAGCTACATGCCTCGTTTTACTTGATTTGCCATTGACATCCGACTGAACTACAAACTTTCCACTGACGTCTGTGAAAAAGGGATGCGCTCGACCAGCTCGCGCGTCTGTGTTGTAGCGCGCTCAATCCTCTGCGCGTTTTTCTCTTATCAGCTTGCGCACCATATAGTTATATAGGCGACGCGTTAATATATTCTGTTTAATATTCCACTGATAAGATACATTTATTTCATATACAGCCTTCTTTTTTTATCCCCATTATAATTTCTGACACTGTACACATGCTGCCTGGTATCGGTTGTTGGTATCGGGGCATTTTTACGAGTACGAGTACAAGTACATGAGCTCAGTATCGGGCCCGATACCGATACTGGTATCGGTATCGGTGCATCCCTAATCATTGCTGTGCTTTATTTTAAAACTGGGACAACATTCTAATCATAACACACTAATAAATGAACATATGAACAGCAGATATGCTATATTAACCATTTGAACAAAATATTAAATATGAAAAATATAAAAAATAAATTAGAGCAATGACATTAAAGGTAAAAAATAAATAAATTTAGCAGCATTATCTCAGTTATCATAAGAAACATAAGATTTTATCAATATCAATTCCACTGACGATTCTGCTTATCGATCCGATTCTTTAACGATTCTCTTATCGATTCCTGATAGCACTGTGTGGAAAAAAGTAATCACATGCTTTTTCGGGGGGAAAAAAACGTACTCGGTTACTAACGTAACCTCGGTTCTCTCTAGAGAGGGAACGAGTACTGCGTAATATCTTACGCTATGGGGAAAACTCTTTTCCTCGAGATACTGAAGCCAAAAATTATCCTTAATTTTTAAAAATGTAAAACGCTTTGCAGCAGCAAGCAGACAAGGGCGAGACAGCTCGCGCGCCCATTGGCTGCCTTGCTGGAAAAGCTGCAGCCTATCGAGTGAGGCACTGCGTGACGTAATGACGAATGGGGGCGCTTCGCGCCCATTTCGTCATGTCCCGCCAGTAGAGGCGTGGTCTCGCCCTATAAATACCCCCTCGATAGCTGTATTTCCTCTGATTTTTCAACGCCGAAGCGAACCAGAGCGTATTCCAAGCACGGCAAGATACGCAGTACTCGTTCCCTCTCTAGAGAGAACCGATGTTACGTTAGTAACCGAGTACGTTCTCTTACGAGAGTATCTCTCGTACTGCGTAATATCTTACGCTATGGGGAACACCATGTAACACGCCGTGCGGACAGGGATCCAACACCAGAGTCCCGGGGCCAAGCCCGGGGCGCATCTAGTGCACAATCACCACAACTCTCACAGAGTAGAGGAGGAGAGGCTAGAAGCATCACTCCTTTATAAAAAGTCCCGTAGGGGTAACAGACCCGTAGGGGTACCACACTCATGGGGCTGCCGCATCGGACTGAGCGATGCACAGGCTAACACTCCACACATAAGCCGCATGGCGGCCGATAAGCCCGAAGTTCAGACCGCCAGAAGCTTAGCTTGTAAGGCGGGCACCTCCAGGTTATAGTACTTGATAAATGTAGACGGCGAGGCCCAGCCCGCAGCCGTACAGATATCCTGCAGGGAGACCCCGCTATACCATGCCCACGACGAGGCCACGCCTCTCGTGGAGTGCGCTTTGACACCCAATGGGCACTGCAGGCCCTTGGAAGTGTAAGCCAGCGCTATGGCATCCACTATCCATCTGGATAGGCTCTGTTTTGAAGCGGCAAGTCCCTTAGAACGGCCGCCAAACAACACGAAAAGCTGCTCGGTCTGTCTGAACCCAGCCGAGCGGGACACATAAGCCCTTAACGACCTGACAGGGCAAAGGAGACTCACGTCCCTCTCCTCATTGAGAACCGGAAGGGCAGACAGGGAAATTACCTGGGCCCTAAACGGTGTATTGAGGGATTTCGGCACGTAGCCGTGCTTCGGTTTGAGTACGACCTTTGAGTCGTTAGGCCCAAACTCCAGACATGACGCGCTTACAGAAAGCGCCTGTAAGTCCCCTACACGCTTCACTGAAGCGAGAGCCAATAGAAACACCGTCTTAAGGGACAGGTGCTTCATGTCCGACAGCTGGATCGGCTCAAACGGGGCGCCTTTCATGGCCTCCAAGACCGTGGAAAGGTCCCAAGCCGGGACTGAAGGGGGCCTGGGAGGGTTTAACCTCCGAGCTCCTCGTAGGAAACGCACGACTAAGTCATTTTTCCCCAGTGACTGGCCAGACACCGGTTTAGCAAACGTTGCTATGGCCGCCACATAAACATTGAGCGTGGATGGGGTCCTACCCTTATCCATCAGCTCCTGAAGGAAGGCAAGCACTTCCGTAACCCCGCAGTCCACAGGTGAAAAGCCACGGGCTCGACACCAAGTAGAGAACACCGACCATTTCGAGGCATAGAGACGTCTGGTAGACGGAGCTCTAGCCTGCGCGATCGTGTTTAGCACTCCTTCCGGGAGGCTAGCGGGTACCCGTTGATGGCCCATGTGTGCAGGGACCACAGATCCGGGCGAGGATGCCAAATCGAGCCCTCCGCCTGAGAGAGGAGATCTTTCCTCAATGGTACAGGCCACGGGGCAGCGCTGGCTAGCCGCATCAGGACAGGAAACCAAGCCTGGTTCGTCCAGAGCGGAGCTACAAGCAGCACTGGGCATCCAGTTTCCCTGATCCGCTCCAACACCTGAGGCAGGAGCGAGACGGGGGGAAAAGCATACAGGGGACCGCTGGGCCAAGCATGGGCCAGCGCGTCCCTGCTTTTCGAGAAGAATACTGGGCAGTTAGCGTTCTTGCGGGACGCGAACAGGTCCACCTGCGCTCTGCCAAACGTTTCCCACAGCAGCTGGACCGTCTGCGGATGCAGCGACCATTCTCCTGTCGGGACGTTGTCTCTGGACAGCTTGTCTGGACCCGCATTCAGGTGACCAGGCACGTGCGCCGCTTTCAGAGAAAGGAGGTTGCGCTGGGCCCAGACCAAGAGGGGTTCCGTCAGCCTGCAAAGGCTTCTGGACCCGACGCCGCCCTGGCGATTTATGTACGCCACCACTGACGTGTTGTCCGACCGGACCAAGACGTGGTGGCCTTTTATCAGGGGACGGAAGCGCCGTAGCGCTTTGTCGACTGCTATCATTTCCAAGCAGTTTATGTGAAGGAGCTTCTCCCGCTCTGACCATAGGCCAGCCAGCGGTCTGCCCTCGAGCAGCGCTCCCCACCCCGTGGTGGAGGCGTCCGTAGACACCACTTTCACCCTTGAGGCGGTCCCCAGACTCACACCAGACTGATACCAGCTGGTTACTTTCCAGGGTTCCAGAGCCGAAACGCACCATTGGTCGACCCTGAGGCGACACCGGCCCGTGGTCCATGCCCGGGGCGGGACCCGTGCTTTCAGCCACCTCTGCAGTGGGCGCATGCGAAGCAGGCCCAGCTGGAGTACAGAGGATGCTGAGGCCATCAGGCCCAGCATTTTCTGAACCCGTCTGAGCGGGACTATAGAGCCGTGGCGGAAGGATTCCGCGACGCGCTGAATACTTAGTACGCGCTCCGGTGACAGGCGTGCCGTCATGGATAGCGAGTCTAACACTGTTCCCAGGAAAGAAATTCTCTGGCTGGGACACAGCGAGCTCTTTTCCCAGTTGACTGTCAGGCCCAGTTTCTGGAGGTGCTCGAGCAGTGTGGCCCTGTGTTCTATGAGCTCTGACCGTGATCGAGCTAGAATCAGCCAATCGTCCAAGTAGTTCATAACTCGCATGCCCTGAAGTCTCAGGGGTGCGAGAGCCGCATCCATGCACTTCGTAAATGTACGGGGTGCCAAGGACAGGCCGAACGACAGGACTGTGTATTGATATGCCTGGCCCTCGAACGCGAATCTCAAGAATCGCCTGTGATGGGACGCTATTTGTATTTGGAAATAGGCGTCTTTCAGATCTATTGACATAAACCAGTCCCCTTGGCGCACTTGCGCGAGGATTCTCCTGGTCGTAAGCATCCTGAACTGGCGCTTCACAAGCGCTTTGTTCAGCTGTCTCAGATCTAGAATGGGTCTGAAGCCCCCATCTTTTTTCGGTACCAGAAAATATCTGCTGTATAAGCCCCCTTCGCTCTGAGCCTGAGAAAGGGGCTCTATGGCCCCTTTGCTCAGCAGTTTCGCTATCTCGGCTCGAAGTTGATGAGATACTTTGTTTCTCACCGTAGTCTCGACGCGCGCCGTATAACGGCGGGGACGTCGTGCGAATTGTAGCGAGTAGCCTCTCTTTATAGTGTTCAGCACCCAGTCTGATACCCCGGGTAGCTTTGACCACGCTTCTGCGTGAATAGCTAGAGGTAGAATGCAGACCGGGCTCTGGCCGTGACCAGGCAACGGCTCGAGAGCCCCGGTACCCTGGGAACACAACGCCGTGTTTACAGCGATCGAGGCGGGGGGCGCGCTGAACACAGCGGGCAGCCTGGCCGCGCTCAAATTCTCTATGGCGGGACGCACAGCGAGAGTGAGCGGGGCGAATCCCGTAGGATTCGGCGTGCTTGCGGGGGGATGTGGGCGCAAACTTACGGGCACATCTACTGCACTGTACACGCTTTCGGTCGGAGCCGATAGACTGTGTGTTGGTTTCGTTTTTACAGAAACCAAGGGACACGCGGCATGTAGCGTGAGCGGGCATTGTATGGGCGCATTCACTACATTGTCTGCACAATCGACCTGAGTCAGATTTATGTGTGCTAGCCTCGCACCGTGGCGGGATCCGAACACCGTCGCTTTCCTGGAGTGGCTAGGAAAGCTTCGAGGCCTCGGGCTTGAGCTCAATCTTCGGCCGGGGCCCGCGCTGAGCGGGGCGGCGTCCAGCAGAGCGAGGGCGCGGTCTCTGATCCCGGGCCTGGCGGCGCTGTGTAGCGGCGGCTGCGGGCGATGCAGGCCGAGGCTGCGAGCTGCGAGCAGACGGCTGCTTAGAGCGACCTGCAGCGGAGCTTGAGCGCTTCGGGAGGAAGTGCTTCATGGCCTGCGAAGTCTTCTGCACCTCAGAATATCGGTCCGCGAAATCTTTGACGGCAGATCCGAAGAGGCCCGCAGGGGAGATGGGCGCGTCGAGGAATACAGAGCGCTCAGCTTCTGTCATCTCAGGCAGCGTCAACCACAGATGTCTCTCAGCAACGGTGAGAGAGGCCATATTCCGCCCCATGGCCTGAGCAGCGGCTTTAGCGGCGCGTAGAGCAAGGTCCGTAGCGCCTTGTAAATCCGCCACACTGACAGCACCCGGCCCTTCCTCGTCCAATTTAAGGAGAAGGTCAGCCTGGTAAATCTGCAAGACCGCCATAGTATGCAGCGCTGAGACCGCCTGTCCAGCGGCTGTGTAAGCGCGCCCGTGCAGCGATGACGTCACCCGGCAGGCTTTGGAAGGAAGCGTCGTCTGCACGCGCCGTCCCGCAGAGGGCGGGCAGAGATGCGACGCGACCGCCGCCTCCACAGGAGGAATGGAGAGATATCCTTTATCTCCCGCGCCGACGACAGAGGAAAAAGCCGCAGAGGTGGAAGTGCGCAGCCTGGCGGAGAAAGGGGCGGTCCATGACTTGGCGACTTCGTCGTGGAGCTCAGGAGGAGAAAGGGGGCGGCCCTAGACCTAGACGGGGCTTCGTCCTTTTTGAGAAAGCGCCCGTCGAGTCTGTTGCGCGGCGGCAACGTAGGCGCCTCCCACTCGAGGCCGATGCACTCCACGGCCTGGGTGAGCAGACGCATCAGCTCAGCCTCAATGCCGGGTCTCTTTCCAGAGGGTTGGCTAGACACGTCAGCGGGGGGGAGGTCCACAGAGCTCGCCCAATCCTCGCTATCAGAAGCCACAAAAGAGCATACCTCCGCAGGTTCGTCCAACTCGGGAGCGGAAGCGGCGGCAGACGGCGGGCGCTGTCCGTCCGGGAGCGACTCAAGTGAAGCCGGCGAAGCAGGCGGGCGAACCGGCGAGCTTTGGCGGGCTGGAGAAGGCTCGGGAGCGCGCTGGGCGCGACGCTTCTTGCGGCGCGGCACAGAAGGCTGGGACGCGGGCTCAGAGAACGATGCCAGGCGAGTCCTCAGAGTCACCATGGGCAGAAGTTCGCAGTGCGGGCATCCACCATCCGCGAGCGCGATAGCCGCGTGCTCATGACCCAGGCAGGACACACAGATGACGTGACGGTCCTCATCACTGAGTTGGGAGCGGCACGAGCCACAGAAAGGCATCTTTAAAAAGACGCAGCTCTTTTAGAACATTAGAAAATGGGTGTTGCGTCACGTAAGCAAACACACACACTTAGCAGAGTAAAGGATATAGTACGCCGGAAAGCGCAGCAGGTACGGCGGTTGAAGGCGGCTGGGCCAGCGACTTCAGAAGATGGCACGTCCCGCTGAGAAGGCTACAAGTCAACGGCGCGGCTTCTCACTCTGGATCCAGCGATGCGTGAGCTTCGCGTGAAGAGTAGAAAAATCAGAGGAAATACAGCTATCGAGGGGGTATTTATAGGGCGAGACCACGCCTCTACTGGCGGGACATGACGAAATGGGCGCGAAGCGCCCCCATTCGTCATTACGTCACGCAGTGCCTCACTCGATAGGCTGCAGCTTTTCCAGCAAGGCAGCCAATGGGCGCGCGAGCTGTCTCGCCCTTGTCTGCTTGCTGCTGCAAAGCGTTTTACATTTTTAAAAATTAAGGATAATTTTTGGCTTCAATATCTCGAGGAAAAGAGTTTTCCCCATAGCGTAAGATATTACGCAGTACGAGAGATACTCTCGTAAGAGAACAAGTTTTTTTATTTGTTTTAAAACTTACACTTGAGTAAACTGTAGCCTACATTTTATGTAATAAATGAAACCTTATTACAAAGTGTTACCGATTAGTTATACACGATTCAGACAGATCAGTTGTTTTAACCATTCATTAAAACGAATCGGTTCAAATGAGACATTAGTTCGCGAATTGGACGTGTCATTATCGGACGTGTGCGCGTTGTGTGATTATCCCGGCGGTTAGGACATCCCACAAGATTTGTGTCATCACAGAAAACATTTCATGACTGGAGTTTTTTTCGTTTATATAAAGTGTGGTTTATGTCAGCTGAATGTGCGGGACGCTTTTCAGAGAAGATAAGGCAACGTATTTTACCACAATTTACACCCAGCGGTAATTCAGAAAAAAAAAAAAAATCAGAATGCTCCACATGAAACTTTAGTCTCCCGACCTTACCATCGTGTCAATTTATTTTGATGAGAGAGAGAGAGCTTAATTTTGAGACGGTGAAGCCAAGGGTGTAACTTTGGTTTGAGAAGTAGGGGGGACACAAAATGGGGGACTTTTTTTTCCATTTAGGGACTATGGTACTATGGTGATACAAAATCCAGGAAATAATTAAGTTGATTATAATGATAAATTCTGCCAAAAATAAAAGTAGGCTACTATGTATAACAAAAAGATTTTACTTTTTTGTTTAATATAGGGGCCGATTGCCAAGACTTGAGAGAATCGTTTTATAAAGTCAAAAATGTTCACCATTAATGTTTTGTGTGTAAATAAAATAGAATTATGTGAGACCCAATTTCCACTGTAATGTAAAAACTACATAAAGATAGTATATTTTAAATAATTGTTTAATAGCATCTTTTTATGAATGAAGGCCAGTATCACTGATATTAATATAGCTACTGACGTCTCTATGAAAAGGAAACAATCCTCACATAAACCCAAATGTCATATTTACATGTGCCCTTCCTGTCTAACAGGTACGAAATATACAGAAATTGAATAAGGTTATCAAATAGTCTGCACTGCATACATTATAAATTAAATATAGATTAATCCTTATTAAATCTACAACGTTCTTTAGACAAGATCAGTGAGTAATTTGCTCTGTTCCCCTTTGTTCTTTGGTTAACTTCTTGGTTGAGAAGAATTGGCTGCTGTCCCTTTAAGATCTGTCGCTGATGACAGGATCTTACCCATTTAATTTTCTCATTTACTCTTGACTTTCATTTAAGATGTTATTTAACTCATTTAAGACTGTTCTTGTGAGGATACAATTGACAAAACGGAAATGTTGGCATAAATGTGTGTGTTGTTATTATTATTCAAGTGCGAAAGAGAACTGGATTCTAGAATCTCGCGCCAGAATCTAGTTCTCTTTTATACCTGCTCATTAGAACTTTCAGCTAGCTATTTTTAGAGTGTGGACCTTTTTTTACAGTCTATGGTGTGGACGCGATGTACCTGAACGCGGACGCGCGCATCGGCACAGAATATCTTCTCCTCCTCCGTGGCGATGACGGCGTGCGGTTAAAAAAATCATAAACGAACTTGAAAGTGGGGGGGACACAAACAGGTTTTTGAAAAGTGGGGGGGACATGTCCCCCTGTCCCCATGGGAAATTACGCCCGTGGGTGAAGCCTTGTTTATACTTTCGCCTGGCTCCGCAGAGAGAGTGCGCTAGAGAGTGGATAGTTTGATTTCTAACATTATTCTCTCAACAGACACTTACATCGATAGTCTGGCGTTATAATTGATTTGCTTTTAGTGTACTGTGGAGTGGGTAAAACTGTTTTAATGGCATGCTAAAACTGGTACCATTGATTCGCGCTAGCCTAGCACCGGCCAACTACGCAACTGGGACGACTGGATGAATTTTTTTTTTTAAATGTCTCTACTGATAGATAACACTAAGGCTCACTTGGAAATGAGGCCCGATGTCCAAAATTCCGAACCACCCCTTTAAAACTTTCCGAACTTTATGAAAGATTATTTTTCGTAAGGTTCGAGCGGTTTCGTGTGTGTGTGTGAGTGAGTGAGTGAGTGAGTGAGTGAGTGAGTGAGTGAGTGAGTGAGTGAGTGAGTGAGAGAGAGAGAGAGAGAGAGAGAGAGAGAGAGAGAGAGAGAGAGAGAGAGAGAGAGAGAGAGAGAGAGAGAGAGAGAGAGAGAGAGAGAGAGAGAGAGAGAGGCAGAATACGGCTGTAATACGGTAAATCACACGCAGCGCCATCACGCATCTGTTTAAAAACTAAGCTCAGACTCTTCTGAAATTCTCTGAATATATTATTATACATATAACAAACTGTTCTTTCCTGTATGCCAGGTCATGCCAAGTTGATGCTACATCTGCAGACTGCTTTTCTCTCGCGTGTCACGTGACCAGTGTAATCGCAGCTTTTGCGGTTTAAAAATCGCGTTTCATCATATCGCGATATTATCGCAAATGCAATTAATCGTTCAGACCTAGCGCTTCAGTGCGTTGGTGTCCTCGTGAAGGTTAACAGGTTTTAGCCAGCTTAAAGGTTTTAGGTACGTATCCTAATGACAAAGATGAGTTAATGATATTAAGAAGAGGATCTATGACCTATAGAAGCATCTCTTTCAGTATATTAAGCCTTATTCGGACGGGACTAGTTTAACATGGAGAGGTGGGGTAAAGTAATAATTACCAGAGCTTCTCTGTGATTTTTGTCCCGTCTGAATGTGCCATCTCAGTAATCATTACTGACAATGTCAGTTTTTTCCTTTTACCTTCAGTAAAAAGGTCAGGAAAAATGACCTCAGGTAATACTAATCCTGTGCGAATAGACCCACTGTAAATATGTATGTAAATATTTCATCATTTCGTGTTTAAAAGTATTTTTTTCTAAGTATGGAGACACTTGAAAAAGGATTCAGTTGTGTTCTAGACGCTGGGACAAGTCTGTGGCAATACCATTCAGATCAGAAAGAAGATCAAAAACACTTTTTTAGAGGCACAAAACATATTTTAGCATTAGGTAAGTGCCTATTACTAACATAATCTAATCTGAAGTTAATTAATACATCGATCGACCGGACATAACTGTTTTATGTATATAAATAAAATATGATCGGACTGCTTTCACACAGTGCTCCTTAAAGGAGAACTCCGGTCAATTTTAACATTGAGCTCATTTTTTTGTAAATTTGGAGTGCTGTCAGTACAGAGAACAACGACAAAAATCGGTGTTTCCCACACCGTCTTATCCTCTTTTTAAAATTTACACCCTGTTGACTTAAACGGGGCAAGTTTTAAACCTGCTTTTAGCCTCTTAACATCCTTGATTTGTCATTACAAGTGCACAGCCATGTGAGTGGTGTTATTAAGAGTTAACACGGTCAATCTGACTGCAGTGGATGTGAAAGATATGAATAAAAATGATGTTATTTCAGCTAGCTCACATACCTGTATTTTCTTCCTGTTCTGATCGCGCGTGCGATCATTGGTAACTAGATAACTAAGGATCGCACCACTCACATGACTGTGCACTTGTAATGACAAATCAAGGATGTTAAGAGGCTAAAAGCAGGTTTAGAACTTGCCCCATTGAAGTCAACAGGGTGCGAATTTTAAAAAGAGGATAACACGGTGTAGGCAACACCGATTTTTGTCATTTTTGTCTGTACTGACAGCACTCCAAATGTACAAAAAAATGAGCTCAATGTTAAAATTGACCGGACTTCTCCTTTAATCACGCGGAGGCATTGCCAAAGCATCAATGATGTTGACGCAACGTCTTGTTCCCACCTCAGGGAACCAGGGGTACAGTCGTGGCATGTAATCTGTGGCATGAACAGGTGTAGAGTGCAAGGGTTTTATAGAACAAACAAACATTAACTGAAACTAGAAACTAAGGAACGCACACAACACTAGGATCAAGGAATGCACACCAACTGATTATTTAATATAGATTAGTCAACATGAAAAATCAGATGACAAGAGAAGGAATTTCTGCTGTTCTGTACTAGTGATGGAACATGTAAAGTTGCCACAGCTTTGAGAAAAGAAAGACAGATCAATAGGGTAGATGAAGGACTTATTTATCATGCTACCCTTGTGCTTATACGGTTCTACTGTGTAAGTCTGGCAGCAGACTATAAAATAAAGGGTAGCACTGCTGCAAAGCCCACAAGCCTAATGTATTTTCACCTTTTAATTTAAGATAAGCCATAGCAGCGGGCCAATGTGGGACGCCGACATGGGCAATATCTCATTTCTCCTCGTTGTTGATCGTGGATCAGTCAAAGGTGCTGAGACTTCAGTTCAGCTCTTTCTTTTTTTCTTGAATCAAAGTATGCAAAGTTGTGTATGTGTGTTTCATTAATCCTTTGAAATGTATTCAGCATAAACAGGTGTTGCCACTAGCAATACATAGCAATAATGGCTTCGCAAATACTAGCAGAAAAAAAAAAAAAACGGCCTTCTCTGAATGCAGTTGCCTACTGCAGATTACTTTTGTTAAATAAATTACTTTGTGTTTATTGAGTACTGCTTTGCAAAGGGATTGCATTTCTGTTTTTGGCTCTTTGCAATTAGATTAAAGTCCGCTCCAAATTCTCAATGCACTTAGAGGAACTTGCATTTAAATGTTCATATTAATCTTCCTCTCAAAATTTTACAAGTGAAAACAATTTCATGCCTCCTATCAGAGACATGTTTGCCCCTAGCAGCTTTAGATATAGATATACAGTATATCCATAAAAAAGTTCTGCAAAGTTAACAGAAGAAATGTGACTGCAGGCTGCCATTTGGAAGGCTATCAGAGCAAAAAATCTCCAGACAGTTTAATCAAATTCTTGCAGTACTGCTCTGCATAGTAGGTTCCAGCAAATACTTGTCACAAACAGGTGGCATTTTCACGCTGACATGTCTAGGGATTGATCCAATACAGAAGTTTTTACCAAATATATTGTTAGACAAAAAAAAAAAAAAGAAAGAAAGAAAAAAAAGAGGTGTTTACCAGACTAATATATATATAAACAAATTTCAGTCAGGAAACCCTAGACAGCTAAAGCGTGGCCACAATTGTACAGTGTACAGGGTTCCAGACTGCGACCAAAGTTAAAATTTTATGTGGTCGCATTAGTGCGAGACGAGTGGACGCTCGCGCAACAGAACGCCGTTGTATCAGCAGCTGCTGCAGTCAGTGGTGTAGTCTAGTTTTTTGTAGTGAGTATACAGCCCACCCCCCCCCCCAAGAGAAAAAAATTTGGGGGCACATTTATCCTTAGATGTTATATGAATATGGTCCCTGAAGCACAGGTTTTATCAGCTGACAATTACAATACTTAAACATTGTAAGCACAAATAAAAATGTACTTTTTAAAAACGTGTGTGATATTCCTTTAAAATTGTGTTTTAATAGATTTGATTATTATTATTTTAAAAAGTACATCTTACTATGCAATTTCTTTCATAATTCCCTCTAGTTACTTAATTTATCTACAAACTTTTATTTTGGTGGGTTGTAAATTAAAGACATTTGAGCTTCTGTGTTTTAATAAACTATTATTATTATTATTATTAGGCCTACTTGAAGTATACTCTACTGTGCAATAGTAAAATATTTCTGTTATATTTTATATTTTAAGTTATACAAAACTTTGATTTTGAAAGGTTGTCATGGAGACTTTAAAGTTTGTGAGTGTGTATATGATACGAATGAACGACGGTAGTTTTATCAAATGAAATGGTAAAATTCTTGTGAAGTGACTCTCATAAAAGCTCTGCAATGAAGTTCAAATGTGTGCATGTTCTCCTCATAGACGCTGAAAACACCACGAGTGTCACGCGCGCGTCAGTGTGTAGTGTTCAGTGTGTAGTAGAGCACACATTGAGCGCTCATTCACAGAAACACGCAGAA
This sequence comes from Chrosomus eos, assembly GCA_036326025.1. Taxonomy (NCBI): domain Eukaryota; kingdom Metazoa; phylum Chordata; class Actinopteri; order Cypriniformes; family Leuciscidae; genus Chrosomus; species Chrosomus eos. Next base: position 31,824,278 of record CM070834.1, on the reverse strand, counting down.
CATTCAGAGTTTATTTCAATAGCAGTCTTTTTGAGCTTTAATATTCATAGACACTTAGTAAATATCGAGATTTGATTCTATCATTAGCCTACTTTTGATTTATTCATTCAAAAATGGCTAAATTGCTTGACGTTCCGCTTTACAGTAGCCTATGTTATTTGTTACATTTGTTGCTGGCTTCCGCGATTCGATCCGTGTCGCTGCGCAAACACAGACGTCACGGCGGGGTGAATTTATGAATGAAAATTATTTCACAAAACGATGTTGTTACGAATCCTCACGCGTTTTAAAGTGGGTATACGGAGATCTTTGACATTTCCTAGTGGGTATACGGAAATCCTTGACATTTTCTAGTGGGTATACGGCGTATACCTGCGTATCACGTAGACTACACCACTGGCTGCAGTCCGTAACTTATGTTCAAAATGAACGAATATATCATGAATCCATTTTCCAAACCGTGTTTTTGATTTATCCTGAATCACTACAGTACGCCTATAATAAGTGTTTATATTCTGACAATTTTATCCCGGGATCGGCTCGGCTGCGGAGTTGCCCATGAAGTGCCTGCGTGACTCGCCATAGACATTAACGGAGTAATGAGTAAAAGTAGCTCCGGCTACAATGTTCTTCCGCAAGACACGTGCAGTTTATTTATTGACGAACGCACACGTCACTCGCATTGCACACTGATGGTGAAACGCGCCAATTACGAATTCACGAATTAAAGTAAAGCAAATAAAAATGAAAAGGTCTCACGAAACAAACACCGTGCCCCTTCCTACGTCTTTTCAGCGGTTAGATGAGAGTAATCGCTCGACAGAGGAAAAAGAAAAGATTATAAAATCCAGAAGGTAAGGAGGAGTGTGAGATTTCTGATTTTTGTTACAACTACCGGTATAAACTTTGATAACGAAAATCTGTATCAGCGTATTATATTACTCTAATCTTTTAAAATGCAATGCATACATTTGAATGTTTAATGATTTTTAAAAGATAGAAAGATGATGCTGATAGAAAGATGATAATAGACAGACAGACAGATAGAATATGATTCAAATGTAAATAAATAGATTGTATAGAATTCAAATGTAAAATGCTTAAAATTACAGAATAAAATTACTGTCCAAAATCCATAATACCAAATGTCTTATGTTACCTGACCAGTAAAAAGTGTCCAATATTATTTGAAATATATCTAGTCAATGAAAAAGTGGCAGAATATTCGTCTAAAATAATTCTGTATTTTCAGCTTCAGATTCATAAATATTTTTATTCTGGTGTCTCTATTGTCCTTGGGTTAAAAGCACAGAGTCCAAGCCTATTCATTTAAACCCACAATGTAATATCAAAATGTAACATTTTAATCAACAGTACATTTTTTGATAACCTTTTATCATATGTCTTGGAGTATCGCAATAATATCATATTGTGAGTTCAGTATCGTGATATGTATCGAATCGTGACATGAGGGTATCGTTACACCCCTAGTTTTTATATAATGCAGGTATTTATTCTGCAACCCAGAAAGCCTTTGCTAGCCTTGGTCCATTAAGACCACTATTCATAAGCATGCATTGATTAATCCCATGGCATGTAGCAAAAAAAAAAAAAAGGTGCGACCAAATCGTATACTGGTGCGACCAACTGAGAAAGTTGGTAGCACCAGTGCGACCAGTGGAAAAGTTAGTCTGGAGCCCTGGTGTACACCCGGCTTAAGATAGGTGAAAATTCTTTTTTACTAGTTTTATGGTAGATCTGCTTGTTTTGGGGGACCTTATTGTTCTGTCATTACCTTTTTACAGGTTAAAATCTTAATTGCGATTAATCGAACAATTCACCTCGATTACGATTATTGAACGATTATTTAAAAAAATTCTCATGTCACTGGAAAGGCTTTTACTGTAAATATGTTTACGGTTATTTTTTCTAATGAAAGAGTGCATAATCCTATCTTTGTGATTCTAAAATAAGGAAACACACAGATAGCTATTAATGCTTATTTATTAAATATTTCAAACATTTGAATTAAACAAAGCATACAATGCTTGAAATAAAACGTCTTATAAAAAACGTAATTTAAGTTTTAATGTAAAAATAAAGTTTCCTAAATATGTAGAAAATAAATAACTTTTCAAAAGTTATTTTTGTAAACAAAATAAATTATTGTAAATATTGCCATCTTAAAAGTAAAATATAACTTGTATAAAACTAAAAAACAAATCATTTTTATATCGTATAGCATTTGTAAATGCTTGTGTTAGACACCTGCTTTGTGGACTTGCTGGCCGTTTGTCAGTCTCTCTCTCTTTTTGAGCAATGCACACGTAATGTCTCAGCAGTGTCTACAGTTTGCCTATGAGCTGCGATTTCTCTCTCGAGAAACCACGCTGACGCTTGTGCATTTTTTTCTCTGATTCGATCATAAACAGGCTGGCGAAAGATCCCAGCTTCAGCGTCATAATTACGACGACACGGCATTGATTACAGCTTTTGTTCACACAGCGCGCGTTTCGGGACTAAACCCGGCAATGTTACTAGGTCCCCAACCTGGCATCAATCCCGGCTCGTGTTTGCGTTCACACAGAAGGAAATTTCCCGACAATTTCCCGGGATCAACGCGCTGTGTGAAAGGAGCTCATGTTGCTTCAATGTTGCAGACTGGACGGGGCGGAGTCACGTGACTACACACGCGGTAATATGTTTTAAGGGGAAAGTACATTAACATGCAGTGGGCGGAAATATTAATAGGATTCAAAAACCGAAATGGTAAAATTACGTCGGTTATAGGCTCTGAATTTCGGTTTCGATTATTTTTCGATTAATCATCCAGCCCTATATCCATGTCTTCTGATGCAGCAACTCATTTTCTTACACTCAGCAACATGCATATATTGGCTTGAATTGTCCACTTCCTGTGTCCCCTGTTTTGTTGGGGGGTATTTTCATGTATGTTATATGTTCTGCAGCAGCAGTCCTGTGGATGTGTTGGCAGTAGCAAGTCTCTGTCCTTGCTCAGCAGCAGCAGCAATTAGTAACAGCAGCCTAGCAGATCTATTCCGCCAAGACAAAATACATTAACATTGTCATATCCATCACCATGCTAAACCCTCAGAGAGTTGTCATGACTGAACTGATTAGGGTGTGCCATATCATACCATCCACGATAATACCGTTATACATTTTTACATGATAAAAAAAGTGTCATATCGTGATATCAATGATATAGTGACGCGATGACGTATGGCGCATTTACATTCCCTAGCGCGCACAACAACAACACCTGTCTGAGAGTAAGAGCAGCCGGTCAGCCTCCGATTTAGTACATAACAAGGGAGCTACTCAGGCCCGGCGCCACGAGGGGGCAAAAGGGGGCATTGCCCCCTCAGATCTGATTTGTGCCCCCTCAGTTTCATTTTGTATTCATGGTTACAAATTAAATGTTTAACCTTTTGAGCGGTACGGTCCCATATGGGATGTATAATGTTCAGTGACGTGACATCACTACCAGATTCGCCCATTGGTTGGCGCTGAGCCAGAGACGGACGAGCTCAGCGCTGTCATATATCAAAACTATGCAGTGTTTTCAAACTCATAATGTTTATTTTAGGTTTCAGACATTGAAATACACATAAGCACTAGTAAAACAATACATTTGGAGTTTGTAAAATACACACGGATGTCTGTGGAAGCAGTAATAACAATCTATGCAAATATAATTTGGCAGCGTGTGTTATTCATATATCAGACAAACATAGTGGAATTGGTCATTACAATTTAAACCATTAAAATCATAGTGCCCTTAAAATGTAATTTATTTTAAAAATGTAATAAATTATTGTTAAATTGTATACGTTTCATGATTTCAATTAATTACACATGTTTTTGATTACTAACATTTTATTTAACCATTAAAATGGGAGTCCAGAAAAATGAAAACAAAATAAAACTGAATTTGGAATGTGGGAAAAAATAAAATGGATTTCATAGGGCCCTACAAACCAGCTTTTTGGTGCATTGCCACCTTCTGCTCCGTATGGTGTGAAATCACGTACCAATATCAATCCTTGAGCTGACACGTGAGAAATGTACTTAATGGAAAAAGATGCACACACTCTTGACACCTGGTTTTGTTATAGTTTTATATAGTTATATGGTTTTATATAGTTATGTTAAGGTTTTTTTTGTTTTGTTTTTTTTGCCAAATTGGTTTGGAACCGTTGTTGAATAAAGAATTGAACTGACAAATTATGCCTGTCTATATTTGATTGACAGTTTTATTGATCACTGAGATAGCATTGACTTGGAATGAAGTTGGTTCAATATATATATAAAAAATAGCTTAGATGTAGTAAACTACTTTTGCCATATCTCTGTAGCTTAGCTTGTTACATTTTCCAGGGTGGTAGCTTCAGTGTAGTGAATTGTCATTGATATTGTTCATTTCAGCTAGAGTAGAGTATTGTGAGAGATCGAGTAAGCGAGTGTACCTGCATTTACAGAAGACATAGCATTTTCCTTCAGGTCAGTCCTATATTCATAATACAAAAATCAGTTTGAATGTCCGCTGCGATATCTTGTCCTTTTAACAGTTATGGGGTTTTCCGTTCCTATAGTCATCTCATCTGTCAGTGGTGTCTTTCTTCTCCGTGATCACAAGTTTGAATACTTTCAATGTAAAAGTCTTCTCTACTGACTGACTCACTCATAAAGACAGTCTTTGCTGCCATCTATTGGGGAAATAATGTATGTAACTTCTGTTGCTGTTTATGGTCAGGGACTATTTTTTCCAGCGGAGGGAAGGCTTTTAGTGATTTTACTTCATGAAAGTTGCATGGATACATTTTTCAGCTGTAATATTTTTTTTGTGTGTGGTAACCATTTTATAAAAGCAATAAGGTACTCGAGGCTAGTGTTGTATCGTGAATAAGTCACGACTGAAGGGGTTGCAAGGGGTTGCTAACAGCGCCCTTCAGCCGTGACTTATTTACTATTAGGGATGTAAACGGTTTAAACGATTATCGATTAATTGTCGACAAGAATTTACTTGATTCAATTAAATTAATTGTCGGCTAATTGAACATTGCGAACGTGACATGAGATTCTCACGCGAGAGACCCGACGCAAACTTGAGGCGGCAAAAAAGAAACCAAACATGAGCCGGTCAAAACGGAGTGGAGTGCATCGATATTGTCTACCAGCTATAGGCTACAGCGTGCTAACCTCGAAAACCCAGCTGTATTCTAACAATAACTTAGCTCATACCTGTCAACACTCCCGTTTTTCTAACGTTTTTTTTAGCCCTATCTCCCGGTTTGTTATTTTTCCCGGGAAACTCCCGTGATTTGCATGGCCCAAACTCCTTTATGAATAATCGGACCAATATGTTTGTCTACTGTGGACCAGTTGCCAGATTGTATTAAATGCATTATAATCTCACAATCCACAGACCATTTACAATTTCAACCCGTGTGTCACCTCAACCTGGCAACCTATAACCCAGTTGCGCAGTCGCGGAAAGTTTACCCGAAAGCGAGAAGATGATGGCAGGTGAAGGCGGTGTCCCCGCAAAGAAACTGAAGTACAGTTTGTAACACGTTGCTTCAGGAAGAAAAATAGGGATAGCTCACAAATGAAGTTATTGGATGCAGAGGCCAGACAGACTTACGGAGGCGATTGGCATCTCACAACTCGCATCGTGTAGCCTAACTGTCAGTCACACGTTCTACCGTCCACATTGTTACTTACTAAACAAAATAAGATAAAAATTAACATCAAACTGAAATTACCCGCATACATGGGGTGTTCGCATAGACAGTAAAAAAGGGTATTCGAGGCGCACAGCACATACAATACAATACTGCCGACAGTTCAACAGGGCGCGTGCAGCTCTTAAAGGGGCCACACCTTATTTCCACTCGTTATAAGTTGTAAATTTGACTCCCTCCTCAGCCTATATTATAAGTGCTGCTGCTAATGTTTTTATGAGTTTATAAGTTTTTCATATAAGTAGTTTAGCAGATAGATTATTATATGTAGCAGGGTTTATTACAGACAATTATGAGGCGGCCGCCTCCGTCAAATTTCGTGCCGCCTCCGCCTCTCGACAAAACTCGGACAGACAGTCACATGCTCATATACACTTTATCCACCGTGACAGTTCTGTTGCGATTCCCGCTTGTGTCCATTCTCTAACCGTGTAGTTTGCCGATAGTGCTGCACGGATCATAATCCGCGGGGAGAGGTATAAAAACATTCCATTCAATAAAGGGTGGATGACAGCTAGCCGCCGCCGTAGTGTAATAAAGACACGGAACTCCCTACCTAATGTACGGACGGTAACAAAGTTGCGCTGTTGAGTCTCGCGCAGTTATTATAACATTAATTATACACTCTAAAAAATGCTGGGTTGTTTTAACCCAATTTTGGGTCAAATATGGACAAACTCAAACATTGGGTAAAAAATGTAATTTAAAAATGTAACCCAATGGCTGGGTTTGTCCATATTTGACCCACAATTGGGTTAAAACAACCCAGCATTTTTTAGAGTGTAGTTAAGAAACAATATATAGGCTGCACAAGACCAGAGTGCTGTTTTCCTGAATGCCATCACGATTGAAACCGAGATATTAAGTTCAATAAACAAATAGTTAAAATTAAGTTACTTACATTTTTAGACTGTTTTTGTTCTGTTTTAGCAGCGAAAATAGTTCCAAACAACAGAACCATATTGCGTCTCACAGCAACACTCATCCATGATTCATTACTGAATCATTCAGCGTTTTGAACTAATCGCTTGAGTCAAAGATTCAATTGCCCATTATTAAACCGCCTCATTCTGAATCAATCAGCCGTTTGAACGAATCGTTTACATTAATGGCTCAATGACTCGCTCATTAAGACGCCCGCCTGCCCCCTCCTACCATAGACATAATATAATACATAGACGCCCTATTGGCCGCTGGAGCGCACGTCAACGGCGCCGCCATATTGGGGATGGCAACTTTCCCATACCTCTCATACTGGGAATTGAGAAAAATGCCTGTTTTGTGCGCTGCTTGGGGCTGTACAAGTCGCCACACAATTGAAAACCGCTTCTGAGGAATTATCTTTCACAGGCAAGACTGAACGTTTGTTTTTGGTTGTATTTGGTCATGATTTAATTAGTAATAGTAACGTTCAGAGGATAAATTTAAAAATACTAAAGTTATTGTGTCACAAAATTTAGTTTTAATAGTTTTTCAGTCGACAATGTAGTTGTTTAAAGCTTAAATATGTGGTTTGTTGATAAAGATAGCGCCTATTTAAAAATTTGATCTGACGGTTTCAGAGTTGTAAGATGCGATCACCGGGCGCTCGGCGCTCATTAAGCCCGCAGAGAACAGCCTTACCTCGGCCATGCCATGTCTGAAGTTTGCCGCCAGCTCGGATGTCTCTAGTCTAGTGGTTAAACATGAGATATAATTTGTCTTGTGTATATCTAACGGGCGATCTTTGGTCTCATCATTAATCTATAAATGGTTCCCTGGTAAATCGTTTTGGCTGAGGGCAAAGTGAAGTTTCATAACTTTATATTTAGGCTTTTTTAACGTTGTATCCTGCTGTATGTTTGACTGAAGCTACTTCTATTATAATGGCTATTACTGATCAATAAAACTGAAATTTAACAAAAAGAGTTAAATATTAAATATAAGTCACTATTTAACTTAGTTTTTTATTGTGTATATTCTGTAATTGATATTTCTTATTCTATTGCTATTATTATAGTATTATTAATAAACCATATGCTATATTAATATTTTTATGATTGTATTATTGTATGATATTATATAATTATACTATTCATTACTATTTTATTTGCTGTATACTATTTGTTTATTTTATTGACTAAACTATTTACTATTACTTCTCACAAATGTTATATTTACTGCATTGCACAGTAGTTGTACCATAACATATGTATTAGCATGGATCCATCAGTTGTCTTTGTTATTGCTCAAATCTGGTCAATCACAGGAAATGCTTTTTCCACAATAAGAAAACTTAAATTATATCTCAGTATGGGGGTCTTCACCATTCTTATCCAAGAATAAAAAGCCAGATACATGACAAGCCTGAGCTTTGACCATTCTTTATTAAAAACAAATATTTTACAAGTGTAACTATTGAGATTTTAAATAACTAGAGATGGAACTTTTTGTACACCACATACAAACCACTGAAATCGGTTGATAAATAAAAAAACAGTTTTTGTTTTTATCCAGAAAAAAACGCAGCTCACCCTTGATTACAGCATTACAGTGCAGTCTTGCCCTCCGCAAAATGGCGGACCCGTTGACGTATCGCAGCAACGTTCCAAAGCGGCCAATAGGGCGTCTATGTATTATATTATGTCTATGCCTCCTACTGGCGGTTTAGTTTCAAAGTATCATTTTCAAAAAATATTCAAAATAATCTCATTTAATACAGTTATAATTTTTCAATGTAAATTATTTAATTTGATTGGTAACAGCCTAGTGTCTTATTATTTTAATTGAATGTATTGATAAAATGTAAGAATTTTAAATGAAATTTAGAGCATACATTAAATAAAATTAGGGGGGAAATGCCCTTTATATAGGTACAAAAAAATATTCCGATAAGAGTGTTTTCAAAAATGAAACATTGACAATAAGTTTAAAGGGAGTAAAGCCTCTGTTTAGGCTATAAAGAAAATGTAATTTTGCCAAAAGAAGAACTTTTAATTTAAATAAATGTTAATTGTGTGATATGTTACCATATTATCATGCTTAATTGAATAATTGTAATGTGATGATCAGATGCAGATATCTAAATCAAAGAATATGGGTGGTTGGCGGGTGGATTATTATTTATTTTTAACAACAGATTCGAGTGACTCAAAGTGCACCAGATTAATGAATTTATCTTTAAAATGTAGAAAATTTTCTCCCGGGGGGGCATGCCCCCGGACCACCTCAGGTGTTACAATTTTACCACCTCCGCCTCATTTTGAGCCAGGAAAAACCCTGTGTAGGCTTAATATAGTATTGCTAGGCTAAGCCTACCTATATAAAATTTATTTTATGTTACTTAAAGCTATAGTATAAGATGTTAAAAATCGGTCGAGAAAGCCTGAGACGGTAGGGAAGTTTTAAAAAACTCATTCCGCCCCTCCACACACACACCCCTCCCCTCTGTGCTACCTGATCCCTCCCACCGGGAAATGAACTGAACAACGTCACTCAGTCAAGCTGTGATCACCGTAGACGGTGGGCCGAGGGGAGATTTCGTGTTTTCAGACGATCTGTGGTGAGGGATAACCCAGTTTTTTATATGTAACCGCTAAGCTTTTCAACAAAGCAAATAAAAATTGTTGCCACTCACATACTTTGCACATTATTATAATATCGGTAACTTTCTCCGGGTTATTTTCCCGGCGAATAGAGCAGGCAGCTACGTGTGGGGTCCGGAATGTGTGACGTATTTGTTGCCTTCATCCAATAGCGTGCGTGGGAAGGTGTCGGTGTTGGTGACGCATTTGTCAACACGCTGGTGCGTTCCGCGCTGATATGAAGCTGGTGTCAGTGCACATCTTTTCGATAAGGGATTTTAGTAGGGCTGCACAATTTATCGAAATTTTCGCAAATGTATATATCGCAATATGCATATCGCAACAGCTTGCAATAAGTGTGGTCATGAACAAAAGAGAAAATCACTCACTGCTCTTGACTGAATAACTTTTGTAGCGTTAATAAGAACAGTATATATATATATATATATATAAATAATATTTATTTCATACAGGGAAAACTCAGCAGTGTTTTATTTTTTACATTTGATTATTCCGTTTCTGTTAAAAAAAATCTAATGTAGTCCTACCTGAAGCCCTGTTCACTTTCAGAAGTTGTAGGGATATTTTCGTGTCACAAAAAGAATAAGAAACGCATATTTAGGTTATAGAATTTTAAAGATAATTTTAGTTTATTTTACACACTTTAATCATTATCGTATCGCATTATTTAATGAGTTAACACATTTTTATTCAATATCATGCAGCCCTAGGTTCTAGCCCAGGAAAGATTGAACTTAACTCATTTTACCACTTATGCTACATACAAATGTGAAAGTAGAGGTAACATTGTCCATTCTTACCGTTTTTATTCTATGTAACTTTTTTTTTTTTATATATGATGTCCTGTCATTTCTTAGTAATCTTTAGTTAATTCACCATTCTGATTTCACACATTTGATCCATGGTATTGCTTGGAAACACAACGTCATAAAAACGAGCCAGACAATACTATTTTTCCTGCATGTTTACTGGGAAGAAATGGCAAAACATGAAGTGCTGCATGCATATATTTGAGGGAAGTATAGCAGAAGAGACAGCACAGCCATACAAGTTACAAAGCCAGGAACCTACAAACCAGTTAGTCAAACCAGCTAACACAGGGGGTGCAACAGCCATTTCATGAAGATAAAACGAGCACAAAGGAGGAGAGAACGCAGTATTAGCTGAAGAAACAGCAAAGGAAGTTTGGTATTATATTGTACAGACAAGCAGTGCAGTATAAGACAGTGCAGACAGTAGTATACAGTTAATTAAGTAGTATGTAATAGTAGTTATAAATGTTTAATGTATTAGCAGTAGCCTTATGCAGTGTAGTAGCAGTAACAGTATGAGAGTAGTACAAATAATATATACAGTGTATTAACAGTAATATATTAAAGATACCCTGCAAAAAATGACCCTTCCAATTATGGCATCTTTAACATCAACAAGGCCAGACACCTGAACGCTGTCAAACTGGTCTACCCATTACCCATGTTAAGGGAACAGGTGGAACCTATACATGAAAGTTACAAACCATTTCTTTTTAATCCGTGATGTGGGGAAGGGTGCAGAACCTAAGTGGTAGAGGCAGAGAATGGAGAGGCAACTCCAGTAATAACCCAGGCTCTGAGGCCTAACGCCCGTGATCGCTACACTTCTAAGCGGGCAGCTATCAGGCTGCAGTACACCGGTGCAGGACATTCCTCCTTCTGTAAATCATGGCTGGAAGATGGTAGGAGATTTCTACGGAGTGGACTGGATAACACTTCTGCCAGCTCCAGAGGCCATACTGGAACTTGTGCACTGCTTGTGTAAAAAAACAAATTGTGTTAAGGGTAGATGCTAGGGATGCTCCGATCAGGATTTTTGCAGCTGATACCGATTGCCGATTTCTTGTCATGGTGATCGGCCGATACCGATGCTTAATCTAAGACAAAGATAAATACAAACAAAATGGAGCAGTCTGATGCAGCCCACCAGGTTTAATTAAACATGGTCCAATAGTAAACTTGAGGACAAAATAAACATTTAAATACCTAAAATAGAGAAGTTTGATGTAACTTAAACCTTGCACAAGTCTGAGCAGGACAACATTAATAATTATGTTTTAATTATTAGATTAATAATTTAAACTCCTAAAAGAACAAATTGGAGTAGTTTGAGTGCTTGTCAATACTGCCCTACAAAGGCAAAAGACCTTAACTCGCTAGAGTGTGGAACTGAGAAAAATGACTTTAAAGATATTTAGTTGTCCCGCCAAATTAATTATAGGTAGGACACTGGAAATCTGGCAATTAGATGTTTAAGTAATTAAAATTATCTACATATAAAAATCTTGAGCTCAAACTTAATTTTTGACCACTATTTTAAAGTTACTGTACTCTGCCTTTGTATTTTCAGCAAAAAGTGATAAGTCATGCCAAGGCAAAAGGCAGTAACTTCCACATTATCAATATTTGGTTGCTGATCACCATTATGCGAAGATGGCGTCAACAGCGCCAACTGTATCTTTGCAGCCAGAAAACACTAGTTTATTTATAAACAATTAAAATGTATAATGCTGGATAAACATTACTTTTGCCGGTTCTTTGTGGTAACGTTAAGCTTTATGCTTGCGCTTGATATGCGGAATATGGGCAATATCGCCGCTACTGCTAGTTAAACGACACTAACGAGACGCTTCCATACGTTTGAACAAAGTGTACAAAACAAACATTTTATAGATATCATATATTACATTTAATGAATACTTACAATAGCACAAAAATGTCCTTGGCGATGGTCAATGTGATGCCGGAGACGCTGCTCGTTGTTGTGTCTGATAGTTGATCATCCGCGGAACAGCTGTTCTAAAGAAGCTACATCTGATTGGTTAATAATAATCCTTTGTCAGTATCTTGCCGCGCTATTGGCTCCACTCATATAGTAGGCAACCGCGTTTGCCTGCATATTTACGGTTCGTGTATTATGATTTCGGGGGAAAATGTGCAATAAATGGGAGTGGCAACAGTTTTCATATCGTTAAGAATAAAACAACCGTCCCAACTTTACAAATCCAGGTTCTCCCTCCATGGGGATCATCCATTTCGAAAAGTAAAGCAGATACGGACCCTCGGCCCACCGTCTACCGGTAGTAAACATCAGAACATTGCTTAGTCGCTTCAATCTAATGACCTCGCTAATGACACATCATATGTAAAATTGCCTTTAGACACTTGAACTTAGTTGCTTCATCAACAATTCAATGTCACATTTGAGTTCACGCAAACGCAAGATTAGCAACACTTGAAATGTTCTAAACTCCCCACCACCATTATAATACTACTAGTATTGCTAAGGTTTTCAGTAATTGTTATTGCAGCACACAGCGCATCTTGTTCAAATTTCGATCGTCTGGAACAGAAACCCGCTAGGCCTACTGAAATATATTCAAGGACTTCAAGAAATGTAATTACTTTGACCCGTGATAGGCGATGCTAAACGGCTAACATTCCAATGCCGACCGGCAGCATGAGCAAGTTGTCAAACTGCTAAAAAGCTATTTATGTAACACGTCACACCATAAAAGTATAAATAAATGTTTACCTGCTCAACAAAAAGTTCTGTCAAAAATCTGTCATGCATTGTGGCTGCGGTGTGTCATGTGACAAATATGACGCATTGCCATGGAAACATTAAGGGGGAACGTTCTAAAATAAAAACTCACTCTGGGGAGTCAGTTAGAATATTTTAAACGTAAGCGTGAAAGAGTTCATATATGAATAATTTATTATGCTGGCTTATCTTTTTATTACGCGGTTACCTGTGCAGTTGCATATGGAGTGTTTTATGGAGCGCTGCATTTAAAAATCTGTTGTTCCAAAGCGAGGTGTGTATTGATTGTTCATTGATGGTATAAAATTTCCTGTTATCACTGTAAAGCTGCTTTGTAACTGTTAAAAGCGCTATATGAATGAAGGTGACTTGACTTGACTTGTGTATTTGAATAATAGTGGGGTTACTGGTTCTAGACATAATGGTTCACCTTTCTTGTTTTGATCATGATTTTAAGGCAGGGCTCCAGACTAACTTTTTTTACTACTGCACTGTAGCCCTAAAAATTTTTAGAAGCACAAGCAGAACATTTAGGGGCACACCTTAAATCAACCTGCAAAGGAGTTATTCACATTTCCCCCCATTTTGACTTTATAACTGAAAAATGCCTTGGTAATAAATAGACTTAACGTACAGAAATTACAGTGTGCTATTTTATTTTAGGTTCACAGGGCTCCAGTCCAGACTAACATAAAGGGCAGCAGCTCCGGAGCCACTAAGTTCTACAGAAAGTATTTGATAAGACTGTGGGGATGACAATAAAGCACTGAGCTTAATTTGAGGTGTAGATAAAATTAACTTTTAATTATTATCATTCATAATGTCTTAATATTTATTCAAAAGCAAAACGAGGGGAAAAAATAGATATTAGTAAGTGAAAATAGCTAACAAGCGCTCCTCTGCAGCCATCTACTGGTCACAGTAACTGCGTTTACATGAACCCTAATAATCGGATTGACGGCTCAATCTGACTAAATGTAAACCCCTTAATCAATCTGATTGAGCTCGATCCGATTGGAATTTTGATTGGATTGAAATGGGTGGTTTATTCCTTTTGTAATCCGATCAAGAGAACTTATAAACGCTTGATCAGATTGAAAACCGAAAATAAAAGGACTGCGCATGTGCAATGACGTTGAAATAGCATAATGAAGTGACGCACGGAACGAGCTGTTCTTCCTGTTGAATAAAGTGTCATCTAAATGAGTGTCCAGTTATTCTAAAATTCTCAATTCACTCAGCATCTGTGAAATGAAGCAGGACAACATCCCATCAGTCCTAGTTTCAGATTCTCATCCACACACGACTGGTTTTGGGAGTGGGGTTTTACTGCGTGATAAATATAAGCAGCACGGCAAAACCGTTCATATGTGCTCATTGTCTCCAAATCATGACCAGAGACGGATAAATATTAAGTCTGCTGTTTAAAACAAATTCATTTGTCATTTGATTCTGGGAAACGTTGTGCTCGTGCCAGACCAACTTTTAACAAAATTTTGGTCGCACCAATGGTCGCAGTCTGGAGCCCTGTTTTAAAGGCAGGAATTGTTTATGTTTAGGGAAAAAAATATAGAGTTATAGTATAGAAAATAAAAACGTATGCTTTTTTTTGTATACTATTTTTATATACTATCATATAATAACTATAGTTTGTCCAGTTATTAAATAAACATTTTAACTAAAACAACAACAACAACTACCTTAAAATAATATTTAATAACCTTAAATTCAAATTAAATTCATGAATATGAATTGAGGTAGTGTCACGTTTCTATGTGTTTGAGTTCTGTTTTAAGATCTGGTTTCCCCTGTCTTTGTGGTTTTTGGTTTAGCCCTGTTAAGTTTTCCCGCTCCTCGTTTGTGTTCAGTTTCATCACCTGTGTTCTGTTAATCATTCAATCATTCCATGTGTATTTAAGCCCTGTGTTTTCCCTCAGTGTTTGTCGATCGTCGTCTACGTATGGTTGTGTGTTTTCTGATTTCCTGGAGTTTTGTTCCTGTTTAAGTTTGGAAAGTTTTCATTTTGGAAATTAAAAACTATTATATGGAAATTCCGTGTCCTCGTCTTCAGCACCTGCACAAACCCTGACAGAACGATCGACCTTAACAAAAAAAAGGATGAACTACGAACTCTGTGTCCCACAAGATGGCCGGTCTCTGGAAGAATATGCGGAGATATATCTCCATCTTTTCCGGGACTCTAATTGGGACGAGGAGTCCCTTACACATGAGTTTTGGAGTGGGATGGACGATACCCTCGCTCAGATACTGTTGTTGGGAGATCTCCACCTCCCTTTAGTAAAATTCATTGCCCGTACGCTGTGGGTGTGTGGTTCCTCACTCACCGTGGGAGACATCCAGCCCGATCTCCACGGCCAGCCAGAGCAAGAGCCCATCACCTGCACGCCAACGCCTGAGCCCATCACCTGCACGCTCCCACCAGAGCCCATCGTCTGCCCACCAGAGCCTGCACACCGCATCAGCCCTGCCGCCAGATCGGTCCCTGGACTTCCCCGGCTGATATCCGGTATGACTGATCCCCCACTGATATCGGTGCGACTGGCCAAAAAGAAGGCTGCCGAGGCTGGGGTTCAAGTCAGCCACATCCAGCCAGAGCCTGAGCCCGTCGCCTGCCCGCCAGAGCCTGAGCCTGTCACCTGCCCGCCAGAGCCTGATCCCAGCCCCAAGCTTCCTGATGTGCTGGCCCCGTCCAGTTCCGAGTCCCCTGATGTGCTGGCCCCGTCCAGTTCCGAGTCCCCTGATGTGCTGGCCCCGTCCAGTTCCGAGTCCCATGATGTGCTGGCCCCGTCCAGTTCCGAGTCCCATGATGTGCTGGCCCCGTCCAGTTCCGAATCCCCTGATGTGCTGGCCCCGTCCAGTTCCGAGTCCATGAAGAGCCAGAGCCCGTTGACCCAGCGCCAGAGCCCGTTGACCCAGCGCCAGAGCCCGTTGACCCAGCGCCAGAGCCCGTTGACCCAGCGCCAGAGCCCGTTGACCCAGCGCCAGAGCCCGTTGACCCAGCGCCAGAGCCCGTTGACCCAGCGCCAGAGCCCGTTGACCCAGAGCCAGAGCCCGTTGACCCAGAGCCAGAGCCCGTTGACCCAGAGCCAGAGCCCGTTGACCCAGAGCCAGAGCCCGTTGACCCAGAGCCAGAGCCCGTTGACCCAGAGCCAGAGCCCGTTGACCCAGAGCCAGAGCCCGTTGACCCAGAGCCAGAGCCCGTTGACCCAGAGCCAGAGCCCGTTGACCCAGAGCCAGAGCCCGTTGACCCAGAGCCAGAGCCCGTTGACCCAGAGCCAGAGCCCGTTGACCCAGAGCCAGAGCCCGTTGACCCAGAGCCAGAGCCCGAGCCCGTTGACCCAGAGCCAGAGCCCGTTGACCCAGAGCCAGAGCCCGTTGACCCAGAGCCAGAGCCCGAGCCCGTTGACCCAGAGCCAGAGCCCGTTGACCCAGAGCCAGAGCCCGTTGACCCAGAGCCAGAGCCCATTGATGTCAAGTCAGTTCCCGATCCTGAGCCTGTCCTCCCCAAGAAAATTTTTGGGGGGCGCTATACGCCTTCGCCGTGGCCGGCCAAAGATCCACGGAGGCCGGCCAAAGATCCACGGAGGCCCGAAAAGATAACACCGCCATGGCCACCCGAAGGGTCCTCACCGCCATGGCCACCCGAAGGGTCCTCACCGCCATGGCCACCCGAAGGGTCCTCACTGCCATGGCCACCCGAAGGGTCCTCACCGCCATGGCCACCTGAAGGGTCTTCACCACCACGGCCACCTGAAGGGTCTTCACCACCACGGCCACCTGAAGGGTCTTCACCGCCGTGGCCACCTGAAGAGCCTGCACCGCCTTGGACGCCCGAGGGTCCCACAGCTCCGCCCTGGACGCCCGAGGGTCCCACAGCTCCGCCCTGGACGCCCGAGGGTCCCACAGCTCCGCCCTGGACGCCCGAGGGTCCCACAGCTCCGCCCTGGACGCCCGAGGGTCCCACAGCTCCGCCCTGGACGCCCGAGGGTCCCACAGCTCCGCCCTGGACGCCCGAGGGTCCCACAGCTCCGCCCTGGACGCCCGAGGGTCCGACAGCTCCGCCCTGGACGCCCGAGGGTCCGACAGCTCCGCCTTGGTCATGCCCACTGCCAGTTCTGCCCTGGCCACGCCCACAGCCTGCACCGTCATGACCACGCCCACAGCCTGCACCGCCGTGGCCACGCCCACAGCCTGCTCCGCCCTGGAGGCTTCCTGGACCTGCACCATGCCCTCGTCAGCCTCCAGGGCGCCCACCCTCCCACCCCTTTGGGTGTTATACGGCGCAAGGACGCGCCTTCGGGGAGGGGGGAGGTAGTGTCACGTTTCTATGTGTTTGAGTTCTGTTTTAAGATCTGGTTTCCCCTGTCTTTGTGGTTTTTGGTTTAGCCCTGTTAAGTTTTCCCGCTCCTCGTTTGTGTTCAGTTTCATCACCTGTGTTCTGTTAATCATTCAATCATTCCATGTGTATTTAAGCCCTGTGTTTTCCCTCAGTGTTTGTCGATCGTCGTCTACGTATGGTTGTGTTTTCTGATTTCCTGGAGTTTTGTTCCTGTTTAAGTTTGGAAAGTTTTCATTTTGGAAATTAAAAACTATTATATGGAAATTCCGTGTCCTCGTCTTCAGCACCTGCACAAACCCTGACAGGTAGCAAGGATTGCAGAATGTTTACATAGAACAGAAAAGTTAATCAATATTTCAACAATCGCTTGTCAAGTTTACATATGTCTTTAGGGTTTTAATGGACTTACAGAAAGACAGACAGACACAAATATCTATTTAAAATGCCTCCCTGTAGAAATTTATATTCTTTGTATTTTTTATGTTAAATTTCATTTATGGAAGTTGAGGTAATAACTTATTTCTCAGAATGCTATTACCTGTTCAATTTATCTGAATTGTAATCCATTAAATTCCACTTCCAGTCATTTTAATTTATCTTACATTTCAACTTATACTTTCTTCCATGAGTAGAAAGAAAACCAATTCTAAAATTCTGATTTTTATCTTTGAAATTCAACATACATTCAAAGTCAATGTTCTAAAGTTCAATGTTTTAATCTTGTGTGTTTTCTTAAAAACAAAACAGTTGTGAGGTTTAGGTGGCTTATCATTTGTTGTAAATGGCACTTACTTCAAGAAATGTCTGCTTACAGTATCTGCTCATGACCAACATTAGGCACATGTGGATTGTATTGATCTACAGGGGGAAAAAAAAACAGCTCCAGATGTGTCATTAAACCACGTTTACAAATGCATAATACCTTGGGTGACTAATTGTATGTTTTTATTGAGAACTGTTACACTGTAATATACTAAAAATGATAGCTTTACTAAAAAAACTGGTTATATCAGCATATACTAAAAATAATATCAGTACTTGTACCTGATCTCTAAAGAAATGGTATTGTGCATTTATATGCTCATTAATACTGTGTACAGATCACCTGTGGGCTGC
This sequence comes from Chrosomus eos, assembly GCA_036326025.1. Taxonomy (NCBI): domain Eukaryota; kingdom Metazoa; phylum Chordata; class Actinopteri; order Cypriniformes; family Leuciscidae; genus Chrosomus; species Chrosomus eos. The sequence goes on along the minus strand of CM070834.1, from coordinate 31,805,874 downwards.
AGAGCATCATTTGTATTTTAATCTCTGAATGACAGAGGGACAGAGCATGTATGCCATATTCTCAAAGTTCTCCACTTAACTAATTTGCTTGTTCTCACCATCTTTACTCTGTTCTTTCTGCAGGCTTTCAGGACTCAAAGTGATATGGCTGCCGTTCTCCACAAGCTCACAGCACGCGTCCCCTGCGTGTGGATTTTTCTCATGCTTTTCGACCCCAGCTCACAAACCGGGTAGGATGACTCATCAACCCTCCCCATCTAACCTCTCTTTTTCCGATGTTGCAGGCTCTAGGGATGCATTGCAACTAATACATTCATTAATAAGGCTGTATTACTGTGCAGGGTCTTTTACGATCTGTAAAATGCCATTGGAGCCAACCATAGTTGGCTGTAAATCGCTCGCACAAACTGCCATGAATTGGATTTTCAGTGGCGGAGCGGGCTTGGTTACAAGTGTGACTCAATAACCTGGAAAGAAACTGACGCTGGAAAAACCTGTGGGATTCCGAGACGAGTTTAGCCTAGATTGTGTTACAGTGATGCCAGTTGGTTTTTGCTGCTTATTAGCTCACTCGCACATGTCAGCGTTGTGAAGGTACATATAAACAGGGATTTTGGTAAAAAGGGATTTTGTGCTTGCAATCAAGTGCCAGAGCTAATGGCCTTCTAAAAGAAAAATACAACATTAAATCATAACACATGACCCCTTGTCATGACATACATCTTTCCTGGCCGATTCCAAGTGTTTTAAATCCGCAATCAGAAAGGTCTTGATATACTTCAATCAAAAGACGAGCTGGTATGACGCAATTTGGAACAAAATGTGATCAAATTGAAGTTTGGCGAACGTTTTAGAATGACCCAAACAATAGGTGGGTGTTCTCTGGTTCTCCACCTTCTTTGATGTGGAAATCTTTAAGATTTGAAAGATTCATCTGTTCAGCCTGTCGAGGTGAGACACGAGTAAAAACATGAGCACACTGGAGAGTTGCTTTATATTTGAAATTGTAATCACAATTTTTTAATTAGAATATAATTCTGTGACACTGTTGCTGTTTTTCAAATGTAGTAAAAGTTTTCAAGAGAGTTCCACATGTAATACTTATTTCAGATGCCAATCATAGCAGTGGGCGTTTGCATTGAAGTCTCACAGCAGACGCGTTCTAATCTAACAGAGCATTCTAATCAGAGGGCTAAAATCAGGGTAGAAAAGGGCCTTTTATTTTTAAATTAACCATTTTTGATATCAAAATCATATTAACATTATAAGTGCACCTAACCCAAACCCCTTTAAAAATAAAATGTTTTTTTTTTTCATTCTACTAAATATGTGGCAGGAGGTCCACTGTTGCTATAGTAACGAACTACACTTTTACTTGCATGCATATGACAGATAAAACCATGCAGTCTTATTTCAATGTTGTTGTTAATGTTGAGATTAGTTCAGCTTTGTGCAAAGTTTGCTTTGTACATTTAGTTTAAATGCATTATTTATATGGCAAGCTTTACCATTCAACTGATCTGTGTACCTGCATTTTAGACACTAACATTGGTCTTGCTCTAACTCATTCTTGTGGGAGCAGAGTTTTTTTTATTTACTTCAACTGCTCAGTGCTCTGGTAATATTAATGGTATGACCCATTTCACGAGCTGCAAAAATTGCAATTTAAAATCAGAAAATGAGCATATCTCACTTACATTCACTAAAATATTGAAATGTTAGGGATACTGATTCCAAATGACAACGACAGTGATTGAATGTCAAAGTGTGGTTTAAACGCCCTACAACTGAACTGGAAGTTTTGATTGGTTTTGCACTCGAGTCAGACCTGTCTATTGCCTGAAGCGAGGGGCTCCACCGCAGTTTGAAAAGTGCCCGTCAAATTCCAGCTCGCGCTGTTGCTCCGTCTGCACCTTTGTCATTTTGTGACTTCAGTTGAATAAAAATAAAGTATTAAACTTTGCTACATTTATTTTTCACCAAAAGTAGAAAGTAAAAGTACCACAACTTAATTGTACTCAAGAAAGTAGAACAAATGTACTGAAGTACTGTAATGAAAGTATTTGTAATTAGTTACTTTCCACCTCTGCTATGAACATTTACAATTTCATTTAAATACAGCTCCCAGCAGTGGTATCAGAGTTTTTACAATCAGTATATCATTGTTCAGCCATTTCAAATATCTTTTTAGCCCTGGGTGAAGGACAAAAAGAACTTTGCAGTGAGCATAACAGGGCCTTAACTGTGGCCTAAATCCAGAGCCATCATACCAGATCATAACTTGGTAAGTGTTTAATAGAGAATCATTATACTGCAGATTTCTAGCTGCTTATCAGGATATATTTGGCATTTTCTTGGTACAGCATGTGTGTGTTGCCAGATATGCGCAGCAGGCATCTATTCATCTGGATCCTCTCCATCTTTGTCAGAGTAATTACTCAAAGAAGAACATTGATTGGAATCTACCAATTCCATCTGCCAGTAACATAGGCAAAAAAGAGACACATGCACAAGAGAGAGTGATGAAAGAAGCATCTGAGATGAAAGCGGAAGGATAGCAGACGTTAATTTTAGTGCACCCCTCCCTCCACCCACAAGATATTCAGTAGGGGTGACTGAATGTGATGTCCTTGCTTTGGGAGCAGAAATTCATTTTCCACTATGTCAGCAGATTGAAAATGTACTGAATTTGATTCAGTGTGATATCACAGCACCAGTCTTTTGGAACATCTATCACCCCAACACCCCCATTACAAATAACACCACATGATTTCAGTTGTTGAAGAGGCTGGCACAAGTTTGACATACTTCTCCCTCTGGAATTAGCATTTCACACCCCTGTTTTACCCTTTTTTTTACCCACAAAATTTGTCAAGTATTAAGTTGAAGAATCAAGTTTCCCTTTCAATGAGAACTCGTGCTGTGTCAAAACGCTGTGGGAACGGCTCTGCATGATTTGCGTCGTGAAGTACCTATGAAATCAGTCCAATTGTGTGACGGAACATTATAGGCGGGTGACGTCATCAGCTAAGAAAGCATGTTCAAGTATTCAATTCAATTCAATTCAATTCAATTCAAGTTTATTTGTATAGCGCTTTTCACAATACACATTGTCTCAAAGCAGCTTTACAGAAAGTGCATTTCAGAAATGTACAAAGAAAAATACAGTTAATTAATCATGTATAAATTTAGGCATAACATATCGCCGGTGTTTAGTCGTCTCTTCACAGGCGTTTAGTCGTCTCTCCACCGGCGTTTAGTCGTCTCATCACAGGTGTTGGGGCATCTGAAGTCTTCGTGAGAGGCTGGATACAAACTGGAGCTGACGAACGCTATTTACCTCGGGACTAGCGTCCCGAGATAACAGCAGAAAGACAGATGGGAAATAATTAGCATAGCTGATGTTCATAATATTAATGCATTCGAACTGATTCAGAAGTAGTATAAAAGGTAAGCATTAAGTGAATGCTTGGTTAAACAGATGCGTCTTTAATCTAGTTTTAAACTGGGACAGCGAGTCTGAGTCTCGAACAATATCAGGAAGGCTATTCCAGAGTTTAGGAGATAAATGTGAGAACGCCCTCCCTCCTTTAGTAGACTTAGATATCCTAGGAACGACCAGAAGCCTCGAATTTTGTGATCTTAAAGAGCGTGATGGATTGTAGGGCGATAGAAGGTCTGTTAAATACACAGGAGCTAAACCATTTAGAGCTTTATAAGTCAATAGTAATACTTTGTAATTGATACGGAACTTAATAGGTAACCAGTGTAGAGATGATAAAATTGGTGTTATATGATCATATTTTCTTGATCTAGTAAGAACTCTAGCGGCTGCATTTTGGACTAACTGTAGCTTGTTTATTGAGGATGCAGGACAACCAGCTAATAAAGCATTACAGTAATCTAGTCTCGAGGTCATGAATGCATGAACTAACTTTTCTGCATCTGAAACAGATAGCATGTTACGTAGCTTAGCAATGTTTCTAAGGTGGAAAAAGGCTGTTCTTGTAACATATGATATATGATTTTCGAAAGTCAAGTTGCGGTCTAGCATAACACCCAGATCTTTTACTGTAGTGGATAAAGTAACAGGACATCCTTCTAAATTAAAGTTGTATTGTAAGGGATTTTGTGGGTAGTTTTTTGGACCAATAAGTAATACCTCCGTTTTATCTGAATTTAATAGCAGGAAATTACACGTCATCCAGCATTTTATATCTTTTAGACACTCTGTCAAGTTAGATAAGTTAGTGTTTTCATCTGGTCGTGATGAGATATATAATTGAGTGTCATCAGCATAACAGTGAAAATTAATTCCATGTTTTCTTATAATATTACCAAGTGGCAGCATATATATTGAGAATAGCAGAGGGCCTAGGACAGATCCTTGCGGCACTCCATAGTCTACTGATGTTATCTTTGATTTTTCCCCATTTAAACAGACGAAATGGTAACGGTCTGATAAGTACGATCTAAACCAGCTTAATGCCTGTCCCTGAACACCAGTGTAGTTTTGTAGTCGATCTAAGAGTATTTTATGATCTATAGTGTCGAACGCAGCACTAAGATCAAGTAGAACTAGTATTGAGATACAGCCTTGGTCAGAGGCTAAGAGTAAATCATTTGTAATTTTAACCAGCGCAGTTTCTGTGCTATGATGCGGTCTGAATCCCGACTGAAATTTTTCGTAGATATCATTTTCTTGCAAGAAAGAGTATAATTGAGCGGACACAATTTTTTCTAGTATTTTAGACATAAATGGAAGATTTGAGATGGGTCTGTAATTTGCTAGGTTATTTGGATCTAATTGCGGTTTCTTAATGAGAGGTTTTATTACTGCCAGCTTGAATATTTTTGGAACGTGACCTAAAAATAAAGACGAGTTAATAATATTGAGAAGAGGCTCTTCCACTACAGGTAACACTTCTTTAAGTAGTTTAGTGGGTATTGGATCTAATAAACATGTTGTTGGTTTAGATGCAATGATAAGTTTATTTAGTTCTTCCTGTCCTATAGTTGTAAAGCGGTGTAGTTGTTCTAGAGGGGCCATAATTGAGGCAGAGTCATAAGACACCATAGAGGATTGTACATTTACAATTGTGTTTCGGATGCTTTCTATTTTCTCATTGAAGTAATTCATAAAATCATTACTACTATATTGTAACGGAATATTTTGCTCTGGAGATGTCTGATTATTTGTTAGTCTAGCCACGGTGTTAAATAAAAACCTTGGATTATTTTGGTTATTTTCAATTAGTTTGCGGATATGCTCAGCCCTGGCTGATTTTAGAGCCCTTTTATAACGTGACATACTGTCTTTCCACGCGATTCTGAAGACCTCTAAATTAGTTCGTTTCCATTTACGCTCTAAGTTACGAGTTTCTCTCTTGATAGCATGCGTAGCACTGTTGTACCATGGTGTTTTAGTTTTCTCTCTAACCTTTTTTAATCTAATTGGTGCAACAATATCTAGTGTACTAGAGAAAATGTTGCTCATACTGCTAGTCATTTCCTCTAGTTCATCTGTTTGTTTGGGTTTACTGAGCAGCTGAGATAGATCAGGTAAGCTATTTGAGAATCTATCTATAGTGGTTGGAAGGATTGTTCTGCCTGGTCTATAACGTGGTGCAACATGACAAATTTCAGCAGTGCGTATTATGCAAGTTACCATGTAATGATCAGTGAGATCGTCACTTTGCGGTATAATATCTATATCGGTTGGATCGGTTCCATATGAAATAATTAAATCTAGTGTATGATTTAGCCGATGAGTGGGACCACTGACGTTTTGCTTCACCCCAAAAGAGTTTAATAGATCTGTAAACGCAGCCCCTAACGCATCATTTGTATTATCTACGTGTATGTTAAAGTCGCCAATAATTATTGCTTTATCGACATTGACCAATAGGTCTGAGAGAAAGTCTGCAAAATCTTTTAGGAAATCAGCATATGGCCCTGGAGGTCTATATACGGTAGCCATGGCTAGAGATAATAAGGATTTCTTTCTTACATCTAAGAGCGTAACATTTAGCACAAGTACTTCAAACGAATTAAACCTATGACAAGTTTTCTGAGTAACATTAAGAATATCTCTATAGATTGTTGCAACACCGCCGCCACGACCGATCAGACGGGGCTCATGCTTATAACAGTATCCTGGTGGAGTAGACTCATTTAGACCGAAATAATCATTTGGTTTAAGCCAGGTTTCAGTAAGGCACAGAACATCGAAATTATTATCTGTGACCATTTCATTTACAATAACCGCCTTAGGTGTGAGCGATCTAATGTTTAGAAGACCTAGCTTTAGAAATTGTTTTTGTTCACTGATATTTAGATTTTCTGGTTTAATTACAATAATATTCTTGCTAGATCTTACAGTAGATTTGTTGTTTGGCTTCACTAAGCGAGGAATAGACACAGTTTCTATATAATGTTCTACATTGGTACTTATATCAATTAAGTTGGGACAGCAAAGACTATGATTTGGACTTTGACTTTGAAGTATTGGGTGTTAACTTGCGTAAATAATGTAATGAAATATGAAAAGAAAAGAAAAGAAAACATGCATATATATATATATATATATATATATATATATATATATATATATATATATATATTAGGGCTGGGCAAGTTAACGCGTTATCGCGTTAACGCATTTATGAATTAATGTGCCGACAATTTTTATATAATATAATTTATATAATTTATATATATATTTTTAAAGTCCGTTGCTCACTGGCTCTGAATACTACACACACGCCTACAGTCAAACCATGGATCACAGGAGGGGTGGGATGTTGGTCAGCCAGCAAATAACCACCCAAACAAGCAGTGGAGATAGGCTTTGGCAGGTTCTCTCAGGTGAACAGAAAGGGAGACAGCGCTCCGCGAGTGAATGACAGGCGCGGATAGTAACTAACGGCTTCTGTGCGCTACGCAGCTGTAGCCTTTTTAACTTAAATTAAAATTATAACGTTACATAACTTTACCTGATAGGCCTGCGTTTAGTTTAGCGGGGATGCTCTGCCATGTGAATTCCCTTCTGTTGATGTCCTGATAACTATTTAGATTCTGGAAACTCACAAACAGCGAGCCAAGGATCAGTCTCTTCCAATGATTTGTGCTGGCTGCGCGTCGTGTACAAAAGTTATAGACAATTCAACGTCGGCAACGGGCGGGCGAGGGCGCGTGCGTGAGGCGAGCTTGACCGCAACAGTTTCACAGGAACGCACCCGCTTTTGGAGAGGTGCACGTCAGGGTACGCGCGCTACACACAGCCTACGGCGTAGAAGTATATTGGGCTTTACCTCTGTTTAATGTAGCCTAATCTTAGTGTAACCATGGCATGACCAAACCTAAGCTACTATCAGAGAAGTAACGTTGGTCGACTTATATCTGTAGTAGTGGTCATGACCTCTGACTACATGGACTGTTTCTGCTGCTCCCTGATAAAAGATACCTGTTGATACCTGTTCAGAAAAAAAAGAAAAAAGAAAACTGGACTCGTTTTAACTAGATAAAAGGTCTAGTGCCAAATAGCTTTGTTTTAATATTTGATTTGATTACATTAATTTTTAAGTTGAGATTTACAATAAATATTTTATTGCTTCCGTGTAAAGAGAATACTGCTGGTATAAAGCACCTTATTTGCTTTATTTAGTTTTTGCAAACCACATGTTATTGCACTTTTGTGTATATAGCAGTACATTTAAATCAAGTGTGCAATACATTACTTTAGAATTCATTATTCAATTTTGCGCGTAACAATGCGATTAATCGCGATTAATCGCAGAAATTCATGCGATTAATCGCGATTAAAAATTTTAATCGTTGCCCAGCACTAATATATATGTATATATATGTGATGCGATCTGGGAAAACCCGTCGGATGTCGCGCTTGTACATTTTCAGTAAAGTCTAAAAATAGATTGAATGTCAGTTTATTGTAAAATTTGGATTTTCAATAAATTATTCTATAACACAGGGCTAGAATTTCGGTGCGGGATTGCGGGTATTGCGCATAATTCTAATCATTCCCGCAGGTCTCCCATTTATATAGCGGGAAATCCACACAGATTATAAAATCAAATCATTCTTTTAACAACTATCTGCCAGACGCAATTTCACAAACAGCTTCTCTTCTCTCAAAATGTGTTGTGCAAGGCAGCCATCAAGCGCTGCGGCGACACACTCGCGTTTAGGAGTCGGGACATGACGGAATATTCACTTACACAATCGGGCCAGCAGTAGTGTTGCTTTCGTCAACGAAAATTATGACTAAATATCGTCGTCAACGAACCTTTATCACGTGACGAAAACGAGACGAGACGCAACGTAAATGCTGGTCATGTGACGATGACGATAATTAAATATATAATGCAATATTGTTTACGAATAAAAACGAGACGAAATGTGGTTTACAAAATAAAAACTATGCTAAAATGTCTTTTCATTTTCGTTGACCAAAACGAGACTAAATGTTATTTAACGTTATTTCGTCTCCTTTACTTGCATGCAGCATTTCTGTGTCACTTGGGGCTGCGTGAGTTACGCCTGTTTCACACATACTCCGTGTGTAGTGTGTGTTGCGGTGTGTATAGGGTTGCCACCCGTCCCTTAAAATACGTAATCGTCCCGTATTTGTGCAATAAACAGCGCGTCCCGTTTTGAATCAATACGGGACGCCGTTTGTCCCGTATTTCCGAGTTGTCTTAAACGCATCATCCCATGCGAATCATTCCACCCGCATTCTGTGAAGGCTCGTCCTATTCTACCCTTGATTGGGTAATACTCGCTGCCATTGTTGGTTTGATTGGTTTGTTTAATACCATCACAGGTTCAGGGCCAATCAGAGAGGAGGGCGAGTCTTTTGCAGAGAGTTGATAGCTCCTCCTGATGCCCGTTTCCGCAACGAGTCTATTTTTGCTGTGCTTCAAACGCTGAATTAAAGTGACAGCGCATAGTTTTAAATGAAATAAAAAAGATGACTGTAGACAAGAATAGTAGTAGGCTATTTAATTAAATGCATTTATGGTGAGATTACTAAATTACATTAAGACTGGGGTAAAGCAAGGAAATTACAATTTACTTAAGCAAGGTAACTAATGAATGACACTCGTCTGATGATTAATCTTTAATTTTAAGATAATCTTATTAATTTCACGTCTAATAAATCATGGACTTCATCATTAAATGACTCGCTTCCTGGGGGAATATTGATTGTTTTATCTAATTGTTTTTGTTATGTTAAAAAAGGTAAATGTAAATTATTTATAGCCTACAGCTATGTCATTATAAGTAAGTATAATTATTACAATTATTTACATAACTATAGTTTATAATAAAAGTATTTGTATTAATGGGTTTTGCTCATAATTGCTCGTTTTGAAAATGGACATTTTCAGATGTTTTTAAAATATTCTATTTTGACATTGTCATAACACACACACACACACACACACACATATTTTTAAATAATACATTCACGGGGTTTAAATATTTAATGAATGACACCCCCCCCCCCCATCTCCCCCCGAAACAGGCATTAGCATAATCGACAACAAACACAGTTAAGTCTGACACATAGAAAGGGATTCTTCTTTGGGAGAAAAAGAAGAAATGACATTTGGAAAAACTTTCATTTCATTGTGTAGGCTAGCCTACTTCTAACATGTTTGGTTGTTAAAATAAATATGTTGTAAATTCATATCAGAGCGTTTTCATGTGTCTGGAATATTCTTGAGTCTATAAGGTAACAATAATATAATAAGATAGGCTAACTATAAGATAAGATTTTTTGAAATGGGTTTGGTTAAAATAACATTTTGGTTTCGTCTATACTACTAGGTATACTTATACTATATTGACTGGGTTAAATACATTTCCATTACTAAAAAGAGACTAAAATACAATTTTCATTGACTAAAACTAGACTGTCTTTCGTCGACTAAAACTAGACTAAAATGTCATCAGTTTTCGTCAACTATAACTAGACTAGACTAAAAAGAGTATGAACGTGACTAAAACTAATAAAAACTAAAATGACAGCTTGACACAAAGACTAGACTAAAACTAAAATTAAAACAGGCCGCCAAAAACAACACTAGCCAGCAGTCCATCGTGACTGAAGTTTACCATTTGCCCGTCTTTTTAAGTCTTACCAGTTTAAACATTCAAGCGATTTTAAACTATAATCAGTGCTCGCGTGCTCTCTGAGAGATTATTTTCTATGCGCACATTCATAGAAAATCCGCCTCAAAAACAGCTGGCCAGTAACAAAAGTTATTTTTCGCGGATTATATTCCGGTCTGCGTGAGTATACTCTAAACATAGTCGCTTTTGTCTTTAATAAGCATAAAACGCATGTCAGTATAATGAACAGGATTCGTGCACTAGCTCTTAAAGTGACGGCAGCCATATGTGTGTCATTAATTTGTTGTCAAAACAACAAAAGATAGCTTTAAGTTAAAGGAATCAGGATTAATAGCCTATGCATTTAATTTATTCTAATTAAAATACTACTTAAATACTAAAATACTACCCAGTGTTATTTTCCATTGGATTACTTTATTCAGTTTCTGTATAGACATATTCAAAAACGTTTCTCTTTATTTGTATCTTTATTCTATTGTATTTATTTGTGCTATTTTTTTTTTCAATTTAATTAAACAATTTAAATCAAGCTTCCTTGTGTTGTGTAAATTTACAACCCCATTGTAAAAATGCAATGAGCGCAAACATTTAGGCAAGATAAATGTAATTTTGTTCGGAAAAAAAATGCTTTTCCCTTTTCCCCCTCAAACAAAAAAAATCTTAGTAACAATATTTTGTTACAGATCACCTTATATACATTCATAATAACGACAGACACAGATTTGGTTCATTACATTCACTTTATTTATCATTGACACTTGTATCATATAAGACTAGGTTGGGTGCACACTTTCTAGTTGTCATTGGTATATTGTGTTAATGTTTATTTCTTTTGAGTTTAAGTTACCTGCATGTGGAAAGTGGAGGTTTGGTGCTGCCTGGGACGCAGAGCTCCGGTGGAGGTCCATTCCATTAAAGGAAGGGCTGGCGCCAGTGGCGGCCATTTTATGCTGTTGGGTTAATCCATTTTGCCAATTATCAGGGGGGGATATGATTGATTATGTTAGTTTTGTTCATCATTCTATTTATATTTTGCTTATTATAATTATTTGAGTAAGTTATTTTATGACCTCTTTATTGATAATTTTGGAGTCAATTACTTTATTTTATTGTAATTGTGTTAAGTGATTGTGGTGTCACCCTGTGTGTGTTTAATGGACTAGTCCTTTGTATATATAAGTTCCCCATGTGTGTCATTAGGGAGGTCATGTTGGTTTGATTTGATTTTATTTCATTTCTGTTAAGTCTGGTTCTGTTCAGTTGACCATTTTTCTTTATGGGCCAGAGACCTGACTTTATTTTCATTCAGTTTTTCAATTATTTGATTTTGTAAACTTTATATTTTGTATTTAATAAATAATTTTTGGTTGGAAATCCTGTGTCCTTTGCCCTTGACTGCTTGGTCCCTCACATATGGTGAGGACATTTGGTTTTGAGGATCAAACCATTCTCTGCCGTTATCTTGGTGGGGCTCAAGCTGTGGCCTTTCCAAACCAATCCGTCTTTTAAAACTGCTTAACGTTGGCGTCTTAAGTTTTTTTTCCTACCTTTTACAAGCGTTCGTGGTCTTAAATGGCAGATCGTCTGATTTTGGTTCCTGTATGTCGATTTGGAGTTTCTATGGAATACTGCTTCTTGAGAGTTATTGTGTCTGGTTTGCCCTCAAATCCTACATCAGATCAAATTAAAGCAGTAAAATAAAGAAACATGAGCATACCTGCTGTCTGCCTGCTCCTGCTGGAGCAAGGAGCAGCTCTCTCGAGGACCACACGAGGGACTTTCTAGATCTGGCGTGCCTCACCCAAAGCACGCCTGCCTGTGGAAAGTCCTCAGGGGATTTTCGTTCCATATGTGCAGTGGGTGCTGGTCATAATTGACTCTCCATTTATCGTATACATTTTGGATGAGGACAACACCAGCCCTACTCCAGACTTAGAGCCCAGTCAGACTTCAGCCATGCCCGCTACAGAGAATTATCCAGAGCCCACCGCAGACTCCGAGCCTGCCACGAAGATTGAACCAAATTGATTGCCAGAGCCCATGTTCATCCTGGAATCCAAGCCCATTGCGGAGTCTGAACAGGTGTGAGAGCCAGCAACATTGTCACCAAGGACATCTTAACGGAGTTTGAGGGAATGGATTGGAGTCCCGTCCACATTCTGGTTGCTGAGGTTCGTGCAATGAGCTGGGTCCATGCTATACTATTATTTGACGAGATGGATGATATAGTGTTTCCTGGTATACCATATCCTCTGGTTCTGTCCAGTTCCATGTCATCTTCAGTTCTGCTGGTTCAGCCTAGTCCCAAGTCATCTTTGTCTTTGCAAAGTATTTGACATGCTTTACATTTTAAAGATTTCCATTATCTGGGTAGGTATTTACTTAATTACTTAATATATTACAAACAGAAAAAAAGCTGACTGTAGACCATATACAACACTGTGAATGTGGTGATGCTACATTGGTGCATCACTTTCAGTATGAAGACCAAGTTATCTGAATTATATCATCATTGATTTTACAGTGCTATAAGGAATCTGCTATAAGCAATTTCAAGAAGAACAAACATATGATACTTTGAACAATAGATTGTTCTATTGCTCAGAGCAATACAGTTCTCTGGGAGACTTCAAGTTGTTTCTTTAAGAATTTTGTGTCTGCTTGTTGGTCTGTCCAAGAAACATGAGCTCATTATTTGGTTGTACTGTAAATTATTGATATAGATTTAAAACACACACACTCACACACACACACACACACACACACACACACACACACACACACACACACACACACACACACACACACACACACACACACACACACACACACACAAAATAATAAACAAGACTATTAAATGGACAAATCAGGGCCTTGTTACAGCATGCTTCATGGCGCTACTTACTTTGTTGTGCTGAATACATTTCCTTTTGACTAAAGTGAGAGACTTAAATAGTGCTGTTTATTCAGCTGACCCATTTCCCTTACAGTCAGAGAGTGTTCTTTGGGTTTGATAAGCTTTTATTGTGATCCATAGTCCTTTGTTGCTTAGCTTCTTCCCAAGTAAATTTGATTTCAGCCTTCCCAGGCATGCACAAAATAAAACCTTGGACAAAAAAATAAAGGCAGAAAAGTATCCAAGAAATTAGGCGGTGCGAGCCAATGGACCAAGGCTGAATGTTAGCATTAAAGTTGGTCTTCTATCAGGGGAAAACAAACAAACAGAAAAACATGTCTTAGTGCAGATTAGATGTGCTTAATGTTATCTAGGCAAGCGTCTGAAAATTGGATCACATACTAATAAGCATTGAGAATGGTGAAAGCATTCTTCCAGCAACCCACTATCTCCATCATCAAACTCACTCCGCCATATCAGAGGCACTACTGGAGACAACATAATAGCACATCTTGTGTCCTTATTGTCCCCAGCTTCAAATATACTTGCCTGTAAAGCTTCAGGAGATTGATTGAACTATAAATATGTTGTTAAACAAGTCCAAATGATTACTGACCCTCTTGCTTTGACTGCCAGGTCTTTATATTAGTCTATTCTGGATGGCAGATCAAACCAGCTGAAACCCTCTGCGCATACTAACAAGGCAACCTCAATCACAAGAAAGACAAGAGAGTGGCTCTTTGACGTTGACCTCGTCACAGACTTTTAGCTTTGACTAGCTACTCTTTTATTCCCCCATTCTGCAGAGAGCAACAATCTGTGTGGATGGCTCATATCCGTGGATATTTGTGCGCCTCCTCGAAAATGCAGCAAGCCCGGAAGACCCATGACCAAGTTTAGGCATAATCCCTTTAGACTTCAGATCAGCAGAGTGCTTATACCTCATGAGTATCTCACCGAATCAGCACAGTTGTCGCTCAACGAGTCCTGCAGGCTCGCTGATGCTCTACGATACTATCACACAACTCTAAATCGGCTTTTGCAACAGCACAGGCCGAAGACTTTGCTAATGGATAAAGTTGTCACAGACAAATTTCCCGTATTAGCTAATGTCACTCTACACATCACAGCCATCCCTCACTTTGCGCAAGTGCACCGATAGGCAGGGTTTGATTAAACTATTATTCACTACAATCCATCTTTTACATATGAATGAGCCGCTTGTGTTTTGCCTCCCAGACGGAGTGCTGCAGAACCTCTTTTCCATCACACTCACACGCAAACACACACCCCACCCCTTAATGGTGCAATCTTGGGTTAACGATTGTGGATAGCTCAAACCTCTTTTGTTGTCTGTTTTGTTTGGAATCAGTATCAGTGCAACTGTCCAAAGTGACATAAAATCAATAATAAAGAAGGGGAGAGAGTCACTCCTTCACTCCTTCCATATGGATTACCTCTGAACTTCTCGCGCTCCGGCCCTCTCTCCCTCCTGCTTTTCATGCATGCATTATTCACAGGCTTCAGAAGGAATGGGTGGCACTCAGAGATGTGACAGAGCCAACAAATAACATGCTGTCAATGACTGGCGTGACGTTGTCATGGTTAATGTGTTAGAGGGTTGGGGGAAAGGGTAGTTGAGGGGCAGGAGTCCACTTAGCAATTCTCAGCGTGCATCACTTACCAAGAGTTTAACACAGTTTGCCACCTCCAGCAGGGTAATTTATCAGGATTTGCAGTTGCATTACTTCAATAAACATTCCACTAAGTTAAGCTACTTAGACAAAGTACTCCTAAAAAACATTGTGACAACAGGATTTTTAGGGGTTCAAGCTCGTAGCGCTGAACCCCTATTGATATTGTTAATTTTCCCATGATGCAGCATTCTCCATGTAAAACTGATCAGGCAGACCGAACTGTAAGTCGTAGAGACTTAAAACTTTGAACTTTGAGTTCACTCAATTGCCTACAGGGTCACCAAAGGTGCGCCCCGAACGGCCTGACGGGGGTCAAAAAGTACGAAATGACTCATAACTCCCAAACCGTTAGGCGTATGCTCAAGTGTCTTATGTCAAGTGTCAAGCGGACACATTTGCTCGTCAACCTGGGAAAACTTTCCGGTATTTGGGGTTTTTCCAAAAACCTACTTTTGCGAACTAGTCCTAGGTTTTTGGCCCGACCGGAACCAAACCAGTGCAGCAAGATTCTCTGGAGACTGATTTTCAATAGTTATCGGGCATACAGTAGAGGTATTACAGTTTAAAAGGTAAAAAACAAAAAAAAAACAAAAAAAAACACCACATTTCCATGATAAATTAGCTGAAAATGCAAAAAGCAACCCTTTTCCTCTCTGAGGTACATGTTAAAAGGCTTGATAACGATTATGTAACTAGCAGCTCAAGCGTCAAGTGCTTATAGCCTATTGTTTTTTTAAATAAGCCTTTTTTAGGCCCTTTTTATTAGGGGTTCTGCTCGCCATTCCGGCTCCTTTTTCGAGTAAATTGAGGTTTTTTGAAATGCCTACTTTTGCGAACTACCCCTAGGTTTTTGGCCTGATCAGAACCAAACCACCCCAGAAATATTCTCTGGAGAGGGACTATCAATAATCATCAAAAAAATTGAAATTTCAATTCAAAGTTGCTAAGGGGAACCAAAATGGTTGATGTGACCGGGGCCACTTTTACTTAAAGGTCCCCTGACATGAAATTTTCACTTTCTGAGGTTTTTTTAACATTAATATTAGTTCCCCTAGCCTGTATTTGGTCCCCTCGTGTCTAGAAATTTCAGTCGGTGTAAACCGAGTTTTGGCTATCTTTCTCTGCCTGTGAGAAAATTAGATCTCAGACGGCCTGATCTTGAATCTCCCCTATATGACGTCATATAGGGGGGAGGTTACCTCCCCCTTCTCTGCTGTGCCCGCACAGAGACTTTGACCCGCCCATGAGAAAACGAGCTAGGAAGTAGGAACGCGTGCGCGCGCCCGCGATTTTAGTTTACACTGGAGAGATATCATGGCGTGTGACCGATCGAAGCACAAAAGTTGAATAGAGAGATATAATGGCTTGCAAACGAGCGAAGCATGGCAGTTGATCAGTGTTTGGATGTACAAATGAACACAAAAGTATTTTTTAGTTCCTTCATCCGAGCCTCTGAAGAAACAATGGGTTAATTTTATTTTCTCTGGAAATGCGACAACTGTTTCCTCAACATGGGCCAATACAGAGCTGGCCTCGATGAAAATAAATCATCGAGCTACCAAGCAACAATTCAAGTTCAAGTTCAAACAGGTAATCTTTCTCTCAAAATCGTTCACTGTTTATGCATCAGTAGCCTAAGTCAAGCCAGTGAAAGCATTAGAGAAAGCATTAGAGAGAGTGCAGAAACTGCGTTGCAATGATTAGATCTTCATTCTCGCGATCAACAGACTCATCTGCTCAATGCTCATAACAGCAACATTTTATGTGATGGGAATCGATCTAAATACTTTAAAAACTTCTCACGATTCATTAATCTCGATAGCTGTAATAGTAAAAACGTATAATGTCTGTAGTAAAAGTATTCGAAAGACTTTCACATGTAGCTATTTCATATTTCTGAGTCTCACAGCAGACACGCCCCTTCAAACAGAGTGTTCAAATCAGGCTAGGAAAAATGCCTTTTATTTCTAAATTATGACTATTGTTTATCTAAAAAACATACTAACATTATAAGGGCAACCCAGGAAACATTATAAAATAATAAAATAACCCCATGTCAGGGGACCTTTAAACGGCTATAACTTGTGAACAGAGAGATATTTTTGCTAAACTCGGGACACATGTTTATGAGCTCAATCTGAGGTCAGATGAAAAAAATTGCGACGATTGGCCCCTTTGTTGCGTTATAACAGGGAAAACAATCCTGAAAATGGCTATAACTGCACCCAACTGTTAGTCCGATGGAAATTGGCATGCTTGTGATAATCTTTGAAACCGTTCGTCCGATCGAGACAAAACCACCACAGGAAATTTGGAAACATAGGTCAATACCTAGGCAGTGGCTACTCTTCCTGGGGTCCCAACAAGTTTAAAATACAAAACAATTGCATTTCATTATCCAAAGCAGTAGACAACTGCTTAATTGACGTTGCAGGTAAATATAATGTTTTATCATCTGCATACATGACTGTCCATGCACACTTAAAACAAGAGTAAGTAATCATTGGTCTTAGGCCCCATCCACACTACTACGTTTTTGTTTAGAAACAGAGACCTTTTGCTACGTTTGCACCCCCCGTCCAGACTAAAACAGCAAAAATGAAGACCTAAAACGGAGAAGTTTAGAAACGCTGCAGACCCGTTTTGCGTTTTGAATCTCCGGAGGGCGTTTTAGTGAAGACGGGTCAAGCCTCTTTGAATATTCTACAGGTAATAAGTTAGCTGCCAGTGTTTAAGTGTTCGTATAGTTGTTGTGTTTAGTTTTGTGTTGTTTTTTTTGTTTTGTTTTTTTTCCCTAAATGAATCTCTATTCTCATCTCTGTATGATATGGGTTGTTTATTGATTGAAAATAAAAAAGCATAATCTCAAAAAAAAAAACGGGTCAAAACGGAGGGCTTTAGGCTGCATTTACACTGCAGGTCTTGATGCCCAAATCCGATTTTCTGACTATATCTGATTTTTTTGACGACCCGCTTACATCATCTTTTAAAAGTGACCCGTATCCGATTTTTGCATTTACATTATGCACTGCTGAAACTATCAAATGTAGACGTTCTGACCCGGAAAAGGAAGTAAAACAGCACGAAATACAATGGATGCAGATGCGAATAAAATTACCCAGTGTTTTGCTTTCGCTTTGTATCTTATGGTGGCACTGTAGCCACGAGCGCTTAAAACCGCGCCTCCCCATATCTCGTGAAATGTCTTCAAACACAGATTTATTTCTGTAACAACCCGGCATTTTTGCGTGTACTGTCTCTTCGCCCCAAACACTTAAAAGCCTCCGCATCGCTCCACTGTGTGTATCCTTCTCCCTCGCGCCTATAATAAGTCATGTGATCTCAGTTGTTGGTGTCCCCCTGAGTTGACGTCACTTTTTTAATGACGTACGACTCGCATTTACTGGGGAATATCCGATTTGTCTGCTTACATGGCACACGCAAATGCACATATCCGATTCATATCCGATTTATTACCACATATGAGTGAGGCCTGAATCCGATCTGAGAAAATCGGAATCCATGCGTTTTTTTCCTGCTTACACGTTCATGGGTCATATCCGATCTGTGCCACATGATAGGAAAAAATCTGATTTGGGTCACTTGGACCATGCAGTGTAAATGGGGCCATAGAAACGATGACGCAGACGCTTGCGCTCGGCTCTCTGATTGGGTGTCATCAGTCATGGCATATCCTTACCTGATGCTATAACGTTAACTGCCAACATGCGCCGGAGGCAAGCTATTATTCCAGCGATCTGTGACAATTCCCATGCGCAGCGCCAGTATCGACCGTACAGCGTCGGTTTTGGGTTAAGCCGGGAAGAACCAGCGCATGGTGGGATAATTTTATCAATGAAGTTGTGTTGTGTTTACACCGCCACGCGCATGCCCAGTGTAGGTGAATGGGCAAGTGATCCGTGTTTTCAGTCGTTTTAATGTGGACGGAGATCAATTCTGATACGCAGCTAAAACGCTGGTGTGGATGGAGATCATATTCGTTTGAATTCTCCGTTTCTAAACTAAAACGCAGTAGTGTGGATGGGGCCTTAAAAAACTTCCTTGAAGCACACCACATTGCAACTCTTTCACATCTGAATAACATTGTCACATCTGAATAATATTGTCCCATTACGGCCGTTTCACACCGCAAGCGTGAGCGGCACTTGAGCAGCGCGTCAGCGTAACTACATCGTCACTGCAGCTGCAGATGCGTGAGAGTATTCACACTGGAAGCGTTTGTACAGTGTCACAGCAGCGGCTCCAAAGCTACATATATAAGCGAGCAATTCTTTACAAATACAACTATACATTTGTTTTTAGAAGTTGGTCATTTATAAAATTGATTGTCTTGAAAGTTTGTTATAGGACAACATTCGCATATTTAAATGGTAAACAACAAAACAACACAGAAAACAGCTCCAATCTTGTCGTTTCAGTCATACTTTCGATATGTTTACAAGACTGCAAACTCCGTGGATAAAAACAAACAAACAAACAAAAAAACGCACACTCGGGTTTGATTTGGGTTGTGCCAGCCTGTATGTAGCTGTCTGTGTATTACATAAACTAAAAGAAAGTGTATATATAATATTTTCTGGCTAGTTTACTAGTTTAGTTTTTTATAATACACCATGCTTTCACAAACTGAATAATTCATAACAAATTGAAATGGGTAGCCTAAATCTTCTATAAATATTTTTGAGTCTTCATTTTCATTTTTTTGCCTACCCCAGTTCTTGTTAAAACTCACTAAACATGCTTATTCTGTGCATTTTGGGCACTTTTTGTGTGAAATCATATTTATTTTATCCATCAAAAGTGTGCTTTCACTTTAATTGAACGTGAGCAGCGCAGCAAAAATAGACTCGGCGCCGAAACCCCGCTTCACTGCTGCTCACGCTGCTCACGCTGCTCCTGCTCCCGGTGTGAATGCACTCATTGATTAACATGCACGGCGAAAAAAATATGCGCTGCTCACGCGCCGCTCACGCTTGCAGTGTTAAAGGGCCGTTAGACAGTTAACTTTTAAACCAATGCACAGTGTGAGAAGTAAATTTGTAACATTTCAGTTTATCCAGCAATAATTTGTGATCCAGTACAACAAAAGCTAACAATACTGCTCCTACTAAGTTATTGTCATCAATCTGTGCTCTCTCAATATGCATGCTGAAAATTTATGGGCTGAAATATGTGCCACCAGAAACTGAATTAGAATCATTTATATTTGAATTTGAATTGCTAAACTTGAATAATTGCATTGGAAAACTGAATTTGAATCACATAATTTGAAATTGTATTGTTTAATTTGAATCATTGCATTGAAAAACTGAATCTTAATTGTATAATTTGAAATCAATTTTATTTGTTTGGAACTGAAGTCCAATACAATTTGATCCTCACTGAAAATCCAACTCTCTATATCCTCACATTCAGTTCTCACAATTCAGATTCAGATCACTAAATTCAATTTCAAGTTACTGTGACAGACATCCGGGTAGTTGGAGGATGAAGGAAGAGCAATCGAGCGCAGATCGACATCGATAGATAGAGTTCAGTGGCGCAGGATCATCAGCACCACATATGCCAGATTGTTGTGCTGCTTATGGATATTCAAACGAAATAAATAAAAAAAATAAAAAATAACAGCAAGGGATAACATTTCAAAAGTGAGAATGTGTTTTATGATATACTATATGCCGCCTTCGACCTCCAATCTGAGGTCCGGCGGCGGCGGGAGGCGGAGAGTTCCGTGGCCCGTGGCAGCGCCTCTTCTCCCAGGCAGGAACACAGCTTCGCCTCGCTGCTGCACCGGTCCCCGCTGATCGGCCAAAGACAGAGTGGTGAGCGGGAGGTCCTTCCTGTACGTATATTTCGTCGGGAAGTTCCACTGCCTTTGCTGGTGGCAGGAGAGAAACTACAGCGGGGCAGCAGAGTTCGTCTGCGGCTGCAGGATCTGGAGACTCACTGCCCGCTTCCTGGGAGACATAACCGACACAACGCAACCAGGACTGAGCGGAGCGGAGTGTCACAGCCTGCTGAAGTTTAACGTTAAATCACAGGTTTCCTAAAGGAAGTCTGGCAGGACTCGGACTGTGGACGACGAAACCTGACTTTAAGTCTCGTTGATTAAATAAATCCATGCAGAAATAAATGAATAAATAGTGGAGGAGTAAGCCAGGACTTTTAAGTCTGTTTAAACTTCACTTTGAAGCAGAAACTCTTAGTTCAGAAGAGTGAAGTTTCTGTATGGACTTAGAACTGTGAACTGATTATATTAAATATTCTTTGTATTACTGTAACACATTAATTAGTCTCTTTGTTTTGTTTGTTACTGCCTATGAGGATAAAGCTACACTTTTAAATCACAAACAAACTTTACTATTTTGTGTTTTAATGTGGAAACATATTGTATAAACTCAGGGGACTGGCTCTTACATCACATTGTATTACAGGCTTGCTGATGATGTACAAAGTAAACCAATGAACAGCAGTAGCCAAGGCGACATCTAGTCAGTGTGTTTATATATACAGTATATATATATAGTTTCTGAGCTCTCAACTGCTGTTTTAAAAGTTTTGACGGTTAGTTAGAGGGCAAAGAAGTGAGTGCTTCACTGTTTCAGTTCACTGTTCAGTGTTGCCACGGTCATCTGGCACTGGTGACGGGTCCCATTTCCTGAAGGAGCAACACGGGTGCGTTTGCGTCTTTTTCAAGATTTCATTCCATCCGTGTGTTTGTGGATGCGGTCGTTCCCTGTCCCCCTCTGATGGTCCCAATGGTTGCATCACGTGTTTGAAATAAATAAATAAAATAAATATATATATATATATATATTATATATATATATATATATATATATATATATATATATATATATATATATATATATATATATATATATATTCAGCACGCTAAAGCAGCTTTTGTGGATAGTTCATGTTCTCATTGTGAGAACATGACTATCGCGGTGTTGAGATCGAGACTCTCCTTCATGCGTGAAGTCCCCATTACCACGCCTCGCTACAGCGCCGTGTGGGATGAGTGTTTAGAGGATCATAGTGAGGCTTCCCCGCCCGGTAACCAATCCCTGTGGGCCCCTCACTCCTCTATCACACCGAAGCCGGGGAAGCCCCCATTGAGCGCGCTGGTCCATCTGTAATGGACTGACCAGCCATTTCATTCATTGGCCCTCCAGAGCACAGGATGCCGATTTCAACATCGTTTTGAAATCGGCATCCTGAGTTTCTGAGCTCTCAGAAACTTTGAAATCGGCATCCTGAGTTTCTGAGCTCTCAACTGCTGTTTTAAAAGTTTTGACGGTTAGTTAGAGGGCAAAGAAGTGAGTGCTTCACTGTTTCAGTTCACTGTTCAGTGTTGCCACGGTCATCTGGCACTGGTGACGGGTCCCATTTCCTGAAGGAGCAACACGGGTGCGTTTGCGTCTTTTTCAAGATTTCATTCCATCCGTGTGTTTGTGGATGCGGTCGTTCCCTGTCCCCCTCTGATGGTCCCAATGGTTGCATCACGTGTTTGAAATAAATAAATAAATAAATAAATAAATAAATAAATATATATATATATATATATATATATATATATATATATATATATATATATATATATATATATATATATATATATATATATATATATATTCAGCACGCTAAAGCAGCTTTTGTGGATAGTTCATGTTCTCATTGTGAGAACATGACTATCGCGGTGTTGAGATCGAGACTCTCCTTCATGCGTGAAGTCCCCATTACCACGCCTCGCTACAGCGCCGTGTGGGATGAGTGTTTAGAGGATCATAGTGAGGCTTGCCCGGTAACCAATCCCTGTGGGCCCCTCACTCCTCTATCACACCGAAGCCGGGGAAGCCCCCTATTGAGCGCGCTGGTCCACCTGTAATGGACTGACCAGCCATTTCATTCATTGGCCCTCCAGAGCACAGGATGCCGATTTCAACATCGGAGGGTGTGCTGACCTTGGCTGCGTAATCTGCCTCTGGGAGTGTAACATTGCTCGAGCGAGATCCAGAAATGTCAGCTATGCTGATATGGGCTGCCGAGACTGTCAGACTCGAATGGAATCCTCTACTGTTCCCCGAACAGTCTTGGTTGGGTGATTGGTAGCTCAGGGCGGGCTGGTTCTCAGCTCGACGCCCCAGTGCCTTTTTTTCCCAAAGTGCATGGAGAGCTTACCAGGTTGTGGACTGCACCTTTCTCTGCCAGAAACTGGCTGAGTAGCTCCTCCCCCTTCACTATCCTTGACGGAGGAGCGGACACCCAACAATTCTCTGCCGCCCAACTGCGGATGGAGGCCATCCGGCAACACCTGCCCTGGTGGCCCACTGCTGCCTCCATCCCGCCGCCGGTGGCAGTTCCTTCGCCTGCTCGTCGCCAAAGGGCGTCCCCCTGCTGCCGCTATTGCTCTTGCTGGGCCTCCGCAGCAGCCTCCACCCAGGCCTCAGCGTGGAGCCAGCCGCAGACAGGCCGTCCAGCCTGTGTCAGACCCTGCCAATCCAGGTGGTATGCATAAGGCCAAGCATCCCTGACACAAGCCACCCAGGGATGGGGAAACAAGCTTTTCAGAATGTTACTGTTCCGCCACTGGCTCCCTGGAGTCCAGCTGTACCTGACTCAAAAGAAAGAGCAAATTCCTCTGTTCCTGGGTCCCAAGAGGGCCAGACTGGGGGTGTGCAACCCTGTAAAGCCTTGTAGCCCTCAGCCCCCTTTTCTGAACCGGTCCAGTCGGCTCCACCATACCATCAGACTCGGCTGTACGATTCAGTGTGCCCGGCATCCACCCAAGTTCAGCGCTGTTCGTTACACTTGAGCGAATGTGCCCTGTCATGCGCGTGGACATCACACTCCTACTGGCGAAGAATGCGATTGAACCAGTTCCTCCAGCCGATATGAAGACCAGCTTCTATAGCTCATACTTCATTGTACCCAAGAAAGGTGGTGGGTTATGGCCAATCTCTCACCTATGACGCTTGATTCGGGCCCTGTACAAGCCTCCTTAGTCCCGTCACCACTATTGCTGGACCACCGCTGACTCCGGTCTCCACTCGGCTTCTCAGCGAAAAACAACTGGTGTGTGCATCCACTTCCGTATTTCCGCGGAGCGGAGTGTGAGATGCAGATCTCACACGCCAATGTGCATTGGCTCGTTTTAACAGTACTCGAAAAATGACAGGCTTCCTAAGCGTGATCCCAATCAGTCGACTAAGCAGGGTCACATATCCGAGACGTTCTGTTTGCTGTACCCTTTGCCACATCTCTCACATGTTTTTCAACTCATTAACAAGCCATGGTGCCCTAACATTCTTCACTGTACATTTTTTCATAGGTTTATGTTTGTCCGCCAAAGGGTAAAATAATCTTTCAAATGCTCACAATGCTTTATCAGGATGAACTTCCTTATAAACATCAATCCAATATACATTATTTATGTCTGTACAAAAAGATTCCTGACTTTATCTCTTATATGATCTTTTATAAATTACTTTTGGTTTCCTAAGTTTACATAGTGTTACAAACAAAAGTGTTTACATGCTTGCTAAATAAAACATAATTTTACGCATGTGCTTAAAGGACCCGATAAATGCTGCTTGCAGCTTTAATTTAAAAATAAATGGCTGGATTACACTTTTAAATGTAAGTATTGGGTTTCGACTTACTCAAATAATCTATTGGATCTAATTATATAAATGTAACTGCAGAACCCAGACTAATTTTGTCTTTGTCTATAACAAGTAGTGCATCCACTATGTTTCCAGTGTTGTGATACTGCTGATACTGATGCTAATTAGCTAGTATGTTTTTCCCTGTCTCACTGTAGCATTTCTTCACTTGTTGATAAACTGAGTAATAGCATTGTCAACATCAAAAACGTTAAGTGGCTGATGGTCTCAGCTGGCTTTGTGGGAAACTGATTACATTCCCTGTTGCCTTAGCGGAGGGTATTTGTGAAGGGCTGCAGGCCAAAAGGAGGAAATCAATGTCACCATCCTAGGGCATGGAACGAACACCATCTCATTCCAGTCGCAACATGAGCCTTTCTTTTGAAGAAGGATTTTACACGGCACGTGTCTGGTTCACACAAGAGGTGAAAGGAAACGAAATAATGCATGTTTCAACATAAATCCTACTCTGTCAGTGGCCATAATGTTTTATAGAGAAAGTGACATTTCAAGTAACCCTCAAAACATTTTGAGTGGAAAGGACATTTTTTTTTTGTTTATTTTTGTTTAGGATTTTCTCCAGGGTGCTCTGTAGGACTTTGTAAATGTGTAGTTAAACATGGGAAGGCCTGTCAAAAATGGACCATCAGCTGTGGATGTTTTAATCCTCCCCGCTGATTTGCATCTTAATTGCACTGAGGGAAAATCACAGGTTTAAAACAGCTGTGCGATTTTTGTTGCAGACACAGCTTTCTTTTCTTTCATGTATCACATCCATATCAAATATGATCCATTAGGATTTTGAGAAACGTTTATTTGTCTTTCAATCATCATATTGCATCGCATTATATGTTTTGCCCCCACAATAAAAACTACAGAGCAATGATTTTAAGACTAAGCACTTAAATATCGTTTTACTAAGACATTTTATTGTGTGATTTGGAGAGATGTGTTATTGATATTGATACATATGATATTTATATGCAGTTTATGAAAGTAGTCTGCTATTTTTATTAATTTTTAGCCTAATTGATTAAAATTACAAGCTATCAGACTTATATCTCACTTTTTGGGCATTTACATTTCATAAACTGCACCGTTCAATATTTTTTGTTTATTTTATTATTTTGGGTGAGCACCATATTCTACAATATTATACTATATGAGCCATAAAAGGCTGAATCATGATACTCAAATTTATTTTGTTTTTAAATTTTTGCTTCTCTTTCTAACTGTCTTTTTGGATCTGTGTCCTACATACCCTTCCTGAAATTACTCCTCATTGTCTTCAAGATAAATGTGTCTGACACTCAAACATGAGGAGGCTTAGCCGAACTGATGGCGAGTTTTGTCATAGTCTATCAGAAAACTATGACAAGAGCCACCCTGATAGTCAGGATATGTGTATGCCAGATAAGAGGACCACTGTAAATTTTCAGCAGAGTTAGACCAGCAAGTATGACAGATATGTGCATTTCTACTATCTGCTCCCAATAACAGCAATTGCTTGTTTCTGTATAGCATGGTGGGCACATGGTCTCGTGGAATTGATATAAAAAGAGCTAAAACCACTTAGCTTTTGTGGTGAAATTATAACATGCTGTGTATGATGGATGTAGCAGCATTGAAAGTAGGTTCAATGTCTATGCTGTCTCCAACACATGCACTATTTTAAGGTTAACATAAAATTTATTGGGTATTTGTAACTCAATTTACTCACGTAGTAAGTAGTAAATCGGTGCACGATTCAGAAAATGTCACGATTCGATTCTATACCGATTTTTAGTCTCAAGATTCGATTCAAAATCGATTTTCGATTCAAAAATGATTTTCAATTAAAAAAACGATTTGCAGTATATAAATGTAGTTTACTTTTTCCTATGTGATTGATTGTAGTAGACACAATTTAAAAGAAAAGAAACACAACAAATTAAATGTAGTTTGATATTACTTTATATGTCTTCATACAAAAATAAAAACTTTTGCAACTAAGAAGTGCAAAGTGCCAAGCTTTGGCCAGCTTTCAAATACATTTAATTCAAGTTTAAAATAAAACTTAAATAAAAAGCTTTTACATTTAGCTTTAAAGTGCTAAAAGTAAAGAAGTCAGATCAAACAAACAATTATGCTAAATGTGGTTTAAGGACTACTTCAGCTACCAGGTTGACTGTTGAAATGTGAACTCGACTGGGCACATTGAACTTCCTAAAAATATATAGGCCTACTAATGTCATAGAACCCTTGCGAAATTATTTTAAATAGATTAAAAAAGCCACCGCTACTGGTAACATCTATGGTTAGATTGATTTGTTTAGATCCAGTGAAGTCGTTCATAGGCGTAATTTGCGGGTATCTCCAGTTAACTAGCAGAGCATTCATTTAGTTCGCTATTAAATGAGATATCTGTTGTTTTTGAAATCAAGCTGAGCGCTCGTGTCCGCTGCTATCAGTCATGGATACAGTGTTCTCTGTGGCTCGCGCAGTCTTCACTCGGACGCGCTCTTCAATCTATCACCATTGTGGAGACTCCTGTGAAATAAAATGCACACAAACGTGTCCCTGATATGTCTGTAACCACTGATGAACATATTCGGTTTTGATGAGAGAGAGAGAAAAAACTATACGAGTGCGCGATAGAACCCGTAATCTCTGACACGCTTGGCAAAAGATCTACAGAACTCAAACATAATCTGCGGATCGATGCATTTATTTACGGGTTGAGCAGAGAGGCTGCACAGTTTGACCAGCGGGCGGCAAGAACTTGCAATGTATAACTATTTATCAGACCGGCCCTCGTGGCCTCGAAACACTACCGGACCACCGGGAAAAGTCCCGTCTCTCCCGATTGCCACTCCGCCCGTGCACGCCATTAAAAAAAGATATATGAATCAATTTTTGGAATTCTATGAATCGATTCTGAATCGTAAAGATTGAATCGCGATTCAAATGTGAACCGATTTTGCACACCCCTAAGCAGCGTGCACACATCTGAGCACACCAAAGTCCGGTGTTGGCACGCTATTTAGGTAGGCTATGAAAATATGACGAAAAAAAAGTTTGTTAATAATACAAATAATCTTATTTAAGAAAAATTGAGTCAGAGTCAAGTGATTGACCGTTTTGCCAAAATGAAGCTGTAATACAGTTTAATGTTCTACAAATGAATCAACTAAGTTTGGACTTGGCTGGGGAACTTTGTTTTCTTTTAGTATATAAATGCTCTTTATTTTAAATATATACTCACTTACATACATATATATATATATATATATATATATATATATATATATATATATATATATATATATATATATATATATATATATTAACTATTTGATTCTTGAAACTATTTGATTCTTCTTAAATTCTTGAAAAATATATAGGCTAATTATTCATTATTAACATTGTGTAATGTAGAAGAATGCAAATGTGCAAGAAAGTTTTCTCTCCGTTTTCTATTTTCTAAAGTTTTCTATTTTCATAAACAGTGTGTAGCCTATGCCTTTTATGCCACAAAAAAAAAAAAAAAATCATGTAACATGCTTTTAAAGCTATTATCAAAATTTTTGGCCTTCAAACACCTTAAAATGCACATAGGTCAGAGAAATCCAAATCAAAAATCCAACAAACACATTGTTGTGTTCTCTACTACTGTCTTTGATTTTGTGTGTTAACAATGGATTTTTGGGGGTATGAAATTTATATTTAATTGACCTATCGGTAAGCCCCGCCCTCCTTAGTTACTGTTGCTATCTCAGACAAACAATTGGGGACCTGTGCCCCAGTAGATGTCTTAATGTCTAGCAACACCCCTGGTCTGAACAGTCTGTATAAATACATCCAAATGCCAATGAAGTTTTTGTGTCACCTCTGCAGTGCAAAGATATATTTATTTGATACTGCTTTCATTTAGTAACCGTGTCTTATTATTATAATTTAATTTGTTGATTAAATGTAACAATATGACATGAAAGATGATGCGTACTTTTAAATTTTTTAAACTCTAAAAAGTTTAAAAAATGTTGCCTCATAATGGAAAACATAATTTTTGAACCTGCTATGAGTTAACCACCACACAGTTAGCTGTCCATGACAAAAAAAACACTCAGAAAACTACTGGCTAATTATTATTTACAAAATGTTATTTACAAAAATCCCAGAAAACGTAGAGATATAATTTTTGTCAATATTGCACACAATTAATAGTATTATGTATTTAAGAGTGAAAATGTAGGCTGGGAGTTGATTTTATTCATCGGGCATTGATTGGACTGTGAAAAATGGCCATTTCTACAAGACCTAATTTGTCCTAGGTCTCATTCACTAATGATTGCATGGATTATTCTTATTTATACGCACAGGAGAACTTCTCACGGAAATGTTCTGCCTGAATCACAACACATGTGCGTACGCACATGAATTTGTTCTTAGCCTCATTTTAACATTAATGAATTTGGATTATTCTAAATGAGTGTCCGCGTGCCCAAGGACAGTAATTTGCACCCAAACCATGTCAATATAAGGGCTTTCCACACACCGTTTCCTTTCGTCGCTCACAGCTAACCTGACCTTCTCTAAAGATGCACTCTCACCTGAGATCATACACAGCAAGATCCTGGTGCAATGTAGAGTGAGCCATCCTCAAAACAAGTCCTAATGCAATAAACACCCTTTACATGGACCCAGATTACATATGATGAAATATATTTAAGATCTATATCTTTCTATACATATTAATCTTAACATGGTTATAACGCCATTCAGGGTATGTGATTTGTCGTTCATACTTTTTTTTCAGAAATGTAGAATACATTTTAGAATGAAAGTTATTGATAAATACGCAGATATCACATACAAATTTATGCATACATACTAACCGTATTACTAACCGACTTTAAAATATCTTAGAGAAAGACTGTTTTAGCTACAGTACAGAACCAGTATCCTTTACATGCTATATTGCCTTTTGATCTTTGATTTTAGACTTTTATCCTCACCATTTCATTGTATTTTAGCCAGATGCCTGATGATAGAGACCATTGTCGCTATTAAATAGCTGTCATGTAATAATCTAAAATGCTATAATTTGTCAGACTAGTCACTGATGCACAATCACTGAGAATAAGTGCCACTAGAACACATGTAACATGAAACCTGCCACTGAGTAAATAACTAATATATGACAAACCTCAAGACCAAGAAAATAGGAAATGGAATAGAATTTGAGACTCCAATAAAATATTACAGTGAAGTCTTGACCTGTCTGAGGCTGGGTGGAAAATCAATGTTTGTTCACAATACCTCGGGCTATCTAATGAAAGCTACAAACTGTCTGTAAAATAAAGAATACAATTAAAGTATGAGAAGGCTGAAAGACACATTCAGAAAATGTACAAAAATAATTTAGACTACAAGCAACAATATGCTCTTTCTGAGTTTATATTTGGTGGATTTATAATTCATAGGGGGGCTAAAGCAGATGCTCTTAATTTAGCTGAAACCTCTGAAAAAAGTAGCTTTTAATGAACAAGGTTGAAAGGTTACACAGTATTAAGTGCAAGTTCAGAATGACTTCCTCTAAAATACTTCAGAGATTTCTACTCCTGGAGACTATGTATCAAATTTATAGAGAACTGAATATGGTTTTGAATACACTTTCAGGGGAGCTTGTCATAGTTTAATTAAATGTTTTAAGTTTGTAGATACAGTTCCTTGAGCTAATTATCACTGAGAGATTGTAGAAATTTACTTAACAAGAGTTTAACAAAAATGATTTAAAACATTCCTAAACGGCCTGTTCCAATGGAAGACCAAAGTACCACCCTTAAGGGTATTCACTCTGACAGCAATTTGCCACGAGAAAGCACCCAGAAGGAAAAAAAAAGAAGAAGAAAAAAACACTTTAAGCAAATGAACAGTGGCATGATGTGGTGAATACCAATGGTAATGGGAGACAGTGAAGACATATTTATATAACATTTTTTACTTATTGAAGCAAAACATGACAATTTGGTAACATTTTATTACATTTATTATCATTTTACAACTGCATGCAATGAATCATTAGTTAAGCATTAGTAAATATTTAATTCATCATTTTTAAAGCATTAATAGACATTAATAAGCAGTTTATAAATACAACTCCAAATGCTTTATTATTGATTTATAAGCATATCTATAATGTGTTCAATAATTGTATATTCATACTTTATTAATTATCAATTTAGAATTTCTAAATAATGTATATTGACAACCCAGTTATTTATGAGTTGTCAGTGTGTCATAAGTATAACTATGTAAATGTACATATATACATATTTTTATTTAGACAAATAGTCATAGTTACTCTGTGTTAATAAATGCTTTATTAACATGTATTCCTACTGTAATTTATGATTAATTCAGGTAGTTATACAACATTTAGTAGTAGTCAGTTAACTATTTTTGTGAGCTCATCTAAAGTGAGGACTAATTCTGCCTCGTAAAGCTTTTACAAAGGAGATGCTTGTAAATGTGCATTTTTCCATTTCTTAAAAAAAAAAATTATTGGCTGATAATTGTTTTCAATTACCAGCTTTGGTAGTGTCCACAGCAGACCACAGGATTGTCTCTAGTGAAACTTGCATTGTCATGTTATTTGTTGTGTAGTGAAATACTAATTTAAAATGATTTAAACAATTCTATTAATATATTTTCTGCTTCAGAATTCAGTGATTGTATGCTAACAAAGTCAATTCCTGCATTATAAAACCCCCTGCAATATTCGTAAAGTGCGTAATCTGAACAGCGTGTGTTCAAATACATTATACAATATTCAGGGGTTCATTTCAACACTGTGTCTTTGCTGCACTTCACGCAACTGAAATATTATGTGTTCTGTTTGTATACATTCGAAATAGGGGTGGCTATATGAATGTAAAATGAGTCATATTTGCTACAGTCTTGGCCTCCTGAATATTTTTCTTTGCCACATACTTTCTAAGAAAGAGGAATATGGTGAAGAGAGAGGAATAAGGGAAGTCATTAAAAAAGGAGACATGTGATTGAGAGAGAGAAAGGGGGAGAGACAGAGAAAGAGAGCTTCAAGGATACCAATAGAGAGAATGTGTAGGGATGGGGGTGGAGGAAGGGTGTTACGAGGAAAAGTAATTTTTTTATTTGCAGGGATGATGTGGTGGTAATGAAGAGGGATGAAGCAGCTGCCGCCAGGGCTCATGATCCTCCAGCCTGGCATCTAAGAGAGAGAAATTCCAATCTACTCACACACCTCACATAACACCAGATGGGAACACACATGTTTTATGTTTGGCTGCGCACAGATGATACATGTTTCCTGTCCAATCTGACTGACCATGTCAACTCAAATCAAGCAAATCTGTCGATTGGATTTGCTTGCCTTTTTTTGGCAGTATTTGTGGATCCAAACATCTCACCCCGTCCTGCTTGCCACAATTATTATTATTATTATTAAAACTTGGATGCATTTACCCTTTTGCTTGGTGGACAATAAAACAAACATTTTAGAAATTTAACCAAAGATTATATCTTGGAGAAAATCTCTCGGAGACATGAGATTGGGCTCTTTTGTATTTGTATTTTACAATTTATAGAGAAGTGACAAGAAAATTATGTGCGAGACTTCATCTTGTGTCGACCACACGTGTTTCACTAATCACTAGGCCACAGCTCCAATGGAAACTTCTAAAGTGCTTGTTTGAGGTAAACGATGAACGCTAGAGCCCTGGAAAGCATTTGAAGGAATACTTCTCAAAGGTTTTCCTTAAGGACTGTATTGTAAAGATGCGTGGGCAAAGAAACCTGGTAGCTTGAATCATCTTTCTACACCTGTCTTTTTATCCCTCTGGCAATCACTCCATACAGTATTTCACGTTTGCCCTACCATGCACTCATTCTTATCCTCCTCTGCTTGTTTTAATGGGCTGTAAATTACCTTTAAAGATTCCCCTTCACAAGGTTACATAAACCCGCTGAAGAGGCTGGGAAACAAACGTGAAGGAGGACAGCCTCATGAATCCCTCTAATAAACCTCTGGTTTGAGTTCACTTAATGACCCTGTTCACTGGACGAGGTTCTTTGGCAAGTACCAGACATGCATTAGCTTCAACTCAATACATAAAAATGCAATGTGGATGCATCACACCATGAAAAGCCACAATGTTCACTCTGTCACCTCAGTCAATCAATCGGCATTAGCTGTTATTGTTCTATTGTTCTGATTGGTTTCTCCTGGAAGCCTGTACATTTTATCTTCTCTACACACAGACAACTGAAAAAACGGTCATAGACAGTGTCCATTGTTCTTTCATTTATACTGTGAGTTGCTAAATACAGCTGCCATGTTACGGACAAAGGAAAGAGACTGCATCATCCACTGCTTATTAATATCATTGAGCTGATATACAAAGAAGCATCAAGGCAAATGACATGAGAGAATATGCAGGGACACAAGTTTCCGTATACAAACAGTGCTCTGGAGTGCCATTAAACCTTTGAATCAGTCCAGGCTGGTCCCTGGAGCGTGTGATCACACCGGTGCGATTAGAACGTTCAGTGCACCACACAGACTATATAAATTGACGACGTGTTTTATTCTTATCAGATACACATTGTGTAGGTATTAGGTAACTATAAAATTGACTCTATTCTTCTCTCACTTCACCGGCCACTTACTTTCATGTATTCAGGGATTTTTTTTTCTTCCATGTATTTAGGGAATCTCTGAATTGCGGCGCAAACTAACATAGCGGCACGTTATAGATCAGATAACATGACCATTATAAAGGCTTATTATAAGAATGATGACACATTCTAAAATAATGGTCACCTTAAAAAAACGTACTCTGGGAGTTAGCTGGAATATGTGTGAAAGGGTTAAAAACTGCAATTTGTCATCTTGCTTGGATGGTAGTATCAATCTGAGGGGTTTTCTTGATACTAATAAATTATCAGTACTCCTTAATCAAACACACTGGGACTATCAAAGCTTTCAAAATGTCACATCTCTGATGACCTGGTTGATCCTTCACTGGCAGACTGACACACACACACACAGATCAGTTATATGGGATGCAGTTACTTGAGCTGCGGGAGAGATACAAAGACACCCTTATCTGTCAATCAGTGAAAAGCTTTTGGCTAAGCCCCAAACACACTTAGGTAAAGCAGATTTTTCCTGCAAGATGTAAACCCAAAGAAAATGAATTAACATTGGATGGAAACTGCTCTGCTGTTGCTGTGGGCTGAAGGCAGTCGTTCCGCCATGTTTATCTCTTTGTGCTGCTGCATTTCCAGCTCCACAATAGAGTAGACAGCCTCTTGAGATGATTTAGTACAAAATATGCTCTGATGGAGAAAAACACTTCTCAAACACTCTGGCACTATGAAAGACTTGTTTATTGTAGCTTCTAGCGTTGTCAAAAATATTGATATTTTAATATGTATCGATTCTGAAATATCTAAAAACGATTCCAATACTCCTTTCTGCAGTATCAATACACTGATACCAGCTGTGCTTTCTTGCTCTCCTCTCCGACAATGAGTTGACACACACCCACCTCCTCTCATTCAGTCAGCCGTCTCATTCACTCCGGTTAAATAGTGTTGGTGTGACCGGGTCTGAATTTTGGCTCATAATTCCTGCAGATTTCGTGCTCACATCCGAAGCACATACACATAATAAAGCTGCCTCTGATGTACAAGTGCCAAAATGAGCTCTTTTTCGAGGCTTATTAATGGTCAAATACACTAATAATGTCACAATGTCCATATTGGTGAGTATTAACGTAAACAGGAAGAATGTGTAACCGTATTTTGGAGTGTCAGGTCTTAAAGGGACAGCAGCCTAATAAACGTTGTATATTCTCAATAATAAACCACTCTCTATGTTGTTAATGTTAATCAAACAACAAAGGACAAAGAGAAAATCACTTACTGCTCTTGACTGATTAATCTCTATTTATTTTTTTAAAATGACGATTATCCAATGTTATTTTATATTTGATTAATTTGTTTCTTTATTCAGTTTCTTACCTGAATACTACTGTTAGCAATAAAAAAATACAAAATAATAAAGCAGTCTATTTCATTTTTATCTGTATTCTATTGTATTTATTTGTGCTATTGTTAGTAATTTGTTTATTTGTTCTTTTTTTATTACTGTTTACTTGCCTTTCAGTTTGAACAATTTTGAATATGATACATTTCAAGGTATCGTATCGAAGTTAGAAATTCCAGTACGGCAACAACACTAGCAGCTTCTGTTATTTGCTGCAACACTAAAAAGGATCTTGCTCATGTTTCAGCATGATGATATCTTTAATGGGCTCTTGTGACTATTTTTTAGAATTGCATTGTAAAATTATTAATTCCAACCTCTTTAACCTCCTCAGTCCAGAGATTATAAACAAACAATTAGGGCTCCTGACTGGTTCAAGGAATGAAAATAAAAAACGTGAACTAACTAATTTTAACAGGAACATAAACAATAATGAAAACGAAGTTTAATCGTTTAAACTGATCGTTAATCGTAAGAAGCACTTTGGTTCACCTATCGGTCGATGTAAGGTGCTATATAAATTTTTTTTAAAAATAAATACATTTTAATCATGCTGAACAGAAACGTTTATTGGAAATGACCTATAATCGGTTAATAAGGTTATTTTATCGTTCTGTTTAGTATTTTAATTTGTCTGTCAATCAATCATGAATTCAAAAGTATGGCATATGCAAATGTGATGTTGACAAATCCAACATCAGTGAAATGCCTGCGCTCAGCTGTTAAGTCATCATAAGCCCTATTCGCACTGGATTAGTATTATCTGGGGACCTCGTGTGATTTAGAAATTACCCCGCCACATCTGAATTTCGTGTGGCGCATTCGCACGGGATAACCGAAGCCTGTGATTTAACTCAAATTTACTGACTTATCTCCCGGATATGGCGTCAGGCTATTGCTTGGAAATTTCTTTTCGTTAGGTCTAGCTGTATGATATATTATGACATAGCCTAAACAGAATAATGTTCCTTACCGCACGCTGCTATACATGCCAATTCATCTCCATTTAATCATTCTTTTTGTTTTGCTCTTCCGATGATCTTCAGCTTTCACTTTCTGCAAATTGTGTAGTTGTGTGAAGCGATATGACTCAGCCCCCAAAATACTATCAAAACACTCCAAACCAGCCTCCATTATTCGCGAAAGATGGATAAAAAGGCGCACATGAAACAAAAACCTTGAAAAAATTATATATGATCCGGCCAAATCACAGAGATGCCTATTCGCACGGGACTAATATTATCACAGGACCTCGGTGTTCGGCGAAATATAGTAGGTAATTTGCGGGGGAATTTTTACTTTACAAATTACAGACATGGTCGATTCGCACGGGATTAAGATCTCAGACAAACTCCGCAATTATTACAAATTACTAGAGGTCACCAGGTAATACTAATCCCGTGCGAATAGGGCTATAGGCAAGTTGCTGGCATTAGCTTTTGGATCTCAGGAGTTTTTCTGAGGATATGTCACAAACCTTTCAAAGTATTATGAAAATGATTTGCAGGTAATAATACCCAGTGTGGTGTTTGTTTTTTAAAATCTAGCGACACATGCAGGTTAGTGTAGAACCATTACTATGCAGGAATTTTTTTTTTTTTTTTTTACAATAATTAAATACCATGTTGTCAAAGTTAGTATTGTGGCTTTATGTATGATCAGACACTTGCTGTCACAAGTGCACCGGTTCTCCTTCACTGCTACTGTACACTCCCTCATCCTGATCATCAGTCATCAAGACACACATAAGCAAGCACACACTTCGCCTACCATTACTGTCTGGCCTTGTTTAGAGAAAGGAATATTTACCTGCTTTGCTAAGCTCCGGCTGACCTCCAACGATTCTTTTGCGTGCGTGCATAATATTAACTGTTAAATTACCTCTACCAAGACGAGTTGTATGCATCTCCTCGTCACTGATCTCCTCATCCACAATCTCCACCGTCAACTGCAGAACAATAAATCCACTTACCATCCATTTATCTATCACCACAAACTGCCATGATTCTGAATTGCTTACTGGCTATTACAATCTGCCCCTCTTATGCAACAAATCTTAATTCTCAAACCTTATTTCCACTAACAATCTGAGTCTGATATTCCGTAACACTTGTGTGTGTCATTATATTATTAATATTTTCCCAAAATGAAGTTTTGAGGTTTTTCCACCAGCGAATGTCAGAGACTTGTGTTTTGTCGGTCGCATCTGAGGCAGACCATTAATGTTCAGCGTTACGTTTTGATCAATTTGCAGGTTGCAGAGTATATTATAGCTATGTAGGCACTCTGTCATTTAACCCCTTAACTGCCCCCGCCCCCATTTTGGCAAGTGGGGCATAAATGGCATACCCAAAATAAAAAGGTTGCTGCTCATAAGTCATTCTGAATAGACACAAAAACAACATATATTTTGAAAGCCAATACTTGGGAGTTTACAGTTCAAGACTCAGAATTACTTAGACTGTTATTAATATGGAGATATATAAGCTCAAACATAAAAACTAAAATAAAAAGATACTTTTTAAATGTATTAAAATATTATTTGAATGCATGTTTAAAAAAAACCTGATTCTTATATTTTTTTTTACAATTCTAGTAAAAAAATATATATTAACCTGTTACATAACATTTCCTGGAGCAGCTTGTTAGTGTTATTATAATGCTGTTTAGATTTGTTCATTTCAGCAAACTCCAGCATACTAGACATTGATTTTAACTTTTTTCATAACATAACATATTTTTCATACAGTAATGATAAATAATGATAAATGTACAAACACATTTCAGCTGAAATATTGGATAATTTATCTCAGTGTTCTCTCTCTTTGTCATTCTTCCCACAAATGACTAACCAATGTTGTGCATAAATGACTACAACAGAAGACAATCTAAGACACCTTTTTTTTTTGGCTGCCACAAGAGGACTAAGCAAAACCTAATGGGATATTGTCACATGCAGTACATGCATTTTAGACAGTTTTACATGTTATTTTAAGGCCTTTAAAGGTCAGCATATAATTGGTGCAAGGTCGCTTCCAGTGCAGCCCTTGATTGAGGACAGGACTCATCTCATCAGCTTTCTGTCTATCATGCCCTCCATCGTGCCACTGCATTGTTCATCAGGGAATCACAGCCCCAGCAGGACATAATTATTCTGCATATTTCAGGTAATTAAAGAAACAGCGCTTGGCTGCATATTCAAGACCCCATTTGCAACTTTTGGGAAATAATGCTGCCAAATCCCAGAACAGGGATTTCTGCAAAGCCATAATCAATTGTGTGACAGGTTTCACTAATCCACTTCGACTTACATAAGTTATATCACGTCTCTGCCTGTCATTCTGTTTCTCTTTCTTTTTTCTCACTTCAACTAATTTTCCTACTGATTTACTTGGTCTGCATGCCCTAATGCTATGAAACTGTCCACAGTCTAATGTAAGCTTTGAGTTGCTGAGTACATGTTCAGACAGGTCGACACACAGCAGTTGTATTCAAGTAATAAAATACTACAGAAACGGAATAAAGTAATCGTAAAAATAAAAGACAGCATTATCCTTTCTTAAAGGGGTCATGAATTGCATTATATATATTGGGTTAGGACCATGCAGAACTCAGGCACTGATGAACTTGCACTGAACTACAGTGATTGACACCTCTAGCGATTATAAAATGGGCATTCTTTGCTCTCTTTCTGTATACAATTTAATCACAATTAAAATAACAGATGTTCCCTTTCAGTCAGTCACGTTCGACGCTACGTCGACGTTATTGGGATCGCCTTGAGATATCTACTTCAAGAGTATTAAAACGAGCCAATGCACATTGGCATGCGGTAACTGCATCAGCTGCTCTGTTTGCAGCACGGGCATATAACGAGCAGCAGGTGCGTTGCATATTTGCTTTTCGCTTCAGAGCCGAGCGGTTCTCCTGTTCCTGCTCTACAATCTTCTGACAGTGTTAAACTTCAAAATAAGAAAACGAGTCTGCTTCTTCAGGAGAACACCTCCTCAAAGCTGGTGTTGGCGTTACAGCGCATACAGCGCTGGCCGCGATCTCACAGAGAGCAAAACAGCTTTTTTCACGGCTCAGAATTTTGCGTCTTTAATGAGAATGTGAGTACTCACATCAGGCTTGCACTATTGTCCTGTTTGTGTAGCTGCGGCTATCCCTGGGTGCTTCAGTACCAAAGAGAGCAGTTTTTCCTGAAAAAGCATTCACGGTTTGACACGGCGTCTTTATCAAAATGTCATTCAAACCATGTGTTTCTGGATGTGGCCGTTTCCTATCCTCATCACTGTTTCACATGCCTGGACATAAGCGTTCTGAAACTACACTTGTGGGTGGTTTATGTTCTCGCTTGAGAGCATGAATACGTTGGCACGTTGTTCGTCTTGCCTTTTTCATTAAGGTTTAAGCGATCAGCATGCTGTGTGCCATCAAGCTGCCGGCTGACAGCGCGGGTTGTCACAGCAACCCAGCGTGCATCGTCGGCGCTCTAGATGCATGGTCGAGACTCAAGTGCCTCAAACGAGGTGGCGTCCCCTCGCCTATGCCCCTATCTAGTTCTTCTTCTGGTGCACTAGAAAAGGGTTACTTCTGCGTATAGCCAGGGTGACCGAAGGATTATAGTGAGGGCTTCCCCGCTCTGTAACCAATCTGTGTGGGCCCCTCACTCCTTTATTGCATTTCAAACATGTTGAGACTGTGTTTGTGGGTGGTTATATTCTCTTATGAGAACATGACCAGGACAGCACGTTGTTCGCCTTGCCTTTCTCATTAAGGCTTAAGCGATCAGCAAGATGACAGCCACATTCACTGTCTCGCATGCCTGGCAGCTTCTAGATGGGATTGCTGGTCATTGTCAAGATAGACCTAACATTTCATTCGGGCCCCAGGGGAGGATTAGATGTCGATCGCTGCATCATAGAGAGGGCAGTTATGCTCTCGAAATGAAAATGATGCTGAGCTCAAACTATACGGCATGCGTGCTCATGCTGAATCAGATTCAGACTTGACAGCCATGCTTACACTGAGGGCGCAGTGCGACTCCTAATCGCCTTGCCCTGCCCCCGTGCCTTCCCGGATGTGTGTGAAGAACTTTTTGCAGTATGGAAGCATTTTGTTGCCAATATGGCGAGCTAAACATGCCAAAAGCAGCAGAAAAAGTTTACGGTTACCCTGACGGTTACCCTGCAAAAAAAAAAAAAAAAACTGTGGAAGGCCACAGAGTCATAATGCATGAGGGTAGTTCTGAGTCGGGCCCCCTCTACGAGGCGGCTCTATGCATTGAAGTGGAACCTGTTCGTTTAGTGGTATTCTTCTCACCAGGAGAACCCCCGAACTTGCTCGATCAGGGCAGTGCTTTCCTTCCTGCAAGCTGGGTTGGAGCGAATGCTGTCTCCCTCCACCCTTAAAGTGTATGTGGCCACTGTCACTGCACATCACAATGCAGTTGAGGTAAGTCTCTGGGAAAGCAAGACCAGGGGTCTCATTTATAAAACTTTGCGTAGGATTTGAGTCAGAAGTGGCGTACGGATGAAACATAGGACGTGCGTACGCACAGAAATATTCGGATTTATAAAACCGTGCGCACGCACTTCCTACGCAGTTTTCCCTTAATAAATCACAATCAATTCTAAATGTAGCGCAGCTTTTGCGGCTTCATGTCACGCCCATAGTTGCCCATAAATAGTCCGTGAAACGCCCATAGTTGCCCATAAATAGTCCGTGAAATGCCCACAATTTAATATTCATCGACTGCGAAATCATGTCAAATACAGAGAGGAAAAGCAAGAAAGTAACTTCACTCAATGTCAAGTAGAAATTATCGTTGGCAAGGTGGAAAAGAGGAGTAAAATGTTGTTTGGAGGGCACAGTGTGGGCATTAGCCTACTAATGCCAAAAAGGCACAAGAGTGGCAAAAGGTTGCAGACGCCATTAATTCTGCAGCCTCACAACCTCGGACCGTGGCCGAAAAAAAACCCAGAAATGGTCGGACATCAAGGTCGATGCAAAAAAGCGTCTAGCGCTCCATTGTGATCTCATCAAGCGGGGATGGCATTTTATGCATCTGACAAGCTACAGATGTGTTATGAGGATGAATTGCATAACATGCCAATATTATTGCAGAACATATTTCACTTTTCTTTTTGCAAATATGTGTTAATTTGCATTTCTGTTGTAATCTTCGTTTGATTTTGTTTGTTTTACACGATCACTGCAGATCGATCAAACGGGTGTCCGTGTAGTAGGCTGTTAATTGTAATACTTGCTTTGTGAAGTCTTCATTTTATTTATGAGAGGCAGTATTGCCATTTCTTTAACACACCGGTCTACACTTTCACACACTTCACACTGCCGATGGTGTCGCCATTTCTCATTTCACCCATTTTTGTGCGTACGCCTGGGTCAGAGCTTGCGTGAAGGACCGCACATTTTCCCGTCAAGTTTGCTTTTTATAAATACCAATTATTGCGTAGAGAGCGGCGTACGCCTTCTTTTGTGCGTACGCAACGTTTATAAATGAGGCCCCTGATCGTCAGGTTCCTGAAGAGTCTCGATACCCTCTAGGGCTTGTCTCTGGTCCTTCTGCACTTCAGAGACCACCCTTCAAGCCCTTGCAATCAGAGTTAAAAATTATCTCTTGGAAGACAGTGCTCCTGGTTGCAAGGTTCCCAACGTAGCCAAGGTTCCTACCACTTCCTTCCGGGACCAAGTGGTGAACCTGCAAGCACTGCCCTCGGATGAGGCAGACCCAGCCTGGCTTTTTTATGTCCCGTTCATGCTTTGCGCCTGTACGTGGACAGAACGCAAAGCAAAGGCCTGCAGAAGGGAAAGGCTGTCTCCAAGTAGAGGATGGATAGTGGATGCCATCTCAATGTAGCATTTTTGACAAGCCAGACATGTTAATCTCTGAGTAACATGTAATTTATTTAAGTCACAAAATTCTGTAAAACAACTATAATGAACCACACAAAAAAACATTTTAAACATCTTCAGCACGTTTTATAATTACCCAAAAATCAAACATCCATAATTACCCAAAAATCAGTCCACCCATCACACACAGTATCACGTTTGTCAAAAACTAGCTGCCGGTTGAAATATTAGAACTAAAAACATCAACACACACATTAGTATCAATCACTTTACTGAATACTTGTTATCTAAGAAATAAATAATTATTACCTTCAACATGCTGTATATCAGAGACAATAACATGAATAAAACATAACACACTTGAGTATACATTTGTTCTTCTTTCGCTGAAAATTGATTCGGAATGATCAGGGAACTGAGTGAAATACTTCACACTGCATGTTAAAGATACTAAATGCCAATCTAATTGAAAAACTTTGCCGGGTTAGTAATGTGTTGGTTTTGACAAGATTTGATTCTGACATTCCTGATTTGAATATTTTCAATAATTTTCTATTCTTGACTGATCTTGTTTTCTGAATTTTGGCAATAGATTCATGAGTGATCTTGAAATGAGTCCCTGTAGTTTTCCGATTTGACTCTCATATGCTGATGTAATAGATATAAGCCTGATAGTGATCAAACTACATTTTGTTTAAAGGTGCCCTAGAATGTTATTTTTTTATTATTTTAAAATGTTTCCTGGGTTGCCCTTATAATGTTAGTATGTTTTTTTTATATCAAAAATAGTCATAATTTAGA
This sequence comes from Chrosomus eos, assembly GCA_036326025.1. Lineage (NCBI taxonomy): Eukaryota > Metazoa > Chordata > Actinopteri > Cypriniformes > Leuciscidae > Chrosomus > Chrosomus eos. Next base: position 31,763,679 of record CM070834.1, on the reverse strand, counting down.
AATAAAATTTTTTGAAGTTGTTTGAAGGGGCGTGTCTGCTGTGGGATTCAGTGTAACCGGGCCACTGCTGTGATTGGCTGACATGCTTGCATATGAAATAGCTACGTATTACATGTGAAACTCTCTCGAATACTTTTACTACAGATATTATACGTTTTTACTATTACAGCTATCAAGATTAATGAATCGTGAGATGTTTTTAAAGTATTTAGATATATTCCCAATCCCATCACATAAAATGTTGCAGTGATGAGCATTGAGCAGATGACAGTCTGTTGATCGCGAAACTGAAGATCTTATCATTGCAAAGCAGTTTCTGCACTCTCTCTATGCTTTCACCAATGCAAACACGATGATGTACATACAGTAAGAGCTTCATTGTACAGTAACCTGTGCGTCATTGATTTCATAACGAGTTTGGCAAGTGTCCAGATAAACTCGCGCTGTAGAAAGATTGTTCTTTGATCGCTTTCTGTATATAATTTATTCACAAATTAATATACGTTTTTCTCATCCTACTAAAAGAAACGATGTGAAGTTGATATTTTAGTCACTGGCTTGACTTACTGATGCATAAACAGTATTGGACGATTTTGAGAGAAAGATTATCTGTCTGAACTTGAACAATTACACATCAGAAAGTGTTGCTTGGTAGCTCGATCCGAGGCCAGCTCTGTATTGGCCCAAATTGAGGAAACAGTCGTAGGTGAAATGTTTGGAAATTTCCAGAGAAAATAAAATTAACCCATTGTTTCTTCAGCGGCTCGGATGAAGGAACTACCAAATACGGTAACACTTTATAATAACTGCACGCTATTGATCATTAGTTAAGCATGAGTAAACAGTTATTTCATAATTTATAAAGCATTAATAGACATTAATAAGCAGTTTATAAATACAGATATACATGTTTTTTTCCTGATTTGCAAGCATATCTATAATGTGTTTAATAATTGTATTTTCATACTTTGTTAATGATCAATTAATCATTTCTAAATGAAGTATTTACAAACCAGTTATTTAAGAGTTGTCAGTGATTCATAAGATCACTTAGAAAGTGTAAAATGGAGTAAAATCAGGTAGTTATAAAGCATTTAGTAGTGGTCAGTTAACTATATTTGTGAGCTCATCTAAAGTGAGGACTATTCATGCCTTGTAAAACATTTATAAATGAGATTTAAAGGTTTATTTATCTTCAAAACAGAAAAATGAAACAACACAACACAGTGAAACATCACAAATCTCCTTTGTAAATGCTTTACAAAGCATGAATAGTCCTCACTTTAGATGAGCTCACAGAAATAGTAAACTGACCACTACTAAATGCTTTAACTACCCGAATTAACCCTGAATTACAGTATAAATACATGGTAATAAATGCTTTATTAACACATTAAGTAACTATTACTATATGTCTGAATAATAAAATGTATGAATGTACATTTAAATAGTTTATTAATCATTTACTTACACTTTCTAAGTCATCTTATGAACCACTGACACCTCTTAAATAAATGTTTTATAAATAATGCAATACATCATTTAGAAATGATAAATTGATCATGAATAAAGTATGAAAATACAATTATTAAACACATTTTATATATATATATATATATATATATATATATATATATATATATATATATATATATATATATATATATATATATATATATATATATATATATATGCTTTTAAATCAAGAATAAAGCATTTATAGCTGTATTTATAAACTGCTTATTCACTTATTCCATTAATGCTTTATAAATGAGGAATAAACTGTTTACTAATGCTTAACTAATGATTAATAGTGTGCAGTTATTATAAAGTGTTACCAAAAATACTTTTGTGTTCATGTGTACATCCAAACACTGAGCAACTGCATAGCTGCCAACTCTCACGCATTGGCCGTGAGACACCCGCATTTGAATGGTTTCACACGCGCACACGCCACACCCCCGATTTCTCACGCTGAAGAGTCAAACCGGTCGGTCAAATGCCTGAAAGATGAGTTTATCCAACGCATTCTCATCCTTTAGCGTCATATAGGTGACGCCATATGACATTTCGTCGAAATCTTACGCACATGGCATCCTTTAGCGTCAATATAACACGTAGCAGGTTTAGGTCTGGAGCAGGGTTACAGTTATGACGCCTTGGGATCTGCTTCTCATACGCTAAAGGATGCCATGCAGGGGCGTGGTACCGGGGGGATAAAGGGTACCGAGTAGGCTACCCAGGGCCCGAGGCAGCTCAAGTCCAAGCTCAAGTCCAAAGTCCGTTGCCGTTCGCGGAGCTCAAGTCCAAAGTCCGTCGCCGTTCGCGGAGCTCAAGTCCAAAGTCCGTTAGGATGGATAGTATGCACATTGGGACGCAGCTAGAGACTGTGCTTCAAACCCTATGTTCAAACCACGTAGGGCGCGCGAACGGCAGAGAGAGAGAGAGAGACCTTGCGTAATACTGAGAGCATCAGTATGTACTAATACCCCCCCCCCACGGAGAAGTCTCACGCAAAGCTGAACTCAAAAGTTGGCAGGTATGCAACTGCTATGCTTCGGCTGCGCAGTTCCGCCTAACATTGAGGGCTGGCATATGCAAATCTTTGGAGGCATACATATTAATGATCCCGACTATTGCGTCATAGTCGGTAATATGTGGAGATTCGCCTGTTTTTCAGGGGTGTTTTTAAAAAACGAGATTTAAATAAGAAGGAGAAAACAATGGTGTTTGAGACTCACTGTGTATGTCATGTCCATGTACCGAACTCTTGTTATTTAACCATGCCAACATAAATTCAATTTCACATTCTAGGGCACCTTTTAAAGATTAAGGCTATTATCAAAGTTTGATCAAGTGTTGTATAATTTTCCAGTAAAACATTTTTACATGATTATTACATTTAATTACCCCTTAGCAGTTTTTGACTTATATCATCGTTTGTAATGCATCCTTAATACCCCGATAAACTTCAAGTGAAATCGAAGAATGAACTTGTGTGACGTCATTTCAAAATCAAGATAGTTTTAAATTTGTTTTGGAAGTTTGAAACCAAAAAAGAAAAGTTTGCTCCGGCTGGTAAACACCTTCAAACTACCATTGGTCTGTGGTGATTACGTAATAGGCAGGTATGCTCTGGGGCTCCGACTTCTTTGACATAGACATCTTCTCAGGTTAATTTCTTCTGTTCAGTCCAGAGTCAGACGTCCACATGTAAAGTGTAAAAAAATAACACACCGGAGAGCAGCTTTAAAGTAGAAAATATAGTTGTAAATGTAATTGACACTATTTTTCATATTTAATGATGTAAAGCTGTTTGCTTTAAAGCAAAATATTGTATAATAGGTATAAATAATCGTAATGTGACTAGACTGGAGTGCCGAGTTGCAGAGCTTATGCAAATAGCTTATGTACGTCCACATCGCTATGATCAGATCCTTTCTTAACTGTTGTTTTCTCATAGTTTGCATATTTGCATATACAGTTTGCATATTTCTAACAACTTTTTACCCCTAAACAAAGAACGAAAAATAACTTTGCCGTGAGTATATTGGGGCCTTTACTTCCTTTACGAGACGTGAATCTCTTTCTTTTTTATTCTCCACAGGGTTGTAACCGGGCACAGAGAACCAATTCCTGATGACAGCAAAGACAACATCACCATCTTTACCCGGATCTTGGACCGCTTGCTGGATGGTTATGACAACAGATTGCGTCCTGGACTAGGAGGTACGATGAATACATGTACACATTTCCTTCCTCATTGTCTCTATTGTCCACATGCTGTCCTTACTGTTAGCTTGTGGATGGAGTATGATCTATCTCAGTCTTGCTTTCATTTTGATAATTCTTGCCACAAGTCTCACACCTCTCAGATCTATAACAGATGCTCTCCACAATGCTCTCCCGAGATCACTTACAAATCTTAAGCTTAAGAAGCCCCAGGAGTATTGTGTGTTATACAAAAAAAAAAAATGAAATAAAATAAAGAGGAAGTCATGACCGCTGCTGTGATGGTGCATCCACAGATTGCTCACTCAATCATAATGAAGAAGATGATCGGATCCCCTGATCATTCTGTATTCAGTCCTTACTTTTAAATGTTGGTCTCTGAGCATCAATAAACTATAGTCTATTTCCTAATGACATTTGCTGAAATGTCCCACCGAAGTCCATTAGTTCATCTCCCTCTGTGTACATTTTTCCTTCTTCACAGAGGTCTCACAGAGGGAATCCCTAGTGACCTCTGAAATTACAGAGCCTAAATTGTGAGCCCAGTGGTGGGCAGTCAAAAATCAAGATGTATGTTTTTGATAAATGGGCTAAGTCACATTGCCACACTGAGAGCTGTGGGCTGATGCTGTGGAGCTGGATGGCTTCCATTACTCAACTGCCCGAGTCCTGCTGTCTCCAACATCCTGGCCACCTTCCAGTCACCTCTCTTAAGCTTGATCTAATCTTTTCGTTTCCACCCTGCTTTACATAGATGCTGATGTGTAATACAGGACTCATCACATCAAATTTGCTAACTGGAACATGATTACGTACTTTAGATGACTTTAAAGGCCTACAGTACATTATACACAAGTCACATTTTTAAGTGCCCATATTATGCTCATTTACAAGTCTGCCAGAATACATTTAGATGGTTTATGTAAAAAACAAAGACGCAGTAATTTCACATACTGTACATTGCTGAAGCACCTCTTTTTACCCTGAAAAACACTCTGTACTGTTTAAGTACCGTTCTCTTTAAAGGCCACCTTTCCGAAAAGCCCAGTCTAGTCTGATTGGTCAGCTGGTCCAGTCTGTTGTGATTGGTCAACCTCTTAGAGTGTGTATTTCAGCTCCCGAGGCTTCATGAGCTGCTGTAAACTGTATAATATCTATGATAACTATGATGCCAGTATTGGAATTCCATGTGTGTTGCCCTTATACAGAGAAAAAATAAAAATAAAGGGAAAAAAATCAACATCTCCTCAACATTACGAAATTGTTCTTTGACGGCAGGCCAAAGCAGCCAGGTGGACATTATGCAACTGTATAACATATTGACATAGCTAAGTCACAGAAATAATGGCAGAACTACAAACGACTGGTTCAGACAATAGTTTTCTTTTGGAGAGATTAACTCATTTTGGTGATGTGCTTTGTAATTGTTTGCAGATCATTTACATGCACAAATGGCTACATTACACACAAAGGGAAAGAGAAAGCTTTCTTCTCCCTCTTTTCTCCATTAAAAACTTTATAGTTCATTAAATTAAGTATTATCCTTCCCACTAGTCAGTGGCAGACCCAGTCATAGGTGACATGAGGCAGCAGTGTATGTGTGTTCCTCCCCACGCACAACTGTCGCAGATGAACTCTTAATTTCTCAATCAGAAAATCTCCATTCAAGTGTATTCACTAAATAAACAACCAAATACATCACCATTAACAATATACTAACAAATATATGCTATTTGAATTTGCTCAAGTGAGCAAAGCGGTTGCTGAGCAGTTTTTTAAAACATATATATACACAATATGTTAATAATTTTAACTAGGGATGCCAAATACTGCGATTGTGAATTTGTGCTTGTACTCATTAAAATGCTCCGATACTGTCATGTACTGCTCTGAGACAAGAAGGTTGAGGATTTTCAGTTTTATTGAAAGGGTAATCCACAATCGTGGTCAAAAACAGGCAAGATGTCAGAGCACAGTAAATCAGTCCAATTAAACAAACAAATCCAGAGGGTGAGACAGGAACAGGAAAACCAGGACAAAGGCAGACATCAAAAACCAGGAACATGGAAAACAGAGGAAAACGCTCAGAGATGCTGTGTTAACAACTAACAAGACTTTGCAGGGAATGAATGTGAAAACCAGGCTTATATAGGGGAATGAGAATAGTCTGATGTGGAGTGCCGTCTGGTGACTCTCAAGGGCACTCCAGCTGGTGACCATTACAGATACCAACAACTGATATCACACAGCCTGTACACTGTGACAAAGAAACGCAGCGAGCAGAACGGATTAAATATTTATGCGTATATAGCTGCTGTGCGCAAGCAGATAAACAAAGTAGGTTGAGCGTGCGGCGGCACAGACGTGTGAGCTTGTCAAGCGCACATCCCTTTTTCACAGACAACGCTGGAAAGTTTGTAGTTCAGTCGGATATGGCAATTGAAAAGAATGTAAAATACGGAACATATAACTAATGTTAACCCTCTGGGGACCAATAACGCACCCGTGCGTTTTGCTCTTTTTTTTCAAATAGCAGAAAAATAGACTTAAAGTACTACCATAATTTCTGGTCATATAGAGTTAAAGGGTACCTATTATGGCATTTAAAATGTTCCTAATATTGTTTTGGGAGTCCCCAACAACAGTTTTACAAGCATGAAATGACAAAAAACACTTTTGTTGTCTTATAATTGTCAGGGTTGGGTGCAGGTGACCGAAGACGAGGACACGGAATTTCAAAGATAATAGTTTTTAATAACAAAAATGAAACTTTCCAAAATGAAACAAGAACAAAACTCCAGGACTTTCAGGGTTTACACACAACCATACATAGACGACGATCGACAAACACTGGGAGAAAACACAGGGCTTAAATACACATGGAATGATTGAATGATTAACTGAACACAGGTGATAAAACTGAACACAAACGAGGAGCGGGAAAACTTAACAGGACTAAACCAAAAACCACACAAGACAGGGGAAAACAAGATCACAAAGGATAACTAAACACATCAAAACGTGACAGTACCTCCCCCCTCCCCGAAGGCGCGTCCTCGCGCCGTATAACATCCAAAGGGGTGGGAGGGTGGGCGCCCTGGAGGCTGACGAGGGCATGGTGCAGGTCCGGGAAGCCTCCAGGGCGGAGCAGGCTGTGGGCGTGGCCACGGCGGTGCAGGCTGTGGGCGTGGCCACGACGGTGTAGGCTGTGGGCGTGGCCACGACGGTGCAGGCTGTGGGCGTGGCCATGGTGGAGCCGGCTGTGGGTGTGGCCATGGTGGAGCAGGCTCTTCAGGTGGCCACGGCGGTGAAGACCCTTCAGGCGGCCACGGCGGTGAAGACCCTTCAGGCGGCCGTGGTGGTGAAGACCCTTCGGGTGGCCATGGCGGTGAGGACCCTTCGGGTGGCCATGGTGGTGAAGACCCATCAGGTGGCCGTGGTGGTGAACTTTTTTCAGGCCTCCGTGGGTCTTTGGCCGGCCACGGCGAAGGCGTATAGCGCCCCCCCAAAATTTTCTTGGGGAGGACAGGCTCAGGATCGGGAACTGACTTGACATCAACGGGCGCTGGGTCCACGGGCTCTGGGTCAAGGGGCTCTGGGTCTGGGTCAACGGGCTCTGGGTCTGGGTCAACGGGCTCTGGCTCTGGGTCAACGGGCTCTGGCTCTGGGTCAACGGGCTCTGGCTCTGGCGCTGGGTCAACGGGCTCTGGCTCTGGCGCTGGGTTAACGGGCTCTGGCTCTGGCGCTGGGTCAACGGGCTCTGGCTCTGGCGCTGGGTCAACGGGCTCTGGCTCTGGCGCTTCATGAGACTCGGAACTGGACGGGACCAGCACATCAAGGGACTCGGAACTGGACGGGGCCAGCACATCATGGGACTCGGAACTGGACGGGGCCAGCAAATCAAGGGACTCGGAACTGGACGGGACCAGCACATCATGGGACTCGGAACTGGACGGGGCCAGCACATCATGGGACTCGGAACTGGACTGGGCCAGCATATCAGGGGACTCGGAACTGGACGGGGCCAGCACATCAGGGAGCTTGGGGCTGGATTCATGCTCTGGCGGGCAGGCGACGGTCTCTGGCTTGACGGCCTCTGGCTGGACGGTCTCTGGCTGGACGGTCTCTGGCTGGACGGTCTCTGGCTGGACGGTCTCTGGCTGGACGGTCTCTGGCTGGACGGTCTCTGGCTGGACGGTCTCTGGCTGGACGGTCTCTGGCTGGCTGTGGCTGACGTGAACCCCAGCCTCGGCAGCCATCTTTCTGGCTAATCGCACCGATATCAGCGGGGAATCAGTAATACAGGATATCAGCCGGGGAAGTCCAGGGACCGATCTGGCGGCAGGGCTGATGCGGTGTGCAGGTTCTGGTGGGCAGGCGATGGGCTCAGGCTCTGATGGGCATGCGATGGGCTCTGGTGTTAGCGTGCAGGTGATGGGCTCAGGGGCTGGCGGGCTTGGCACTGGCTGGATTGGGAGATCTTCGACGAGGTATGTGGATCCACACGCCCACAGTGTGTGATCCACAAACGCCAAAAAGGACATATTGAGGTCCTTCACCAGAATTATCTGGGCTAGTGGGTCTTTCAGTCCACCCCAGAAACTCCTAGTCAGCTCTTCCTCATCCATCGTCACATCATCATAGAGACTTAGGTAACGCCCCGCATACTCCTCAAGAGAGAGCTCATTTTGAAAGAGGATTGGGATTTCAAAGGGGCTCACCACCTTGCTTTTCCTCCTTCGGCCCATTTTCATTCCGCTTTCTTCTTTTGTAAGGTCGATCGTTCTGTCAGGGTTGGGTGCAGGTGACCGAAGACGAGGACACGGAATTTCAAAGATAATAGTTTTTAATAACAAAAATGAAACTTTCCAAAATGAAACAAGAACAAAACTCCAGGACTTTCAGGGTTTACACACAACCATACATAGACGACGATCGACAAACACTGGGAGAAAACACAGGGCTTAAAAACACATGGAATGATTGAATGATTAACTGAACACAGGTGATAAAACTGAACACAAACGAGGAGCGGGAAAACTTAACAGGACTAAACCAAAAACCACACAAGACAGGGGAAAACAAGATCACAAAGGATAACTAAACACATCAAAACGTGACAATAATATGCATTTATTTTTACCTGATTTGCTCACCGACTCCCATATGAATCGTTTCGCGGGTCATTTTTCCAAACCCCGCCTTTGCGTGATGCTAATCTGCGGTGATATGTTAGCTACCATAGCCCAAAGGAGTGACACCGAGCCGACGGGGTGTCATTGGCTGTTGCGTGAAATCTTACCCAGATACAATAGTGGTATTTTCTGATTGGCTAACACGAACAACACCAGAGGAGACGCGCTTGATTCCTGCCAGTGAGAGCGGCGCGGCCAAAGTTTTGGGCGCTGCGGCATATTAAATATATTACAAATAGTTTTTCAGCGTGAGAAATACAATGTGTGGCGGGAGAGTGTGACAAAAGACCAAAATAAGTGACTGTCAAGCTCAATGCGTGAGACTTGAGAGCCCTGTGACAACTCCATTAACAACGACAAACACTTCACATATTTCAATTCAATTGACATTGAAGACCTAGAAGCTGCGCTGTGCGTACACAACACACAAAATAATTATTGAGCATGATACATAAAACATAAAAGCAACAATTAATATTAATAATAGCCTACTTACAGGTTGTGATTCGGAGAAGGAAGCTGATCCAAATAAACTCGGTACTGAACTTTCCTTCAGTATCAGCCGGCTCGCAAATCCATACTTTATAGCATTTAGGTTTGTAAAGCAATCATCTTCAAAATGACGCGAACACAGAACAAGGTTCGGCTATACTTCTGTGGTATAGTTGTATATATGAACTGTAGCCACATAGTCTTGCTAAATGCTCCTCACTGGGCAGATGAAAAAAGTTTGCTTTTGCGTCGCACTTCAAAACACAGCAGCGTCTCGTCAACATGATTCCCTGGCGTCTCTGAACGCAATAAGTGGGCGTATCTTATTCAAATAACTTGTACAAGTGACGTCATAAATTTAGAGGAAAAGCATCGTTCGTCTATCGATTCATATCAGCGACTCAGAGTCGACTCTTACTTTTGAGAGACAATAACTTTGTATACGGTGAACTTTCATGTTTAAAACTTTGCAGGATGTTTTTGTTCACTTAGATCTATGTTACACACTACATGAAGGGCAATTTTCAAAAATCCATAATAGGTACCCTTTAAAACATATGAGAAAATAAACTGTTAAATTTCTACTTTTTTATGTGTCCACATACAATCGAAATAAAATATTGTGCTTTTGTAAAATAAAGAAAATAAACAGGGTGTGCGTTCTGCCTCCCCTTCTCTGTGAACTTTTTTTCTGGAGCACGTCTCTAAACTTAAACAGAACTCAGCTAATACTATTCACCCAGCCATAAGCAATATATCTTTTAAATCATTTGAGGTTTGTACTTTTAAATGATCCGATTCAAAACTAAAATAAATATTCTCCGTTTATGTCATCTATATAAAAAGAGAGACGTGTCAGCCATTCTAATTATCTTTCTCTCAGCTCATTATTCTGGTAATGTGACACGCCCACGGAGAGCATGCGCTATTCAAACGCAAATATGTGAAGCAACACATTGAGACGCGTTAACGCCCATATAAACTCTGTAAACACACTATAATTTTTTAGTCAGATTAAGATTCGTCTTGCGCGGCTATGAGGAATAATCCTGGGACATTTACCACAGAACAAGTGCTGGTTTATTTTCACTTCGAGGAGGAGCAACAGATTCAGCTGAGAAGTGTGTAAGTGTTTTATGCTTGTGCTTTGTTCTAATCGCGATATAGAATAGTGTTAGTGTCTGTAAACGGAAAAATAGCATACTGTTTAAATGTGAATCATGTTTCTCTGTGTGTGTGTGGTGTGTGTGTGTGTGTGTGTGTGTGTGTGTGTGTGTGTGTGTGTGTGTGTGTGTGTGTGTGTGTGTGTGTGTGTGTGTGTGTGTGTGTGTGTGTGTGTGTGCAGGGTTCCATATGCGCCCATTTTTTGAGAATGTGCGAGTTAAAAATGTATGTGGTCGCACTCGTGCGAGTGGACGCTCGCGCAACAGAACGTCGTTGTATCAGCAGCTGCTGCAGTCCGTAACGTAACTTATGTTCAATCATCATACAATACATTACAATACAATACATCATGAATCCATTTTCCAAACCGTGTTTTTGACTTATCCCGAATCACTACGGTACGCCTATAATAAGTGTTTATATTCGGACTATTTTATCCCGGGCTCGGCTCGGTTGCGGAGTTGCCCAGTGCCTGTGTGACTCGCCATTGACATTAACGGAGAGAAGTAGCTCCGGCTACAGTGTTCTTCCGCAAGACACGTGCAGTTTATTTATTGACGAACGTAGACGTCACGCGCATTGCACACTGATGGTGAAACGCGCCAATTACGAATTCACGAAGTAAAGGCATATAAAATGAAAAGGTCTCACGAAACACCGTGCCCCTTCCTACGTCTTCTCAGCGGTTAGATGAGACTAATCGCTCGACAGAGGAAAAGGAAAAGATTATAAAATCCAGAAGGTAAGAAGGAGTGTGAGATTTCTGATTCAACTATAAACTTTGATAACGAAAAATCTGTATCAGCGTATTATAATACTCTAATCTTTTAAAATACAATGCATACATTTGAATGTTTAATGATTTTCTAAGATAGAAAGATGATGCTGATAGAAAGATGATAATAGACAGACAGATAGAATATGATTCAAATGTAAATAAATAGATTGTATATAATTCAAATGTAGAATGCTTAAAATTACAGAATAAAATTACTGTCCAAAATCCATGAAAATCCTGAAATTTGGAAATTTGTGATTTTATTAGGGGTGTAACAATATATCGCACCACAATATATCGCAATACAAAACTGCAACATTACGTATCGTGGATAGTTCCCCCGCCCCAAAAAAGTTACTGTGTGAGAAAAAAAATCATGTTTTCATAGTTTTAGTGTCAGTACTACATTACAATAATGCAATAGGGGAATATTTGTCCTGATAATACCAAATGTCTTATGTTACCTGACCAGAAAAAAGTGTCCAATATTATTTTAAATATATCTAGTCAGTGAAAAAGTGCCAGAATATTCGTCTAAAATAATTCTGTTTTTTCAGCTTCAGATTCATGAATATAGTTATTCTGGTGTCTCTATTGTCTTTGGGTTAAAAGCACAGAGTCCAAGCCTATTCATTTAAACCCACAATGTAATATCAAAATGTAACATTTTAATCAACAGTACATTTTTTGATAACCTTTTATCATATGTCTTGGAGTATCGCAATAATATCGTATCGTGAGTTCAGTATCGTGATATGTATCGAATCGTGACATGAGGGTATCGTTCAGGGACGTGTACAGACATTTTGAGGGGCAGGGGCTCAAGTGAAAAAAAGGGCACTTCTCATAATTACGTTTTTTTTTTTTTTTTACTTTTTTTAAACCAAAAAGTACATATATTAACAACTCCTTTGAGCGTACACAACTCCTTTTTAAAGCTACACTGTGTAACATTTTTAGTTTATTCATTGCTAAAAACACTTAGTTCTTTCAAAAATATATGTGCTCATTAATGTATATTTACTTCGTTCAAGTAATAAAGTATTCCCGTGAGTGTATAATATGCAATTAAAAATACATACGGGTGAGGGGTTCCTATGTCGGTCGCCATGTTGCCCCTCCATCTTGAAAGTACATTAGCCAAAGAGGGACAATTCAAGCTTCGCCTTTCGCGTTTTAACACTCGATGGCACCGTGTCGAATGTGAAGAAGGGGATTGCTTGAGACTGGACTACATTGGCCACCGTAGGAGTTAAAACGGAATCGGAATTGAGAGGAACAGAAAATAATATTCACTGGATGGTCATATACCTTTTCACCATTAGAGGGTGCTAAATATCACACAGTGTAGCTTTAAAAAAATTATGTAAAAAGTTAATTAATTTTATCTTCCTCAAACTCACGCAATTGTTTCATTTTCAAAAGATGTCTACAAAATAATCAGTTCACAAAGAAACGTCTCGGTTACTGATGTAACCCTCGTTCCCCGAAGGAGGGAACGGGAGACGTGACGACGTTAGGGGATCACTTCAGGGAGCCCTATCAACTTCGAGTGTCTACAGAACAAGCCAATGAACGTTGGCGTGCGTGAAACGCGTCACGCGCCCCGCCCCGCAGCGCGGGTATAAACAGGAAGCGGACGCACGCACTCATTGTTTTTCGCTGAGGAGCCGAGATAGAGACGGCCGTACAGCGATGGTCAGCAACTGTGGCGGCGGGACGTCACGTCTCCCGTTCCCTCCTTCGGGGAACGAGGGTTACATCAGTAACCGAGACGTTCCCCTTCAGTCGCTCACGTTCGACGTGACGACGTTAGGGGATCCCATGGAAAACGCCATCGGTTGCTGCCACATCCAGCGCCCTACGCAATACTCTCAGACCCCCAACTGCTGCGGCGGAAGATCTGCGTAGAGGGAGTTCAACTGCTGTTCCATATACCCACACCGTGAACTCTTGGATAACACTGGGAAAGCGTGCCTTTCCAGGGGAGAGGGACGCTGCGGAAGCCACATCCTGCCCGAAGGGAGGTAACATGTGGAGGATACACATATGGACTGGCCAGAGGGCAGTGCGACATATGGAATGTCACTGGGGTGGCTCCAGCCTGAGAAGGGGGAGGCTACACCAGACAGTGACGGCAGAGCGGACTCTGCCAAGGGAAAGACACGGGCTCACCGCAGGGAGCTGGTCGTGGAAGAATACTCATATGGGATCGCCGCAGGAATCACCACATATGGAACCCAGCCTAGCACAAGTTACACAGGCATACGAGCACTAGGCCTGGCGTCGGACGCTCCGCAACGTCCGACTGCCGGAGGGGTGCGGAGGAACTCACAGGGTTCGCCAGAGTGGGGAACTCGACTGGAGCAAAAAAGCGCACGTATCCGCTCCATGTGGAGGGGAGTGGTGCAGCAAGCCGACACAAGAGCGGAAACTTCGGTGTTACCGGCTGGTTGAAGCGAGCACACAGGAAGAAACCGGCTCAACACGTAGGCTATAAAGTCTAGCGAACGTGTTAGGTGTCGCCCAGCCCGCAGCTCTACAGATATCTGTCAGCGAGGCGCCGTGTGCCAGCGCCCAAGAAGAAGCGACACCCCTAGTGGAGTGGGCTCTCAACCCGGGCGGGCAAGGCACGCCTTGGGCTTCGTAAGCCAAAGCGATGGCATCCACTATCCAGTGGGCCAGCCTCTGCTTGGAGACAGCCTTTCCCTTCTGCTGGCCTCCGTAACAGACGAAGAGCTGATCTGAGGTCCTGAGGCTTTGCGTTCTGTCCACGTTCAGACGCAGAGCGCGGACGGGACAGAGAAAAGCCAGGGCTGGGTCGGCCCCTCCGAAGGCAGCGCTTGCAGGTTCACCACCTGGTCTCGGAAGGGAGTGGTAGGAACCTTGGGCACGTATCCGGGCCGGGGTCTCAGGATCACATGAGAGTTAGCCGGGCCGAATTCCAGGCACGATTCGTCGACCGAAAATGCATGCAGGTCCCCTACCCTCTTGATGGAGGCCAATGCAACCAGGAGTACTGTTTTAAAGGACAGAATTTTTAACTCAGCTGACTGCAAAGGCTCAAAGGGTGGTCTCTGAAGTGCCGAAAGGACCAGAGACAAGTCCCAAGAGGGTATAGAGAGTGGGCGAGGAGGATTTAGTCTCCTTGCTCCCCTCAGGAACCTGACGATCAGGTCATGCTTTCCCAACGACTTACCTTCAACTGCATCGTGATGTGCGGCAACGGCGGCAACATACACTTTAAGGGTGGAGGGAGACAGCCTTCGCTCCAACCCGTCCTGCAGGAAGGAAAGCACGGTTCTGACCGAGCAAGTTCGGGGGTTCTCCTCGTGAGAAGAACACCATTCAACGAATAGGTTCCACTTCAACGCATAGAGGCGCCTCGTAGAGGGGGCTCTAGCTGAAGTGATGGTGTCAACTACCGCTGGGGGTAGGTCACCTAGAACCTCCGCGTCCCGTCCAGGGACCAGACATGGAGTTTCCAGAGGTCCGGACGCGGGTGCCAGAGGGTGCCCCGTCTCTGAGAGAGCAGGTCCTCTCTCAGAGGAATGGGCCAGGGAGGGGCTGTCGCGAGGAGCACTAGTTCGGGGAACCAGGTCCGGTTGGGCCAATACGGCGCAACTAACACGACCTGCTCCTCGTCATCCCTGACTTTGCACAAGGTCTGTGCAAGAAGGCTCACTGGGGGAAACGCATACTTGCGTAGGCCCGGGGGCCAGCTGTGTGCCAGAGCATCCGTGCCGAGGGTCCCCTCGGTCAGGGAATAGAACAACTGGCAGTGAGACGTGTCCGGGGCGGCAAACAGATCTACCTGTGCGGTCCCGAAGCGCCTGAAAATCAGCTGGACCACCTGGGGATGGAGTCGCCATTCTCCCGGTAGCACCTGCTGCCGTGAGAGCTCGTCGGCTGCACGGTTGAGCAGGCCAGGAATATAAATGGCACGAAGCGACCTCAGATGCTTCTGACTCCAAAGGAGGAGATGGCGGGCGAGTTGTGACATGCGGCGGGAGCGTAGACCACCCTGACGGTTGATGTACGCAACGGTCGCAGTGCTGTCCGTACGGACTAGAGGTGTGAACCTATACTGGTCTCACGGTTCGGTTCGATTACGATTATCATGTCATCGATTCGGTTCAATTCGATTATCGCGATGCATTGCGATGCACCGCATCCTTAATTTTCAATTTTACTTCAAAAGTGATGTATGCGTGCTCGCGCGTGTGCGTGAGTGTTCGCCTGTTCAGGAAGTCCCAGTGACAACAACAGAGACATTCCAGTTTAAGTTTCATGGGACTAAAGCCTGTTAATGCCATTAAGAAAATTAAATTCTTTCAAAATAATTTTGTTTTAAAGAAATGTTCATTAAAAGCAGCGCTCATTCATCAGTGTATGTTACCCTGGAGATGCGCGCATCAACCGTCACCGAGTCCGCTGTTGAAGACGATCATCCATAATCACGCGAAATAACACAGAATAAGTGTAATTTGACCATCGGGTGCGGAAGGGTTGCCATCTGTCCCGGTTTGTCCCGATTCCCGGGACACTGAACGTCCCGGTTTTCGAGAGGCTACGTGAATGTATGTTCAAACCGTGTACCGCGTGCACGGAGAGAGCGAGACCTTGCGTGTGTGTGCGTGTGTGCCTCAAGAAGCGCATGTAACTTGCATGCTCATATGTAAGAATGTTTAATTACTCGCACTCGCGTCTCGTCTCCCTCTGCCAGCAGTGTTTGCTACCGCGACAAAGCACATGCGCGTTAAATGGCGTCAGAAAAGCGTCAGTACATTATAACCGGTTATGGTCTATTACTGAACCGAAACCGAATCGTCCTCGTCTGCATCGCGGTGCATCGAAGAAACGATTAATTTTGACACCCCTAGTACGGACCAGTACATGCTTGCCTGGAAGCGGCGTTTCGAAGCGGCCCAATGCAAGATGTACTGCTAACAACTCGAGGCAATTGATGTGCCAATGCAGTTGAGGCCCCGTCCACAGACCTGAAGCTGCATGCCCGTTGTACGTGGCCCCCCAGCCGGTGGCAGAGGCATCCGTGGTGACCACAGAGTGCCTGGACACTTGTTCTAGGGGAACACCTGCCCGCAGGAACGAATGGTCTGACCACAAGCTGAGAGTTTGGCGACAGTGCGGAGTCACTTGGACCCGGCACGAGCCGCTCTGCCACGCCCATCTTGGGACTCGACCGTGGAGCCAGTGTTGGAGCGGCCTCATATGAAGCAATCCGAGCGGCGTACCGCGGCTGCAGATGCCATATGCCCCAGGAGCCTCTGAAACAGTTTCAGTGGAGCCGCTGTTCTGCGTCTGAGCGTGCTCACGCAGTTCAACACTGACTGGACGCGGGCCTTGGTGAGGCGCGCTGTCATGTTGATCGAGTCCAACTCCACACTGGGAAAAGAGATCCTCTGCCCGGGGGTGAGTTTGCTCTTTTCCCAGTTGACCCGAAGCCCTATGGCTGAGGTGACTGAGCACCATGTCCCTGTGTTCGCACAACTGCTCTCTCGACTGGGCGAGAATAAGCCAGTTGTGACAGGGCCAGCCCGAAGGGTAAGACTTTGTACTGATATGCCCGTCCCTCGAACGCAAAGCGAAGAAACGGTCTGTGTCAAGGGAGAATCGAGACATGAAAGTACGCGTCCTTCAGGTCGATCGCTGCAAACCAATCTTGGGGACGGATGCATTTGTAAATGCGTTTCTGCGTAAGCATCTTGAACGGGCAGTCTGTTGAAGGGACCGGTTCAAGATACGCAGGTCCAAGATTGGCCGTAACCCACCGCCTTTCTTGGGTACAATGAAGTACGGGCTGTAGAGGCCGGTCTTCATATCGGCTGGAGGGACCGGCTCGATCGCGTCCTTCGCCAGTAGGACTGCGATCTCAGCCCTGAGCACAGGGGCACTGTCCGCCAGAACACGGGTGAACAGAACACCCCTGAATACAGGGGGACGCCGGGCGAACTGAATCGCATAGCCGAGTCTGACAGTACGGATGAGCCAGCGAGACGGGCTGGGAAGCGCTAGCCAGGCTCCCAGACACCGCGCAAGCGGAATCAACGGCACCACAGACATACCCGGGGTGGGGCAGCGCGGCGGAATGCAGGGACCCGACTCGGACGGCATAGCGGCCCGGAGTGGGGTCTGAGTGTGTGGTGCAACACGTACCTGCTTCCGTCGAATGGCAGAGTGAGTGTGCGGAAGCGTCAGTGCGTCCAGAACACAGCCACTGCTGCTCGCTGGCGAAGAAGAGGGGCTCGAGGGTGACAAGGCATAGCGTCGTCGACCGCCAAGCGCGCCCTCTTGGGACCCAGAGGTTCAGAATTGCTCTTTAGTTGAAAATGAGGGTACCACTGGCCCGTGGGTCAGTGGCGGAACAGAAAAGGAAACAAGATTCTCCACCCGGCCCTCCACCGGGGGAAGGAGCGGTGCCTTCACCACCTCCTGAAGAGCAACTTGATTCACTCTGGGTCGCCCGTCTCAGGGTCGTTAGAACCTGCGCTTGCCTCCTGGTTTGGCAGCGGGCTGGACGGGCATGGTCAACTTCCTGCGGCCTGCCCCACGCCGAGGCCTGGATGGTGGCTGCTGCTGCTAAGGCTTAGCGGGAGCGGAGGACGCCGCAGGAGGTCGACCTCGGCGACGAGCGGACGGAGGAGCTGCGGCCGGCGGACGGAGGGAGCAGCAGCGGTCCGCAGGGGCAGGATGTGTCGGATGGCCTCCGTCTGCTTCTGGGCGGCTGAGAACTGTTGGGCGAAGCTCTCGACCGCGTCGCCGAATAACCCAACCTGGGAAGAGGGGCATCCAGGAACCGACATTTATCGGTGTCCCTCATATCCGCGAGGTTGAGCCAGAGGTGGCGCTCCTGGACCACCAAGGTGGACATCGCCTGACCGACTGAACATGCAGTTTCCTTCGTCGCTCGGAGAGCGAGGTCGGTTGCCACACGGAGCTCCCGGAGGAGCTCTGGGTCAGAACCACCCTCGTTCATGTCAATGAGCGCCTGGGCCTGAAGGACCTGTAGAAGCGCTATGGCATGGAGGGCAGAAGCAGCCTGTCCACAGGCTCTGCAGCCTTGGACGGGAGGCGTGGATTGCCCCGCCAGGAGGAAGCGGACGCCGGACACAATTGCATCGAGACGGCACGCTCCACCGGGGGAACATCCACATACCCCTTAGCCGCCCCGCCGTCGAGGGTGGTGAGGAGGGAGGAGCCACTAGGACAGCTTCTGGCACTATACGGCGCCTTCCACGTCCTAGTAAGCTCCTAATGCACTTCCAGAAAGAATGGCACTGGGGCGGAGCGCTGAGAACCAGCACGGCCCGCCCCGAGATACCAATCGTCCAACCGAGAAGGCTCGGGACGTGGTGGAGGGTTCCACACAAGCCCGACCCTCTCGGCGGCCCGGGAAAGCATAGCCGCCCATTCTGGATCTGACTCGGGCAACGCCACACTCCCAGAGAGGGGTAACGCAGCCGAATCCTCATCTCCAGAGGACTGAGCTCCCCCTCCGATGCTGCGATCGACATCTGATCGTCAGGTGGGGCCCCAAAGGACACGGCTGGCCGACAACGAGAGGGGCCAGTGCGTTCGTTTGGGGGCTCCAGCGCTTGAGAGGCGTGAGGGGCCCACGGAGATTGCCTCGGCGGGGAAGCCCTCACGGTAATCCTCAGATCACCCTGACCATGCGCAAAAGTAGGTCCATTCTGAGGTCCAGAATAAACACTAGATCTGGGCATAGGCGAGGGGACTGCACCTCCCTTGAGGTAAGCGAGTCTTGATCTAAGCGCTGCCATAGTCATATTCCCGCAATGAGAACATGAACTATTCACAAAAGCTGCTTCAGCGTGCTGAATGCCCAAACACGAGAGGCAACAATTGTGGCCGTCTGCTGGCGCCAGGGAACAACCGCACCCAGAAACGCACAAGCGGAATGTCATCCTGAAAAGGACGCAGCGTCACGCTTGTGTTGCTCTTTTAGTTGAAAACAAAAAATATAAAGAGAAAAAATAACTCTCTCAGTGCTGAAGCACCCAGGGATAGCCGCGGTGTAATCGGGGTACACACTCACGAGAGGAACGCCCACCGAGACCGACACATACAGACACACACACACACAAGCAATGCTGTGAAAACAGCAGTTGTGAGCTGTAATGCTCGCGGCCACCGCTGATCGCGCCGTCACACCAGCACTGGAACAGAGTATTCTCTTTGAAGTCTTCAACGATCGATGCAGCAGTCTGCAGAAACTCAGAGTCAAAACGAAAGCTCGGCTCCGAAGCGAAAGACAATGAGTGCGTGCCTCCGCTTCCTGTTTATACCCGCGCTGCGGGGCGGGGCGCGTGACGCGTTTCACGCACGCCAACGTTCATTGGCTTGTTCTGTAGACACTCGAAGTTGATAGGGCTCCCTGAAGTGATCCCCTAACGTCGTCACGTCGAACGTGAGCGACTGAAGGGGAACCATGGTCTCCTTAGTATTCAATTTTTTAAAAACATTTATTTGGCTTCAAAAAATAAATAAGCTTTTAATTTAAGTGAACTTCAAACAATCCTCACATAAACCCATAATAAATGTCATAGGCCTATTTAGGCTACCTGTGCCCTTCCTGTCTAACAGGTAGCTCATATACAGAAACAGAATAAAGTTATAAGACATACTGCGCTGCATAAATTATAAATTATATATAGACTAATCATTATTAAAGCTACGCAAGTTATTTAGTCAAGAGCAGTGGGTAATTTTTCTCTGTTCCTTTTGTTCTTTGATTAACTTTACAGACAGAAAGTTTAAGACCAGCGGTGCAGAGCCAGAGACGCGGATCTCACACGCGCCTCATTCTCTCACGACAACTCTTTATGTCCATCATAAGACTGCTCTTATGTTGTGAAGATACTTGACAAACTACATTTTGGCATAATTGTGTGTGTTATTGTTCGTTCAAGCGCGAAAGAGAACTATATTCTGGCGCGCGGTCTGTACATGCGCACGATACTGGCGCGCGTCTTCACAGTGAGGACATTCACATGAGAAGAGAGAGAGAGAGGGAGCGCTTTAGAACTCCTGACCTGATATCACTATTCAATAAATATATTTGTTTGACAGGGAAGCTGTGCGCAAACAGGATATATATTATTTTTCCAAAAAAAAAAAAAAAGTGCCCCCAAAAAAGGGCACTTTCTCTCCAGGAATAAAAAGGGCAGGTGCTCAAGCCCCTTTTGATGTCTATGTGTGCACGTGCCTGGTATCGTTACACCCCTAGTTTTTATATAATATATTACAGGTATTTATTCTGCAACCCAGAAAGTCTTTGCTAGCCTTGGTCCATTAAGACCACTATTCATAAGCATGCATTGATTAATCCCATGGCATGTAGCAAAAAAAAAAAAGAAAAAAAAAAGGTGCGACCAAATCGTATGCTGGTGTGACCAACTGAGAAAGTTGGTAGCACCAGTGCGACCAGTGGAAAAGTTAGTCTGGAGCCCTGGTGTGTGTGTGTGTGTGTGAGTGAGTGAATTCACAGATACGCACTGTTACAGACGAAATAAAAGACAACATTTCGTTGACTAGTTTTGGATAAAGTTTTTAAAATAGACATCAAATAAGCTTTTGTTAGGAGTTTCTGCTCATATGTTAAATATATAGTATGTTTTGTCAATAAACTAATCAACTAAGATGTTATAGTGTTTGTTCCCATGCAAGCTATATCAAAATAATGAATCCTCAACTTTGATATATGTATGATCAAACTAAGACATTTATGGAAAAAGACAATTTTCTTTTCAAGGTGTTTCCAACTCTAACTTTGAACTATGTATGCGTGTGTGTATGTGTGTGTGTATGTATGTATGTATGTATGTATGTATGTATATATATATATATATAATATATATATATATATATATATATATATATATATATATATATATATATATATATATATATATATATTGTTCTTGCATTCTTTGGGGTCCTTGCATTCTTTCTCACACCTGAATGAAAGGTTCATTAGTATGCAGGTCTTTTGTCTTCTCAGGTGTGAACCAACTAATTATTCACAAGGGGGTTGGGCAGTTGACGCCTATTCGCATATTGCCTTGGCAAACAAAACATTTTTTTTCACAATTTTAATCAATCTATTGTGTTATGTGAATGATTAGGCAGGATGATTTTCACATCATTTTGAAGCCAGAACTCGAAGCGACAACATCCATTAGTCAAAAGTCTTGTGGACACATATTTAGTATGTGTTTTGTGGTCTTATTTCAGCAACTTTCATTTTTATTTTTTTCAATAACCACTCATAAACATTATTCTCTTAAAAATACAAACATGTACATACATTTTGCTCACATATTATGGTAGCCCCGTTTGTGCTATATAGATTGAATTTACTAGCCTTCACTTTGCTTCGTACACAGAGTCTGGAATAGCATAATAGAGAAGTGTTTTCTCTCTCGCTAGGGGTCGCTTGTCTGAAGTTTAAAATCATTGGTTACCCGTAAGCCAATCAGATTTTTTATGTCAAGTATCAAGTTTTTTTATGACGTATGTTATGCGCCGACACAGCCACATCGAACCACAGACATCACCATCGAACTCAAATCTATGATTGAACTTCCACTGTAAACCTGCTGTAAACACTTGATGATGCGAGCGAAATACACTCTTCTTGTTCTGGCTTTAGTTTGAAAAACCCCGGAATGTTCTCCATAACAGAGCGAATTGCATCCCGTGTCTCATTTCCCATTTCCGCGGTCGTTTCGGTTTTCGATTTCTCTAACCTACAATGTAAAACTCAGTGCTAAGCGTCTACGTCACGGCTCTCAGCCCGCCCTCTGTTCGTTGATTGGCCGGCTGTTTTCAGGCCGGAGGAAAACTGAAAGATAGGCTGCTATCTCAGACTGACTACAGGAGCGAAATGAAATTAGCGGAAGTTGGAAGTCTGACGTAGTCAGGCTATGAATTTACACCTTTGCCATTAACATGTTTATAAATAACTGAAAAAAGCACAAATGTCAGTGCATGTCAAAACATCCCAAGGGCCCCAAAAACACCTTGGTCCCCAGAGGGTTAACTGACATTATTAAATTGAGTTTTATTTCATGTCTTCTTGTGCTCTAACGGACAAATTCACACAAACATATGTCAAAATGCCCATCTGTCACGGAGTGCGCTGCTACACCTCTCTGTGGTCTTACTCGCTCCCGTTCTCCTGAGTTCGAGAACTGCAATTCCCATCACTCCCCCCTGCTCCCATTAGGTTCCATCCCTGCCTGGTTTCCCTCATCACTGTTATCACCATCACCTGCGAACCATTATCTACCCTTTATCGAGACTACTCCGTCCATTGTCCCCTTGCAAAGTCTTGTTTTGCCACGCAGTCATTTCCAAGCGTTTCCCTGGAGTTTCTCCATTCTCTGGACCTTAGATCTTTGCCTGGACTCTGGAATCTATTAATCTACTTTCGCCGCCTGCCTCAACCCGTGCCTGTGTATCTCTACGTATTATGGATTGTACCCTCTTTATATGCCTTCCTGAGTTTTATGTTTATCTTCCCCTGTTTCATTACATGTGTTAAAAAAATACTGCAGATGGATCCGACTGCTTCCGCCTCTTTATCACCGAAGACTTAGCCTAGAAATCTAGACGCACCCTAGCAGCAGCAAAAATTATTTTGCAGCAAAGTGTGGTCTAGCAGCTCTCCATAGACTTTTGAGCTGGAAAAAACAAAAACTGGTCAGGCCAATCACATCGTGTATAGAGTCGGCGGGCGGGCTTAACATAATGACGACAGAGTTGTGACGGTTCACTACATGAAAACAAAGAATGGCTGCTGCTGGCGAACAGCTGTCTTTCGATTTGGCTTTGGCCGCGACTTTGCATGATTTGAAGTTAAGCTTTTCTTTGAAACAAGAACAAAGAACGGCACTTGAGTCATTTTTAAAAAAAAAACAAGATGTGTTCGGAGTTTTGCCGACTGGATACGGTAAAAGTCTGATATACCGTCACCTTCTTCGTTGCTCTGGTTGGTTGTAGCGCTATCCAATTGCGCGTAGAGAGAATTTGAAAGACAACCGTTTATCCCGCCCCTCGGATTGAGGTATGCCAATTGTGAGTTCCCAGACCTACAGAACATGGCCACTAATCAGGCTCAAGCCCCCGCTGCACCTGCTCCTTCGCAACCTAGTGTGAGTACAGCTTCAAACAATCCCAGATTATCATTACCCGAAAAGTTAAAAGGGGTCATGACATGGTTTTTTGTTTTGTTTTATTATGTTCCCTTAGGTGCAATTATAGTATTACTATAGTTTTTTGTACAAAAAAAACTTAAAAAATGTAGTGATTTATGACATTTTCCCACCCTGTTTCTCACCTCTGATTCAAACAGTCTGTTTTGGGGTGTTTCCCCTTTAAGAGTTCAGTGTTAACGCCTATACTGTTATGATTGGCTAACGTCAGTGCTGCTTATGCATAAATTATTAACGTTAATCATTTTGTATCACACGTAAACTACACAATGCTCCACCACGTGAAACTTCGGTCTTCCAATCTTTTACCATTGTATCAATTCTCAATTGATTTTGATTAATATGCGCGAGGGAGGAAGAGAGAGAGAGCAAGACAGTTTGAAGGCGCGCACGTGGCCGGTGTAGCAGTCGATTCTGTTCCCTTCAGGAATTCCTGTTCCCTTTACGCAATCATACTACAAATCGTGCGTAGTTGCCGCTTTACCATCAGGTTACCATACGTACCATCAGAAATGAATACGACAAGAAGCACAACTGGATGTACGCGAAGCCAAAAGGTTAAAAAAGTATTATTTTTTAATAAAAAAAAGTTATTATTATAAGCGAGTTTTTCTTGCTCTGTCATTTCAATCTAGCTTATATTTATCTACGCTTTCCGTACTTCCAGTTGTGCTTTGATGCATCTGCTACGCATGCGCAGACATGCTTCTTTGAGGGGAACACAAATTCCTGTAGGGAACAGAATCGACTGCTACACCGGAGCTCGCTCGCTCTCTGCTCTTTCAGTAACATGCCCTGTCACACTGATCTCACTCACCTCAAATAAAGCTTTGGCGGGCTGCATATGCTGCAAATAAACTGCATCCGACTGCTTTCCCTGACGTCTGGATCGTTCAGCAGCATTCAAACATGTTGTTTGTCCACAGCAGGAACCGCACATCATCGCAGTCATCTTGTAAACAGACCCACTCGCTGCACGTCAACGCATGCGAGGATGCGAAATGAGGCGTAGTTGTCTTGTGCTGGAGGCGGTCATATGCAAACGACTGGTAAGTCACTTCGCACCGCGACGTCACTTCTTACCATGGATCCAGAACGAGCTGTATTTAGAGCTTGATTAAATAAATGCTTCGTTTATAATGAGGAGGACATCTTAAGCTATGAAACTTGCAGGAAGTTTTAATAGTACATAGATCTCTTATATACTAAAAGATCAAGGCAAATTTGGTTTCTCATGTCATGACCCCTTTAATGGCTCATCCACTGCCTGTAAAGGATTTTTATTGCAGTGTGACCTGTATATCAACCAGCAGACACAGTCTTACCCCACCGAAGAGAGCCTTGTTTCGTTCGTCTGCTCGTTACTCACCGGAAAGGCGTTGGAATTGGCTACTGTACTCTGGTCGGGAGGTCAGCTTTCGTTTCCCTCTTATAATGTGTTTATTACCCAATTCAGAGAGGTGTTCGAACATCCCGCAGGTGGAAAAGACCCCGGAGAACTTCTTCTCTCATTACATCAAGGGAGCAGATTACACGCTCTCCTTCCGGACACTTGCTGCTCAAACAGGCTGGACAGATGAACCACTCAAGCTTCTGTACCAAAGGGGTCTTAATGCGGATCTACAGCGAGATCTGGCGTGTCGCGACGATGGGAAATCCCTTGGAGAGATCATGGAGCTCGCCATTCGTCTCGACAATCTCATCCGCTCTCGACGCGGACATTTCAAGTCCAGTTTCTTCGCAAATTTCTAGCTCGAACCTATGCAGATCAGCTACACACGCCTCACCACCGCAGAGCTTAACCCCTTACCTGTCGCCCCCCTTTTTGACAATCGAGTGCAAAATGACATACCCATAATAAAATGGTTGTTGCTAATGAGTCCTTCTGGCTACACACAAAACCAAGGTATCATTTAAAAGCTGACACTTGACAGTTTACTATGAAATACTAAGAATTGCTCTAGCAATTACTAATAGAAAGATAAAGAAGCTCAAAAACAATGGAAAAAAATATATTTTTGTATAATAAATTTTTATGAAAAAGAAAATTGCTTAAGGCAAATATGTACGGGCCTGGAAACACAAGCAATCTAAAGCCATAGTTCTTAACCTGTTAAGCTTCAACCCCAATTTTGAAAAATCCCCAGAAATGGCATACCCAAACTGAAACAGATACAGTTCATGAACCATTTGTTCTAAAAGCACAAGTATGATCTCATTTGAAAGCTGACACCTGGCAGTTTATTGCAAATGTAGAATTAATTATTGTCATAATGAAAAATAAATGTTATAAATAGCTTCAAGGTTTTGTCAAGTTATTAGAAATTTATTTTTATGAAATATTTTCATGAAAATAAAATTGAAGTTGGCCCTGTAGCAATCTAGAAATGCACTGCAGCTAAAGCCACATGTCTGACCATGTTATATTTAAAATCTGAAGATGATATGTCTAAAACTCTTTATTTAGTTAAATGTTTTTCAAGATCATGTCAAACGACTTTATTTTGATTAGACTCTAAAAAGCAAACTGATGTTTATTGTCATCTTCTAAGCATCTATTCAGTCTGTTGTCTCTATTGTTTATGTGGTAGGCTATAGACGAGACTCATTCAGTGTCAGTCTCCCCTGCACACATTCACACCTCTCCAGCCTCTGGTTATTGCTCTAAATATGCTTTCTTTTGTCTGCATTATAATTACTAACGACTGGCTATTCACACTGTTTCAACCCCTAATCTCTTTTAGGGAAAGTTCTCACCTTACATTTGAAACTATATAAAATGACCTTCTTGAAAAAAGAAACATTTCAGCAAGCAGTCCTATTTAGAAATATTCATAAATATAACAGCTAGGTAGCAGGTGCACCAAGGGCTAGCTAGCATGTTAGCTTAGCACACCATCAATACACGACAATTTATGAGATTGAAACCATGTTTGTGCTCTAAAACTTACTTTATAGCACAAGTCGAGTGTTTTAAATAACCTTATGTGCTCTGATTTGGCTTCAGATAAAAAAAAACGGACAGAAAATATACTATTTTATAGTATTCTTCACGATGATAAAGTCTATATCGATTAGCATTACATTTGATTAAATCGACACATTTGGGTAGATATTCAATAAATATGATTCCTGTCTATATAAATCTGATGTAAACCTATGAGAATCTATCAATATTTCTCCAAATCTGTACACGTTTGAGCTAAAAGCCCTGATGGACGTTGTTTTGTCAAGCTCTGTCGTGACGATCTCACTGGAGTTTTTTTCTGAATGGAAGCGGCTGACGCTCATAATTCATATCAAAGGTATCGACTCATTTTTTGATTACATAACTCCAAACAAAAATTAAGACATAACTGTCACTATAAGATTCTCAGAATACAATAGTGGTCAAATACTAAACCTTCAGTCTTATATCTTTTTAATGATGTATAGTTTGTCAAGGTAATAACATTGAATCTGATAGTAACTTTGAACGATTTAAAAAAAAAAAAAAAAACGCTCAGAGCGCCCTCGCTCTGGCGAAGGTTAACAGGTTAAAGTGTAAATTGCAGGTTAATTTTTTTACGAGATAATGCAATGTGCTTAAAGATAAGAACCGCCCACCATTGTTTTGTATGTTTTTTATACCAAAATGCTGAATATAATATGAAAAGTTGGTACTTTTTACAGTGGTTTTTAGCACTCCCGCTCCCTTCCGCTAAGCTGGGCGTGACGTCATAACATGGACTCCAAGCGGCAAGCGTCTAACGGCAAGCTTTCTTTTTAGATTCAGCAGCAGTGATGAATAAAAAAACTCAATTGTAAACATACTCGTGTGTGCTGGCTTCATGAGGACCGTGATCCTGCCTGAAATGAGATTGAGCTATTCGCAAAACAAACGGGCATGCGTCATAACTGTGACATTCTATACCTGCTGTTTCCATCCTATAACCACTAGAGGTTACCTGTTTACAATTGAGACTTTTTCACTGCGCACACAGTTACAGGTTACTTTGGACTACATTTCCCATACTCCATTGCTTTGATTATTTCCACACCTGTAGTCAATATCAGGGACTATAAATCACTGACACATGAGCTTTCTGGTGGCGGAGTATTGTTTAACTATTGTGAAACCTTGCTGAGTGTTCATTTCTGTGTCTGCCTGCTCGTTTTGTGACTCTTCTGTTTTGGATATCTCCCTGTCTGCTGCCTGCCTCTGATACCTCTGCTTTGCCTTCCGACTATGAGTGTTTCCTGCCTGTCCTGATCATCTGCTTGGTTTTGTACTACGTTTTGGCCCACTCTTCACGGTTGTTTCTGCTGGTTCTGACCTTTGCCTGTTCGTTCATGATTAAGTCTCTGCCTGTTTTGAACGCATTTCGCTGATTAAAAGCCTTGCACATGGATCCGTACGCCTCTTGTATCTGTCCCACCGTAACAATAACCAACCATAGACTGTAAAAAAAATACCAGGATGCTGCGTGAGGCACGTCAAATTTGCCGGTTGCGGGTCGAGCTGCTCCACTAAACTCCAAAACGCGTTCACCTCACGGCAGCACACCTCCACTGCTGATTCCATTGGGTGGCATAGCCCACACAAACACCTGTCTCTGTTTCTTTCTGACAATGAGCATCGCAAATTAGTAGCGTTTTAGCACAGGCAATATATCGCGTTCTGTCAGCAGATGCCAGCAAAAGCGCCATTGTGTCTGTGCATCTCTACAGTTCTGATTAGGACTAACGTTACTAACACCATGTAAGTAAATAATGTCTTCAGTCGTTGTCCCTCCTGGATATTCTACATGACGGCAAGATTTTGAAGACTTTGGATTGTTCCCTAATGTTATCCGGGTTAGCTCCAGGCTAACCTAGGATAGCTCTAGCTACTCACCAGGACACCTGACCAACCCTCCACTCATTTTCCACACACCAAGCATTAATTACTCTTTGAGGGCCATGATTTCTGGCAATTTCCTCCCCTCTCTCACGCCTGACTAGTTCAAAATTATAAGGCTGTGGTCCATCAAAGATTTGATGGTTTTCCACCTCCCCATTCTCCATAGTCAAGCCACAAACAGTGGTAATCTAGCAGAGTATAGGTTGCGGCTCCCTGTTATGACGTCATCACAGTTACGGTAAAAAACTTGGTAAAAAAAACACTACCTTTGAAGAAACCCCAATAAATGTTATTTTAACACATTTTAAGACAGACATGTTTAAATATATACTTATTGAGCACTTTATTTACACATTAATTGATTGTGGTGGTTAACCTGCAATTTACACTTTAACTGGCCTCAACCTACATCGGTGAAAGAGTTACAGCTCTTTCTGGGCTTTGCCAGCTTGTATCACAGGTTCATACGTAATTTCCGTCTCATCGTAGCTCCTCTCACATCCCTTCTCCAGGGAGGGGGAGGCGTTTCAGGTGGTCTCCGGAATGCACTGGCTGAAAGAGAGGTTCACCGCAGTGCCCATTCTCCATCACCCAGACCCAGAGAAGGAGTTTATCGTAGAGGTGGACGCTTCAAACATGGGAGTGGGTGCGATCTTGTCTCAACGCCATGGTAGTCCTGCCAAGATGTTCCCCTGTGCCTTCTACTCTCGCAAACTCAATTCGGTAGAATGCAACTATGATGTGGGCGACCGCAAACTCCTGGCCATGAAGGCAGCCTTGGAGGAGTGGAAGCACTGGTTGGAAGGGTGCGCGTCAACCATTCACCGTTCTCACTGACCACAGAAATCTGGAATATATCAGATCCGCCAAGTGTGCTTGTCAAGCTCACTGGTCTTTCTTCTATTCTAGATTTAATTTCAAGATCACCTACAGGCCGGGATCCAAGAACGGGAAGGCTGATGCTCTGTCCCGTCAGTTCGACAGTCCCTCCGAACCCCCCAAGCCACAACCCATTATTCCCTCAACACTGATTGTGGCACCCGTTCAATGGGACATCATTTCGGAGGTTACTGCATCTCAGCAAGAACACCCAGCTCTGTCCGAGTGCCCAGCGGATCGCCTCTTTGTTCCCCTTGAGCTCCGCAACCGGGTGCTTCAATGGGTTCACTTTACTCTCAGCGCTGGACACCCAGGTATCTTTGCTACCATCCAGGTACCAACCGCTTCTGCTGGCCTACAATTCAACCCGATGTCATTAAGTTCATCCATCAATGCACCATCTGTAACACAGTCAAATCATTCCACCTAAAGCCTGCCGGTCTTTTACAGCCAGTGCCTCAACGCCCATGGTCTCACATTGCTGTGGATTTTGTGACGGATCTGCCACAGTTACAAGGATTCACTACTGTCCTCTCAGTCGTGGATCGCTTCTCTAAGTCCTGCCATTTTATTCTGCTGGCGGGTCTGCCCACTGCCCTGCAGACAGCTGAAGCACTCCTCAATCAGGTATTCCGTCTCTTTGGTCTCCCCGCGGACATCATCTCCGACCGCGGTCCGCAGTTCACTTCCTGTGTCTGGAAAGAACTTAGTTCGAAGCTCAACATCAACGTCAGCCTCACTTCTGGATACAACTCTCAGGCCAACGGGCAAGTTGAATGTTTAAATTCCTGCGGACGTACTGCCATCAAAATCAGCAGGACTGGAGTCGCTTCCTGGTCTGGGCAGAGTATACCCAAAATTCTCTGTTGAAGCCTGCTGCTGGTCTAACACCCTTTCAGTGTGTTTTAAGTTTTCAACCTCCTCTCTTTCCGTGGGCTGGAGTGCCGTCTGACCTCCCAGCAATGGACGGGTGGCTTTGACGCAGCGAGGCTACTTGGGACAACGCCCATGTCCACTTGCAACATTCCATCCGCCACTACCAACTTCATACGGATCGGAGGAGGCGTGGGGGACTGTATCGACCCGGCCAGTGGGTGTGGCTGTCCACCCAAGATTTTCGTCTTCTGCTCCCAAGCAAGAAATGATCTCCTCGTTTCATCGGGCCATTCAAGATTCTGCATCAGATCACCCTCACTTTTCGTTTGACACTCCCAGCACATTACTGAATCTCACCCACTTTTCAGGTGTCTCTTTTCAGACCTGCTATTGCTCCCAGGAGGGAGGAGGTCCAGGAGGAGGTTGCTCCCGTGCAGGCCCCCCCCCCATTGATGTCGGCGACGAGGAGGCTTACCGGGTGTGAGGGTTACGGCCCACCGCGAACACCAAGAACGACCTGCTCCAAGACCCCGTGGAAGACCCTGTCGTCAGTTAGGCCCTAGTTTCCAGAGCCACTCGCAGAAGGGGGGCTCTGTCATTTAGCGCGCTGCTACACCTCTCTGTGGTCTTACTCGCTCCCTTTCTCATGAGTTCTGACTGCTTCCGCCTCTTCGTCACACCTTATAGTATCCTTGTGAAACATAGTCGGTTATGTCTTAAGTGAACGTATAGTTTAAACAGTTGAAAAGAAAGCTTTTGTGTAATAGTATGTTGGATACGTGCAGCTCTTAAAGTGACGGCAGCCTAATAAACCTGCTGTATTTATCCTCAGTGTTAATCTAACAACAAAAGACAGAGAAAATCACTTACTGCTCTTGGCTGGTTGGGCCCTGCTGGAGCAGCTCTCAATATTCACTGTGCTATTAAATTAAAGATAAAATATGATAGAGTAATAATATGAACAGTGAAAATAACAGTAGCTTAACAGTTGAATAGACATAATTAGGCAAGAAAATAGCTTAAATAAATATCTATTGGCTAAGCTAACTAATTTGATTCATATTCTTTTGGTTTCTCTGCCCAATATTTTAGAAAATTTAAAATGTAATGAAAATACAGGTAATCAGTACTCAGTATTGGCAAGTACTAAAATTAAAAATATCGACTCGTTCTGGAAAAAGTGGTATCGGTGCATCCCTAATCTTAACAAAAATAAGATGGACCATAAAAATTGCATGTTGTTTTTTTATTTAGTACTTCCCTGAATAAGCTATTTCACATAACAGGTGTTTACATATAAACCACAAGACGCATATACAAATGATATATACAAATATAAACTGAATATACTTTACAAATGACAAATTTCCCCACCCCCGCATGCAAGAAATGGAAACAAATCTACTGATAAAAATACACAATGACAATGACAATGAAAGTCTGACAATGATGGTCCCCTGTGCATTATGTATTATTTTACTGGCCATTAGTGGTGAATTGTTGTCTTTATAGATATATATCAACTGCCAGTCATTAGAGTATTAGAAGACTGTCTGATATCTGCTAAAACTATTTTGTTTCTTCCCCAAAAGACATTCTACTGACTAGGGCTGGGCGATAAAACGATAACGATAATTATCGCGATATAATTTTTCTCGATAAAACCATATCAAGAGGTCGATAAATGTTCGATAATGTGTATGCGCCAAAAGCGGAACGAAATGCATTTGAACCGCGCGCCACATGGAGCATTTATCCGCTCGGCTCAAAGTCCAAACGGCAGCTCAGCGCGAGCTCACTAGAGCAGACTCGTTTACTCTGATCGTCTCGCTCACGAGATCCAGTGAGAGTGAGAGGCGCTTGAGTTCAGCGAAGAACACAAATGTCCTGTTTAAAGGCAGATGAAACAGCGCTGACAAACAAGAGAAACACTGTGCGCAACGATCAGTCAGAATCTGAATTGATACTGAATCCATTTAGCCTACCATGGGTTTACTGTAATGTTAGCCTAGTAATATTAAGCCCTAGGTTTTATCTGTGGTTATCATGATCTAAATGCATGATACTGGATGACCAATGGTTCATTTTAATAAAACTCAAACAGTCAGAATATTACATTTTACCAAATAAAAATGTGGTCGTTAAATTTTATTTTTTAAACAGATGTTACTGGTTTTGTTAATGAACATAAATTTAACGTAGTAGTATTAGTTTGAGTTAGGATGCAGA
The DNA here is from genome assembly GCA_036326025.1 of Chrosomus eos. Taxonomy (NCBI): domain Eukaryota; kingdom Metazoa; phylum Chordata; class Actinopteri; order Cypriniformes; family Leuciscidae; genus Chrosomus; species Chrosomus eos. The sequence goes on along the minus strand of CM070834.1, from coordinate 31,731,195 downwards.
TTTACTGTCAACTCACTGTCAAATATGCATTTTGAGACAAAACATGTAATATTATTATTGCAGCCACACTGCAGTGCCAACTGTGCTGAAGAAATATTTTTCTATTCAGATATTTTTTTTTGTTAAGGACAAATGACAAATCAGATTTGTGAAATGTTCTCCTGTTTGGCAAGTGTTTGTCATGATATGTTCTGACAATAAAGAGTAGGGCCTAGTTTAAGACCACAATTAACACTCTGGTTTCTACAACTCTCACTTAGGAGCAAAAATCTGCCTTTAAACTTGAAAGAAATAAAGATTTGACATTTATCGTGATAATTATCGATATCGACTGATATAAAAAAAAATATTGTGATTTTTTTTTGCAAATTAATGAGAGATAGCTGACATATTGTTGCAAAGTTACTTATAGTTAGTAAAATGTCTGTGGACTATTGAAGCAATATGTAACCAATAATATCTTCATTAAATATTTATTTTACATTGTAGATATTTCTGCTCTTATGATTGCTCTTTCAGAAAGTGTGACTGAAGTGAGGACAAACATCTATGTGACAAGCTTCGGACCAGTATCAGACACCGATATGGTATGTGTGTTCTTTCCATTGCTTCATTTTTCTTCAAAATTAGGTTAATTTGTCATAGACCAATTCAAGTTTCATATTCACTTCTGTCAATATTTGTCTTTCCTTCAGATTTATTGCTTTTATATAATGCATTATACTTTAAACAGGTGTTGTTACATGTACTGTAATTGGTAGCACATATCCCATATGAGAAAACTAAAATGTTTTCATTGTTCTGAATTGAATTCAGAAAGATTTGATTGTCAAATTTGCCACAGAGGAAGACATAGTATCGTCCTTTATTTCCCTTTGTCCCTGTGAATGTGTGAAGCTGTGTTCCTTTATGGGCTCATTTAAGAGAGAAGATAATTGGTTGTGAGGCTGCATGGAGAAATGTATGCGTCTTAATCATACACACAATTGGGTCTGGTATGCAAGATGAATCATCACAGCCATGCAGGAGTGCTTTGTATTTTGTATGAGACATAATTTTCTAATAGTGAGAAGACTACATCACAATATGTCAGATTATACAGAGCATGAAACGATACTCAAATTACACAGCAATACTCATCAAGGTTAATTTTAAGGTGAAAATGTATGCAAAAACAGTGCATTTCCAAATATGACTTAGTAATCACTCCACTTCAAAAAGTAGAACTGCTGTTCTGAAAGTTTAATTATTATTAAATTACACAATAGCCGTTGGACCGAGGAAAATGGGAAAGTTTATCATATAATCTAAGTTACAGTACATAGATAAATTTTGGTAACACTTTATTTTACGGTGTCCGTGATACAGAGTAATTACTTAATTAATTACTTAGTAGTAGACATTGTAATAACATGTAACAACATGTAACTAAGTTATGAAACAGCCTGTACTTACAGATTGTAATTACACTCATGTAATAGGCAGCTACTGTTACACACATGTAACCGGTCGTGTCGGTTACATACGTGTTACCGACTTGGTACAATCTAATTATATAAGAAAGTACTTTGTACTACTCAATGTAACAAGTACTTAAATATGTTACTATGAAAAAAGCCTGCAGTTCCACATGGTCATTTTGTACCTTCTAAAATAAGTGTGTCAAGATTGTACTTAAGTGTACTTCATGTGTATAAGGTATGTAGATACACATAAAGTACACTTAAGTACAATCTTGATACACTTTATTTTACGTAGCGTATCCCTGTGTAATATTATGTAATTTCACTGTAATTAGGAAGCTACCGCATGCATTTATTCTGTGAACGAGGGAGTTAGGCCTGATTCAAACTAAAGTACATATGGATAAGGTTTGTTAGATACACATGAAGTACACTTAAGTACATTCTTGATACACTTTATTTTACGTAGCTTATCCCTGTGTAATATTATGTAATTGCAATGTAATTAGGAAGCTACGGCATGCATTTATTCTGTGAACAAGGGAGTTAGGCCTAATTCAAACTAAAGTACATATGGATAAGGTTTGTAGATACACATGAAGTACACTTAAGTACAATCTTGATACACTTTATTTTATGTAGCTTATACCTGTGTAATATTTTGTAAATTGAATGTAATTAAGAAGCTACTGCATGTATTTAAGCTGTGAACTAAAGGGTTAATTCAGATGGATACGGTATGTAGATACACATGAAGTTCACTTAAGTACAACCTTGATACACTTTATTTTAGAAGGTACAAAATGACCATGTGTAACTGCAGGCTTTTTACCTTAGTAACATATTTAAGTACTTGTTACATTGTACCAAGTTCGTAACACATATGTAACCGACTCGACTTGTTACATATGTGTAACAGTAGCTGCCTAATACATGAGTGTATTTACAATCTAAGTACAGGCTGTTCCATAACTTAGTTACATGTTAATTATATTTTGTTACATGTTATTACAATGTCTACTACTAAGTAATTAATTAAGTAATTACTCTGTATCACGGACACCAAAAAATAAAGTGTTACCATAAAGGGTAACCCAGTGTACTTACCTAGGAAAGTACTGAGTAATATGAGATAAATACATGGGTTAAGGTTAGGTTTAGGGGTAGGTTCAGGGTTAGTTCATATTTATTACCCTGTAATTGTAGTAAATGTACTTATTATAACAGGACTGAAAAAAATAAAGTGCTATCTGCTTTTTTGTTGAATAATGGCACAAATACCAGTTAATTCACTAGCGTGATGGGACAGAGGGTGAGATATGGGCTGAAATATGTGCCACCAGAAACTGAATTTAAATCATTTATATTTAAATTTGAATTGCTAAACTTGAATAATTGCATTTGAAAACTGAATTTGAATCACATAAATTGAAATTGTATTGTTTAATTTGAATCATTGCATTGAAAAATTGAATCTGAATTGTATAATTTGAAATTGAATTTATTTGTTTGGAACTGAAGTCCAATACAATTTGATCCTCACTGAAAATTCAACTCTCTATATATCCTCACATTCAGTTCTCACAATTCAGATTCATATCACCAAATTCAATTTCAAGTTAAGGCCATTGCACACTGAGTCCGAAATTCGCATCCGAAAATTTCGCACGTTAAAAAAAAAATCGACCTCACGTTATGTCAATCATGCTTGCACACTGCCTCCGAAACTTTCGTCCGTCATAAAAAAATTCGGATCAGGTTCGATTTTCTGCGTTTTTCGCATCCACAGCCAGCATTTTGAGAGGTTTTTTGACTATTCAGACCCACCGTACAAGCGAACGACACAATCCAGAATGGCATCTGACACGTTGATACACTTGGTCTCGCAGCACAAAGTACTGTATGATAAACAAACCTGTATACAGCTGTTCTGTATGCCCAGCGTTTCTGCTGGCCGTGTGTGTGTGTGTGTGTGTGTGTGTGTGTGTGTGTGTGTGTGTGTGTTGTGTGTGTGTGTGTGTGTGGTCTTTTTAATATGTGGCTGCAGTATTGCTAGCATCAAACTGTTCCATTGACATTCTAAAGTAAATTTTGAATCGCTCGGGATAATTGCGCAACTCCTTGACGAGCTGAAACTCTCCTTCCTCTCGGCACAAGATTGGATGGACCCTCTTTTTCTTCTTTTTCTCTTTTAAAGAAGAGAGAGCGCAACAAAATCATCCTCACTGCTTGACGAATCCTTTTTGTATTTTTGCGTTTTTTCCCGCAAAGGTTTAATAAATACGCATCGGACTCAGTGTGCAAGGTTTCTGTGCGTGACGAATTTTTAGGCTGATGAACACGAAAAAACGCATACGAAAAATTCGGACTCAGTGTGCAATGGCCTTTACTGTGACAGACATCCGGGTAGTTGGAGGATGAAGGAAGAGCAATCGAGCGCAGATCGATATCGATAGATAGAGTTCAGTGGCGAAGATACACAGTACTCCTCTTCGGCCAATCGGCTCCTACATTTACAGTACCAGCAATGAAACAACGAAGAAACAATGAAACCAGCAATGAAACAACGTAGGACCCATATATATATATATATATATATATATATATATATATTTATATATATATATATATATATATATATATATATATATATATATATATATATATATATATATACTGTATATATAAACACACTGACTAGATGTCGCCTTGGCTACTGCTGTTCATTGGTTTACTTTGTACATCAGCAAGCCTGTAATACAATGTGATGTAAGAGCCAGTCCCCTGAGTTTATACATGATGTTTCCACATTAAAACACAAAATAGTAATCTAATTAGATATTAGATAAACTCTAATATCTGATCATTTGTCTCCTTCCTTACAGCGTTTATATAAATATTAAAGTTTGTTTGTGATTTAAAAGTGTAGCTTTATCCTCATGGGCAGTAACAAACAAAACAAAGAGACTAATTAATGTGTTACAGTAATACAAAGAATATTTATTATAATCAGTTCACAGCTCTGAGTCCAAACAGAAACTTCAAGAGTTTCTGCTTCAAAGTGAAGTTTAAACAAACTGAAATGTCCATGCTTACTCCACTATTTATTCATTTATTTCTGCATGGATTTATTTAATCAACGAGACTTAAAGTCAGGTTTCGTCGTCCACAGTCCGAGTCCTGCCAGACTTCCTTTAGGAAACCTGTGATTTAACGTTAAACTTCAGCAGGCTGTGACAGTCCGCTCCGCCTAGTCCTGGTTCTGATTCTCCCGGGCTTCCCTTCCCTCCAGCGGGTCCAGCAGTAGCCTACGGCCTGGGCCTCCAGCAGCGTTGTGTCGGTTTTGTCTCCCAGGAAGCGGGCATTGAGTCTCTAGATCCTGCAGCCGCAGAAGAAACTCTGCTGCCCCGCTGTAGTTTCTCTCCGTTTGCTGGCCACCGGCAAAGGCTGCGGAACTTCCCGACGAAATATACGTACAGGACCTCCCGCTCACCACTCTGTCTTTGGCCGATCAGCGGGGACCGGTGCAGCAGCGAGGCGAAGAGACGCTGCTGCGGGCCACGGAACTCTACGCCTCCCGCCGCCGGACCTCAGATTGGAGGTCGAAGGCGGCATATAGTATATCATAAAAAACATTCTCACTTGTGAAATGTTATCCCTTGCTGTTATTTTTTATTTTTTTCATTTCTTTCATCCGAACATCCATAAGCAGCACAACAATCTGGCATATGTAGTGCTGATCTCGCTGCCTGCTGTTGTGTGTGAGTGTGTTTGCTCCGAGGCTGTTAGCTCCGTCTAAGCCTCGCATTTCTTTCTGTTTTGAACCATCATTTACTATCATTTCTAGTTGTTTATACTACTAATTACAGTTTACCTAACAGATTAACCTAACATCGCTAGCTTCTGTTATTGTTAGCACAACACGCTAGTATCTCGCTAGCCTGTTAAGGCGCCACCCGTGCACTCAGTTATTTATTTATTTTTCTTGTGCGCGCCCGCACATCTAAGTTCATAAAAAGCCCAGGTGAGTAAGAATCAGTCAACAAACACGGTGAGTAATGTCTTGTCCTGTTATTGTCACTTGCACCTCATGCCATATGTTTACCATAGCCTTCCCCGTCGGCATAGGGTTTATATGTAATAAATATGTAATAAATGCAAGGAGACAGTCAGGCTGACGGAGAAGATTTCAGAATTAGAGACACGCATCCAAACTTTAATTGAGGATAGTGAGTGTGCTCGAGCTTTAGATACTACTTTGGATGCGCCTAGCATAGTGAACCATTTACATGATTCGGTTCCGGCTGAGTTACTGCCTGTGCAGCCAGGCAGATGGGTGACTGTGAGAAATCGCTCTAGTCGCGGATCAAAAAACCACTCTTCTGTTCCGGTTACCATAACAAATCGATTTGCCCCTCTCAGTGAAACACCCACTGAGAATGCTGTTGATTGTGCCCTGGTAATTGGCGATTCTATTACACAGAACGTGAAAATAGAGACACCAACCACCATAGTCACATGTTTGCCGGGAGCCAGAGCGCCTGACATCAAAGCAAATTTAAAAGTGCTGGCTAATGCTAATCGTAAATTCTCTAAGATTGTTATTCACATCGGCACTAATGATGTTCGACTTCGCCAGTCGGAGATCACCAAAATTAATATTAAAGAGGTGTTTGAACTCGCAAGTACGATGTCAGGCACTGTAATCTGCTCTGGCCCCCTTCCTGTTCGAAGGAGTGATGAGATAGTTAGTAGATTGTGTTCACTCAATGGCTGGTTGTCTAAGTTTTTGGGGCAAGCCTGACCTGTTGAAAAGAGATGGTATTCATCCCACCTGGGATGGTGCTGCTCTTCTCTCTAGTAATTTGGCTCATAGTCTTAGTGATAAAACATGACAATCTGGGGCTCAGGTCAGGAAGCAGACAAACTGGCTAAACCGACTGTCTGCTAGCCGCCTCACGTCACCAAGGTCAGATAATTCCCATCACATAGAGACTCTTTCACCTAGATATCATCATATAGAGACTGTGTCTGTTCCCCGAATTTGGAAATCCAAAAAAACTGCCAAACCTTTCTAAGGTTAAAAATCTAATTGATGTTCAACAAATAAAAAACAGATATAATATAGATGAGCAAACGATAAAGCTTGGGTTGCTGAATATTCGATCCCTTAATTCAAAATCGCTCATAGTTAATGATAAGATTAAATACTATAACCTAAATGTGCTGTGTTTGACAGAAACCTGGCTAAAACCAAACGATTACATTACTTTAAATGAGTCCACTCCGCAAGATTATTGTTATAAACATGAGCCTCGTCCGAAAGGCAAAGGGGGAGGTGTTGCTGTAATTTATAGAAATATTTTCAAAACCACTAAGAAATCTAGTTTTAAATATACTTCTTTTGAAGTGTTGGTGCTTAATGTAAAAATTTATAGTGTAAACAATAAATCACGTTTGAGAATTCTGCTGGCTACTGTATACAGGCCACCAGGGCACCATAAAGATTTTATCAAAGAATTTGCTGACTTTCTATCAGAATTAGTATTGGCTGCAGATAAAGTCCTAATTGTTGGTGATTTTAATATACATGTAGATAATGAAAAAGATGCATTGGGATTGGCATTTAAAGACATTACAAACTCAATTGGAGTGAGACAACACGTGTCAGGACCTACTCATTGTCGTAATCATACTCTAGATCTAATACTATCACATGGAATAGATGTTGATGCCGTTGAAATTCTGCAGCAGAGCGACGACATCTCCGATCATTATCTAGTCTCGTGCAAATTACATTTAGCCAAGGCTGCAAAGCCGACTCCGTGTTATAAATATGTTAGACCTATCACTTCTGCCACTAAAGATTGCTTTATCAATAATCTTCCAAATCAGTTTCATAATCTCAGCATCCCAGATAGCTTAGAAGAACTTGATATTGCAACAGAAACTTTTAACTCTCTCTTTTCCAGCACTTTAGACACAGTTGCTCCGCTGCGCTTAAAGAAGATTAAAGAAAATAGTCCATCGCCGTGGTACAATGAGCACACCCAGGCCCTTAAGAGAGCAGCCAGAAAAATGGAGCGAAACTGGAAGAAAACAAAACTAGAGGTATTTCGGATTTCATGGAAGGAGAGCTCGATTGCTTACAGAGAGGCCTTAAAAGATGCTAGAACTAATTATTTTTCAACCCTATTAGAAGAAAATAAACATAATCCTAGGTATTTATTTGAACAAGTGACTAAACTAACGAAAAAGAAAGCTTCAAGCCCAGAAGAAACACAGCAGTAATGACTTTATGAACTTCTTCACTTATAAGATTGATAATATCAGGGACAAAATTATAACTATGCAACCGTCTACTACAGTATCGCATCAGGGAGTATATTGTAGTCTCCGTGAGGAACATTTTGATTCAATTGTTGCTATAGGAGAGGAAGAATTTTGCAAAATTGTTAATGCATCTAAATCGACAACTTGTATGCTAGACCCCATACCGACTAAGCTACTGAAAGAGATGCTTCCAGAGGTCATAGATCTCTTCTAGATATCATTAATTCATCTTTGTCATTAGGATACGTACCAAAAACCTTTAAGTTGGCTATGATTAAACCGCTTGTTAAAAAACGCAACTTGATCCTACAGAATTAGTCAATTACAGGCCAATCTCGAATCTGCCTTTTCTGTCAAAGATACTAGAAAAAGCAGTATCCTCACAACTGTGTTCCTTTTTAGAAAGAAATAATATCTGCGAGGATTTTCAGTCCGGATTTAGACCGTACCATAGTACTGAGACTGCTCTCATTAAAGTCACAAATGATTTGCTCCTATCATCCGATCGTGGTTGTATCTCTCTATTAGTGTTACTTGATCTTAGTGCTGCATTTGATACTATCGACCACAACATTCTTTTAAATAGACTAGAAAACTGTGTTGGCATTAGCGGAATTGCACTAGCATGGTTTAAATCATACTTATCTGACCGTTTTCAGTTTGTAGCAGTAAGTGAAGAGATGTCTTATCGATCACAAGTTCAGTATGGCGTACCACAAGGCTCTACTAGGACCGCTGCTGTTCACTCTGTACATGCTACCATTAGGAGATATAATTAGGAAATATGGAATTAGCTTTCACTGTTATGCTGATGATACTCAGCTGTATATTTCTTCAAAACCTAACGAAACTTACCAATTCACAAAATTAACGGAATGCATAGCTGATATAAAAAATTGGATGACCAGTAATTTCCTATTACTAAATTCTGAAAAAACAGAGATTCTAATCATTGGACAAAAAACTTCCTCACCTAATAACCTAGAATACTGTCTAACACTTGATGGCTTCTCTGTTAAGTCTTCGTCGTCAGTTAGGAACCTGGGTGTGCTCTTTGATACCAATCTTTCATTTGAAAGTCACGTGTCTAGTATCTGTAAAACAGCATTTTTCCATCTTAAAAATATATATCTAAATTACGTCATATGCTCTCACTGACAAATGCGGAACAATTAGTTCATGCTTTCATGACCTCAAGGCTAGATTATTGTAATGCTCTACTGGGTGGTTGCCCTGCACGCTTAATAAACAAACTACAGCTAGTTCAAAATGCAGCCGCTAGAGTTCTTACCAGAACCAGGAAGTATGACCATATTAGCCCGGTTCTGTCAACACTGCATTGGCTGCCTATTAAACATCGTATAAATGTTAAAATATTGCTGATTACTTACAAAGCACTAAATGGTTTAGCTCCCCAGTACTTGAGCGAGCTCTTAACGCATTATAGTCCTTCACGTCTATTGCGATCTCAAAATTCTGGCCAGTTGATAATACTTAGAATATCAAAATCGACTGCTGGTGGTAGATCCTTTTCCTATTTAGCACCAAAACTTTGGAACAATCTTCCTAACACGGTCCGGGAAGCAGATACAGTCTGTCAGTTTAAATCTAGACTAAAAACACATCTCTTTGGCTTAGCATACACATAACACATTATAGATTTCTATAATTCAATGTTAGGCTGCATAGATTAGATCAGCCGGAACCAGGAACACTTCCCATAATTCCTGATGTACTTTGTACATCATAAGAAGGATGGCGTCTACGCTAATATTAGTCTCTCTGTTTATCCCGAGGTTTACCGCAGACCGCCGGATCCAGGGCATGTCCAGATCTGATGAAGGACCATCACATGGACACGACGACACGCATTATCAGGGCTGTGAAGGCCCATGGACACCTCACCACACTCATCTCCTCACCGGCCGGATGACCCAACCCAACCAGATGAACTGGATAATATCGTGAAAGTTCTGATCCCATCTGACTCCTGACATTATGCTGCCTAACTCATAATCATACACTGTTCATTCGTTGGCCAAAGGAGGACTGGCCCCCCGACTGAGCCTGGGTTCTCCCAAGGTTTTTTTCTCCATTCTGTCACCTGATGGAGTTTTGGTTCCTTGCCACTGTTGCCTTCGCCTTTTGGCTTGCTTAGTTGGGGACATTTAATTTTAAATTGAACAATACTATTACAACATTGTTTTCCTGTTATCTCTGTAAAGCTGCTTTGAAACAATTTGTATTTCAAAAATACACCTTCTGCACCCCCTCCCCTCCCCCATCCTGCCATCCAACCGGAGCTTAAGGTCTGTGTGGAGGACGTAAGCAGAGTCTTCAAAAACAGAAGACTAGGAAAGCCTCAGGCCCAGACGGCATCTCATCTCCTTGTTTAAAAGCCTGCGCTGACCAACTGGCCCCGGTCTTCACGCAGATCTTCAACAGATCATTGGAGCAGTGTGAAGTTCCCTGCTGCTTCAAGCACTCCACTATCATTCCGGTCCCCAAAAAACCCAAAATCACTGGACTTAATGACTACAGACCTGTCGCTCTCACGTCTGTGGTCATGAAGTCGTTTGAAAGACTGGTGTTGGCCCACCTGAAGGACATCACTGGACCCCTGCTGGATCCTTTTCAGTTTGCTTACAGAGCAAACAGGTCTGTGGATGATGCAGTCAACATGGGACTGCATTATATCCTGCAACATCTCGACAGACCTGGGACTTATGCAAGGATCCTATTTGTGGACTTCAGTTCGGCCTTCAATACCATCATGCCTGATCTTCTCACAGCCAAACTGAGCCAGCTCTCCATTCCATCCTCGATCTGTCAGTGGATATCCAGCTTTCTGACGGATCGACAGCAGCTCGTGAGACTGGGGAAACACACATCCAGGACTCTCACCACCAGCACTGGTGCCCCCCAAGGGTGCGTTCTCTCCCCACTGCTCTTCTCCCTGTACACTAATGACTGCACTTCTAAAGACCCCACTGTCAAGCTCCTGAAATTTGCAGATTACACCACTGTCATCGGTCTCATCCGAAACGGTGACGAGTCTGCCTACAGACTGGAGGTTGAACAGCTGGCTGTCTGGTGCAATTATAACAACCTTGAGCTGAACACGCTCAAAACAGTGGAGATGATTGTGGACTTCAGGAGGAACAGCCCAGCACTCCCCCACTCACCATCATGAACAGCACTGTGGAAGCAGTGGAGTCATTCAGGTTCCTGGGCACTATCATCTCTCAGGACCTGAAGTGGTGAAAATCACATTGACTCCATTGTGAAAAAGGCCCAGCAGAGACTGTACTTCCTTCGCCAGCTGAGGAAGTTCAACCTGCCACAGGAGCTGATGATTCAGTTCTACTCAGCCGTCATTCAGTCTGTCCTATGCACATCTATCACTGTCTGGTTTGGTTCAGCTACCAAATCAGACATCAGGAGACTACAGCGGACAGTTCGGACTGCAGAGAGGATTATTAGTGCCCCCTTGCCAACCCTCCAGACCTGTACTCTTCCAGAGTGAGGAAGAGAGCAGGTAAAATCATCACAGACTCCACTCACCCTGGACACCACCTGTTTGAACTGTTACCGTCAAGACGGAGACTCAGATCACTGGCCACAAGAACATCTCGGCACAGGAACAGTTTCTTCCCACAGGCCATTTCCCTTCTGAACAGTTAACATATCTCCCAAGGCATATGCCTTTAAGTGCATTACCCCCACTGTTTAATGCAATAACTTACAACTCAGGTAACACTTACATGCAGATTTATTTATTTATAATATTCAAAACACTGTAAATATGTTCATAATCTGTAAATCTGTAAATGTTTATTCTGGCTAAACCCAACTGTGATACTTTTATTCTCATATTTTTATATTTTATATTTTATTCTTAAAATTTGTATTATTATGTTTCTTGTTGTAAATTATGTTTCTTGTTGTATTTGTATATGTGCATTGGAAGCCTCAGTACCAAAACAAATTCCTTGTGTGTGCAAGCACACTTGGCAATAAAGCTCTTTCTGATTTCTGATTCTGATGATCCTGCGCCACTGAACTCTATCTATCGATGTCGATCTCCGCTCGATTGCTCTTCCTTCATCCTCCAACTACCCAGATGTCTGTCACAGTAACTTGAAATTGAATTTAGTGATCTGAATCTGAATTGTGAGAACTGAATGTGAGGATATATAGAGAGTTGAATTTTCAGTGAGGATCAAATTATATTGGACTTCAGTTCCAAACAAATAAATTAAATTTCAAATTATACAATTCAGATTGTTTTTCAATGCAATGATTCAAATTAAACAATACAATTTCAAATTATGTGATTCAAATTAAGTTTTCCAATGCAATTATTCAAGTTTAGCAATTCAAATTCAAATTTAAATTATTCAAATTCAGTTTCTGGTGGCACATATTTCAGCCCATAGTGAGAATCATACAGAAGCAGACTATTCCACTGCACTTTTCACCACCAGATGAGAACCAGTTCAAGACCTTATTCAATCTTTCAGTCATTTGTATCTAGAGAATGAGGTAAATGAGTTGGAGCATGATGACAGTTCTCAGTACTTGCTGTTACCGCCTCCTCCACCTTCTCAAGAGGAAGTTGTAACCACTTCCAGTTTGGAATTAAGGGTGAGCAAGATATAATCTAAAATGGATGAATTGGAGAAATCTTTGGGTGTGTTTTCTAATGATGTGCAGCATGATATAGATAGGCAAAATAACAGGTTGACTAATGGAAGAGCAGATGCAGAACCTTTATTCCCAGCAAAAGCACCATCATAAACGGATACAGCAACTGGAGAAGGTACTGCCCACTCAGCTCAAGTCTGAATGCCAGCAGGTAAAAGAAAGGGATGTTCAGCTGAAATCTTTAATCCGGTCTTCCCACACTATGACATCTACTCCCCACTTCAGCCCACCCCTACAAACAGATAGTCCAACCTGTCCTATACATTTTAAAACACCAATCAAGCTGGAGTTTCCAATGACGAGTTGATACGTGTTGTTACCCTGGTGGAAAGGAATGTTAGTGAGGAAAGAGCCAATTGGAGACAAACAGAGCATCAGTCGAAGTCAAATTGAGCTAATAAAGCAGCAAAAGGGTGACAGTTACATTGCTGTGCTGTCAGTAATTATGGAGAGGAGACTTGACCCATTATCCCTGCTGATCACCATCAATGACTATAGATGTCAAGCAGTTTTGGACACTGGAAGCACCTATTCTTTAATTCAGGAATCTTATTGGAAAAAGTTGAAGTCAAGCACTGAAACTTGGCAGTCCAGCAGAGGTCAGACTTTCTCTCTTGCCAATGGTCATGTACAGACAGCTCTAGGAAAGGTAGTCTGGAATTGTACACTTCATGGGCATCAATATCCATTCAGATCCTTCGTGATGAAAGATCAAAATCTAACTTTACCCATTATACTTGGTCATATATCCAGTTTTCAACATGTTGGAAAAGGGGATAATCAGACCATCAACTTCCACATGGGCAGCTCCCATAGTTCTTGCCCCCAAGGAGGGAAGGATGGTACCATGCGTTTCTGTATTGATTACAGAGCTTTAAATACCAAGATGCCTTTAGATGAATTTCCCATGCCACAGATCCAAGACACACTTGAATCAATGTATGGTGCTTACATTTTCAGTACATTGGATCTCAAAAGTGCCTATTGGCAGGTGCTTTTGGATGAGGATATTATTCCAAAAACTGCTTTTGTAACAAAAAATGCACAGTATGAATTTGTGTCTATCATTCGGACTGAGAAACTCCGCTGCAACTTTTCAATGCCTGATGAATACGGTATGGAGAGACTGTCTTGGAAAGTTCTGTTTTGTCTGTCTCTATGATATTGTAATTTATTCCAAGAACATCCAAGGGCATTTTGAACACATTAAAGAGCTCTGACATGTTAAAAGCTGCTGGGTTGACCCTGAACCTGTCGAAGTAAAACCTGCTCCATTGATCGATCACTTTCTTAGGACATGTTGTTTCTTCTGAAGGAGTTCGTACTGAAACTGCAAAAGTGTCCAAACTTTTCCTGTCCCTATAACGTTCAAAGAGGTACAATGCTTTTCAGGTCTTGCTGGGTGGTACCATAGGTTTATACCTCATTTTCCAGGGATCGCCACACCATTGCATGCTCTGAAGAACAAAAACATTGCCCTGGAGTGGACAATGGAATGCCAACAGAATTTTGACAAACTGAAAAATGCTCTTCAAAAAAAACCCTGACTTCACAAAAAGTTTTAAAGTCCAGACAGATGCCAGTGATGTCGGCCTAGGAGCTTTGTTGTCTCAGGATCATGACAGAGCCTAACATGTTATATATAATGTGTTGAGACTTCTTCATGGAGCTGAGAAGTCCTATTCCACACCTGGAAAGAAATGTCTGGCAGTGGTTTGGGCAGTCGAGAAATGGAAACATTATTTGGAAGGGAAACATTTCAAAGTATTTACAGATCATGCTGCTCTTACGTGGATTTTCAATCATCCCAGACCAACTTCTCAACTAACCAGGTGGGCTTTGAGTTTACAAAGCTTTGATTTCTCAGTCAAATATTGAAAGGGACAATGTAAAGCCTGTTTTATGCTTCTGTTTCGAAACGACGGTGTACCCTCGCAGACCCCTCTGCGTCACCGCGAACCCCTCTCCAACCCCTACGCCGTAGCTTGACGTGCACCTCCAAAAAATTGTAACTACGTGTCGAGGCGATGCAGACCGCAAGGGCTGTGATTGGTCAGATGCACCGCGATGCAACGCAACCTGACGCAGAACCACAAAACGGCAACGACGCCGTAGGAGTGACGACGAAGCTACGCCGTGGAGTTGACGCAGAAGCATAATGAGGCCTTAACATGGAACCCAACACACTCTCTTGGGATATACCTTTCCAGGAAGTCAAGGGTCTGATTGCTATTTGTCAGGCCACTAACATTGAATCAGACTTGCCTGTCTGTTGGGATGAAATTGGAGTTGCTCAGAAGTAAGATCCATTTACTTAATGTGGTCTACTGGCCAGAGATTACGCAAGGATGCTTGGAGCTTTTTTACAGCATGCCAAACCTGTCAGATTTATAAACCGAGAATCTCCAATCTGTCTGGTCACCAACAGTCTACACCAGTAGTGGAGCCTATACTATTGTTGGGTTTTGATATACGGAGAAATGGTAGGAAGTTAATTGGTAACACTTTACAATAAGGTTCATTAGTTAATGCATTAACTAACATTAACTAACCATGAGCAATACATTTGTTACTGTTAATCTTTGTTAACGTTAGTTAATAGAAATAGAGCTATTCATTGTTTGTTCATGTTAGTTCACAGAGCATGAACTAATGTTAACAAGATTTTAATAAAGTATTAGTAAATGTTGAAATTAACATGAACAAACATTAATAAATGCTGTATAAGTGTAGTTCATTATTAGTTCATGTTAAAGAGTAACTAAACACTAAACCAACTTTTTTTAGTTAATGGTCTGTAAGACTGGGGCTTTATTAGTGCTGATCATTGATTCAAGTAACTTTTTTGACATTTGGGTATAAAGTGTTTTAATTCTACAATATATGGTGTAAAAACGTCTGAGTGCTGCCCTCTTCAGGTTGAACAGTGGCTACTGCAGTTGAATTTTCCTATTGGATCTTTGCGGTGGTTCGTGATGTAAGAGGTGAGAGCTGATGTAAGCAGATTCCAGCTAACCACGCTCCTGGTACGAGCTCCCACGCCCTTGGCAGTGTAAAAACCATCTTGTTTCGTCAAAACCACTGTAGTGAGTCAGGAGTTGGAATTGAAAGTATTGAAAACGATCAGGATAGAGTATTTAACTGCCCTCAGTTCATCCCCTCTATCTCCGCTAGGCTCCGCCCACTTTTCCAGCATTTTCAAATATTGCCAGTGGGTGGAGTCAGGCTCTGACCAGGGGTTTAGTTACCCTTTAACTAATGTAGTTAACTAATGTTAACTAACTAACCTTATTGTAAAGTGTTACCAGTTAATTCTCTACCTTCATGGGTTGCGTTCCAGTCCAAAATGGCCATGCCCTTCACTCGTTTGTAATTAATTGTCTGTGGTATTTTTTGCTTCATTAACAATTAGGGTGTGTAGCATATAGTTATGGTTTGTTTGTTTGAATGTTTTGTCTACAGAGGGTTTGTGTTCTGTGCATATATGGATTACTTGGTGGCTTAAACTTGACTTACCTGTTATTAAGCAACGTTATACTTCTATCATTTGATGCCAAATCTCTCTTCTTGTTGTTTACTGTGGAAACTTCTTGGCATTAAAGTACTGTTTTTTTCTCAATTCATTCACTAAGCAAAGTGTATGGTTCAAAGTGATTGCAAACCAAAGACTATACAATGTGTCTGTGCACTTTTTTTTATTCCTCTGGTTCCAACTGTTTGACCATCAGTTATTGCTGCTATGTTGAATTTGTATTTTCTGTATAACTTTATGTAATACATTTGACTCATAAATAAAATTAGATTGGTTGGTCCCTTAGTTCATGTAACACTTGACAAAAAGTCTAAGGGATAGGTGTCACTGAATATATATCTTTTGTCTTCACATTCTTTCTTGTAGATCCCTCGGCCACATTCCTCATTGATAGGCTTAGGGGAGGGGTCTTTGTCTCCTCAGGTGTGATTCACAGCATAATTCATGATCATTCACACCTACTCTCATACAGGCTTTGTAAACAAAAAGTGTCTTACAAAAGTTTTGTATGAATGAGTGATCAGGATGGTTTTCATTATTTTCTCATACATTTTCTGTTCTCATACATATGTGTTATTTTGAACATGCTGTTCACATTTTATTGTACCCCTGTTTGTGCTGCATACAGTGTACTCAGACTTTAACTAATATGTTTTTAGGTTTTTACTGACAAACAAACTAGAGGCAAGCAGAGCTATAAATGCTTTTTTAATTAATACATAACCATGGAAACAGGTGTGGTCAAGGAAATGGGTGGGGTCCCTGGTTTAGGGTATCGTCATAGCCATCTGCAGAGGTGTCATCTTTTTAGGACATTTACACTGGAAGTAGAGACAGCCTCTCATCTTCAGAAAGGTCAGTATAGAATAGTTCATTTTGACAGGGGTGGACAGAGGTGGGAGTAAGTCACAGTTGTTCAAGTCACAAGTCTAAGTCACAGTACAACACAACCAAGTCAAGTCAGTGGTTCACTTCAAGCAAGTCGAGTCCTGCTAAGGGTCAAGTCGAAGTCAAGTTTCAATATCAAACAGAAAAAAAATAGAGTTTATATTGGCCTCAACCTTCAGAAATGATTACCTTTCTTATACATTTATTTCGTAATATTAATAATATTCATATAATGTATTATAGCATGTCAAGTCAAGTCAAATATATTTATATAGCGCTTTTCACAATACAGATTGTATCAAGCTGCTTCACAGTATCAATCAAAACAACTTAACAATGTTTGTTTATTACTGGAAAAAAGACATCCAAGTTTGGTAGAGCTGATGAATGGTATGATGAACTGAGCAAGCCAAAGGCAAGGAACCGAAAAACTCCATCAAGTGCCCTAATGGTGTCCTAAAACTCCATCAGATGACCCAATGGAGAAAAAAAAAACCTTGGGAGAACCCAGGCTCAGTCGGGGGCCAGTGCTCCTCTGGCGTGTATGAACTAGAGGCCGAATTTACAGTAATTGTAAGATAAAAAATGTATATGAATGCCTGGCTAAATAGATGCGTCTTTAGTCTAGTTTTAAACTGGGAGAGCGAGTCTGAGCAACGAACAATATCAGGAAGGCTATTCCAGAGCTTCGGAGCTAAATTTGAAAATGCTCTGCCTCCTTTGGTGGATCTGGATATCCTTGACCAGAAGCCTCGAATTTAGTGATCTTAAAGAGCGAGATGGATTGTAGGGCGATAGAAGATCCGTTAAATAGACTGGAGCTAAACCATTTAGAGCTTTATAAGTCAAAAGCAATACCTTGTAATTAATACGGAACTTTATAGATAACCAATGAAGTGATGATAAAATCGGTGTTATATGATCATATTTTCTTGATCTAGTAAGAACTCTAGCGGCTGCATTTTGGACTAACTGTAGCTTGTTTATTGAAGATGCAGGACAAACAGCTAATAAAGCATTACAGTAATCTAGTCTCGAGGTCATGAATGCATGAACTAACTTTTCTGCATCATAGACTGATAGCATATTATGTAGCTTAGCAATGTTTCCAAGGTGGAAAAAGGCTGTTTTTGTAACATGAAATATGCTTTTCAAAAGACACGTTGCAGTCTAATGTAAAACCTAGGTCTTTTACTGTAGCGGATAAAGTAACAGGGCATCCTACTATGTTAAAGTCGTGCTGTGAAAGGTTTTGTGGACGGTTTTTAGAACCGATAAGTATTACCTCTGTCTTGTCTGGATTTAATAAAAGAAAATTACGCATCATCCAATCTTTTATATCTTTAACACAATCTTTCAATTTGGATAATTTAGCGTATTCATCTGGCCGCGATGAAATATATATTTGAGTGTCATCAGCATAACAATGGAAACTAATTCCATGTTTCCTTAGAATATTACCAAGTGGCAGCATATATATTGAGAATAATAAAGGGGCTAACACAGATCCCTGCAGCACTCCATAGTTTGCCGAAGTTATGATCGATTTTTCAACATTTAAGTAGACGAAATGGTAGCGGTCAGATAAGTATGACTTGAACCAGCTTAATGCTTGTCCTTGAACACCAGTGTAATTTTGTAGTCGATCTAAGAGTATTGTGTGATCTATAGTATCGAACGCAGCACTAAGATCAAGTAAAACTAGTACTGAGATACAGCCTTGGTCCGAAGCTAAAAGTAAATCATTTGTGATTCTAACAAGCGCAGTTTCAGTGCTATGATGTGGCCTGAATCCAGACTGAAATTTTTCATAGATGTCGGTTTCTTGCAAGAAAGAGAGTTGAGCGGACACAACTTTTTCTAATATTTTTGACATAAATGGAAGATTTGAAATGGGTCTGCAATTTGCTAGGTTATTTGGATCTAATTGTGGTTTCTTAATAAGAGGTTTTATAACTGCCAGCTTGAACGTTCTTGGAACATGACCTAAAGATAAAGATGAGTTAATAATATTCAGAAGAGGCTCTTCCACTATAGGTAAGACTTCTTTCAGTAGTTTAGTTGATATAGGATCTAATAAACATGTTGTTGTTTTAGATGAAGTGATAAGTTTGTTTAACTCTTTTTGTTCTATGGTTGTAAAGCATTGTAATTGTTCTTGCGGGGTGATAATTGCGGCTGAATTATAAGGCGCGAGCAAAGACTGAACGTTTACGATTTTGATTCTGATGCTTTCAATTTTCTCGGTGAAGAAGTTCATAAAATTATTACTACTAAACTGTAACGACGTATTTTGTTCAGACGACGTCTGTTTATTTGTTAGTCTAGCCACGGTATTAAATAAAAACCTTGGATTATTTCAGTTGTTTTCTATTAATTTGCTGAGGTGCTCAGCCCTGGCCATTTTAAGGGCCTTTTTATAACGTGACATACTGTCTTTCCACGCGATTCTAAAGACCTCTAAATAATTTTTTTTCCATTTATGCTCTAAATTACGGGTTTCTCTCTTTAAAACATACGTAGTATTATTGTACCATGGTGCTATACTTTTTTCTCTGACCTTTTTTAATCTAATGGGTGCAACAATATCATGTTCGAGAGAGAATGGTGCTCATAGTGCTAGTTATTTCGTCTAGTTCATCTGTTTGATTGGGTTCAGGCAGCAGCTGAGACATATCAGATAAGCTATTTGAGAAATGATCTATGGTGGATGGAAGAATTGTTCTACCTGGTCGGGCGTGATTTTTTTTTCCCAAACCACTTCAGCGGAAATCCCGCCCTGCAGCTGATTCTAAAGTTTTCATTGGTCGTGTCAATCACTGTACAGATTGCCTACACCCAACCCTGATCCCTAAACCTACCCGTCACTGTAACCTAAACCAATGAAATCGGTTGCAGGGCGGGATTTCCGCTGAAGTGGTTTGGGAAAAAAAATCACGCGATAACGTGGCGCAGCATGACATATTACAGCAGTACGTAACATGCAAGTTACCATGTAATGGTCAGTGACATTATCACTTTGTGGAATGATATCTATATCGGTTGGATCGGTTCCATATGATATAATTAAATCGAGTGTATGATTAAGACGATGAGTTGGTCCGGTGACGTTTTGCTTGACCCCGAAGGAGTTTAATAAATCTGTAAACGCAGCCCCTAACGCATCATTTGAATTATCTACGTGTATGTTAAAATCTCCAACAATTAATGCTTTATCATTGTGACCAATAGATCTGATTTAAACGAATGACGAACGAATTAAACCTATGACGAGTTTTCTGAGTAACATTAACCCTTAATCACTCCTAGAAAAGGACAACACTTTAGGTCTTTGGGGTCATTTTGACCCCAAACTTTTAAAGAGCGATTGCATAAGGAAATATAAATTTTTTATATGGAAAACTATATATCATTTTTTCTATTTACTTCTCAACTATACATTTATGCTGTGTTTTTGTGGAAATTTTGAAGTTTTTTACTTATTTACTGCACAATTACATAACTAAGACATAAATTGGCACATGAAAAATGATTTTTTAAAGAAAATATCACTTAAATTATGATTTAATTAAATCTAAATAGTTTTTGGACATTGCTCTATGTGTTAGGGATAGAATACTGCCATCTGCAGGTTTGTGGAAAAACTTTAGAAATTATAATTAAAGAAAGAAAGTGCAATGACCACATATTTCCAGTAGAGGTCCATAGAGACTCATTCATTTTCACTTCATTTTTCTTGATGCTTCAAATTCTCCTCACAACTTAATATATATATGATATATATTTTGTGAATTGCATAAAATATTTTTGTCAAAGTTAGAGTTTGTTGTTGTTGTCTGATATATTTTGAATTATCTGCTTTTGCAAATTATTATACATACATTTGCAGAAACATTACAAGTCAGCACTATGACATGATTGTAATCACACACTATTTATTTCAGAAAATTATTTATCAACAATTATTTATTTTTTTAGAACAAGAGATTTTAGAACAAAATAAATTTAATAAACCAAGTAAATAAACCAATATAATACAAAACAACAACACCAATAAACTGTAATGAACAGGATGCATACATATGCATACGTGTGTGTGTGTGGCTGTGTGTGTGTGTGAGATAGAAAGCTCGTTCCACTTTGTGTTTATGCTCTAGGAACAGACCTTGATTTAAATGTATCTTTTTTTAGATTTATGCCAGTTTTGTTTATTTTATTTGCCATTTTTTGTAAAAATGCTCTCTGTTGCAGTCATGACATGTGTGTGTTTGTGTGTGTGTGGCTGTGTGTGTGTATGAGATAGAAAGTTTGTTCTACTTTCTATTTATGCTCTAGGACCAGACCTTGGTTTATATGTAGAACATTTCAGATTTATAATGGATTTACTTTTATTTTTTTGACAAACAAAATAAAAAAAGTCATTTTTTTCATTTTCCCATTCATTTTCAATTGGGGTCATTTTGACCCCAAAGACCTTAAACGGTAAATTTTTTTTTACACACCTTTAGAACAACCGAATCGAACCCAGTTTTTTTGTGCATGTTTAGATAGATTATTTAGGAAAAGTCACAGAGTTTCATGGCCCTGAGATGAAGGGAACATTTTTAAAAAATCAAGGAAAAGTCCAGTGGGGTCAGAATGACCCCAAAGAGTGATTAAGGGTTAAGGATATCTCTGTAGATTGTTGCAACAGATCAGACGGGGCTCATGCTTATATCAGACCGATCAGACGGGGCTCATGCTTATAACAGTATCCTGGCGGAGTAGACTCATCATGTATTTATGATGATATTTTTTAAAATTATTATTACTATAATAACAATTATACAAAAAATGTTGAATATAAAACATTTGAAAGTAAATTCAGAAGTATGATGCATTAATTATATTGGTTTTATAGTAAATATCATATGTTTCACTAGTTCACACTTACATATAATTAGAGGGAGAAAGTTTAATGCGTATTTGGCGTGCTGTCCGGGGGGAGGGCTTCGAGCTCGGAATTCGGCCCGAACCCATAATACTCCCCCGGTATGTAAGTGCTTATGACAAAAGTGAGGAGAAAGGGGTGGTGGGGGGATGCTGCAAAAACTGCCAATGCAACGAGGTGAGACCGCTGGGTATTTTTAGCTCTCATCGTTGATTGCTGAGTGCTCTCCACCCGTGTTAATTATCTGCGCGTGCTCCTCCCTAACTTTGTTAAATAAAACATCATTTCACTAGTTCACACTTACATATAATTAGAGGGAGAAAGTTTAATGCGTATTTGGCGAGCTGTCCGGGGGGAGGGCTTCGAGCTCGGAATTCGGCCCGAACCCATAATACTCCCCCATAAAAGCCAGATAACTCGGGACAGCACTCGTAAAATTATGCGGAATTAAACCCCCCAAAAAGTGAAAAGCATGAGAAGGTATTTACTAAAGAACGAGCTTGACCGTTCGACCGTGAGGGCTCTCACAACATCCGACGGGAACTTGGATGCTCGCGGCATCGGACGGATAAGCCCCGTCAGCAGTTGAACTGACAACTCGATGACGCCAGATTTAAACGAGCTTGATTATGGAACGAGTTTAGCCGTTCGACCGGGAGGGCTCTCGCAGCATCCAACGGGAGCATGGGTGCTCGCGGCATCAGACGGGTAAGCCCTGCCAGCGATCGAACGCAGGGCGACCGCTGAACTCGGTCGGGAAGCTCGACCAGCGGTTCGAAGGGGGCTGGGACACGGAAATAGACCCCTCGCCACCTGACGAACGGGGAGCCCGCACAGCGACTCGAGCGCGGCCGTCCAACGACGATTAAGACAAGCAGGCTCTCACTGCGATTCGGACGGGAGGGCTCGATCAGCGCTTTGGGAGGGGGACACGGCCTACGAACGAGGAGCCATCACTGCGTACGAACGGGGGAGCCTGCAATTGTAAAAATACACTGTATATTGGATATACTTATTGAAACGGGCGTGAATACGGTGAGCCAGAAGTAGTTTTGAAGTGGTTTGGAGAGTGACGATGAATGCAGCGTAACAGGTGGTGGGAATTAATTAATTGGTTAGTACTTGGTGAGCGTTTCTGATGTGGAAGCGGCTGGATCTGATGTGGGTATAGAGAGCTTCAGATGACCAGCGACCAAGGGTTTGAATTTGTTGCTGAGAGAGACCTTTTTGTGCGGCTGAGGTTGCTGCTTCGAAGCGAAAAGAATGACTTGGAAATTGGTTTGCTGCAATGCCGAACTGGATGAGAACTGCTTTAAGATGTTTTTGGAACCAGAAACCTGTGGCTGGATAATTGTAATCGACAGCGAAGAGTGGGTCGATTTGGTATTTGACCATGGAACATCTATGCTGCAAGTAGTTTATAAGAGAATGATACTGTTGAATGGGAGTTAGCAAATTGAAAATGTAAACAAATTGACCTTTCTTTACGCTATCCGTTTGCTTTAATGGAGAAAGATAATTTTTCGTTATCTACGATCTGTAAGTCTGAAATGGGGGATATTCTAATCGAATTTAGAAGTGTTGGAGGAATGGTAACCGAGCTGGAGTGATGAAAAACACTTGAGTATATCAATAGTAAGGGGTTGTTTGGTATCCGGGCGAGTAGGAAGAGCTCCTTGAATTCCTTTAATGAGAAGGGAACGTTTGAGAATCGTTTACGGCAGGGGCGGGCTTACCGTAGGCTAATTTATGGGGAAAATTGAAAGCTGCTTAGGTAGCTTTTTAATGGACCCGGCTTGGAGACCTACTTAAGGTGAGAAATGTATGTAACGGCTAAAAGAGAAATTGGGAAGCAGCAAGTTGTGAGTGAGGTGAAAAGTTTTAAAAGATTTCCATGCGGTGTGATATGTTTGGAAAGTTCTCAGTGCGACTGCTTGGAGGATGGAATCGGTAGAGGTATCCAGAAGGGGTTTTAGCGATTGGTTTATTGGAGGATCGGCTGAGAATAATGAGGGACTGGAGTTGGAATTGAATCCGCTTCTGGCGCCAGCATCCTGAATTTCTGAAAGAGAAACGAGAGAGAGTCTGCAATTTGATTTTGTCAGCCTGGAACGTGCTTGGTAGTTATATAAACTGCTTGCAAGCGGAATCCAGATGAGGCGTCTGAGGAGTGGCATTAACGCTGGTGAGCGAGAGCGACCTTTGTTAATGCAGTGAACAGTTGGTTCGTTGACGCAATGGACCAGGATGCTTTTAGGCCAACAGCATGACGGGGTCTGCAAATGCTGCTTAAAACGCTATATTTGCACAAAACAAAAGGCTGCGAATGCACACGCAAACTTATAGTCGCGATGAAGGTGTAAAATAGTCCCAAACATAACTCCGGTGTGTGTCCGGAACTAATCGAGGGGGCTGCTGAAAAAAAAAAAAACTTAATATCTAGAGGGAGAGAGATGTAAGCATCATAGAAAAATGTTAAGCCATTCCACTTGAGCAAAGTTATCCGTAAACTTATACCTTTTTTTATTTTATTTTTATAAGCGGAATTATAAGCATAGTTTAGGTGGCCGAGCAGCGAGAGGAGTTCGCGTTTGGTACGATTAGGGCAAACTATGACTGATGTACTACACCGGTTAGTGACATGCCCCCACAGAAGAAAATTTTGAAAAATAACCCCTGAAATTCATTTGAATAGCAAAGTAGGCTTAATCAATATATAAGATTTAACCACTCAGATATATAAAGGCTATCATGATCATTTTGCCAAAAATGAACCATGTAATTGTTTAGTTTATAATACGCTTTATTTTTAACTTAAACAAATACAACATATAACATTCAAAACTCATCGGCTTAGACTGCATTTGAAGAAAAATAAACATCAGTTTTCTGTAGCCTTGTGCAAACTTATTTGATAGAATTAGACTTCTAGAAATAGAATGTTCTTTCCAGTGCAAAAAATTCTATTTTTAATTTATTAGTTTTTCTTATCATAGCCTACAAATGTCTCATTTTACTCGATTTACTGAAGCCTGTAAAACGCATTTGCAGCTGCACGGCCGTGTGTATATCTATGCTGCAGAGTCTGGCTCGCTCATAGGCTGCGCTGTGGCAACTGCACGTCCAATGGCGCGTCCAATGGCAAATTCAGGGACTTGGCACCCACTCGGCGGGCTCTGACGTGTAATGACGTAGAGTTGGCTCATTGGTCGCACGTCAGAGCCCGCCGAGGGGGTGCCAAGTCCCTGAATTTGCCATTATGGCAGGTCTTCGTTCATTCATAGTCTGTCTGACATATATTAGAAGCGATGTGTGTCATGGATTTGCACTGAATTGATTCTCAAAAATACGGAACAAAGTGCGTTCCGTATCAGTTCAATACGGAACAAGACTTATGTGTCAAATACAGAATGATTCCGTATTATACGGAACGATTCCGTATTATACGTAACGGTTGGCAACCCTGCTGTTACGTGTCTTCCGTTGAGAAATATGAACGGCGCGTTTAGCGGAAAATTATTTGTGGTACGTACGTGTAAAAGTGGCTACCCCCGTACGGCGCGAGCTCCGCTATGATGGAAAGACAATCGTTCGACCCGCGCTGTCTACGGAAAAAAGCAGAACGTATGATTTCAGTATTTTTACTGGAGAGAAGACATCACTGCTGCGGCAGTGCAGAAAATTAGCCGGAGAAAACGGAGCTCCTGCGGGAGCAGAGACCGATGTTTGTCTTTTCGTGCGTTATCGAAGACGCGAGGACGAGGAGGAGAGATTCAGACATCCGAAGTTTAAGTGGCCGAGCAAAGACAGCAGTTCACATTTAGAACGGTTTAGACTGTCTGGGAAAGTAGACGAGATGAAATAATATCCTGTCGATTATTAAACGAACCCTCAATGTTTTTATGGCTAGGGTCACATTCCCTGCCGATTTGTTCGTTTTGAATCGGAAAAGCCAGTGAGCTGTGGTTTAAATCGCTTCAAAAATTAAATGAAAATACATTTATGCTATAACTTTAAGTTTCTAAGCGATTTTTTGTAGATAAATTGCGTGACAGTGTTAACGATAGGTTATTTGTGATTCTGTGTGCAATCTGCACGTAATATGCGACTTACCGTTTACGTGTGAGAGTTTATCACTAGGAAGCCTCACGTAAATGACGGCAAATCATTTGTACGGAACAGATTTAAAACGAGTGATTCCCAATCAAAAACGAGTATCCAGGGCAGTTTAACTGGCTTGTTATTAAATAACTGAAATAACTTCAATGCAAAGTTCAACCAGGGACGGAAAACGAAAAGTTTTTTGAGCTGAGCACTCATGGACTGGACTGGCCGGGTCTGAAACTGCAGCGCAGCTTAGGCTAGGCTGAGGCCTGCGGCAGCCTGACGCTGGAGAAACGCCCGTTCCTTCGCGTGAAGAGGGTGGCATTGCCTTATTGCCAATTTCTCTATGGCAGGAATTGTTTGAATGTGGTCCGGTTTAAAGAAATACCCGGAAGTAGATAGCATAGCATGTTTCACCGGCGGTGGCAAGGACCCGTTTGTTTGGCCTGACGCCCGCGAGATAACTCCAGAGGATTGCGACAAAGATTCCTGATTCTGGTGGACGAAAGATTCTTCATCGAACGGGAAGAGCTCAGTTCAGACGTGTTTAGGAAGGTACTGCTTGGTCAAATGCTGTTATGCTGCAAAAACTGCCAATGCAACGAGGTGAGACCGCTGGGTATTTATAGCTCTCATCGTTGATTGCTGAGTGCTCTCCACCCGTGTTAATTATCTGCGCGTGCTCCTCCCGAACTTTGTTAAATAAAACATCATTTAACTTTGCTTACATATTTGTTTATGGAATATCACCGTTAGACATTAACTTTCCCAATAACCATCTGTGGTCTGAGGTGTTTTGGGGCACTTGAGATGTTTTGACATGCCCTGACATTTGTGCTTATTTTAGCTATTTAAAACATACCCTTTGCCAACATATAAATTTGCTGTATTCAGCACAAACTCTGCTACAATAATATGTGAGCAAACTGGATGTACATGTTTGCATTTTATAGAAAAAAAAATATTATGCATGGTAAGTACGTTTTGGGGAAAAAAATGTCACCGCAATAAGGCCATTTAACACATACTGAATAGTTGTCCAAAGACTTTTGAGTAGGCTATTCTTGTAGGCTAGAATTTTTACTTCAAAATGAAGTGAAAATCATTCTGACCACTCTTTCACAAACAACAATATAATGATTTAAATTTCTTATGTCAGTTTTTGGTCATTACTGCTGTATGCAGGGCAGTGTGAATGTCCATGAATATTAATGTGATTTACACTTGGGAAGACTAAAGACACTCCCCCAATGGCTAATGGCCCCATTAAGGTGCTGTGAGGCAGCCTGAACAAAGAATGAGAGGAGATTCAAAGGTTTTTCAATCTGTTTTATTGTAATTCCTCTATGTGGAGAAACTAAATGATCTAAATTTGCTCTAAGTCAATCAAATGTGAGTAAAATAAATAAATAATCAGTCAGCTATAAACAAAGCAATTGTGAGCAATAAATAAACAAAAGTAAAGGCAGGTATCTCACAGTAAATGCTCATGCCTCGTTGATGCAGGCTCTAAGCAAATCAAATGTGATCAAAATAAACAAAAGTAAAGGCAGCTCCTTGTTGCTCGTCTGAATGTTTGTCTTGGCCCTCTTTGCCACATTCCTATAAAAATAATAATATTAATAAAGGTTAATAAAAGGTTGATCAAAGTACTATCAGCATGTCAGGGCTATCAGGGCAATCAGCATGTTGATAAAACAAAAACATATAAGCTCTTTTATATTAACATTACCAATCAATAATTGTAATATTGTGCATGCATAACAATTTTTTTGCAAAGCCACAGTAGTAGGTAACAAATAGTAGATAAATATGTACTTACTCTTTTTTATTTCCATTGCTGCGTGTATAGTACCGGTGAAAAGTTTGGACACATTACTACTGAGAACTGAATGACACCTGCGTGCTCCTCTGCGAGGTGCTGGAGAAGGAGAATGTGATGCAGCCACTTTCCTAAAAAACAAAACAAAATAACTGTTAGCATACATTATGTATACAACAGAGTATCTGTTGATGGCCCATATAGAATGCATGCTGATAACATAATCAAAGAAACTGTATTATTATTACCATTATCAATCACTAATTACCATGGATTACAAAAAGACATTTGTAATTTTACACAAGAATATGATCTTTTACATTATGACGATGTAAACATAATATGCTACATTTCATCTGTAAAATATTACGTCTATGCACTTACTCAGTATTATTCTCGATCGCACTGAGAACTGAACGACACCTGCGTGTCCCTCTGCGAGGTGCTGGAGAAGGAGAACGTGATGCAGCCACTTTCCTAAAAAACAAAACAAAATAACTGTTAGCATACATTATGTATACAACAGAGTATCTGTTGATGGCGCATATAGAACGCACGCATTTATGATTCACTCAATGAACGGATCGTTCGCGAACGACACATCACTACATTTCAAACATTTACACCTGTATTCACAAACAGTGCATAAGGCAGTAAGCATAATAATAAGTGTCATAGGCTAACCAAAACTGAACATTTGCGAGTAGCTGCTATGGCCCATATAGACAGCACGCATTTAGGAATAGGCTACACAATGAACGGATTGTTCGCGAACAAACGACACCTCACTAACTTACATTTCAAACATTTACACCTGTATTCACAAACAAGTAGGCCTATTTACGCATGATAAAGTGTCATAGGCTAACCAAAACGGAACATTTATATATAACATATATTGTATTTAGACAGTAGCCTATCACATATTTTACCGGAGTCTGAAATATATTTCTATCACATATAACCTAGCAGTTATTCGCAAAAAAATGCATTACACATAGGCTAAGGCAGTAGGCTATTTTAGCATGATAAGTAGTCATGGGCTAACCAAAACTGAACATTTATATGTAAAAAATATATTGTATTTAGACAGTATCACATATTTTACCGGAGGCTGATGTTATGGGATAATGTTAGGGATATTGTGAGGCAATCTTTCTATGTCAAAAGCTAACCAAAACTAGGCAAAATATAGTCTGAAAATTCATTTGAGCTCTATATGATCAGAAAAGGAATTACAACAAACAACTTTCTCCGAACTTATCCTCGGCGGGGTCAATTTGTTCTTTAAAATGCAGCCGTTGGTCGTCCGAGTTGCAATCTTTCTCTGGGGAAAAGTTCTTCCCCGCTGTCCAGTGTCCAGAATCACCTGAAGGGCCTTTTTGTCGGAGTAGCGTGCTGCAATCCTCAAGAACTATCAGTGAATCTGAAGAAACTTCGTGTTGTTTGGCATTGATCGGGGGGCGTGCCGCGTGTGCGATGCATAGATCGCCTATTTACCATGTCAAAAGCTCTCTGGGTGTGGCGGCCTCAGCTAATTAAAGATAATGAAGGGAGAACGAAAAAACTGTACCTCTCCTTGGTTTCAAACGGATTACATAAACTGGAAATATTTATTCTTTTAGTAAATTACATAATTTAAAAGCAGAGAATTTCAGCTTCATAAAGAGACATCTTTCGTATCTCCGTGACAAGTATTGACAGAGCTACAGTTCATTTTTCGGATGCGTTTCAGAATGGACTTTACTGACAGAGAAGGCGAAATGCGCATCATGTCTATTTTTCTTTATTTGATGAAAAGCACAACACTTTGTTTTTATTGTGAGTATCCAAAAAAATAGACACTTAACAGGATCTAATGATGTACAGCATTTAAATGTAAGATCAAAATCAACAGAGAAATTTGATTCTCTTTTGCACTGATAAGGAAAAAATCCAGCAAAACACGGGGGCGCGTTACTCGACCTCAGAGGGTTAAGAGCCAATATTTGACCCCTTAAATTTATTTCCAGGGGCGTTGTTTTCTAACTATGTTCTAACCATTTTTTTTCTAACCATGCATTTATACTGCAATTACAAAACCATACATAATCTTATGATATTAATAATTTAAATATAATCATTTAATATAGAAAAAATTAGATGCTTTTTAAAAACTGAAATTAAAACCATCAATAGGTGGTCAAATCACTGTCTTAATATACGAGTCATAGAAGCATTCATTTCAACTGATTCGTTCAAAATCCACTTTTCAAAAATCCAAAAAAGCCACTCTTTGTTTACTGAACTGTTGTATACAATAATTATCCCATTTGCAATCACACCAATGTTACATGTGTGTCCTGTTTCCCCTGTTCATTGTGTATTTGGTTCAGTCCTGTTCCCAGTTTTCCCGCTCCTCGTTAGTGTTCAGTGTATTCACCTGTGTTTAGTTCATTTGCCCCAGCTGTGTCTTGTTTCCCTCTTCAATCCTCTGTGTATTTAAGTTCCTCTCTTGTCAGTGTTCAGTGTCGGTTATTGTTTGTGTAAACGTGATGTTACCCTTGAGTTTACTATTAAATACCTGGTTTCTCTAAATATCCTTCGTCGTGCACTTTCTATTACCTGGAAACGTAACAGAATAACCGACCTTAAAAAAAAGAGAAAGAGGGTGACTGCAGACGGACCTTGAAAGAAAGTAACAAGATGGGTATTTTCCTCACCCCTCCAAATTCCAACAACTCCAAGCTGATCTGTTTCCAGGACGGCCGGCACATCGAGGAGTATGTTGCTGAATTCCTGGAGCTCTCCGAAGGGGTAAGCTGGGCAGAAGAGGTCCAAAAGACCGTATTTTGGTTTGGGTTAGATGATACCCTTTATCATCAAACGCCAGCGGCGGCATTCCCAGGATCATTTGCCCAGTACCTGGATCATGTGCTGTGGTTGTGTGGCTCACCCTTCACCGTAGGTGAGGTAGATGACATCGCCTCTCAACCACCATCTCCAGCCATCTCCACCACGCCAGAGCTTCACGTCGCCTGCCCGCCTGAGCCCGTCGCCTGCCCGCCAGAGCCTGAGCCCGTCGCCTGCCCGCCAGAGCCTGAGCCCGTCGCCTGCCCGCCAGAGCCTGAGCCCGTCGCCTGCCCGCCAGAGCCTGAGCCCGTCGCCTGCCCGCCAGAGCCGCCAGAGACTAAGAACACCACGCGTAAGTCCACTCTAGAGGACACTACATTGATGGTGATGTCTGCGGCGATTTTGTGTGTGTGGGCTACACACACATCAGTTCTGGCCCATGCATCCAGCCCAGCCGAGCCCTCACCGCTGTTCCTGTCCAGTCCTGATCTGTCCTCTCCGCTGGTCCCGTCCAGCCCTACAGAGCCTACTCCGCTGGTCCCAGCCAGCCCTACAGAGCCTTCTCCACTGGTCCCGGCCAGCCCTACAGAGCCTTCTCCGCTTGTCCCGTCCAGCCCTACAGAGCCTTCTCCACTGGTCCCGTCCAGCCCTACAGAGCCTTCTCCACTGGTCCCGTCCAGCCCTACAGAGCCTTCTCCACTGGTCCCGTCCAGCCCTACAGAGCCTTCTCCACTGGTCCCGTCCAGCCCTACAGAGCCTTCTCCGCTGGTCCCATCCACTCCTCCCAAGCCTGTCCTTGAGTACGTCCCGGAGCCTGTCACTTTCCCCAAGAAAATTTTGGGGGGGGGATATAGGGCTCCGCCATGGCCACCCGAAGGGGCGTCACCGCCATGGCCACCCGAAGGGGCGTCACCGCCATGGCCACCCGAAGGGGCGTCTCCACCCTGGCCACCCGAAGGGGCGTCTCCACCCTGGCCACCCGAAGGGGCGTCTCCACCCTGGCCACCCGAAGGGGCGTCTCCACCCTGGCCACCCGAAGGGGCGTCTCCACCCTGGCCACCCGAAGGGGCGTCTCCACCCTGGCCACCTGCACAACCTGCTCCGCCCTGGAGGCTTCCTGTTCCGGGAAAGCCATACCCTCGTCAGCCTCCGGGGCGCCCACCCTCCCGCCCCTATTTGATGTTTATACGGCGTGGGGACACGCCTTTTTGGGAGGGGGCGTAATGTTACATGTGTGTCCTGTTTCCCCTGTTCATTGTGTATTTGGTTCAGTCCTGTTCCCAGTTTTCCCGCTCCTCGTTAGTGTTCAGTGTATTCACCTGTGTTTAGTTCATTTGCCCCAGCTGTGTCTTGTTTCCCTCTTCAATCCTCTGTGTATTTAAGTTCCTCTCTTGTCAGTGTTCAGTGTCGGTTATTGTTTGTGTAAACGTGATGTTACCCTTGAGTTTACTATTAAATACCTGGTTTCTCTAAATATCCTTCGTCGTGCACTTTCTATTACCTGGAAACGTAACAACCAATATTCTGGAAATATATTTTAATATCATATGTTATATAAATATAAAAATAACTCATACTAGAGCCATTTTTTTTCACCACATCTTGAACTTTGAGTGCATATTAATTTTCCTGGCATTTTGCCCTGATAACATCTGACCCTGCTTTAAGAGAAACATAAAACATGCAAAACATCATTAACAGTTGTCTATGTTGTTTTTCGTCATTGGAAAGAGCGACATATTTGGCTTTAAATCATGATTTGAAAGAAAAAGGAACGCTATTTAGGGCGCTCACCTTGATGTATGTTTTTTCTGGGCTTGTGCAGCATCACGCAATCGCGCATAATCTGATGACTGGCGTCAATGGTTCCGTTGCTTTCAGTTTGTTCTTCAATTGATGTTGCGATGATTTATATAAAAATGTATATAAAGTCATTCTTGAGTCATACAGTTCAAGTCAAGTCTCGAGTCATTGGATCTCAAGTCAAAGTCAAGTCATTTTCTTAATTTAGTCAAGCAAGTCTCGAGTCAAGTCATGTGACTCGAGTCCCCCATCTCTGCAGGGAGACAACTAAAATGTCTTTGGGGCTAGATGTGGAAATTTGAAGTAAATGTTAATGAAGTATTATAAATAGTTGCATTATATTGAGGGTACAGTTTATGTTGGTACCATAGACCTCGTCTGGTGGAAATTTGAAATTCCTTCATGCATACAGATAGTGAGTAAATGTTCATCTCTGACTGTTGTTTTGCCATCAGAAGAGTAATTTTCATTATGCTGAGAATACCCATCCCTAAGTGATCGACTGTCTCTCTATGGCATCTCATAAACCCCCCATGATTCCAAGTTATTGGGTTTGCATGGGAACATCAGTGCAGTAGCAGTAGCAGTCTAATTACAGTGCAAGTTTAAAATGGAGGATTCACAGAAATGGTGGAAAATACAGGCTTTGTGACATGATTCTGTGGGGACTTCATACAGAGAATCATACATTCATTAATCACCATATTGACCAAAATGGAAAGCTCCAATCTGATTCTATGGATTCTCTAATAGTTAGGGTATAAAAGTTATTGTCAGTCAACCAGCACACAAAAAAAAAAAAAACTGCACAATATACAGATGTGTTCACTGAAATGTGTTCAAAGTGTCAATACAATGTAAATATATTACTTGATGATTATACTATCTGACATTTTTAAGTCTTAAATATTAATTATTTATGGACAATAGTATAAAAGTTGTTCAATTTTCAAAACCATATGAAACCTACATGAATACAAAGATTACATGTCTAAGAATTCGGCTCATGCATTATTTATGACTACGACTGATAAGATATCTGACTGTTCAACTAATAGTCACAGGGTCTATTTAGTAGGTCATTACACTCAATATAAGGGTTCTCAAAGAGTTCACCAGATCATTATCGTCTTAGACATGTGAAGCTGTTGGTGTTCTTTACTCTTCATTATATTGTCTCTAAATAAGTTGTAGACACTTAATGTCTGATTTTAGTATGTTTGTATCCCATAACACTTGTCCAATTTGCAGTGTCAGTCTTGTGATATTTCATCAAAGGCATCAGGAGTAAGCTGTAAGGGTGAGGTGAGGTCAATGTACGGGTGGTTCCTGTAGTCTGTTATTCTGATTGCCATATTTACGTATTCCCACACTATCTCTCCTCCCCCATATGTGGCAGTATGTTTCGTACATCCAGGTCATCCCACAATGTCAGGTCTAGTTCTTTCATTTATAACAGGAATTTCTCATTACCCGAAGATCTCCAAGGAAGCTCTTTCACTTGATATTTAAAAAAAAAAAAAAAAAAAAAAAGCATGACATTAGCATTGTCAGCATCCCTTAATGCATTATATGTAGTTCTTTTGACATTTCCTTTATTACCAAAATCACATTTGGGCTTTTTTTTACCCTGAGCCTGCATTTTTAAAAATGTCTCAGCATTTTTAGGGTTCATCTTTTGTCATTCTTGACGTTTTTGTAGGTAACTTAGTTCATTGAGAGCCTTAAAGAAATTCTCCTTAATTCTTTGCAAGATTGAGCTGGATAGAACCACATAAGAAGCACTGTATAGAATGCATTCTGAATATACATGAGGTAGTAGATAGAACAAGCTATAGCAACAAACTCTTTGCTTAAAACTTACAATCTACTAGCAAAGTCATGTCAGGCTGTTTTTGACTAATCAAGTTGTTGTGTGCACATCCCACCTTCTGGCAGGTGCAGGACAAAAAGGACTACTGAATTGAAAAAAATATAATGTCCGCAACACTGCTACTTACTCCCATATTTTAATAAAAAAGGCAACGTTTCGACCCTACTGGGTCTTCTTCAGGCCTGTTTTTGACATGTTCCTTATTTTAAGTAGTTCAATTCAGGTCCCCAGTTTGCATACTGAGAGCTATTTCAACAGCTTGTGCAAATGTCAGATTTGCTTTAGATAACATTATCTGTTGTCGGGCTTTGTAGCAAATCTCTCTCATGATCCTGTTCATGCTTATCCAGATTTGTCACAGACTCATTGTTCTCATCACTTTGTAGGGATTTGGTACCAGAGTGGGTCACAGAATTTGCACAGTTAAGACAAAACTCTTGTTCTGACTTTTCCAGCTTGGATGTGTTTCTGAAATTACCATGTGACGTGACCATACTTTTACATTTCATCTCCTTATCTTAAAGGAACACCCAGTACGATTTTGTTTGTGCAGGATTTAGACTTTATACTGACACCTGTCTTTGTGGATGCATGACACGTTTACTGATTCCTGCTGGGGTTTTTTTTATTACTGTATATCTTTTGTTTAATTTAATGTATTTTTCTTGAAGTATTATTGTAGTACTACTACTACTACTACTACTACTACTACTTCTTCACAATAATACATTTATTTTAGGGCTGGGCAAGTTAACGCGTTATTATCGCGTTAACACATTTATTAATCAATGCCAACAATTTTTTTATCGCACGTTAACGCCGTTTTTTTTATTATTATTTTGAAAGTCCGTTGCTCACTGGCTCTGAATACACAAAGGCCTACAGTCAAACCATGAGTCACAGGAGGGGTGGGATGTTGGTCAGCCAGCAAATAACCACCCAAACAAGCAGTGGAGATAGGCTTTGGCAGGTTCTCTCAGGTGAACAGAAAGGGAGACAGTGCTCCGCGAGTGAATGACAGGCACTCTATGGATAGTTACCATGTCAACGGCTTCTGCGCGCTACGCTGCTGTAGCCTTTTTAACTTAAATTAAAATTATACATAACTTTACCTGATAGGCCTGCGTGTAGTTTAGCGGTGATGCTCTGCCATGTGAATTCCCTTCTGTTGATGTCCTGATAACTATTTAGATTCTGGAAAATCACAAACAGCGAGCCAAGGAAACCCGCATGTGGAGCATGTGAAACCCGGGGAGCGGTTCTAGCAATCACAGCGCTTGCGGTACGCATAGAATTCACGCGTTGTTACATTTTTGGGTATGACGTAAGTTCTACGCAGAAGTATAAATTGGGATTTACCTCTGTTTAATGTCATCTTAGTGTAAGTGGGAAACCATGGCATGACCAAACCTAAGCTACTATCAGAGAAGTAACGTTGGTCGACTTATATCTGTAGTTGTGGTCATGACCTCTGACTACATAGACTGTTTCTGCTGCTTGCTGATAAAAGATACCTGTTGATACCCTTTCAGAAAAAACAAGAAAACTGGACTTGTTTTAACAAGCTAGATAAAAGGTAATGCCCTGGCAGTGGCAAATAGCTTTGTTTTAATATTTGATTTGATTACATTAATGTTTAAGTTGAGATTTACAATAAATATTTTATTGCTACTGTATAAAGGGAATACTGCTGGTACAAAGCACCTTATTTGTTTAAAGTTTTTGCAAACCACATGCTATTGCACTTTTGTGTATATAGCAGTACATTTTAAATCAAAAGTGCGTAATACACTACTTTAGAATTCATTATTCAATTCTGCGTGTAACAACGCGATTAATCGTAAGAAAATCATGCGATTAATGCGATAACAATTTTTAATCGTTGCCCAGCACTATTTAATATTTTGAATATATATACCAACTGCTATTGGATGGTAATGTTTGCTCATAGCTCAAATTAGATTATTTACTATGTATACAGTAATGCAAAAATAGTAAATTCTTAAAGGAGCTGTATGTAAGAAATGTATTTCAATTAATCATAAAATGGCCCTGATATGTCACTAGACATTAAGAAATCATGTTAATTTCAAATACTTATATCACTGACAACAGTAGTCCGGCCAGGATATTGTCATTTAAAAAGTGAAGTTGCAGCCCTCAACTGATGTTGATGTTGTCATGTTGTGTTTGGTCTGATACTCCACCCTCCACCTATCTACCAATCACAGAGTTATTAGTGTTGCGGCATCCGGGTTGCCAGCTCTGCTCTAGTTACCACAGCTGCAGCTACACACGTTCCTGCTGGATCCTGCAGCCTATCTGGCAACCCCGAGTCAGGGGGAGGGGGAGTGCAAAAAAAGTGATTGCAGTACCAGTTTTGGCCACAATCTTACATACAGCTCCTTTAATGTGGTAACATCTTAATTAATCAATTTTATTCAAATTAAAAAGTTATTTAGTATTACTGAATCAACTTAAATATATAAGGTTTAACCAACAAATCAAAATTTAAGTGTTAGATCTGGTAGGAGCTCTTTAAGATAACAATAGCAGGCTACCACTTTTTACAGTGTATAGGGATTTTCACACTGCGCTTAACCGTAAGTTATCATCATTCTAAACAATAAGTGGGCACTGCTTTTTACCCAGGATTTTAAAACCCTGCTCCGGATCATGGTTAGCACTGCTTTTACTAAAAAAGTGGTCTTAGAATGTTATAGGTAGATGCTTAGCAACAGACAACCAATCGTATACTCATATTTGCGTGCTTCTGACAGTCACAGAAATACTGCACATTGCATATAAACAGTAAATTCAGCTTTTGAGAGTGAAAAAGTCAAATGCTGACAGAAAACTTGACAATTTGAGTTTATGTTTTGAGTTTCTTGCTCAATTTGAGTTTACCGTTTCATTATTACCGTTTATAGTCCGAAATAAACTCGATAGTATAGTCGGCAATTCAAGGATGCACAATGCTAGAGCATTTATGTAAAGGGGTCACTTGATAGGTTCATCTAATCAATGACGCAGACACCGCAAATAAGAACGTTAACCCAGGGTTTAGGAATCAGGGATGTGATTTTTCCGGATTAATCCGGAAATCCGGATTATACGACCTGAAAATGGGACCTAGCCTACGTGAATCATGCAGATCTGTAAAAAAATAAAAATAAGAAGGGGGCGGGTGTCAAGAGCTGCCGGAGTGAAAAGGAGAGGATATGAGGACATAACAGGCTGACGTGGGTACAGATTTTTTCCTTCCTTTCCAAGTATCAACAAGGAGGTATTTGCATTCATCTTGTTCACCTGCTCAATTTCGTACCTTAGTCGCTCTCGCACTACAGTGGTATCGTTGTCAGTTGACAAGAACATCGCTGTTAGGCCACCAGTAGGGCTGGGTGATATATCGATATATAAAAAATATATTGATATATTTTTAAATGTGAAATGGAATTAGACCATATCGCATATATCAATATAGTTCAAATTTGCGCTATGATCCTTGTTCCATGCAAGCTGCTGACTGCTTTTGTAGAAGTATATCGTGCATTCTATCAGTTGCAGTTCTGGCGCCTCCGTCTCAACAGCATTAGTGTACAACGCGACAAATACTCACATCAAATATTAACGCAGAGGAACGGGACACATCAGTTCAGTGAGTTCACAAAAGTTAATTATTTGCATGTGCTTTAAAGCCTTGCCGGTTAAACATGTCATTCACTGCTGCTGATGCGCTGTTCTAACATATGCTTTACTGTAGTGATGGCCGGTTCGTGAACGAATCGTTCTTTTGAACCGGTTCTTTTTAGTGAACCGGTAGAACCAGTACACTAAATCGGACTGGATCGTTCGAAACGGTTCGCGTCTTGCGTCAGCGCTGAACCACAAGTTACTAAAGTTATTCACTTTCAGACATGCCTGACAGTCCCTCCGAATCGAAATAAACCAATATCCAGGAGTACATTTTATTCCAGTAACTCAAAAAGTTCACTGAACTGAGACATATGTTGGTGCTGAGAGAAGTGATGAGCACGAGCAGCTGATACTGCGCAGTGCGCGTACTACCGAACGTACAGGTACAACGGTTCTCGGATCACCAGTACAGAACTGAGAACTGTTTCTTTCGGACACGTTCGACATACTGAGAACTGATGAGTTGATGAGCTGAGCATGCGTGCAATTTTTTCTGAGGGACGAAATGTACGTTTCCTAAGTATTTAGTTGAACATCAGTAAGTGTAACAAAATAAAACATTTTGGAAACATGTTTATCACATAATTACTGTATTATCACTGTATTATTTTAAAGTTTGGAAACAATGATTGGATTGTAAAACTGTCAAACTAAACATTTATTATTATACTAAAATAGGCCTAATATTTTCAGGAACAGCTCATTTAATTTCTAAGAATATAAATCTTTGAAGTAAACTCTTGCCAAGGTTTTAATGGTGCACTACTTAGTAAATGTTTATAATGTGTTAACATAACGAATTAAACATATATGTTTAATTCGTTATTTTAACACATTATAAACATTTATATATATACTGTGTACACAGGCTATATTGGAGACAGACATGCATTTTTTAGTTTTAGTTTTGTCGACTGTATATATTCAGGTTTCAGCTCAGCACACACAGGCCTATGGTTCTCGAGTCAAGAACTGGTTGTTGCAGTTCCTGAATCACCAGTACAGAACCGAGAACTGTTTCTTTCGGACACGTTCGATACAGAGAACCGATGAGCTGGAGATACTGGGCATGCGTGATAGCAGCACCGTCTCTGAACAGAACTTTCTTTCGGCCGACTGATCCTGTGATGATACATGAGCACGCAGTATGGGTGAACCCAGGACTTAAATGAGAGGGCGAATTCGGACGAAATGTAAGTTTATTTAATTACAAATAAAATGATGAAGACCATTTATGAATTTTATATATTTAAAACATCCGCGTTAGCACATCGCCTAGGCAGCAGGGTTCGTTTGCAAAATGTAAATGTAAGAAACTTATCCAAGATGATTATGACGATGAGTACTATTATTTAACTGAAGTTATGATTACAAATGCCTTTAATTTAAAGTATTTTTATCCGCCGGGATAATAGAATTGACGTCATTACGTGATGACGTAAAAGAACTGGTGAACCGGTTTTTTGAACCGGTTCATTGAAACGAACTGTCCGAAAGAACCGGTTCGCGGAAAAGAACCGGACTTCCCATCACTACTTTACTGAGCGCGAACACCCAACGCACACATGCACTAAAAGCCTGTCTAACAGCGCCTGGTTACTGGACTAAGTTATCTTTCGAGTCTTATTTCGCTAATACTCTCAAATACACACATAAGGAAAGTTGGTTATGTATAAACTGAAAGCAAACCGAGAAAATTGAGAGAAATCTACTTGTCAAATGCGTGTATATTAGACGCGTCGCGTACAGGTCTTAAAGAGACAGTAGCCCTAATAGTAAACATGCAGCCGCTTGTCCTTAAAAGGATAGTTCACCCAAAAATAAAAATTCTGTCATTATTTTCACTGTAATGTTGTTCCAAACCTGTATTCATTTATTTCTTGTGCTGAACACAAAAGAAGATAGTTTGAAGAGTGTGGGTAACCAGACAGTTGCTGGTCCCCAGTGACTTCCATAGGGAAAAATATACTATGGAAATCACTGGGATACATCAAAGTTTGGTTACCCACATTCTTCCAAATAACTTCAACAGAAGAAATAAACTTATTCAGGTTTAAAACAACTTGAGAGAGTAAATGATGACAATTACATTTTTTGGGAGAACTATCTATTTAATGTTAATAAAACAACAAAACACAGTGAAATCACTCACTGCTCTTGACTGATAACTTTAATAGTAGCTTTAATAAGAATCAATGTATAATTTATACAGTGAAGACTATATTTGGCTTTGACTTTGACTGAACATTTGCTCTCACTTTGCAGAAAAAATATCGGGATATATATCATATATCGATATTCAGCCAAACTATATTGGGATATGACTTGATATATGGTCTATATCGCCCAGCCCTAGCCACCAGGTCTTAAACAGGTGACAACCTTTACTGCTTTCTCTTA
Organism: Chrosomus eos; assembly: GCA_036326025.1. Lineage (NCBI taxonomy): Eukaryota > Metazoa > Chordata > Actinopteri > Cypriniformes > Leuciscidae > Chrosomus > Chrosomus eos. The sequence goes on along the minus strand of CM070834.1, from coordinate 31,690,812 downwards.
TTCATTAAAAATAATCTAATAACTTTAGGGTTAGGCTACACAGCTAGTAGCCTGGTTAAAACCAGACCCTTCTCAGTCGTAACTGAGTTAGGGTCTGGGGAAGGTTCATTCACAGATCATTTCCAAAGGGGCGTCACCAACGGACGTCGCTCAAATGCCTCTGGGCGCAATTGGATAGACCTTAAAGGACAACTCCGGCGCAAAATGAACCTTTGGTCTAATTACACATTGGTACCTAGTCAACCGTTCCCTGAGATTTGTTTTCATGATTATCGAATGTAAAGAGTTTTATCTCTAAAAACTGTTTAGCTTATAACGCTAGTATATGGGGCATAGAGTAATGAAGATAGAAATCACTAGTTAATACCACTAACAAGGCTCAAAATAGCCCAACATTAACACGGTAGCATAATCAGGGTCCCTACATGCAAACCGGAGCATTGAGAATGTTGTAAGTGTACAAAACGTTTAATAAGAAGATATTTTATAAAGACAGTCCACTTCGCGAAAACATCCAGGAGCCATCTTTGGAAAACAGTCTCGAGCAGTCGAATCACGAACGCCGAGCCAAGTGCGCTGGTGAGATGTGAACGAGCCAGAACTTGTCTCGGGGTTCGTGGTTCGACTGCTCGAGACTGTTTTCCAAAGATGGCTCCTGCCTGTTTTCGTGAAGTGGACTGTCTTTATAAAATATCTTCTTGCATTGTGTGTCTGTCAAGACCAGGACATACACAGATAGCGCATTCTTTTTTGTCTTTTCGTGCTTGAATGGTTTAAAAGCATTTGCATGAATAAGAGTGTGAAGGATGACAGAAAATACGGATGCTGCGTTGTGTTAAATATTTATTGCGTTAAACTGGAGAAAAATTATTTGTATGTGTTAACATGTTAACGTTGACAGCACAAATATTAATACCTTGGAAAGAGGTACATTTTGACCAAGAAGTGCATTTGACAGAACACTGAAGAAGATTGATGTATTTACATGTATTGTTGTTGTTATTATTATTATTTTAGTATCGATTTGGAACCAGATTGTCAATAGTTTTGACATTCCTAGTCGATGATATGAGTCTTCATCTGATATACCTCATTTTTTTCATATTTGTCAAAAGTACTATTGATTTCATTGTGAGAAACTAATAAGGAAGAAAAAAAGATGGAACCTTGAATTTATGTTCTTGGAATCAAAGTACATGATGCATTCATTGTATTCTGACTAAAACTTAGTGTTAGTTGTCATTTTATTACCTACTCTGCTGTGAAGCCATTTTTGTCTATTTCCAGTTTCACCAGCTTTACTGTAGTGTAATGACAACATGAAAGAACCCCCTTAATCATCTTCATCAAAAGGGATAAAAATAGCATGGTGTCAAAAATCTTTCTAAATATACTATGCTATTGAACAGATACAGTTCCAGAGGGGAAAAAACAACATCTATGCTCTTATGTTCCTACGGGCCTAACATTAGTCCCATTATATCACCACAGCTTGACCGAGTGCCTGAGCTGTCAGTCATGACATTACACTATTATTGAAGAAATGTAGGAAAGACATTAAGTGAAACAAGGTCAAGAAATAGCTTATGAGACCAGTTAAGAGCAGAGCACTTATATGATGTCCACGTCAGCAGATTACGAGACACATTTATTTCACTTAGAACAGAAGTGGTTTTCTCTTTACAAGGCCATCTGACCAGTCAGTCATTAACTGTAGGTTATTTCTGCAGTTTTAAGTATAGCAGATGTGTCATTTCATTTTTCCTTTCACCTCCGTCCTTGATCTTCTTCTACATCATTTTTTTGCACATTTTTCATACTGAGTCTTTTAGCTTCTATTTTTGTTTCTGCCTAATGCTTCTTTTTCCACCTGTCTTTTGAAAGATTTCACTGCTGTTTAACATTTGTTCGCTCGTCCGCACTGTCATTGCCCATTCCTCCCTTTCTCTATCTTGGGCTTCATCTGACAAGTCATCTGTTTTGAAATTTAGGCCAGGCTAATTCGCCCCAGGTGATGTGTCGAGCCTTGTGCAAACTGAGGATGACATTGCTAGTTGGGAGTTGTCCTGTAGCATGAAAGGTCCTCGTCTCATTTGAAAAACTCTTTGTACAGCGGACCTCAGGAGACCACTGGTATCGGCCACACTAATGCAGACTAACTCAGCTTTTAAAGTTTTCAAGTGAAACATGGGTTCATTCATACGGTTTTTCCATTTCTTCTGTTTTTTACTTTATTTTTTTTAGTTTGGGCAATGTTATGATTATTGGGTTTCACATTATTTTCATGGTCCCTTTAACACATTCTTTTGACTAGTAACGTTGCACCTACATGTCTACTTGCTCTCATTAGAGTGTTAGTCGAGTGTTAGTAGACTGGTAGGTTTAGGCTTAGAATAAATTGACATGTAGTTGCAAAGTTACTTATAGTCAGTAGAATGTGTGTTGGAGGATCATCACAATAAAGAGTTGGCAGATGTTAAGTAGACAGTCAACTAATACTCTACTGAGAGTTAGCTGACATGTAGTCGCAAATTTACTTATTGTCAAAAGGGACCTTAAAGGGATAGTTCACCCAAAAATGAAAATTAAGTCATTAATTACTCACCCTCATGCTGTACCAACCCCGTAAGACCTTCGTTCATCTTCGAAAACACAAATTAAGATATTTTTGATTAAATCTGAGAGGTGGATCACTCCTCCATAGGCTTCCTAAGGAATTGAAACTTGACGGCCCAGAACGTCATTGAAGAAAATGTTTAAATATTTCATGTGCCTACAGTGGCTCCACTATAAGATTATCAAGCGACGAGAATACTTTTTGTTATCTGCGACTGAGAAAGAGCAATAAAGCAAACAACTCACCAGGGAAATAGGAACGGGTAGCCTGTTTCTACATACAGCACAGAGAAAAACAAACAATGCCCCACTTAGACAGGCTTTTTATCACATCACTAGAAGATGACGCACCTCCATGATTGAGCCGCACAGGTGTGCTCAATGTCAAGCCGCGGTTCAACACCCGTGGGTCTGTCTTGCCATTTTAAATATACGCAACCATTAAAAATTAACTACTTCTAATGAGCCAAGAGCCAAAAGCCAAAACGAATATTAAAGATTCTCAACCTGTCACATAAACAATAACCCATTTCCTTTGTGCATCACTGCCATTTTACTGTGAAGTAAACAAGAGTATTACTGTGTATTACAGTATAAGATGTGCAATCATTAATAAAGTTTGAATAAAATTTAGCTTTTGTTAGGGCAGTATATCTGTAATATACATGGCCTTATATCCGCTTTAAAGCATCATCTGTGACGGCTGAGAAACCGCACCATGAAATGGGTTGATGGTGCAATACGGCTGTGTGCATTGTGCCATTTGCCAAGTTCAAGGGTTCAGTATACCTCTAATATCACGGCCTTATGTCTGGTTTAATGCATCCTCTGTGGTGGTCAATAATCCGCGCCCTGAAATGGGCTAATGGCGCTGTGCATTGGGCTGATAAAAAAAGTGCTAAAATTTTTAATTTCTTTAGAGCAGTTTGTCTAGTACTTCAATAAAATTTAACTTAATTACAAGTAAAAGTACCGGTCTAAAAATATACTCAAGTAAAAATAAAAAGTAGTTCATTTAAAATTTACTCAGAGTAAAAGTTGCTGAGTAACTTGTTTAACTGCGGGGGTGGGGTGTATGGGAGTTTCACAGTATGATAACCGTCTCAGAAAATATCACGGTTTATATAAACTGTATTATTAAATTATGGTTATTATTATTATCAGTTAAAATGACAGTTAAATAAATTAAATATTTGTTCAATAAAACATATCTAATCAACTAATTTCAATAATTGATTATGAATTAGAGTAACAATTTATTTTTTATCATTAATAACCTTTTAGTTTTTGGCAAAGTGCTGCAAAACAGATTTACTCAAAACCATGGAGAAATAATATATATATTCCTTAAATAATGTTTAAATAAATTGTAGTATTATTATTGTTGTTGATAATATTATTATGAGAAGTTGGTACATTCTATTGTAGGTCTAAAATAGTAATATATCTGTCATAATTTCTTCTAGTAAAACCGAACTTTTATTTTGACGGGTTGAGTCCTGTTTCAGAGTGTATTTGACAATGATTTTTCTCAAATAAAATTATGAAAATGCTCATTTGGCGTTCTCTCAGAGCAGCTCTGGAAATGTATTCATGTACTCGTATTGTTTGTGAGATGCTGAAAACACCATGAGTACTTGAGTATGTAGTAAGTACGAAACAGCACAGCTCATTCACACAGAGACACGCAGAACGAGCAGATTATAAATTTACATAGCAGTCTTTTGTGCTTTAATATTCACAGATCAAGTCGCGATTTAATTTATTGTACAGCTTTACTTTCGATTTATTCATCTATAGATCTACCAGTTTGCGTGTTTTACGTGACATCTGCATTATACTGTAAATTCCGTTTTTTTCTATATTCAAAGTATTCCTATACTGACAAGGGCTTCACATACCGGTATGTGTGCGAGTGAGATTTTGACAGCAGTTCGCGTTCAGCTGGGTCTGCATCACTGTCTGTCTTGTCGCCTTCTCCATATTGTGTTGTGATTTTAGCGCGTCTATTCTCCCCATAGGTTCTCCCGCCCTTCAATCAATCATTGCTGTAGTTTCCGGAGCGTGATGTTTTCACCCAAAGCATTTTATTATTTATTTTTAGGTGTTCAAGCACGAAGTGCTGAAAACCTATTGTAATTGTAAAGATTTTTATTATTTTTCTTCCGCCGTAAAACGCATCGTGCAGCCCAAACCGTAAGTGCTAGAGACTTGAAACTTTGTCAGATGGTAGTACAAAAATCGAGGAGAGGTTATCAAATTATGAGCCCGATTGGCCCATAGGTGGCGCTATAGCAACTAAAAGTGCGAAACTGCTCATAACTCCTAGACCGTATGTCGTAGACTAAGTGTCTTATATCATTGGAAAGCTGGACTTCTGACTTAAAAAACGTATATCTCCGATTTAATTTCCGCCATATTGGATTTTCCGCCATTTTGAATTTTATTGAAAAACTACTTTTGCGAACTAGTCCCTGGTTTTTTGCCCGATCGGAACCAAACCAGTGCAGAAATGTTCTCTGGAGAATGAATATCAATAATTATCAAAAAAAATTGAAATTTCGATTTACAGTCGCTAGGGGGCGCAAAATGAACGTTGTGGGTGGAGCCTATTTTACTAAAATGGCTATAACTCAAGAAGTAAATAAGATAGCTTCACCAAACTTGGTACACATATTTATGAGTTCAGTCTGAGGTCACAGTAAAAAAATCGCCGATTGAACTCTAGGTGGCGCTATAACATTAAAAAAACATAAAAGGGGGTGTGGCCACCTGACCCTTAGTCCGATTGACTTGAAATTTGGTATGCAGTGTCTTGGTCCAAGGTACCATGTATGTTTAAAAGGATACTGGCGTATTTAAAAAAACATGGCCGCCATTGGCCAATGAAGTTTGAGCACCTATTAGACGAGGTTAACGGAGACCAATCGGAATTAAACTCGATGGGCATGTTTGACTCATGGCCCAAGAGGTCTGTAAGAGTTTTGAAAGAAATCGGCCACTAGTTGGCGCTAACGAGTTTTACGGCTCTGTAATCACGTGGTGTTTCATTCACACATCCCCATAATATGCATATCAGTAGATAGATCTTCTCATGTTGAACAACTTTGCCTCTAGAACTATTGCTGTCAATCAAATCGTTCATTAAATATTCATGAATATGTTAAAAACCTACTTTTGCGAACTAGTCCCTGGTTTTTCTTCCGATCGGAATCAGACCAGTTTAGGACAATTCTCTGGACTCTCTAGATCAATAATTAGCGGAAAAAAGTTGAACTTTTGCATTTTTCATATGGCTATAACAGGGTCGTTTAGAAAATGGGCGTGTCAAAATACACTCAAAAGCCTATAAATCCTAAAAGGAAACTCAGAACTGGACAAAAATTGATGAGCATATGTGTCATACCATGGTGAAGAAGTATGCAAAGTTTCATGGAGATCGGACAATAGGTGGCGCTATAACTGTTGAAAAGCTTTAAAACCATGTATTTCCTATGGTAAATTGCTTGTAATGGCTGTAAATGGTGTGTTCCATTTATGATCATTTAATCTTTATATCATAATGCTCAAAATCAGTGCAGTACAATTCTCTGGACTCTCTAGATCAATACTTATTAAAAAAAAAGTTGAACTTTGCCCTTTGGTTTGCTACAACAGGGTCATTTAGAAAATGGGCGTGTCAAAATACACTCAAAAGCCTATAAATCATAAATAAAAACTCAGAACTTTACAAAAATTGGTGAGCATATGTGTCATAACATGGCAAAGAAGCATGCACAGTTTCATGGAGATGGGACCATAGGTAGGGCCCTATAATTTCCGCGATCACGGAATCGCGGACAGAATCGCGGAGTTGGCCAATTAACGCGGAATCTAGTGTTAACGCGGAATTTCGCGGAATTTTACATATTTGGAATGAAATTCGGTTTTTGTGTGGGAGAAGAACGTATGTCTGGGGAAAATGCAGACGGGGAAGCAAATCTGGGCGACACAACCGTCATTTCAGCTCATGACGGCATCAAAACAATAGCCGCGTTTCCACTGAAAGCATGGCGAAGCGGCACTCCACGGCTCTGCTTTCGTCGGCGAAAAAGTTAAGGAACTCGCACGCACACACACAAAATCCCCTCCGTGCACGTCTGTCTATGAGGTGCCGGACCGAGTGTGTGTGTCCAAGTCGAGAGCGCGAGAGAGAGACCGAGTGTGTCCAAGAGAGTGCGCGAGAGAGACCGAAGCTGCGTCCCAATGTGCATACTATCCATCCTAAATAGTATGTGATCCTAAACTCGCAGCTCGAGTGTGGCCGTGAGCGCACTCGACAGTGCGCGAGAGAGAGACAGAAGCTGCGTCCCAAGTGCATACTATGCCCGAAATAGTATTGACAATACAGTATTTACTAATGTCACATACTATTTAGGATGGATAGTATGCACATTAGGACGCAGCTAGAGTGTGACTTTTATTTTAACTTATATAAACTAATATAATTTATTTTACAGGACAGTTTAAAGCTCATAACCATATTTTGTTGTTACTTGAAGTTCTTAGAGTGCAGTGTTATGTTGCATCATGCAGTAGCCTATTTGTCATTTAAAGAGTAAATGCCTATTTTATTTGTGGACATTTTAATTATTAACATTAACACACTCTTTTTACAACTAAAATAACAGTAAAGGGTAAAAAAACTGAATTCCCAAAAATTTAAATGGAAAAAAACGGAATTTGCAAAAATTAAAACGGAAAAAACGGAATTTGGGAAAAAATAAAACTGAATTTGGGAAAAAATAAAACGGATTTTATAGGGCCCTACATAGGTGGCGCTATAACTGTGAAAAAGCTTTAAAACAATATACATCCTATGGTAAATTGCCTGTACAGCGTGTGTGTGTGTGTGTGTGTGTGTGTGTGTGTATGTGTGTGTGTGTGTGTGTGTGTGTGTGTGTGTGTGTGTGTGTGTGTGTGTGTGTGTGTGTGTGTGTGTGTGTAAGCATGCATAATGGAGTTAACAGGGAAAAACTCATTTGCTTTAGTGAATACTGGTGAAACCAAGTAGTTCAAACTGAAAGTGAGCCAATAAGTGGTCTTCTACTGCCCTCTGCTGGCCATTCTCCTTATTAACAGTTTTTGTCACATGTGCATTCATATATTTAGACTCTTAAAAATCCCTTATATAACTATTTCTATTATAACACAATCATATTTTGTCAGAGTTTATCACTTCATTTGTTCTGATGCTTCACATAATGGCTAGCCACGTGGTAAATCATGGTAAATAAAGCTAGAAACATGGTAAATCATAGTAAATAAGGTAAATAATGCTAGAATCCTGGTAAATCATTCTAGAATGTGGTATATCATGGTAAACTATGGTAAATCATGATAGATTTATGGTAAATCATACTGGAACATGGTAAATCATGAAAAATCACACTAAATGTGGTATATCATGGTAAATCATGCTAAAACATGGTCTATTCCATCTATGATGTCAGTGGTTAAATGCTTGCTACATAAAACTTAATGTCTTTTGATGCTTGTGTGCTTAAAAATCTTAAAGGCCTTAACAGCTTGAACACCGCTAAATGCTGCTAGCAGCTTTAATTTTTTATTATTTTTTTAATCAGTAACGGATATGTTTTAAAATGTAGCGAATTACAATACTTAAGTAAAAGTAAAATTACAGATTTTAAAAACTACTTAAAAAAGAAGTACACAAAAAACGACTCAATTACAGTAACGCAAGTAAATGTAATTCGTTACTTTCCACCTCTGAAATCCAGCTACTTATTGGTTTGTCTTTTTTTTAAGCATGAGTCTCCACTTTATATAACTCTGATTTCTAAAGCCCTATATGTCCATGGCTTTGCTCATAACGATGCATTAAATCTTACGAAGTGGTTTAATATAGAGTGTTTTGATCTTGTGAAATACAAAATTTTAGTACATTTTACTGCACCATTTTTTTTTTATTTGGGTGTTAAAGGGTACCTATTATGGCATTTAAAATGTTCCTAATAATGTTCTGGGAGTCCCCAACAACAGTTTTACATGCATGCAATGACAAAAAACACTTTTGTTGTCTTATAATATGCATTTATTTTTACCTGATTTGCTCACCGACTCCCTAATGATTCGTTTGACGACTCATTTGTCCAAAACCCCTCCTTTGCGTGCCGCTAATCGGCGGTGATTGGTCAGATGACACAGTCAGTTATATTTTGCGTTAGCCCAAAGCTTAAACATATTGATAAAGCACTGCAGTACTACAATACGCTTCACATAATTTCACATATTTCAAAAAACAAAAAAAATGACATTGGAGACCTAGAAGCTGCTGAGCGTAACTCTCACTCTCTCTCACACACACACACACACACACACACACACACACACACACACACACACACACACACACACACACACACACACACACACACACACACACACACACACACAAACACACACACACACACATAAAAGCAACAATTATTAATAGTACTTACAGGTTGTGATTCGGAGGAGGAAGCTGATCCAAATAAACTTGGTATTGAACCTTCCTATATCAGCCGACTCGCGAATCCACACTTGAAAGCATTTGTGTTTGTGAAGCGATCGTCATTAAAATAACACGAACACAGCTCAAGGTGGCTATACTTGTGTGGTATAGTTGTAAATATAAACTCTAGCCACTGAGTCTTCACATGCTTGTCCCTGGGCAGTGAAAAAAAAGTTTGCTTTTGATTCGCACTTCAGAACAGAGTCTCGTCGACATGATGTTGTCAGGTTTCTCTGTCTGCTCGGCGCGCGCACTGAGTGGGCGTGTCGAATTCAAATAACTTGTACAAGTGACGTACGAAAGTTAGAGAAAATGCATCGTTTGTCTATCGATTCATATCAGCGACTCAGAGTCGACTCTTACTTTTGAGAGACAATAACTTTGTATACGGTGAACTTTCATATTTAAAACTTTGCAGGATGTTTTTGTTCACTTAGATCTATGTTACACACTACATGAAAGGTAATTTTCAAAATTCCATGATAGGTACCCTTTAAAGTTTTATATGGGACAAAATAAATACTACCCTAACAAAATCCAAATTTTTACTGTACCAATTTTTATTTGTATTTTTTTTATGAACCATTTAACTGGGCATATAGGACAATGCACACCCAGCCACCTATTGTGCCATCAGCCCATTTTGTGGTGCAGTTTCTTGGCCACCACAGAGTTAAATTTGTTACAGCGTACATTAGGACTTGAAATATGATTTACTGGCCTAATGAAAGCCAAATATTGAGCTCTTATTACTGTATCAGTCCTTTTTAATGGACTCTTGAACTTGGCAAACAGGACAATGCACACAGCCATATTGCACCACAACACTGTTTCTCTGCCCTCACAGAGGATGCATTGAAGCTGACATTAGGTTGTGATATTAGAGGTGTACTGAAGTTTTTTTTTTTTTTTTTTGCTCAAATTAGGCTTTTGTTAATTCATTCACATCCATACTCTCATTTTCTTCATAGTAAAATAGCAGTGGCACACAAAGGAAACAAGTTATAAACCGGAAATTGTAACAAATAAATCCCATGCGCACGTGGAAAGTTTATTGTAAGCAAGCAAAAGGTTTCTCGTGCTCATGCAAAAGTCTGTATATTTTACTTTTTGCAAAGGTCCTTTCAGGGGCTCCGTACTATAGGTGCTCCATAATAAGGAAAAACATCACAGTGAATGCGGTTTCATATTGAGCAATGTCTCTAAGCACGTTTGCTTACTAGTAGGCCACAGGCCTGACATTTATTAGTCTGTGCTTGATCTTACTGCTGTACATTTGATCAAAAAATAAATAAATGCAGCAGCAACCTGCAAAAGAACGTCTCAGTTACGTATGTAACCCTCATTCCCTGAGGAGGGAATGGAGACATTACATCAGTGACTGACGAAATGGGGGTTTCGCTTAGAAGCCTATAAACTTAGAGTTCTACAAAATTAGCCAATGGCAAGGAAATGCCATGGGTCTGCGGAATGTGCATAGGGTATAAAAGGAGGGACGCTGGCAATCTCGCTTTATGTTTTCCTGCTGAGGAGCCGAGACTGAACTCCAGGCCATTCCAGCGGTACAGCGGTTGTGGCAGAGGGATGTAACCGGGGGAAGGAGTGGCCCTGCTACCATCTCCTGGAAAGAACTGCAGCCCATCTCTAGCAGTCCGCGTCAGGAGCACCGTTTCGCCTGGCGATTGGCAAGCTGCGGGGCTGGAGCAGACTGGGGCGCCTTCCTGCGGCCACCTCCACAGCACGGCCCGGGTGAAGGCCAATGCTGGGACCGAGCAGGAGGTGCAGGAGGGCACTCTCGTCGGCGAGCAGACTGAGGCATCTGAGTTGGCGGCTGGGTGGAGGCAGCAGCTGGCCGCCGGGGCAGAACATGTTTAATGGCCTCAGTCTGCTTCTGGGAGGCCAAGAACGATTGATCGAAGTCCTCGACCGCGCTACCGAAGAGGCCAGCCCGGGATATAGGACATTTGAGGAAACGGGTTCGCTCAGCCTCTCTCATATCAGCCAGGTTTAGCCAGAGGTGTCTCTCCTGAACCACAGCTGTGGACATCACCTGACCTAGGGAGCATGCGGTCACCTTTGTCGCCCGGAGAGCGAGGTCGGTGGCGGGACGCAGCTCTTTGTTGAGCCTTGGATCAGCTCTACCCTCGTGCATGTCCCTGAGCATCCGGGCCTGGTAGACCTGCAGGATGGCCATGGCATGTGTTGAAGATTTTATTATTTAGAAAACAACTAGTTTAGCCTTATAAGAATACACAATTATTTCTTTATGCAGCGAGGTGGCTGCTTGCCACGCAGCTTTGTAAGATTTCGCCACCAGGGTAGACGAAAATCTACAGGCTTGGGAGGGGTGCTTAGGATCACCATGCCAGGTAGAAGGTCACAAATGCATCACAACAGAGTGCTCCACCTGGGGGACCCCAGTGTACCCTTTAGCCGTTGCCCCATCGAGGGAAGAGAAGGCAGAGGAGACAATGCAAGACAATAGGGACTTCCAGGACCTCGTGACCTTCTCATTGGCCACCAAAAACCAATCATCCAGCCGCGAGTGCTTGGGACAGGGTGGAGGATTCCATTCCAGCCCGATGCTCGTGGCTGCCCGGGAAAGCATGACTGTCAATTCCGCATCAGACTCGGGCAATGCTGGCACACCCGAAGGGAAGTCTCCGGAAGACTCCAGCCCACCTTGTGATGCAGCGATTTACATCATCTGGAGCACCGAATGAGACGCGGGGCAGGTCCAAAGACCAAAGACCCTCCAGCAATCTCATCCTGCACTCATGTGGATTGCAGCGCACTCTACCCCCACAGAGATCATTGAGTCTTGACCGAAGCACCGTGATGGTCATGTTCCCGCAATGAGAACATGAGTCATCCACAAATGCTGTCTTAGCGTGTTCTAAGCCCAAACACGCAAGGCAGCAATTGTTCCCATCAGAAGTGCACGGGCGAGACATCTTTAAAAACATGTGCCAGGCGCAAGCTCTTTTTGTGAGAGGAAAAAGCTCAGAGAGTGATGAAGTGCCCAGGGAGAAGCACACACACTTTGGCAGATCACTGCACAGATCAGCAGCAGGTAATGTGATCCCGCTGGAATGCGCCACTGCACCAACACACTGGAGACCCGCTCGTCTCGTAGTATCGAAGATCTCAGATACAGGCTTGCAAAGGAGTGAAGAGAAGGCCCCAAAGCAAAAACATACAGTGAGATTGCCAGCGTCCCTCCTTTTATACCCACTCGGTGGGGCGGAGTTGGGCTATGCAAATTCCGTAGACCCATGACATTTCCTTGCCGTTGGCTCGTTTTGTAGAACTCAAAGGTGATAGGCTTCTAAGCGAAACCACCATTTCGACTGAACGAAAGGGAACTAAGCTTAGTACCAGGAGTTGAACAATATGTGGCACTCCATTTAAAGCGATAATTCAGCCTAAAATGTTTCTTAAAAATTCTATCATTTTATACTCACTAAAAATTTTTGCTTCTTTTTTTTCCGTAGAACGTTATGTGGGAAATCTGTAATACAACTATTCCATGTGGCATCAGAGCATTAAAAACACCTGGTAAAAGTACCATAAAGTAGTCCATACAGATGCGCTAAATATCATGTCTTTTAAGTCATACTATTCCTTTGTGTGAGTAACAGAATTCATTATTTACCAACAATCTTTTAACATTAACCCAATGCAGAGTAATTTAGTCATGTGTTGTGCTGCTGAGGTTGCTGTGTGTGGGCTGCCTGTATCAATCACAGTGTGTTCTTGCTCAGGGGGACGCAAAACCAAATTAGCACTCTAAAAAAAGTTAGCAAGATTTGTCCCCAAAAAATAATCTTCTTTAGGTAAATGTCCCAATCAAATTCATCTATAATTTCATTGTATAACAATAAATAATTTCTCCTAGCTTTTTTTTATAATTTGACATGTCCATGTTAAGGCTGTTGTGTTAAAATTTTCTCAGGCAGTGAGAACAAGAGAACAATTTGCATCCTTAATGGATGGCACCCATGAGCGCTGGTATTGTGTTTCCATAGCTACAAGTCATTACATTGGTTTGCACAAATCCATGCAGTGTAATTGCAAGGCAATGTAAGAATCTGTTTCCCATGTCTCAGTCTAGATATTCTCTCTCAGATTAGTTTATTACTATTACCCAATGTTGGATCTCTAATGAACTTTCATTGGGTAGGGTGTGATAAAACGTTTTTGTTTGATTGCAATCAGGACTTTGAATTATGAGTGCTTCATGATTTAATAACATGCTCTGACTGTAGGCTGTAGGCTTATGAATGAGTAAGATTTTCCCTTGGTCCAGGGAAACACAATCACACAGAGTGGATAACTTTTTTGACCTTCACATGAAATATTCTGCTGCACAATAGAGGCAGAGTACTGGACTCTGAATTTAATCAGGCATGTCATATAATCAATAATAATTATAAGTGAGGAGAATTTAAGTTTTCTTAGAAAGTATGTTCGACGCTGAGGTAAGTAGGTCTTACTGAAATAATAAATATGACTGGCACGGGATCATTTGGATTTGAGTCAACTTTATATGTACCATACCATGACATTTTTATGTTCTAATACTCAATTTATTAAAAAAAAAAAAACAACAAAAAAAAAACAGTTACACTTTATGTCAATAGTCCACTTTAGACACTATAGTCTACTCAAGGCTGGCCCACAAAAAAATAAATAAATAAATACATTTCTTATCAGGCCCTCGGCCTCGTCTTGCTTGCCACAGTAACATTAGCTGCTACTACACTGAAATATGGTAATATCGCTAGCGCTCAATAAGCGCATTTAGATTCTCACTTTAACACACCTTGGGCCCTATCTTGAAACCTGAGTACCTGAAACGCAAGTATCAAACACAAAACACAAGTAACTTTGTGGGCGGATCTCGGGCTCTGTTGCTATTTTACCGATGGGATAAATGACTCTTGCGCCCGATGCAAATCTTAAATGGGTTGGTCTGAAGTAGCTACAGTACTCATAGGTGTGGTTTGGGCGTAACGTGAAATAAACCAATCAGAGCGTCATCTCACATTCCCTTTTTTTGCTATTATGATGACGGATTTGCCAGGTGCACACCAGGAGCGATTCACAGCCGAGGAGACCGACGTTCTCGTCAGGGTCGTAAAAGACAGAGAAGTGACATTGTATGGGGATGGGAGAAACCCACCCAAATTAGCTTTGGGCGTATAATAATTTGGGTAAATATGTAAGCTAGATTTATGCCTATTTTTTCACATCTTCATAGACACCACAATGATTTCCCGCGTGTGGTAATATTTTCCTTGTAATTATGTATGGTTTGCAAAAATGGAAACTGCTGCGTCTGTGTAAATGAGAGAAGCAAAGTGTATGCGCGTTGTGCACACGCTACATTATGGCCAAGCATGCTCCCTTAACCCTCTGAGGTCTGAGCTGTTTTGGGGCTCTTTCGGTGTTTTGGTATGCCCTGACATTTGTGCTTATTTCAGCTACTTAAAACATACCATTTGCCAACATATAAATTTGCTGTATTTAGCACAAACTCTGCTACAATAATATGTGAGCAAAATTGATGTACTTGTTTGCATTTTATAGAAAAAAAATAATATGCGTGGTTAGTACGTTTTGGAAAAAAAAATGTCACTGCAATAAGGCCATTTAACACATAATGAATAGTTGTCCACAATACTTTTGAGTTACTATTCTTGTAGGCTAGAATTTTTACTTCAAAATGAAGTGAAAATCATTCTGACCACTCTTTCAGAAACATCAATATAACGATTTGAATTTCTTACATCAGTTTTTGGGTCAGCAGTGCTGTATGCGTGGGAGTGTTAATGCCCATGAATATTAATGTGATTTACACCTGGGAAGACTAAAGACACTCCCCCAATGGCTAATGGGCCATCAAGGTGCTTTGAGGCAGCCTGAACAAAGAATGATTCACTGGTGAACAAAAAGTTAAAAAGAACAGCATTTATTCAAAATAGAATTTACGTTCTTTCCTAAGAATGTAAAGACTTAAAGTCATTACTATCACTTAACACATCCTTTCAAAAAAACAAACATAAAAATACCAAACTTGTTTTTTTTATAAAAAAAATATTTTTATTCAAAGAATACTAAAAAAAAACTACCGCAGGTTTAAAAAACTGTTTGAATAGACTCATGGGCAAATGCGAGTCTACAGAGCTCAGTTGCGGTCCAGTTTCCCGTGCAGGAAGAAATCGCAGTGTCTGTGGAACCATGTCAACATCGGTCTCTGTTTTCCATGACAGCGTGGACTGCATGTTGCTCGTCTGCTTGTTTGCCTTGGCTCTCTTCGGAACTGGTGCTTGGACATTGTCACATCTGTTATAAAAAAAGAAGAAAGAAAAAGTGTGAGCATGCTGATAAGACAATCAAAGAAACTGTATTATTATCATTATCAATCACTAATTACCATGGATTTAAAAAAGACATATTTGTAATTTCACACAAGAATGGGAACTTTTACATTATGACAATGTAAACACAATTAGGCTACATTTCATCTGTAAAATATTACGTCTATGCACTTACTCAGTATTATTCTCGATCGCACTGAGAACTGAACGACACCTGCGTGTCCCTCTGCGAGGTGCTGGAGAAGGAGAACGTGATGCAGCCAATTTCCTAAAAAACAAAACAAAATAACTGTTAGCATACATTATGTATACAACAGAGGGTAACACTTTATTTGAAGGGGTGTGCATAAGACTGACATGACACTGTCATAAACATGACATAACACCTGTCATAAACATGAAGGAGCCTTTATGAATGTTTATGACTGTTGTCATTAAGTGTCATTCGGTAAATTATGACACTTTCAATGCAAAGTTGACATTGTTTAAAATGTCTTTGTTATGACAACTTGACATTACCCAAGACAAAAATGTCTTGATTATGACAACTTGACATTAACAAAGACAGAAATGTCTCTGTTATGACAACTTGACATTAACCGAGAAATCATAACCTGTCAACCTGTCACAACTTTGGCCGTCATGACACCATTATAACTGTGTCATGAATATTACCTGTCCTCAAGTAAAGTGGAACACATTGTACTAGTTATAAAGATGTCATTAAGGGTTATTACACTGCAAAATGCTTGAAGTTTGATAATTAGACCTGTTATGACATATTTGTGACAGGTTGACAGGTTATGATTTCTTGGTTAATATCAAGTTGTCATAACAAAGACATTTCTGTCTTTGTTAATGTCAAGTTGTCATAATCAAGACATTTTTGTCTTGGGTAATGTCAAGTTGTCATAACAAAGACATTTTTGTCTTTGTTAATGTCAAGTTGTCATAACAAAGACATTTTAAACAATGTCAACTTTGCATTAAAAGTGTCATAATTTACCGAATGACACTTAATGACAACAGTCATAAACATTCATAAAGACTCCTTCATGTTCATGACAGGTGTTATGTCATGTTTATGACAGTGTCATGTCAGTCTTATGCACACCCCTTCAAATAAAGTGTTACCCAACAGGGTTATTGAATATTCTGTACTGAATATGCATCTGTTACTGAATATTCTATATAGGTTATTATTGTTTTTTTTGTATTATGTTTTGTTATTGAGTGTTAAAGCTGCCGTGACAATATAATTTCCTGCAAAGGATCAATAAAGTATCAACAACAACAACAACATCTGTTGATGGCCCATATAGAATGCATGCTGATAACACAATCAAAGAAACTGTATTATTATTACGCTTATCAATCACTAATTACCATGGATTAATTTCACACAATAATAGGAACTTTTACATTATGACGATGTAAACGATATTACGTCTATGCACTTACTCAGTATTATTCTCGATCGCACTGAGAACTGAACGAGACCTGCGTGTCCCTCTGCGAGGTGCTGGAGAAGGAGAGCATGATGCCACATTCCTAAAAACAAAACAAAATAACTGTTAGCATACATTATGTATACAACAGAGTATCTGTTGATGGCCCATATAGAACGCACGCATTTATTATGTACACTCAATGAACGGATCGTTCGCGATCGACACATCGCTACATTTCAAACATTTACACCTGTATTCACAGTGCATAAGGCAGTAAGCATGATAATTAGTGTCATAGGCTAACTAAAACTGAACATTTGCGAGTATCTATGGCCCATATAGACAGCACGCATTTAGGGATAGGCTACACAATGAACGGATTGTTCGCGAACGAACGACACATCACTAACTTACATTTCAAACATTACACCTGTATTCACAAACAAGTATTTACGCATGATAAAGTGTCATAGGCTAAACAAAACTGAACATTTATATATAACATATTGTATTTAGACAGAATCTATCACGTTTTTACCAGAGTCTGAAATATCACATATAACCTAGCAGTTATTCCCCAAAAAATGCATTACACATAGGCTAAGGCAGTAGGCTATTTTAGCATGATAAGTCATGGGCTAACCAAAACTGAACATTTATATATAAAATATATTGTATTTAGACAGTATCACGTATTTTACCGGAGTCTGAAATATATTTATCTCAATCACATAACCTAGAAGTTATTCTCGAACAAAATGCACTACACATAAGGCAGTAGGCTATTTAGCATGATAATCAGTGTCATAAACTAATCAAAACTGAGTGAAAAATATGTATGCTATATACAAATATGTTCAGAGAATATCACATTTAAAAAGTTTACACGAGCATACAATGTTAGGGATATTGTGAGGTATTTCCTATGTCAAAAGCTAGCCAAAACTAGGCAAAATATAAAATTCATTTGAGCTCTATATGATAAGAAAACGAATTATAACACTAAAAAACTTACTCCGAACTTCTATCCTCGGTTGGATCAATTCGTTCTTGAAAATGCAGCCTTTTCGTCGTCCGAATTGCAATCTTCCTCTGAAGAAAATGTGAATTCGTCATCACTATCCAGAATCATCTGAAGGGCCTCTCTGTCGGAGTAGCGTGCTGCTGCCATCCTCCAAACGCGATGAACTAACAGTGAATGATCTGATGAAGAAGCTTCATGTTTTTGTGGCTTGATCGCGGGGCGTGCCGCGTGTGCGATGCATAGATCACCTATTTTACCATGTGAAAAGCGCTGGGGGCGTGGCGATCTGAGCTGATTAATGATAATGAGGGGAGAACGAAACAACTGTAACTCTCCTTGGTTTCAAACGGATTACATAAACTGGAAATATAATTTTTTTTAGTAGCTTACTTCATTTAAAAGAAGACAATCTCAGCTTCATAAAGAGACATCTCTCGTATCTCTGTGACAAGTATTAACAGAGTTACAGTTATTTTTTCGGACGCGTTTCAGAATGGACTTCACTGACGGAGAGAAGGTAAAACGCGCATCATGTTTATTATTCTTTATTTGACGAAAAGCACAACACTTTGTTTTTATTGTGAGTACCCTAAAAAAAAATAGAAACTAAACAGGATCTAATGATGTACAACACTTAAATGTAAGATAAAAATCAACAGAGTAATTTGAGTCTCTTTTGCACTGATAAGGAAAAAAGTGAGCTCATCACGCCCCCGTGACGGCCGACCTCAGAGGGTTAAAATAGCATCTGAATAACGCGCCACTGACTTTAGACTAGGTGTTTCCTGGTCTGTGACGGAAACTGCAAAATAGCACCAGGGAACGTTTGCGCCGGAACACTCCTCCTCTTTTTGCTGAACCGCCCCCAGGAGCGCAAGTTAATTCCCTAATTTACCGACGTGCGTCTGTGGAGGGAAAAGTCCACTGTGCGTTGAGTGCAAAATAGGAATGATACATACGGTGTACAAAGTCAACTGCGCTGGGTGCAAGATAGGGCCTCATATCTTTATAAAGCAGTACAAAAATACACACTGCTACCTGCAGAAGGTACCTCTGTGCATGTCCGTTATCCATTAGTAAAATGCTTATGTGTACAGTAAACAAACTCTGTTAATTTCAGTTAAGGGCATGAACACAAAACATAACGTTACATTAAGTTGTTACAGACAATAGTTGGGAAAATGATTTATTACCTGATATCACCAATTTTTCTGCAAGATATAAGTTCACATAATGTAGGTGACCAAATAGATCCCGTCTGATCTGTGTCCATATTCCAGTTTTTGTTCTCTGTTGATATCTCACAACTCAAAATCGCTCAAAATAACAACGGATTGTCTATTTACTCTATTACACTATTTTACCTTGTTGGCAGAGGCTATTTTGACTAACTCCGCACACTGACGTCTGATTGTGCCAGAGAATATTATGGAAGACACTGGATCATCAACAGTAGCAATAGTGTAGGGTCAAGGCACGTGGCAGAAAGTTTTGATGCAAATTCAAGTTCAAATCCGCCTTTTGCTGAACACGCTGTATTTCCTTTTATCATCACATATCAGATCGGGAAAGCATTTATTTTCAAAAAAAATGAGGAAAATATTTTGAGAACATATTGAATAAACTAATTACAGGTTAAGAGGTATTTTCTGATGTTACTCTTTTCTTTTTTTGCTCCTTGTCATACATGTCTGTATTGAACAAGGTCAGCAACTCATTTGTTGGTTCAAACTGACGACATCAGATTCCATGTCTTTGCATGAAGGCTTGAATGTGAAGGATGTTCTCCAGAAGAGTGTCCTTCATTCTTTTGCACAGTTTTGTCATTATCAAATTCATCTTAGAGAATGTGCATTCAACCGCTGCATTTCTGAATGGCAATACCAGCAGCGAATGAGCAAAAGACCCAAATTCATATTAATCTTGGTGTATTCTCATGACAATGTGTCCAGGACTCTCCACTGTTTATCAAGCTTTGCAATATCTCTTGTGTACAGACAAAAAAAATGACATGCTGAGTTTTTTTTTCTGACTGCTGAGTACTATAGATGGACTCAATGACACAAGAAACTGAAGTTGCATCACCTTAACAGACTGGTCAGTTTTCACTATGCCACTGTCAAACAAAGTATGCACTCGACAGCTTGAAAATGGGGGCACATTTAGAATGTGTTTTTCTGCCTTGCTATGATTCAAAAGATGTGATGCGCTGGAATCTCTGCTTTACAGTACCTACAGAAAGCTTTGGTGTCATGCCCAGTCACACAGTGTATCCACTCCTTAAAGCAGCACTATGCAGGATTTCCGTTTTTATCAAACAGTGACCCCTAGAGTCGCTGTAAGATACTTGTACTGTCGTAAATATCACGCACGCAGAGATGTCTCTGGACTCACGGTCTGATCCCCTCCCCCTGTACACTGGTACCTGTTCAGTAGGATGAAAGCTGTAACGAGTGGAAATAAGGTGTGGCCCTTTTAAGAGCTGCGCGCCCTGTTGAACTGTCGGCAGTCTGTATTGTATGTGCGCCTCGAACACCACATGTATACTGCGCCGGGTTATTTCTGTTTGATGCTTATTTTAGCAGATCTTTCTTGCCGTAAAGCAATTCGTTACATCACGAGACCTGATATCACGCGACACTTCCTGATGCTGCGGCGTTGGTCTGGTTTCACACTCTATCGAACCCTGGTGCGTTTGAGTGCATATGACGTCATCGCATGGCGCATGATAGAAAACAGAACACGGGTCAATATTGTTTTTTTTTTTTTTTTTATTAATTCGCTGCTTTTATGCGCAGTTGAGTGAACAATACAGGTTTACTGTGCATGTGTCACATAAGGTGGACTTCTGCTGCTTGCAAACGGACTATTTTGAGGAGACAGTAGATTTCCAATTTTGTTGCCCTGATTCCACGTGCAATGCACAAATACACTGCAGGCTCACTCTCGCTCGTATCCAAGGTAAATCATCAACACTATCATCCCTTACAAGTGTTTTATTTAACTGAATACATCACAATCAGCTAAAACGCATGTGCAGGTTACTTTACTTCCCGAGACATGTTGCTTTCACATTTATGCAAACCGCGGCACGGTTCGGGAGCAACCGAACTCAGACCACCTCCTCCAGGTAGTCTCGGGTTCAGTACCCCAGTGCGCACCCGGGTCCCATGACAGTGTTCACATTAGTGATTTTTCATGCGAACCGTGCCCCGTTCCGAACTAAACTGCTAGTGTGAAAGCCCACTCAGGTGACTACCGTCCGATTAAACATCTAATGGATGTGGACGGGCAAATGCAGAATTGCATTTGCAAAACCAGAAAATTTAGGGGCACACACCGTAAATCAACATGCTAACTAAATATTCACATTTCTACTAATTTCCACTGTATTATTAATAGATACTTTGATATTAGATGCAGAAATGACAATATGCTGTTTCAAATTCACATTTTATTGTGCACTTTTATAGATGCAACAACAAGGTAAAATGACAGCACCATTGCTGTCATGGCAGTACAAATATTAACATAAAAATTGTATGTTTCGTCAAGTTTTAAGCCATTCTTCCTTTGAAGCTCGAGCTGGCTTTTGAATTTGGTGAAGGGTAGTTCCTCCTTAGCACTGAAGTAGGCCATGTTAAATTTCAAGATCATCTCTGTTTCATCTGCGGTCTGATTTACAGCTTCTTGTCTTCTAAAAGCAACCGCCAGTGGCATTGCATTTTGATTGTGTAACGGTTCACAAAATTCATCGTTTGGTTTGATACGTTACAGTGGTGTCACGGTTCAGTACGTTTTCGATACAGCAAAAAGAAATAAATGCCAGAGAAATTTCCTATTTATTAAAAGAAAAAATATTTTTAAATAAGTGTGTGTTTTCCTACATCTTGAAACATTTAGGTTTATTAATGGGGGTAATCTTTGAAGGATGAACAAATAATGTTTTGGTCATCACATTAAAAATAAATATGATTTAAATATGATAATAATTGAGTTTTGAAGTGCTGGAAAAAGATGTGTGATGTACTTGAAAGCATTTTTCTATTTCTGCCAAACTTCCATGGTTACAAGTTAGTGTTACTACATTAAATCCATGGTGAATGCTGATCTGTGGACTTAAAACCTATAACTAGTTAATTCATGGAACAGTGTTTCTCCTGGTTTCCACATCAGCGCTGTTTGATTCGTTAATAACGGAGAAATTGTAATGCTTCTCACTAGATCTCGCAACGATGTTATTTCTTCAGTGGCGAATTCAAATGCTTTGTTTACTGGATCTCTCAGCGCTGTAGTGCTGGATCATGATCGGCTTGCGATGCGCTGATGGTCCAAACGGTCCATAAAGCACAAAATGAGTAGCGCAGTTTCGTTCCACTTTCATTTCTTTTGCCATTTGATGTTGCGCAATGTTGTAGTGTTTGGTTTGTAATGCTTACCGAACCGAAAGCCTTGTACCGAACGGTTCAGTACGAATACGTGTACCGTTACACCCCTCACCGCATACTCTGTGCTTGAGGCTAATATGTTTAATTAAAGTATTGCGTTTAAACTGCGAAGTGCCTGTGCTGTCGGCAAATTTTGTGTTTCCCGCATTTTTGGGGTAGCGACTGCATTATTCACAGTTCATGGAGTTTGTCTCCTTACAGTACCTCAGCCTGCTGAAATCTCGAAGCCACTCTTTCCGAAAATGGTGGGTTCAGGACTTTTTCGCCACACAAATGTTTACGCGCGCTCGATTATAGACCCTCCCCCTCCACACATTAGCCAGTTACAGTGGCCATTCCCTATTCTTCTCACACTCATCACATTCCGGATTCTTTAACGCTCCCCTTCCATGTTTAACTTGTAAAAAAAAATGCTCAAATTTTGATTAGCAGTTTTTATCATTGGAAGAATATAAAAAAAGCATTTCTGCCAAACATAACTGATGTTTGAAGGAAAAGATTCAAACCTTTAACCCAAAGATTATATATAAAAATAAATTAATAAAACTTGGCAACAGTGACTCAAACTGACATATGTTCAAACTTGACCAGTAAAAAGGCACGCACAGTTGTCATTGGCCAGTTTTTTGGATGACAATAAGATTAACCAATCATGCTCAAACCAACACATTGAGATAGCCAATAGCAATTATTTCAGCGTGGTAAGATTACAACTATAGGAAAAATTACTTGTTTAAAAAAGAAATGTGTGTATTTAGTTGTATGCTGTTATATTTGATTAATTTGTCAATTTTTGTTTTTATTGCCATTTTTGAATAAATATATAATTATATATAAACCTGTATATAATAAGCTGCATACTTGATTACAGATCATTACTGTCGTAAAATACTGTATAAATAATGCAGTACATTTTACAGTCATTACTGGAATAGTACCTAAAATAACATTTGAGCTTTTAATTTAAAGATAATGTCTGTAATTTAACAATTTTTTATACAATATAAAAAAAAACAGGAAACTCCTCTAAAGAAACGACTATTTTTTCGTTTTGTATAGTGTATATTATAGACATACTGTATATGGGTTAAACATATATATCCCATTACATCCCAGACTGACTCAATGTATGTTTTCCTTCTATATGTACATTTGAAAGAAACACGGGGGACAAGAACACATGTCCCCATTACTCAATGGCCCATTCATCTTTGTCTCCCCTGAATAGAGAGATTTTTAAATCTCTCACTGCTTTCATTGCACTAATTCTATTTATTATGGAAGGTGATTGTTACCAACACCAAGGCTTGCATGTAATACATGCAGGTAATTCTGAAATAATCAGCTATCAGGCTGATGAGACGGCCTGTTACAATCTCCCTTTTCTATGATCCATGAATGTGAATAACACACACATTTTTAAGACCTGGTGAGGGGTTTTAAAATGGTTGTATTGTGCATGATTATTTGGCATCATAAATATTTCCACCTCTGACATCACCTACTTCTTATTCTTCAACCCTGTTTCTTTTTGCTGTGAAGTCATATTACAGAATTGAAATGAGTTCCGAATGCCTTTTTAGGTTATATTTAAGCTTATATTTCTATATACTGTATATTGAGTTATGAGTCATGTGAAAGGACCAAAGTCTGCATAAAATTATCCTAGATCATATAGTGTTTCACAGATTAAAACAGAGTAAAACATGACATTCAAATGACAGAATTTGCTCTTTTTTGATGCTGGTGGTAGGCTATAGACTTGGAGTAGAATCAGTACATTTGTTTGGAAATCAAAGAAATGTGGCCAAGTTACAGGCACTTTGATGAAGGGCTTTTTACCAGAGCTGATGGCGTAGAGCTGATCCAATCTCATATAGCAGCAGGGAATTAAAAAGCACAGTTTGTATTTCAGACCACTCCTTTGTTACATGCCCATCTACAGTACACACACTGCAGGAGACCCAGACACACCAAACCAGCCACTAATGAAAAACTAACTGTTTAAAAAGTTAGATACACCACAACAGCTGTGCTATTCTGCAGTAAATTTCAAATGAAAGGCTGTAATGTAACCTCATTCATACAGTAGTTACATATTTAAAGTGTAGGCCTATAGTGCTGTATAACACATGAGGATTGCCATTAATCATGTGTATTATCTTATTATATTTTTGGAATATAATAGGTTACTTAACCTCATTTTGTTCCAGACCTGTATGATTTTCTTTCAACATGGAATACATTTGTGCAGAAAGTCCTGTTTTTCCATCCCCATGCAGGCTCAATGGGAAAACGTCTCTGTGGCAACATCTCCGCAAAATGTTATTACGTTGCTTCTTGATGGTAGTTTTTCAAAGTGAAATTGTCCAGTGAGTGCCGCTAAAAGCTTGTTCAGTTTTATTTGAAACAGATGAATGTGAATCAGGCAATGTTTTATTTCATTTGAAAAAGACTCAAGAAATGAGCATGTAAAGCTGTGGAAGATCGGGATTGTAGAGAGTGGGAAGAGGGGAGAAAGCTACCAATAAAACAGACCTATGACAGACTCATTATACAGACAAATTAATGTTACAATATGAGTGGAGGACAACAAACAAACAATAGAGTTATGGGCACCTTGATGTATTTAAAAAATATGACAACAAACTCTTTCTGCATCGTGGGGAAAATGCAAACAACACTTTTGTGTTACTGTACTGAGGGAACATACACTTACAACATTTGTCTGAAGGACAACGCAAAGCCAGACATCCCACCCTACAAAAACTCATTTCCGGGAGAGGGCACCCCCACCCCCACAAATTAATTCAGGACATTGAATAATATTATTTTAAATAAAAAAAATATATAGGTAACACTTTATAATAACTGCACACTATTAATCATTAGTTAAAGGTGCAGTGTGTAACATTTTTGACTATTTATTAACAGAAATGCAATATGACATCCATAACTATGTGTTCAGTTGTGTATAAAGAACTTACTTAATAAACCGCAATGTTTTTATTACCTTAGAATTAGGCATTTATATCTACATAGGCGCGGGAATCCCCTTCTATGAAGGCCGCCATATTATGACGTCATATTTCTACCGTAGCCGACAGCGAACAAACAGCGTTACAGAGCGCGTTTCGTCACTACCTTGAAAGAGAAGCCGCAGAAAGCTAGAAGAAGCTAGTCATAAACACCGTGAGTGTTTTCCCTTGTCAGTGATGTAAATATGTAGTTGGATTGTTTCATGTAATTTTTTTCTTCTCCCTCGCTGTGTTATGGCTTTGCTATGCACACTAAATGTGCTGGTTACGTTCGTGAGTCAGCTGATTAGTAGGCTACTCTTGTCATTGACCGGAAAACAGTTAGTGCTACAGGAATCACCAACCCGTCGATCTTGGAAGCATTTTAAGTCGATCGAGTTTCCAAAATCAGAGAAAAAAGGCTATTGTGTGTAATAAGTGGTGTCTATGGGATGCGGAGGCACGCGCGCTGTTACAATCACATCATTTTTGCCGCACGCACCTTTGGGCTCATGCGGACACGTCGAGTATAAACAAAGCTTTAACCAGCTCAGCCACAGTAACAGCTCATATTAGCCAGCTAAACTTTTACTACCCTGTTAGAAAAAATCTATAGTTGCATAGTTTCATGTGGTTCTTCTCCCTCGCTGTATTATGGGTTTGCTATGTGGGGAGAATGTGCTGGTTACGTTCGTGAGACAATCAGCAGATTACTATTATTTACAACAACTGTGACAGATCTGTCGTGTCGACAGCTCAGACCAATATTATTATATTATGTATTAAGACCCTTGATCTTCACCTGACTATGGCTTTATCCATGATGTGGTTTATAATGGACTGTGGTACTCCATGTTAGCTGTGGCTTGTTTTACTCTGGCTCACTCCGACGATGTTTGTCCCGTTTTAGCCACCGTAGCTTCTTCGAAAGGGAGGGGTGAGCAGTGGGCTGAGCCCTTAGTGTAAACTCGCAAACGAACCGCTAGATGTCGCCAAAAAGCTACACACTGCACCTTTAAGCACGAGTAAACAGTTAATTCATAATTTATAAAGCATTAATAGACATTAATAAGCAGTTTATAAATACAGCTATAAATGTTTTTTTTTCCTGATTTACAAGCATATCTATAATGTGTTTAATAATTGTATTTTCATACTTTGTTAATGATCATTTAATAATTTCTAAATGAAGTATTGCATTATTTACAAACCAGTTATTTAAGAGTTGTCAGTGATTCGTAAGATCACTTAGAAAGTGTAAGTAAATGGAGTAAAATCAGGTAGTTTTTAGCATTTAGTAGTGGTCAGTTCACTATATTTGTGAGCTCATCTAAAGTGAGGGCTATTCATGCCTTGTACAACATTTATAAATGAGATTTAAAGGCTCATTTATCTTCAAAACAGACAAATGAAACAAACACAACACAGTGAAACAACACAAATCTCCTTTATAAATGCTTTACAAAGCATGAATAGTCCTCACTTTAGATGAGCTCACAGAAATAGTAAACTGACCACTACTAAATGCTTTATAACTACCCGAATTAACCCTTAATTACAGTATAAATACATGGTAATAAAGCATTTATTAACACATTAAGTAACTATTACTATATGTCTGAATAATAAGATGTATGAATGTACATTTAAATAGTTTATTAATCATTTACACTTTTAAGTAATCTTATGAACCACTGACACCTCTTAAATACATGTTTTATAAATAATGCAATACATCATTTAGAAATGATAAATTGATCATGAAAATACAATTATTAAACACATTATAGATATGCTTTTAAATCAAGAATAAAGCATTTATAGCTGTATTTATAAACTGCTTATTAATGTCTATTAATGCTTTATAAATGATGAATTAACTGTTTACTAATGCTTAACTAATGATTAATAGTGTGCAGTTATTATAAAGTGTTACCAATATATATTTATAATATTTATGTGTAAGCTGTGCAACACAGGCTCGTTCATTCAGTGGTATCTGTACGCCAATAGTGAAAGTAATGTAGAGTGTGGCGAAATAAGAGGTGATGGTCTCAACCAAGTCTGATTGCAAGTGTTCACAAGAGACACATTTAAAACGCAAGATAATGGCAGCTGTAAATGGCAATGCTTCTTGGCTGACCACTTATGATTGAATCATCAAAAACACATCTTAATACCAGGTGGTAACAGGGCTTTTCTCTCGCTTGCTCAGTTTCCGGGATATTGTACATTATTTGTGGGAGCCGCTATCAATATGCGAGAGACTCACGGAACTTCCGGTGAAAGGTGACACGTCTGCAAAGCTGAACAGACAGAGGTGAAGGAACAGTGCTGAAACAATGTATTTTGTGACATTTGAATATCCGCTCTAATGCGAACTCATGCTTAATGCAGCACAGTGATTAGATTAAAAAAGTTCATTCTCATGAATAATGTGGAAAAATGCTCGGAAACTGATGAAGTACACGCATACTCTCAAGCCACAACAGCCAATTTCCACTCTGTGTATACCTCAGATTTCGTTACATTGGTTCAACTTTGCTTTTTAAATGGGAAAAAGAAATATCTCAGAAAAAAAAAGATAAAAAAAACATGTTCCCTTTAATAATTGACCATAGAATTATGACCCATTGTACATACTATTGTGCAAGGAACTGAGCAAAATAAGTCTTTATTAATGCATAATCTGACCCTGTAATCATAGTCCCTTTCCCTGTCATCATGTAAGAAAATTAATACAAGTTGTTTTTTTACTGCCACTATTGTTCATTTCTGAAAGAAACGGCAGCGAATTGTATGTACAGTATATGTACTTTAGTTTTGATAGTATATGAGTTTTGCAAAAATGTAGGTAGTCTATCATTCTAGAAGATGATTTATTGTCAACCTCCCAAAATGATAATAAACACTATACAAATGTAATTAAGGTTGTCCTTGGTTTCATGACATGATGTCCACAATAACAAATTCAAATTCTGTGACAAGATTTCAAAGAAAATGTTGGTCTGTTCTATGATGGAGCTATTGTTTTTTCATAAGATTTGGTCATTCCTTTAAATATCTGTCCACTATCCTTTTGATAAGATGTATTATGGATACATATAAATCTTCACAGAAAGTGTCACCACTCTTTTTCAGAAATACAGCACTGCAACCCAAATTCCTGATTTCACACACTTTCATTTCTCACTTTTTTTCTTCTGCAAAAAAACCCTCTATTTGGTTACTTAAGTGGATTAAAGAGGCTGGCTGAATTGAAGTGAATTAAACAAATCATTAGATTGATCGCTTCGTTGGATGCTGTTCCACTCAAAAAAACGTACAAAACTCTCAGCTGTCAGCCTGTTGTTTCTGGGCGGTCTCCAAGCAACCGAATGTCTGCCACTTGCCTTTTGAGCATCTAAGCTCCTTTTAGGTGACCAAATTCTTTCCAGCACAATTTGCGCAGTTAGTTGGCACCATGCTTGCTCATGTCAGACATTCTTGTAGAGCCTGTGCCCTGCAGATAAGCGTTGCGATGTGAATGACTTCTCAGCTCACACAAACTGGCTAGCAGCTCAGTGGCTGGGATCATCCTTTTCTGCTGCTCAGACAAAGATATTCAAAGTAGCTTCAATTAGGAGCCAAACTAAGGTGGCCTGCCCACAATCTTTTGGTCTCATATAGACTGGTTAGAGTTTAAAGAGCAACGTGCAGGTTGAATTTATAACTGAATTAAAGCTATAGTATACAATGTTAAAAATCGGTCGAGAAAGCCTGAGACGGTAGGGAAGTTTTAAAAAACTCATCCCGCCCCTCCACACACACACCCCTCCCCTCTGTGCTACCTGATCCCTCCCACCGGGAAACGAACTGAACAACGTCACTCAGTCAAGCTGTGATCACCGGTAGTAAACATCGGAACATTGCTTAGTCGCTTCAATCTAATGACCTCGCTAATGACACATCATATGTAAAATTGCCTTTAGACACTTGAACTTAGTTGCTTCATCAACAATTCAATGTCACGTTTGAGTTCACGTCAACGCAAGAACACCATAAAAGTATAAATAAATGTTTACCTGCTCAACAAAAAGTCAGCCGTGTCAGCGTCGGTCTTCAGTCCCAGATCTTCCTGAAGCTTCCTCCAACAGTCAATGGTGGACCCTATATTTATCCTACTCAAAGTTCGGCATTCTTCACATTTTTCTCGTTCCTCTAATGACTTTCTCTTTCGTCCTAACTTTACTGTAGGGGCAAGCAGGGGGCGCTTGCTGCTGTCTTTTTTTTTTTTTATTCATTGCTGATATGCTACTTAGCTAGCTACCATAGACTGTCAGCTGCTTACGCGCACAATTTCATGTCGCAGGAGGGGGGCGGGGGCGGGTGCGGTGGGGTGGAGACGCGAGCGCCAGGCGGATTTTCAAGTGGAGCTGGTGATTGGATGAGAGCAGTTGACCGGGTCAACTTCTCTGCGGCTGTACAGCCAATAGAGTGAATGGATTTTTTTCATTCTTATTCATATTGTTAGGATTGTACTATATCACCATAACCAGCATCTAAACGAGGATATTAATAATGATCAATCTTT
Organism: Chrosomus eos; assembly: GCA_036326025.1. Taxonomy (NCBI): domain Eukaryota; kingdom Metazoa; phylum Chordata; class Actinopteri; order Cypriniformes; family Leuciscidae; genus Chrosomus; species Chrosomus eos. Next base: position 31,660,744 of record CM070834.1, on the reverse strand, counting down.
GAAATCGTATACCATAGCTTTAATACTTGATATTGTCTGAAGAGGTCTTCTAAAAACACATATGTAGAAATTACTAATGAAATCTCATTTGATGTAGAAATTTTGATGACAATGTGCTAGGCCCTGGAATACGCCTTTACCGCTAGCAACGCGTCATATGACGTAGGCCGAGGCAAATAAGAGCTCGTGTTCAGCTGTAGTTAGAGCGGTAGTGAGTGACAGAGAAAGTTTTAGATCGAGTTTTAGAGATGCCATAATGGTGAATTGTTGTGTTTGTGCTTGTTGCACGAATTCCAGCCTGTCAGGACATTGTGTCCATCATTTTCCTTCAAGGAAAAAACATGGCTTTTCGTTCTTGGGTGCATTTTGTGCAGGTGAAGAGAGTAACGTTAGACTTCACTGCCGCGTCTGTCACCACACACTCGGTCGTTTGTAACGCACATTTCACTCCAGAGAATTATAGACCTGGAGATTTTATGCATCACAGACAGATGGTTTAATTAATACGGCTTTGCAAACATTGCATTTTTCTGTCTTGCTCTGCGGTGTTTCCAGTGTTAAGTATTTACACACAGCTCAATGCTATCCTGCTTGCTGACTGCAAACTGCGGAATGGATTTCCTGAGGGGGGTCTCTGTGTCTCATTGAGCCGTGCCTTCGTTCAGGAAATCCATTCCACAGTTTGCAGCCAGCTAGCAGACTAGCCGGCGGGAATCACTTTTGGAGTCATTTCAGCAGGATATCGGATATCTCCACAGGTTGGATCGGGAAAATTCGATACATGAATTACACTGGTATCTATACCGATACTGGATCGGATCGGCCCCATCCCTACCTGTGGGCCATCATAGGCATGCTCGTTGACATCGGAGAACTCAGTTTCTTCATTCACATCCATTGTAACCTGAGCTTGAACTTGACCAGACTCCCTCACCCATTGTCACTTCTGGTAAGTGCTTTATAGATGCGGAAGGTATTTTATCACAATTTATCTCAAAATATCGTTAATGGCTAAATATGTATTACTCCAGTTCAGAAAATCTTAAGAGCATTTCTAATTATCAAATAAAATAAAATAAAAATAAAATAAATGCATTATAGTACTTATGGAGTATTACATACTGGTTGGCTAAATAGGATTAATAATGAATCATATTATTTTTCAGTAGACCGGAATATAGTATCAACTCATCACTGTAACATCATGGAAAATAATGATTCATTTATAGCAGCAAAATTCTGCAAGGACTTTAATCTAATAAAATGCAGATAGAGATTACGTTGTAAATAGGATAGGATTAATAGCTAAATAGGATTAATAATGAATCATATTTTTTTTCAGTAGACCGGAATATAGTATCAACTCATCACTGTAACATCATGGAAAATAATGATTCATTTATAGCAGCAAAATTCTGCAAGGACTTTAATCTAATAAAATGCGGATAGAGATTACGTTGTAAATTGTAAGATTTAATCTTGTTCAATGGCATTAACACATGTACATGTTCACACACACACACGCACACACACGCACACACGCGCGCACACACACGCACGCACACACGCACACACACACGCACACACACACACGTTGGTGTGTGTCAACAGCATTATGAGGACTCTCCATAGGCGTAATGGTTTTTATACCGTACAAACTATATATTCTATCCCCCTACACTACCCCTATCCCTAAACCTACCCATCACAGGAGACATGCTGCATTTTTAATTTTTTAATAAAACATTGTTTTTTATGTTTTTTAAGCCATTTGATTTATGAGGACTTTTGAAATGTCCTCAAACCACCCATAAGTTGTAATACCAATGTAATACACATGTTATTATACAAATTTGTGTCCTCATAAATCACATAAACCAACTCACACACACACACACACACACACACACACACACACACACACACACACACACACACACACACACACACACACACACACACACACACACACACACACACACACACACACACACACACACACAAAAGAACTTTAGCATTTAAATATTCCACCATCTTATAAATCTTTCTCAAACATCAACATCTAAGGGTTTATTTGTTTTTTTTCTGTTAGAAAGTGAAGTGTTTCCCCCCCCCATCATCCCTCTGAAGAGCAGCTCAAGTGGTCACATTGTCCTCTCGGCCTGCAATGCTGCAGTAGGGATAAAAATTAAAACCCCATTCTCACTTCTCACTCAAGCTTTAGAGGGTTTTTCTCCCCCGTTTGAAGTGGCTTAGCATTATCAACACCTTACATTTGGGGTTGACAAATCCCCATATTGCATCTCACAGCTCATTAGCTCAACATATTATGCCACGAGCCAGTGGGCACCTTTTTTTGAGCCCATCGGGTACTTATTGCTGTAGTGTCTTCTGTAGCATTGGGGCTAGGTAGAATCCACTACTCCTGGGGTTTCCCCATTCTCATTTATTCTTCTAATGCTCAAAAGTAGGTCACAAACCCAGTGTCCCAGCAGGGCATATGTAAGAGAAGCCCCAAGCACTCTTACTTCTCTTGTGTGACCTTGCATGATCAACCTGAACTCTGCACAGGAGTTTTGATCTTCAAATTAATATTTTGACAATCCACTTCTATTGGCTTTCCTTTGAAGAACGGCACTTGTGCTTTCATATTCAATAAGTAGAATGTGTTAGCTCAGCTACTGCATAATCTATGATTGTGTTTTATGAAATTAGCCCTCTGGATAAAGCACATACTGTAAATGCAGTAAATAAAGGTGATCAGTGCTTATGGATGTTGAGGATAATAATAATAATGTCACATCTTACTTTCAAGTCCAAAACTTACACAAAGACATTGTATAATTCTAGATTAAATGAACAACAATGTTCTTTCTCATTTTTGTTCCTTCATTTTTTTTGGGGGGGGGGGGGGGGGGGGGGGGGGGGGGGTTCTGTCTTGGGCTTTTTTGGCCACAATTAACACATTCCATGTGCTATAATTAATACAGATGACTTAAAAGGGATAAAGTAAATTCATAAGAGTGCGGAAAGGGCTGTGGGAAAAGTAGAAACAGAACACGGAGAAATGTAATTAAAAGGCTAAAGAAAGCCCACTGAAACAGGGTTTTAAAACTATTTAAAAAGAATGTGTTAGGTTCCAAGAACTCCATGTAAAATATCACAGACATGCTGCTGCTTTCCTCAGAAAATTATTTTTATAATCGATAATCGGTTTATAAAAAGAAAAAAATATTTTGGTTACAATAATGCACTTACTAGAGAGTCAATTAGTCAAGTAAAAGCAGAATTGTGAAGCATATATATATACTCTATACAAGGATATATAATAAGTCCTCTATACAAATTTTGTGTTTGTGTGTTTAACGCTGGTGTAAATAACTTTAATGGTGGAACTACTGTATGAACTTCTAACAAAATATCTACAATTGGTAGTTCAAATTACCAAAGTAATTGCAGCACAGATTATTTTATACGTTAAAAGTTTTAAATGCATAAAAAAATATGTACAAGGTTAACAAATGGTTTGTAAGGGCAACACAGCACTTGCCCAATCCTTATTGTTTAGGCAGATAATACATGCTACAGATGCTGTAGAGCTACTCCGTAACTTTCCTTTCACGTTACAGTCATGTTACAGGAAATACCACTTAAAGACATATTTTTTATATTTATGATATTCCAGGTGATTCAAACATTTATTAATTTATTTCTTCTGCTGAACTCAGCAGAAGAAATAAATGTATACAAGTTTGAATCAACTTGAGGGTGAGTAAATGATGACAGAATTTTCATTAAGTTAACTACTCCCTTAAGTACAAAAATAAGAGATATTTTAAAGAGTATATTATCCATAACAAAAAGCCCACATAACACGTTTAATTCAAAGCACTAAAGTGATTAAAAAAACGAATCAAACAATATTTTTATTTGCATGAACAAATTGATAGTATTCATATTTGACAAGTAATAAACACATTCATCTCTACAGACCTCACAAGCATTCAGGGATGAACTGGAACTAAACATCAGCTCAGAAGTCAGGACCTTAACAAACTTGTAACATCTACTTTCAAGAAAGCTTTAGATGCTACATAATAAAGTGAGGGACCAGAGACCTCGTATTTCAATGAGCCATGTGTATTATACCATAAATCACCATACAGTCAGTAACCATACACAATACATGAGGCATTCATTCACAAGGCAATACATCAGAATAATTCAGCTCCTCTAAGTAATGTTTTTGGTAGCCAAGAGTTCAGTCTTTAGAGTCCCACAAGTAATAAGAAACAGTACTTAAGTGCAGAGCGGATGAGTTCACAACGGTCTGAATCCAAGTGTCCAAACGGCGATTGATATTAGGAACAAACTGTAGCTCAAGGCACGAACAGCAGATGACGAAGGTGTTGTTGATAAAACGCAGACAATTAATTCCATATTGGTCAAGGGTTTAGTTATAGTTAAGTTGCTGCCTCATGCTTGCACGATGAACCGTATTTGAGCATAAGAACCACAGGTTCCTCAAATCAGGGAAAACATGACCACATTGGTAGGGAAGCTTCTCCATGTGCATAACACATCCTTCCTTCCTTACTCTACTTCTTCTACCATTTTTATGCTACTAGGAACCCTCCTGACTAGAGTACCCCCAGTGGTAGAACCGAAAATTACACGGTACAGAGAGCTAATAAGACAAATGTAACTGCAGGCTGTTACACACCCCTCTCCCTAAAAAAAAGTCTCAAATACTCCCAAAGAATTTTTTTAGCTTCTCAATATGGTAAGTATCACATTGGTTCGGATTGTCAAGCATTACTATCTTGTAATTGACATTATTCATTCTCTTCAAAACCTTTGCAGGTCCCTGCTATTTTGGAGCTAACTTGGCTGTAAAGTAATCAGCAGCTCGAGAAAGATGATGAGTCAGTACCCAAACCAGATCTCCTTCCTCGAAGGTTTCAGCCCTTCTTCGTTTATTGTAGTACTTGGCTTGCCTCTCCTGTGCTTGACTAGATTTCTCCCTCACTTGGTCAAGAAGAATCTTCTGTCTCTCAATTGTGGTATAGGCTACATGATCGGGATTAGGCGCCTTGCGGACTAACCGTTCCAGGGGTCCTTTTAACTTACGTCCAAGTGCAATTTCCGCTGGAGTAAGAGCTGTACTCTCTTGCCACGCCAAATTTATAGCATATCGAAACTCTGGTAACCACTTATCCCAGTCACAGTGATTATCATGGACATAAGATGCTATCATCGTTTTCAAGGTTCTGTTGACCCTCTCAGTTAAGTTGGTCTGAGGATGATACGCTGTAGTGAGTTTCTGAACCACACCCCATCGTTTACAGGTATCATTTAGTAGCTGGCCAGTGAACTGAGGTCCTCGGTCTGAAACCAAGTATACAGGCGTTCCCCATCGTGTGAACATCTCTTTTATCAGTATGTTGGTTATGAGGTGAGATTTTGAAGACCGTAGAGCAAAGAGTTCCACTTGCTGCAATAATCCACAAAGACTAATATTATGGGTATGGGTATGGGTAAAGTTAAGGTAGACATCGGCTTTCTATCATTCTCTGAAAAAACTGCAATATGCGGGTTAAATTGTCGTCCTTTTGAGTACCTATTGGCTTCAGCAGACTTAGAGGAGTTTTCCTGATGCCTTTGCCTCTCTCTTCCGCAATATCTCTCTCTATGAGCGTTCCTACCCGTACTTGCTCATCCACTGTAGTTGCAGTACCTCTTAAAATACTAGCGATTCTTGGATTACAGTTCCGAAGTGCTGCTCGAAGGATTTCACGTTCCGTCATCGCTGGCTTCAACCTCAAATATAACGCTCGGTACTGGTATGCAAATGTCCGAATGCTCTCATCAACTCCTTGTTTTCGTTCTCTTATTCTTCTCTCCACTTCCACCTCGTGATCGTCAGATAAAAAGGATTGAAGGAAAGCAGCCTTAAATTGTGACCATGTTTTTACTTTCTTCTTCTCAGCCAGACACCAATCTTTAGTGGTGTACGTTAATACAGAAGGAAGCATGAATAAAATCTCAACATCATTCAAAGGCTGTATAGCCAGATACTCATCGCATCGTTCCAGATACGTAATGGGATCTTCTCCATCTAAACTTCCGAACTTTGGAAACTCTAGTTTGATGGGGGTCTGGCAATGTACAGGTCGAAATGAACTATGGGTTGCTACAGTGTGGTTAAAATCAGGAGTAGAAGTGGCTCCCCCAGAAGACTGAATTAGAGATCTCAGCTGGCCATCTCTCTGTTTCAGGCAATCCATAGTTGCTTGTCCCAACTCCCGGACTTTGGTCTCTAAAGTGACTTTTACTTGGCCGCACCCAGCCTCAAGCTTGGTGGATAGTGAGTTTTCTAAACGCTGTATCTCTGTGTGATGGTCCTTATGCAGGTTCACAATGGGTTGCAGCTGACTTTCAATGGCCCTCATCCGATTACTTTGCACATTTAACTGGTGTTGCATATCTTTAAAATGGATAGAGGAATTTTCCAAACACTCCACTCTACATTCAACTTTATGCATTCTGGAGGCCATTATCATTGTTAACAAAGTTTCATCTTCTTCATTTGAAGGAGGAGGAGGAGGTAACAAAGAGTCATCGAAATCACATTCTTGTTCTACATCTTCCGATTCATTTTCCAGATATAAATTACTGAGAGAATGAATAAGGTCTCGAACAGGCTCATGACGTGTAGTGAAAGTTTCTGAAGAATAGTCTGGGCTTACAGGATCTTTACCCTCTGTCTCTCTTTGTGAGAAGGCCATTTTGCAACTAACAAAACACTTAAAGTAACCTTAGCCTTAAAACACCAAGTTGATTGCCTTGTATTGACAGCCCACAAATATGGTCACCACTAACACATATGCACAAGACTCATTGAAAGTAGAATTTGTGTCTCTCTTCAAGATTCAATTAGGTTTTGCTTTTTCTTTCTCTGGTCCCTGTGCGGGCGCCATACTTTGTAACATCTACTTTCAATAAAGCTTTAGATGCTACATATTAAAGTGAGGGACCAGAGACCTCGTATTTCAATGAGCCATGTGTATTATACCATAAATCACCATACAGTCAGTAATGGTACATCAGAATAATTCAGCACCTTTAAGTAATTTCTTTAGTTCAGTCTTTAGAGTCCCACAAGTAATAAGAAACAGTACTTAAGTGCAGAGCGGATGAGTTCACAATGGTCTGATTCCAAGTGTCCAAACGGCGATTGATATTAGGAACAAACTGTAGCTCAAGGCACGAACAGCAGATGACGAAGGTGTTGTTGATAAAATGCAGACAATTAATTCCATATTGGTCAAGGGTTTAGTTATAGTTGAGTTGCTGCCTCATGCCTGCACGATGAACCCTATTTGAGCATAAGAACCACAGGTTCCTCAAATCAGGGAAAACATGACCACATTGGTAGGGAAGCTTCTCCATGTGCATAACACATCCTTCCTTCCTTACTCTACTTTTTTTACCATTTTTATGCTACTAGGAACCCTCCTGACTAGAGTACCCCCAGTGGTAGAACTGAATATTACACGGTACAGAGAGCTAATAAGACAAATGTAACTGCAGGCTGTTACACACTATTGTTTACTATATTATCTAATGTAGATCATGGATTTCCAAAATAGCTGTTTTACATTGTACAATTAAATTGCACTAGAAAAAAATGAATCCCTTTCTTCTCAGCCTCCATTAAAGCTGTGATTAGTTGATCTCTTACAGATCCTGGCATACAGTAGTCAAGCGCATTATTATTCTCTACGGCAGCATGGGAAGTCTCTCGTGCAGCTCTCAGACACGCATTCCACTTCTTTTTCACTCATTCAACCATGACCCACTCTCTGTTGAAATCACAAAATAAAATGCAACCAAATGTGCTCCTCGTCCTGATACATCCACTTACAGTGGTTTGCCTGCTGAAGTCTGAGGATTAGAAAAAAAAGATCACAGCTGTCAGATTTAAGGCCTGTTCACATCAACACAAATGTTCAACACAGAAATTCAGTCACAAATTTTCACATGTAATTTGTGTTTACCACAACGTGTAAAAATGAAATGGTAGACAGCCTAAATTAAAATGCAGCTTCACTCTCTGACAGTAGGTAGCATTTATAGTAAAGCAGAAATACCCCGATACACAAAGCACTGTGCAACCCCACTTGAAATCATGCCGGTATGGAGACGGGTTTGTTGAGGATCAGTGCTGATGGCTGTCGTGTTGATGAGGCCTTCACGGGGGAGAGTCTAATTGACACAAGCTCTGCTGACACTTCAGGGATGCGTTGTGGTCGTGTCTAGGTGTAGGTCCTTCATCTGATCTGGATATGGCTGACTACATCATGCGTTGTGGTCGTGTCTAGGTGCAGGTCCTCCATCTGATCTGGATACTGGATACTGGATACTGATCACAGTAAACCTCAGAATAAGCAGAACGACTAATATAAGCGTAGATGCCATTCTTCCTATGATGTATGAGGTCCTCCATCTGATCTGGATACGGCCAGGATCCCGCTGACTACATCATGCATTGTGGTTGTGTCTAGGTGCAGGTCAACCATCTGATCTGGATACGGCCAGGATCCCACTGACTACATCATGCGTTGTGGTTGTCTCTAGGTGCAGGTCAACCATCCGATTTGGATACGGCCCGGATTCGGCTGATCACACTATACCTCAGAATAAGCAGAACGACTAATATAAGCGTAGATGCCATTCTTCCTATGATGTATGAGGTCCTCCATCTGATCTGGATACGGCCAGGATCCCGCTGACTACATCATGCATTGTGGTTGTGTCTAGGTGCAGGTCAACCATCTGATCTGGATACGGCCAGGATCCCACTGACTACATCATGCGTTGTGGTTGTCTCTAGGTGCAGGTCAACCATCCGATCTGGATACGGCCCGGATTCGGCTGATCACACTAAACCTCAGAATAAGCAGAACGACTAATATAAGCGTAGATGCCATTCTTCCTATGATGTAGCGAGTACATCAGGTGTTATAGGAAGTGTTCCCAGTTCCGGCTGACCTAATTTATGCAGCCTAATAATCATTTAACTGATTTGAATAATAGGAATGTATAATTTTCTATGTGTATGCCATTTACAGATCCACACTACTATTATAGATAATACATAGACATAGATATTTTGCACAGTTATTTTAAGTCTTGATGAAAATTTGAAGAATCATAACAAGTCTGCAGATTTTGGGAAGTCAGAATTGACCAGATTTCACAGAAAATCATGTGATGTATGAAGGACACAGACTATGGCAGCTTCAGGCTATTATTCCATTCATTCAGAGGATATCCAACTCAATCTCACGGCAATTCGCATGAATGTTACAAGGTGGCCATTTCTTATGAATTCATACAACAAAGATATGCTATTAGAAAGTAACAATTAAAAATGTTTAATTAGTTTTGGCTTTAGAAAAATGACAATATAAAAGCTTAAAAATAACAAAATATAAATGTTTATTTATGTATAAAACAGTTTATAAAAACCTTTGAAAAACCTGGTCCTTACAAACAGACTGATTATTTAAAATAAAATCCAGCAACTTCTATATTATCATACTGCCACAAATGAACTATTGTGATTTATATGATTTAATTGAAGTACAAATGGAAATTCTAGATAACTCTGTGCTTAGGGACACCCTGTGAGAACCAATGATGGATTATTCATGATTTGTTAATTGTGTCTGTCAGTCACGAAAAGTACAAAAGATTTGGGACTCCTGAGGTGAACATTTGAACCATTTATGTTTCTCATAATTAATCTTTAACTGCATTATATGCATCCATTTAACAAACTGATTGCCCTCTTGCCTCATATTGTAAGGCAGGGAAACACTCTGGAAGCATTGGCAGTTCATTTAAATCTAACACTCACACATTCACACACTCATTCAAGCCTATGGTCTAATGATTTCCTTATTCAGAACATGATCAGAGATTGCATATGTGGACGTGTTAGGTACATTTTAAATGAATTAAATGATTTTAATAAAGATTAGTTCATTTTGCGGAACAAGATTTAAAGATCAATCAGTAAAAATCTGACCTTAATTACTGTGTACGGAGGTATACAACTTATAGAAAAAGAGCTTAGTTTATGTATAATCAGTTGCATGAGAACCAATATAATCACTGTTCGCATTTTGATTTTGAAAAGAAAAGAAAAAACTTGGGGGAATGTGATTTTTGTTTAATTGTTTATGAATGACCCATCACTAGTGGGAACTACTAGAATACTAGAGCTGCTCTGGAATACTGGGCATGCAAAGACATGTAATTTAAGCTTCCCAATTACACTTCTGCTAACAGAGTCTGACAGATGTGCAATTTCTATGTATCTGAAATAGTACTGCATTACAATCAGGTAATTAAAGCGGAGTGCTGTCACAGTCTCGCAGGCAGTTCACTTCTCATTAGAGACCTTTGCATGGTGCCAGACAGTTATTCTGACAGTGTTTGCACTTTGTAACTTTATTCTTAATATCACTCCTGATTCCCAGCCACTGTACATATTGTGTGATCACCCCATGGGCCTTGTAATACTTTGCAAGAGTTTTTGCCCTGTGCTTTTTTTGAAAATGCCAAGTTAGCCGGAGCAGAAATTTCAGCTGACGGAAAGTATTGTGGTTGGGAGAGCCCATTTTAGTTTCATGATGGATTACATTTTTAATATTCCTCACTATAGCTTTTCATTTTACACCATAAGATTGGGCTTGAAGAACATTCTAAGTAGCCTATCATGTACTTATGAAGGTTGTGTTGGACAGGAATGAAAGACCAACAGCATCAACCATCCAAAATCCAGGATTCAGGAAAATGTCCTACATGGCTAAATCACATTAAGAATGTCTTAGCGCTTTGAATGCATCAATGACCATGTGGTGTTTCATACGACCATCCAGGCTGCATGGACGTGTTGTGAGTGTGTGACCAGAATGCCAGTAGCCTACAGATTTGCAGAATGCCAGTAGCCTACAGATTTGCGCAAAACGTTTGCGATATTTTCTAAATGTTGATCAAAAACTATTGAAATGACGCCGTTTCCATTAAACAATGTTATGCGACAAAAAATTATAACAATTCATCTCGCGATAAGTCATTCAAAAATTCATGGTGACGGATGTTGGTGCGTTTACATACTGTACATCACAGCCACTAGCCAGTATTTCTAATCGAATAAGACATAGGCGTGTTACCCAATCATTAATGGAAAGGATAGCCCCCTACACTCGGGAGCGGTATGAGGTGTTTCTGGGAGGTAATAGTGCGTAATTTCACAGAGGAACTGTGTATTCAGAATTTCCGAATGAACAGATCAACCTTTTTTTGAGTTGTGCAATGCAATAGGGCCATGTGTAGTGCCCCCTGCATCATGCTCAATGGAGACTGTTTCTACAAATAAATGCATAGTTAAGGTAGCCAGTTTATAATCAGCTATGGCTGAGTACAGGGTAGTGGCCACTGTCCACAGGTGTGTGTATGTTGTATGTCAGGCTATAAGCACCAAGCTTATGAAGCAGTACATTTATTTGTCAAATGTGCATCAAACAGATTGCACAACGCAAACAACAGATTGCACAACGCAATTATTAGGCACACGGTATACCTCAAGTCTATGGTGCAATTGAGGGATCCCATATCCCCATTCGTGATATATCATATAGGGATTATGTAAACAGAAAAGGTTGGACATCCATTGTTCTGCAGGCTGTTGTGGATGACCAACTGATAAATAGAGATATTTGTGTTGGGTCACCTGGCAGCACACAGTGTTTATTCAGTGTTTGTCACGTTCAATCTGTTCAGTATTTGATCTTTTTACACCACCTGTTGCATTTATTTATGTATAATTTTTTTGCACATATTTTTTTTTTTTTTATATAATTTATTAACCACAGTTTAATGGTAGCCTGTAGACACAGGGCATATGTGTGTGCTCTTTCCAGATATCCAGCAAAACTCCCTCAAGCAAGAATGGAAATTTGAGGAGTCCAAGTGCCTCTACTCCTTGCTGGTGACCCTGCATACCCGCTACTACCGTGGGTTATGAAGGGCTTTTCAGGCTCAAATCTGACAGAAGCACAAACATTGTTCAGAGCTACTCTGTGCCATCCGTGTGAAGGTGGAACATACATTTGGACATCTAAAAACCAGGTGGCGTATCCTGCCCAAAATTTGTGACAGACCACGATTTCATGCCTACAGTGGATGCATTCTCCATAATATATGCGAGGAAAAAAACAGCATCTGCCACCTGCAGCATTACACCCAGCTCCTCACTATAACAGCCTCAGGGACACAACCTGGATAAACCTGATGCTCCAACTCTTGAAATCAGACCGGCTCTGGTGAATCATCTTACCCACCTGCCTAAAAATCACCCTTAAACATGTACCTTTATTTCTGTTGTTGCAATTTGAAGAGTAGATCAAGAGCCATGTATGATGTTTCAAACAATACATTTATTTAAATGTTCTTGTACACAAATGATAAATTGTCAGTTTTTTTTTTTAATTCTAACAAAAATAAATGGCCTGACATTAGCATCCGTGAACTAACACTCATAATAATAATAATTAAAATAAAACTTTTGAGCTGAAGGTGCAGATTATTCCCTCTCCTTTTCCTCTGGAACATTGCTATTTCCCATCTTATAGGACACAAATTTGTGATTTTTTTATTTTTTTACTTTTTTTATTTTTTTATTTAAATGTTTGTATTCCCAAGATACGTTACACGTTTGGGGGTATACATTGATTGAAAACAGAATGCTTGTTTGCCAATGCATGCTACAACATTTAAGAAATATTTTAAAACCATTTTATTCTCTCATAACTTACATGAAACATTTGTTGTAATATCCTGTTAAACAATGAATATAATCTATATTTACGTATTAGCTTACTGAATCATATTTGACACACATTTCTATGGCCTATACATTTTCAACATGATTAAAACTTTGCTGATAAACCTGTTATACACAAACTGCTTCCTACCTTCTCTCCTTCTGATTGATAGTTCATGTTTTTTTTTTTTTTTTTGTCATCAAGTAAAATATTTTTGCTGTGAAATCTTCTTCGATTTGTATGATGTAAATGTAAGAATACATTTACATTCCTGGAGGGGGCATTATTAAGTGACAAAGATTACATTTAGTGCAGGTGTTCCAAGGTGCAGGAAAACTAGTGCTTCACTGCACAAGTGAATGTGTGGCAATCTGCTAGAGAACTGCAGCATGGGTTCTTTAAAAATCACTGGAGCCTACAGGGGAAAAAAAGAACCGGAGAAAGTAGTCTGCTCTTGGGAGATCTAGTCTCCACAAGCTTCTTTCTGTTGTGCTTATATCCTCTTCTCCTGATGTCTCTCAGTTGGCTCTCATTTCCTGACTCCGCCTCCTGGCGATTGGATCCTCTCCATTTCCATAACAACGCTGACATGATGTGATGTTCCCTTAAAGAAAACATTTACAAGTATACTTGCAGTATACAACTACTAAACTAGTAGTTTACTGAGAGTATACTTTAAAGCAGGCATTCCCAACCCTGGTCCTCGAGGGCCACTGTCCTGCAGAGTTTTGGTCCAACCTTGATCAAACTCACCTGCCTGTAGCTTTCCAGTAATCCTGAAAGCCTTAATTAGCTGACTCAGGTGTGTTTGATTGGGTTAGAGCTAAACTCTGCAGGACAGTGGCCCTCGAGGACCAGGGTTGAGAATGCCTGCTTTAAAGTATTTGACAAGTAAACTTTCAGTATACCTATATGTTCACTTGTAGTATAGTTGTAGTACAAACAAAATATTTTGTTAAACTAATTGTGTACTCAACATATAATACTGTTACACTTAAAGTATACTTAAAAGTATACTTTTATACACTAAATGTGGGCCAATTTAGTTCCAAGTAATATTTAAACATGCACTTACAACACTTACAAGTATAGTTCTAGAACATTGATATTAGTATTTTTACTACATAAAGTATTCTTGAAAATATACTTGATCTTTACTTGTAAGTGTAAGTGTTGTAAGTACATGTTTAAATATTACTTGGAACTAAATTGGCCAACATTTAGTGTATAAAAGTATTTAAACATGCACTTACAACACTTACACTTACAAGTATAGTTCTAGAACATTGATATTAGTATTCTTACTACATTAAGTATTCTTGAAAATATACTTGATCTTTAATTAAGTATACTTAATAAATAAAACTTGAAGTATACTTATTTTTTTAAGGGCTGCTGCATTTTTTATGGACTAAATGCAGCAAACTTGCCTTGCAATTCTGCAACCAAAGCTTAATTTCTTGTAATGTGTCAGTCATGGTCCCACACCGACTATAAACCCACTGGCTCAGACTGCTACAGTAGCCATGCCACAAACTCTTGATATATGTTGAGCTATAAAGAGATTAACAGATCTGAGTGGACCGCTCTCAATGTTTTGATGGTGCCTGAGGGGCTCAATGTTTACATTTTTGGGGAGTTAAAACCTTAAATGGAATACTAATGGTAGTCAATAAACAATAAACTGGGTTTTTAGTAACTGGATATTTTAACATAAAACTTCTTACATTTATTTATATCCTAAATTAAAAATGTATAAAATCACCCTTTTTCTGTCAAATCTCCCTATTTACCCCCATTTTGAAAACCCTTGCATAAATCTGCAAAAGTGTCAGTAGCAACAAAAAAAGAAAAAAGAAAAGAAAATGTAATCCCTATGCCCATATGATCACCACAGCATGGCACATTGGGTAATGCGCACTAACTGCTTGTGCTTTATCCGCATAACACGTCTCTCCTGTCTGACCAAAACAACAGAATTCTGTACAGCTTTCTGAAAAAGCTCCAAGCAAACTACCCTCTCATTGGGTTGTATTGTGGAAACATCTGTGCTTGTCCAATCAAATTCCAAAGTGACCATTGCTCTTCGCCAACACTATGTCACAATCCTCATGAACAGTAAACTTCTGTTTCTTGTCCCATTCCAATTTGCCTTGAAGCAATAGTGATGTATTTATATGCAAAAAATAAATAACCCTGAACAGAAGGAGAATACTTCATCTATCAAATTGTCATTTTCATGGGTTCATAGGAAAGGGCATTTGCAATATTTAAGTGCAAGTTTTACATTGTTTTGGTAAGAAATGTAGTCTTGGATTACTCCTCTATGCAGTATTATGCATAATTTATTCCCCTCTTCTCTCTCTCTCTCTCTCTCTCTCTCTCTCTCTCTCTCTCTCTCTCTCTCTCTCTCTCTCTCTCTCTCTCTCTCTCTCTCTCTCTCCTCTCTCTCTCTCTCTCTCTCTCCTCTCTCTCTCTTTTCCTCTCTTCCTCTCTCTCTCTCTCTCTCTCTCTCGTTTGTATCTGCTAAACTTCACTGAAGTCTTCACATACAGGTTTTTAGCATGAACATACACAATCTATGTAAGACACTTACTTAAAATTAAATATATAATAATATTCCAAAGACACTAAACAGTATTCCATTATCTCTATTTAATTAAATCAATGCAATAACAGCAACACAACATAACTATTAATTAGATTGAATGATTCAAATCTATTGGCCTTTAGGTCATGATATGAAGAATTAAATTGTTTGCAACGTGCGCACAATTCGTAAAATTATATAAATAATATAATAACATATAAAATAATATTAATATATGAATAAATAATGACCCCACTACGGTACCTCAACTTCTGCCAGGGGTCATCTTACCCCATGGATCTAATTTTAACTTTTCACTTAAAAATAGAAACAGTTTTTTTACTGTATATTACTGCACACACCTGACCCAATTTTTTAAACACATTTCTATGCTACAAACACTTCATAAGGCTCTTAAACAGTATTCAAATATCTTAAAAGTATTACAGTTTAAGGATTTAAAAAGTCTTAAATAATATTTTTAAAAGTATTTAATAATATTTTGTAGAGGGCTTAGATTTGCAGATGGAAAGACACAAGACTCACTCTGGTGAGTTAAGGGGACTCTGAGCAAAGTATGTTAGTGTAGTGGAGCGACAGTAATTTCCCCTTCCTTGCTCAAAGCATTCTATAATCACTCCGCTCCAGCTCCACTCCCTGTTTTGCTGATAAGCTGCGTTAAGTTCCAAGGCGTTATCGAAAGTGTGTCCCAGATTGTCTTAGTGAGTGTGATACATGATGCATTTTGAGATTGTTTGGGATTATTCTGGATTTAAATGGTATTCATTTTATGTTCAGGTCTTAAAATAATTGAGTTTGATTATGAAAACCCTGCTTGAACTTACTCACGTGCTTTTCTATGTAGATGTCATTTGATGTCAGCTTTCACTTTGTTCCTTACTTCTCATAGTGTGGAGACTACTTCTTTGGAATAAGAAGTGCCCACAGAATTTCAATCTGACAACTTCAGATTGAAGTCTGGAGCTTACTAAATAAATGATGAAAAGAGACATGCACATGAAGAGCATACATGTTTTAATGCTGCAAACTCCACCCATAAACCATCATTAAGTGAGCAACAGCGAGTATGATTCCTGCTATTATGGGAAAACATTCTACCGAAGGCTAGAATGCATTTGTAATGAGTGGTTTTATCTGACTTGTTTTCTGTCTTTGTGCAGGAGCTTCTTGACATTTATTATTGACTTGGCTTGGCAACATAGATTTTCATCTGTTTCTTCCCAAATAACATTCCAGCAAATTGGACCTTGTGAAGCGTGACAAAAAAAAAAAAATCCTCATAGTTCTCTGTTGAAATTCAGAACATAAAAAGAGACATGTCCTGTAATTGTTTGCTGTCACTTTCTCAATTACAAGAATCAGTTACAGATGCTTCTCAGTGATTAATGCTGCCCTCTAAAGATTTCAACATTATTTTTAACACATGAAGAACTTTGAATTTTTGCCACTATTTTTATGCATGGCAATAGATGACTTATTAAAAGCAAATGCAAGCAGATAAGATTTCTTTTGATGTTTGTTCCCATAGAGAACATGTAGAGGATTGCATCATCAATAATGGAGGTTATAAAACATGAGCAATACTCATCACTGTAAAAGACACTGTGGATTTGAGATGATTCCTACTCCCAACTAAGCAAAGGTTCACTGAGGACAGTGTCCCCTGTTCCATGTTGGCAATATGGTCAGAGAGATAACTCTTGGAAAAAAAGCTTGTTTTATCCCTCCAGCGACAGCTGTGAAAACGCAATCATTCGAGTTTGAACTTTTGAAGGAGCCTTAAGGATCTCACACCGACAAGGCTGAATCTATCCTTAAAGTGCGATGAATTATTGAAGTGTACAACTGAGAAAAGCCTCTCGACCAATCAGGGCCAGCCAAACAGGAAGCTATGTTAAATGTCAAGTCTGAGCAAAAGTCAAAATCTTTTTCCCGCTCTTGAGTCATTTGCCAAGGTGAAGTGCTTCACACACCAGCACAGGCTGTCTCACTAAGAGGACATTACATCAGTGGAATGTGGAACTTGGGGGGTGAAGTGAAGTTTTAAAAGGGCTGTCAGAGAGTCTTGACTTATTCTTTTTTTTCTCTCTCTAGGAGTACACGATTGATGTGTTCTTCCGGCAAAGTTGGCGGGATGAGAGGCTGAAGTTTGATGGGCCTATGCAGGTCCTTCCACTTAACAACTTGCTCGCCAGCAAGATCTGGACTCCTGATACCTTCTTCCACAATGGGAAGAAGTCAGTAGCCCACAATATGACTACACCTAATAAACTTCTGCGACTGGTTGACAATGGAACTCTTCTCTACACAATGAGGTATGATTTCAACTCTTGGTAGTCTCTGTAAAGCCCTTGATGCATGTTGAACAGCTTCTGCATCCAGTCTACAATGGAATTAATTGGTGACTTTGGGTGTTTGCAGTTTAGAAAGCTTAGTTAATTATAATGAGAGGAATCTAATTGTATATTACACCACTCACTTGCAACATATTTATATGGATTTTTCACAAAACAGAATGATGAACTTATGCATTATTCATTAGTTGTAGGCAGATGTAGACTAATGCCTTCTTATCGATGGAGGACTCCGAATGAACGGGACGATCTGGAGCTGGCCAGCCTGGGACCCAAACACCCCAAGTGCTTGATGAATGAGTCAGGGAATTGAATTGTGACTAGCTTGGCCAGGAGCTGTCCAGAGCAATGTGTTCAGCTGCCATAGACAGAGTAGACCAATTCCACCAGCCATTTCGACACAGCACCTGGGCTGCTCATGCACAGTCACAATGAGAGATTGGTCATCTCCGAGTTAGGATTGGTTTCATCTCTCCAAAACTTTAACCTCATCCTGAATGTTATAAATGGCCATCAACCTACAGAAAAAAGGTACTATATCATCATATTACGGCTAATTTATCAGAACGCCATAACCTTGAGGTCTCCCATAACAAAAAGAAAAGGCTTATACTTGAATGGATGAGAAATGGCAATTCTTGAAGCACTGCAGAAATGATTGTGAGAAGCTACTATGTGCTTGAAAAGATTTCCAAAATCGATGTTAGATGTTGATCTGAACAAGCTTCCGTATGCAATTTATTAAAGTATTAAAGTATGTTTTTGCTGACTCTGTAACACGCCTGATGCATTAAACATACATGAATTTCACATTTGCAGTACGCACTGTGCTTATAAGTGAATACACCCATGCTAAAGTTGACTAAAAAGAGGAATAAAAAAATCATCTTTTGGATATTGATCTTAATGCCTTAATTTAAAAAATGAGGAAAATCCAACCTTTAAGGACACCAATTTTCTTTGTGAATGAATAAAGTATCGTAAATAAATAAATGTTCTTACTTAAAATACAAGGGGGATAAGTCAGTACACCCCTATGTTAAATTCACATAGAGGCAGGCAGATTTTTATTTTGAAAGGCCAGTTATTTCATGGATCCAGGATACCATGCATCCTGATAAAGTTCTCTTGGCCTTTGGAATTAAAATAACACATAATCACATACCCTTCACCATACCTAAAGATTGGCATGGGGTACTTTCCATAAGATCATCTCTCAATGCAAATCAAACCAGCTATTAGGCTGTCTCTATGGGAATTTAACTTTACTTATGCCCCCTGTATTTAAGAACATTTATTTATTTACAAAACATTATTCATTCACAATGAAAATTGGTGTCCTTAAAGGTTGGATTTTTCCTCGTTTTTTTTTATTATGGCATTAAGATCAATTTCCAAAAGATGATTTTTTAAAATTCTTCTTTTTAGTCTACTTTAGCATGGGTGTATTCACTTATGCTAAGCACTGTAGCTTAAACATATTTATGAAATACTTTTACCCTGAAGACTGCTCTTGCCAGAAAGCCAAAAACATAGCACAATGACATTTTGCTAATGCATCATGTGCAATAGTCTGGATATATTGCGTTTTAACCATGCAAGATACAGTACAGTGTCAAAACCATAGCTTTCCAGTGATTTAAAGATTATTTTCCTGTCACAAGTTTAAAAAAGTATATATATTAGCACTTTTTTCACTCACATAAGGTGTTAAACCTCAGCAAAAACGAACTGAATCACTTATTCATCCTATCCCGGTCTGTCATCTCAAACATTTGAAGTACAAGATACATAAGGCTTAATCAGAACTGTAAATCTAAGCAGAGTGCTTGTCCACATGAATTGTGCTGATAATGAAGATGGCACATGAAATAGGCCCTATGTGGTGGCACACTAGATATACTTTATTACTGGAAGGAGGTGGCACTCCGTTCTCTTCTAGGCCCTGTCTCTTATGAATTCATTTAATATGGCTTCACTGCTCCCCAGGCTTAGAATAACATTTGAATTTGGATGCTTTAATGAAGGCTTGTCACTCTCATTGTGTTTGCCCACGGGGATGACGTGTTTTAGAGAAGTTGTTAGCTAGAGCTCCCAGGGACAAGAAAGTTGATGATTCCGGACCATTATAGGCAAGGGCATAATTGCTTTGTATATTTGTAAGTGCATGGTTTACTTGCCAATGTCCCACATGCTTTTCAGAATGTCTCAGAGGATACCTCACAACAACAACAACAACAACAAAATTAGCTATTGGTCTCTGATTTTTTTGTGCAAATGAAAATAGCCTAATTTTTTCAAATTCACTCTGTGAATTTGCTTTACTCAGTTAGTTAGCAGCTCTCAAACTTGTTTTAGTCAGTAGTAATACAGGTACAAGACTTGCAGACTTTCCACTTTTTCACCACATTCTAAAAAATATATGCTGTCCTTGCCCCTTACTTGTTGTCATAACATATCACCGTGTAGCACTTGCTAATGCAACATCTTGAAAAATGGAAGGTTTCCGTCACAGCTTTTAAAATGTTCTGTCTCTCCTGGTTAGTGTAGCACATTTGAAAGCCTTTGTGTTGAGATAAGTAGAAAAAGAAAGAGAATCTAAATTATTGATCATAGTTTATCGCCTCCTTACAGCAAGCCTGTTTTTGCTCTTTGGTGTGATAGTCTTTTCGAGAGAAATCAGTGTCAACCCATTTTTTTAAATACACATTCTAGAGTGTGTTTTCATGCATTAAAGAAAAATATGTCCAGGGTCAGGCTATAGAAAATGTGACAAAAACTGCTGCTCTGTGGGTTAAAGTGTAAGTTTGCAGATTTTCAACGCGCTTTGTATTGTTACAATCTCGGTATACTGTATATAAATGTTTATTTCTACATGTTACCTTGACCAAGAAATGTGCGTTTATTTGTCATCAAAAGTCCAGCGAAAAAAAATCATTCTGCAGACTTTTGACACCTCCAGTGCTGTATCATCTCCCACGAACAATCAGATTGATAAAAGGTTATTAATTAAACAGTTAATTTAAAGGTGAACTAAGTAACTTTTTTACCTTAACCGAACAGCTTTGGAGTCATTGTAATGTTTATATTGCTGATTTCGTGTTGAATGGTGGTCGTCTCGCCCCCCCTGTTGGCTGTGAGTGGAAAAAAACGCACTTGCAACTTTGAGCCGGCGGCCTACCGGCCGCAGCATCAGGAAGTGTTGCGTGATATCAGGTCTCGCGATGTAACGAACTGCTTTACGGCAAGAAAGATCTGCTAAAATGAGCATCAAACAGAAATAACCCAGGCGCACATACAACAATACAGACTGCCGACAGTTCAACAGGGCGCGCGCAGCTCTTAAAGGGGCCACACCTTATTTGCACTCGTTACAGCTTTCATCCTACTGAACAGGTACCGGTGTACAGGGGGAGGGGATCCGGCCGTAAGTGCAGAGACATCTCTGCATGCGTGATATTTACGACAGTACAAGTATCCCACAGTGACTCTAGGGGTTACTGTTTGACAAAAACGGAAATCCTGCATAGTGCTGCTTTAAGAGAAGGTTTATCACTGAACATTATATCATACTTTGTCTATACAGCATGTTTAAAATTATATAGTGTGCCATAGTATTTTTATGGTAAAAACAGTTTGGCAACAACCTTCTTACCTTTATGCGACAGAGTTTTGCTTTGGGGGGGGGGGGGGGGGTTGGGCAGTTGTATCCCTCTGTTTGAGACTACAAACACAGAGGAATTTTTTTTTCTTCAGATTTTGAAAAATATTCGGCATTATCTCCATATTTTTTAAATACACATTCTAGAGTGTGTTTTCATGCATTAAAGAAAAATATGTCCAGGGTCAGGCTATAGAAAATGTGACAAAAACTGCTGCTCTGTGGGTTAAAGTGTAAGTTTGCAGATTTTCAACGCGCTTTGTATTGTTACAATCTCGGTATACTGTATATAAATGTTTATTTCTACATGTTACCTTGACCAAGAAATGTGCGTTTATTTGTCATCAAAAGTCCAGCGAAAAAAATCATTCTGCAGACTTTTGACACCTCCAGTGCTGTATCATCTCCCACGAACAATCAGATTGATAAAAGGTTATTAATTAAACAGTTAATTTAAAGGTGAACTAAGTAACTTTTTTACCTTAACCGAACAGCTTTGGAGTCATTGTAATGTTTATATTGCTGATTTCGTGTTGAATGGTGGTCGTCTCGCCCCCCCTGTTGGCTGTGAGTGGAAAAAACGCACTTGCAACTTTGAGCCGGCGGCCTACCGGCCGCAGCATCAGGAAGTGTTGCGTGATATCAGGTCTCGCGATGTAACGAACTGCTTTACGGCAAGAAAGATCTGCTAAAATGAGCATCAAACAGAAATAACCCAGGCGCACATACAACAATACAGACTGCCGACAGTTCAACAGGGCGCGCGCAGCTCTTAAAGGGGCCACACCTTATTTGCACTCGTTACAGCTTTCATCCTACTGAACAGGTACCGGTGTACAGGGGGAGGGGATCCGGCCGTAAGTGCAGAGACATCTCTGCATGCGTGATATTTACGACAGTACAAGTATCCCACAGTGACTCTAGGGGTTACTGTTTGACAAAAACGGAAATCCTGCATAGTGCTGCTTTAAGAGAAGGTTTATCACTGAACATTATATCATACTTTGTCTATACAGCATGTTTAAAATTATATAGTGTGCCATAGTATTTTTTATGGTAAAAACAGTTTGGCAACAACCTTCTTACCTTTATGCGACAGAGTTTTGCTTTGGGGGGGGGGGGGGGTTGGGCAGTTGTATCCCTCTGTTTGAGACTACAAACACAGAGGAATTTTTTTTTCTTCAGATTTTGAAAAATATTCGGCATTATCTCCATATTTACTATTCTTTGCGGCCTACAACGCTCTGGATCCTTCACTGGAAACCGAAAATAACTCACTCCCGGTACACGTTTACTCTTTGAATTCTTGCACCCATGAACAACACAAGTTGACATTGTGATTTAATAGTTTGCAAAAATATATATATTTCCTACTCAAACAACAAGGCTGTATTTGACTCTGATAAAGCCTATCCAATAGGATCAGATTGAGAGTGGCCTTGGATGGCAACAAACCTAGTGCATTATGGGTGCTTAATTTATCCAACCTACAAACGTTTATCCCATACTTCTGTGATCATTTGAATATTTGTAACACAGAGATAATGATATTGTGTAGTTGAAAATACTGTTTGTGAAGCGGTTTCATACTTATACATGACAACTGCTTTCTCTGGGTCAGCAACAGCACCAACTCAGATTTTAATGTTCTGGTGTGATTTTGTCACAGGTTTAATAGACATAGGCAAATGTGTGAATCAAAATGGCGATCAGTAATTCAGTGGTGAATTACCCCATAAAGGATTTAGATTCAAGGATTTTTACTGGCATAAATAAGTAAGTAATAAAAAGCCTTACAAAAACATTCATTAAACTATATTCTTTACATTTTCTTTCTACAGAAAATTTGAGCGGTTCTTTCTCCTGCAGAAGTTGACAACACAATGCTAGGGAGTTGCGAGTGGTTGCATGGAGATTGCTTTGGTATCATGAATCTTTTCTTATTTCAATGTGACTGCTATATTCTGCCATTATTGTGTTAAGCTGCTAGCCCTGTTATATAGCTTCCATGACAATTGTTAGACGTACTGTATTCGTCCTATGAGCTTAGCCCTTGTCTAAGTGGTTAGGCTCTCTGTGAGCCTCCTTGGCTACTGCACGCGTTGTATTTGCAGGATAGCAATTACAAGTTTTAGGATCTCCGTGAGCCTCCTTGCAAGATATTCTGAGTGTGGGGCGTTGTTAGGTCTCCTCTCGATGTGGAGAGTCATCATGCTGAGGCCTCTGCTCCTGGAGCTAGGCCAGGCAGTAGGGTAGTATGCTATGTCGTTAGGCTACCTTGGAGCCTCCTTGGCTACTGACCTGTTGCTAGGCCTCCTCTGATTATGAGATTCATTGTATTAAGGCCTCCACTCTGCAGAGGTTTGTGGGCCATTTAGACTGAGCTGATCCGGTACTGCCCTTAGGTTAGAGTTTTGCCTAGGCCTCTTGTTTGAGGCCTCCACTCTTCATGGCTGCCTGAACAGGTTCAGTTCTGAGTGTTAGACTCTCTGTAAACTGAGAATAGGGAAGGAGAAGCTGCGTCCCTTTTGCCATGCTTCTGGTATTCCTGTACATGTCTCCTTCAGGCAAGAAGTAGATGACGTATTTCACAGGTGCCCATTTATACTCACGGCTGCACCTGTGACTACGGCTACTGCCTACCAATGCCAAGTTCATTGTCATGTTTAGACTCATGCTTCAGACACCAGTCATGCCGGAGGAATTTCCCATAGCGAGCCCTAGGGGACGCAGCGTCTTGTTCCCTATTTTTAGGGAACCATGTACATATCCTGAGACGTTTTGGAAAGTGCTGCGGCAAGTTTTTGTGCTATCTAGTGGTTTAGAGGAAAATAAAATCAAATGCACCTTTTACCCCGGTAGGCCTTTTGCTTTTTTGACTAAGGCACAATCTGTAATATACATAAAAAGTTGTGTTTGCACTGCAAATAAATAATCAATTTAAATACAGCACAGCGCTATTTTAGCATGTTACGCGTCTGGTTGGACTAGACTGTAGATGATGCAGGTTTACACATTGAAATACCATGTGCTACATTGGTGGAACTATTTCAATAATAGATGATTATTTAACTGTTTTCACTCCAATGACTTTTACATACAATATAAATAAATCTCACCTCTGCTGAAAAGATTTCCACAAATTTAAATCAAATAATTTTCCTTTGGCTTTGGAAAGTTCATATTACTACTGTGACTGTTCCAGTGTCCTGGAGGGATAATGGAATGTTGCATGTCTGTTTGCTTTAGAGTTAGAAACATGGAATGCCAGCAGTGCTCTTTAATCTTTTAATTCCATAAATGAGTTATTAATTGAAACATGGGGTTTTGCAGCTGTTTTGGCCCAGAGCATTCTGTTCCGGTGATCATAAACTACTGCGGAGCATGGTGAATGAGAATCAAATAGATTTTAAACTGTTAAATTTGTACTTAAACTGCATAACTTTCCTTCCCACCCATTGAGCTCCATGGCCTTGAATCAGCTGGAATTACAATACATTGCAGTCTGGGGCAATTAAAGAGGTTGTATTCTATACTTTTGGAGCTTTTAGTCCATTTATAATTCATGACAAGGTTTTTTTTTTTTGTAAGTCATAATTAAGTTTTACATTATTCTCCCTCTGTCTGAATTGATTTAACAGCTTTTTTTTTTTTTTTTTTTTTTTTTTTTTGCTACTGCAACTTTTCTATATGTAAATTATATATTTTATGACTGGTTAAGACCACATGCATAATTCACACTGTCTGCCATTCATTGGGGTGGTCAAGTTATTAAGTATGTATATTGAATTGAGGTTGAATGTGGGCAGTCATAAGTTAAACCATTAATGGTCTAGGCCAAGGGTTTATAAAACTGGGATATGGGACACCCAGGGGTCCACAAGGGGGTGATACAGGGTCCATGGAAACATTTTAAATTACAAAATTATTATAATCACACTTATTTTATGTTTTTTTTTTTCAGTATATATGGCATGTATTTTAGGAAGGGTATCTATGGCAAGGGAATACTCATATTTAAGTGTCCTTATACAGAGCACCGGATACCCTAGCTACGGCCCTACTATTGGCATTAAAATATAAATAATATTTGGTCTGTATTTTTTGTATTATTATTATTTTCTTTCTTTTTTTAAGTTTTTAATTTCAGGAAAATCTTGTAATTCTTGGAGATAGTAGTGGAGGCATAATAGCCTATCAAAAGGTTTGTGTTTTCATTTAATTGCGGTATGTGCAGCCGTAGGCTCTTCTCTTGGACAGCAAACAGGAAATATGTGGCAGGAAAATCAATATGCCAAGACACAAAAAAGAACAAGGAAGTGATTGTTGTTTTGTTTTCTGAGACAGACAGTCTAGCATAATCTCATTAAATCTGGGGCCAACATTTCACTTGTTATGATGTGCCGACCTCCAACATGCCATTGAACAGAGCTATTTCTCCTGGAATAGCTGTGCAAGGTTAAATATTGACTGAGAGACAACTTTAGGTTGCTCATTCATTGTCTGTGCTGTTTGTTCTGAACTTGTGGCAGCAATATTGAAGCCTTCCTCCTCAGCTCATTTGGGTGAATCTAATGAAAACGGCCAATAATTGATCAGGTCATAATTTATCAAATAAAAACAATTAAAAGATGATATATTTGTCTTTTTAAAATAAGCCGTGCTCCCTAGCATGTCACTGCAATGTGAAAACGTTTCATTCTCATTACTGTAAAAAATAAATTACGGAAAACTATGATTTTTTAATATTATATTGTTTTAAAAATAAGTTGTCTGGACAGGATGCTTTTTTATTAGTGTAAAATTATTTATAGTACTAAAATGCACCTTATTTTTTCTTCTGATTGTAGGTAAAATCAACATACAGGTTGGCTCACTGTAAAAGTGTGCCTCTACCTAGATTTTTGCAAAATTTTAAAATGTATAATTATACAATTCACTGCATTTTTTAGCTGGTGGATTATGGGAATCCTCTAGCCGTTGTACACTCATTATTGTGGTGCATTGTGGGATTGAATCAGTGCACTCGATAACATCCACTATGGTTTCAGACACCAATACACATGGCTGTCCCTTCAAATAGTGCCCTATTTAAGGGTATGGGGATGATTTTTGGACACAGCCCATGTCAGAGAGTAAGAGTTCAGGCAGAGTCCAGAGTGCATTTGACAACCATTATACACTCATACCATTTATTATTTGTACAGAATAGATTTTGAGGTTTACATGACATAACCAGCTCCATATATATGGATTTCATAGAGCTGTAAATTGCCTTAGTTCACCTGGTACAGCATTACACTTGCAATAAGTATTTAAATAAGGTTATGTATGTTGTGCCTACTGTCTGACAACTGGTCTTTTGTTGATGGTATTGGTGTCTTACAAGCCCATTAGGGCTGGCCATACAGTAGTATGCAAGACACAATAATAAAAAAAACTATTCATTCATTCATTCATTCATTCATTCATGCAATGTGAAACGTTCGGGTATGAGTCCCAAGAACAAAAAAGAACTTAAAAATGTGCAGAAGCAACCTAAAATGGCATTGTTGCTT